>CM054821.1:3344903-3975848 GCA_028984105.1 Lavandula angustifolia
GGGAGTAATAATCAATAATTAATTGACATGCTTTCCAAGTCATATGTATATGTGATGGTGTCACATGACACCCACTTTGTGGAACTATGTAATTATAATTTATAGACGACTTAAGACTTAATTGTATATATTTGAGTGGCTTTTAGTTAGGGAAGGAGTGAGGATTGAATTCCGAGAGAAACCTCGTTCGAGCAAATAGAGGTTCTACAGGCGATTTTATGGGTACAAGTTGGGAGATATAATTAAAAATCCGTGGATAACATAATTCAATGGGGATTTTAAACATATTGTAGTACTAAAATTATATGCAGCCAGACAAGTTGGGAATCGTCAGTTTGCGAGCAGTTAGTACCGTTTAAACATTCTGATTAAAAGTGAGAATGAATCTTTATTAATTATAGGTATGATTGGGGTAATTATGTGTGTTGGAAATATTTATGGTAATTTTTAATAGTAGTGGAGTAAGTGGTCTAGTATATGAATTGTTTTGTAATTCTTGTTATATGTTCATATAGTATAGTGTATAAATTCTAGGATTTATGCTTAATTCATAGATATGATCATATTCATGTACATTATTAAAAATACTAAATAATTTTGATAATTGAAGATCCTATTTAAATTAGTGTCTTGTGATTAATTTTGGCACATTCGACCTAATGATAATATAAGAAAATCCTAATCATTAACGTAATTATTCGTAGCATTAGCAATTAAGAATGTATATGATGACAGATATATATGAAAAAGATGGGTAGAATGTTTAATAGTTAATTATATAATAATTAAAAGGGCTAAAGTATATTCACCTAACCAGACCAATAAACGCATATACCCAATATGTTCGATAATGGAAGCGTGGTCCTCCTGGATAAAGTGCAGTTAGCTAATGGGGCACACAACTTGTATATATGATCATTAATGACAAAACTGAAACTCCTCCCTCACTCTATCAGTTTTATAATACACCTTCAGGGGCTTCTGACTTGTGTGTGTCAGTGAGTGAGTGAGAGAGAGAGAGAGAGAGAGAGAGAGAGGAGGATGATGGCTTTTGTGAAATGAATCTGGTGGTATTAGTCACTGATATTGACTCCACCACCATAACATGATAAAGTGGAAATTCTTTTCCCTTCCTCAACAATAAGGATTACTAAAAGACAAGATATGCTTGTATATTTACATTATATTTTATTTCTTAAAAAATATGGCCATTTTTGAAATGTGTATATATACTGTATGTCGGTATACAAAGCGTGCAATTGAGTAATTCAAAGAATTGATTATCGACATACATTTAATCAATCATCAAATGTTTTACAATGTATAAAGAAAAAAATTATATATATTGCTGAAAATAATATGTGGTAATGAATTCAAATATCTATATACTAATTAGTAATTAGGACCTATTGTTGCATTGTTAATTAAGATACTTTGTTTGAACATTTTGAGCATTTTTTTAATCTTAATGGCGTAATAAGTGATTAAAAGTTAATTAAGTAGCTTTACAACTATTAAAAGCGATTTATTTCTATATTAGTTGGGGAAACTAAAAAGGAAATTCTCATGTTAGTTATTTTAGTAGAATATTATTCTTATCCATGGCCGTGACGTGTACCCTTTTGTCCTATAATGTCAATGGTATATTGACTCGACAATGTATAATATATAATTTAGTATAATTTTATACAAGGTTGTTTGGCGTCATTAGCCTTCTTAAGAATGAAAAATAAATAAATAAATAAATAGATCAACTAAACAAACAGATAACTAGAACAGCACTAGCTGAATAATTAAAGACAAAGGAGAACGGTATGACATATAATAAATTAATAATGATATTGAGATAGTAAGATTTTCCTAACTATATAGACGAATTTATTAATCAGTTAATTCAAAACTTTCAACATGCATAGTGTTAGATTATATAAATATAATCATACATGTATAAACATGTAAATGTGAGCTTATTATTATTGAAGAATAAGGGTTCTATTTATAGGATACAAAAGATGAAGGAAACTACTAAAACTTAGATGTGGGACAAAATGTAAGTAATAGAAACTATGCTCTTAACAATTCTAACATCCTCCCTCAAACTTGTGATGGTGACGTGAGTAACATCGAGAGTTTGCCAAGAAAAAAAAACCGGTGGCTTGGAGGGTGTGGGCCTTTGTAAAGAAATCGCAAGTTGCATTGATGATGAGACAAATGGTAAGGAAAGAGTGCCTTTCTCGAGATGATAACGGGTAATATGACAATCGATCTCGATATGTTTGGTCCGTTCATGAAAAAAAAATGTGTGTGTGCAATATGAATAGCACTCTTATTATCACAATACATCGGTGTCGGATCGCACGCAAGAGACGCCCCATATCGACTAACAACCATCGTAACCACCACGATCTCACGGGTAGTAGAAGCCATAGCACGATACTCGCCTCAGTGGATGAGCGAGAAACAACATCTTGTTTCTTGCTTTTCCATGAAATAAGTGAATCTCCTATGAAAACACAATATCAAAGAGGTGTGGATTTACGATCGGTTTGATCGGTGCCGGTCACCCGCATCGAGAAAATGCACAAAGCTCCAAAGACGAGGAAGATGAAAACAAGAGACTTTGATAAAGTGTTCCCCTCGGATAGCGAAGGATACGAATGGCGCAACCCACGATGAATAGATGTAGAGCACAAACAAAGCCGGTCGACAATGTGAACCGCATATGCAATATCAAAGACGTGTAATGGTGAGGTAAATCGAAGCTACCCATAATAGACCTATACAAAGTAGGGTCGAGAAGAGGTTCTCCATCGGTAGGGGCGTAAGGTCATTGACCTCAAGAGGAGAATCGCATTACGTGTATACGTAAGACGAGCCTGCTCAATTATATCCTTAGTATACTTAGGCGAGAAAGTAGATATCCTTCTCGGAGATAAGCAACCTCAATACCAAAAAAGTAGCGAAGATGACCCAAATCTTTCATTTCGAGACGGCTAGATAAGGTATCCTTCAAGGTTCGAAATACGTGGAGCATCATCACCTGTAATGATCATATCGTCAACATATAACAAGAGTATAATATAACTGCAGGGATTTTTCAACAAATAAAGGTTTGAATCATTGGTGCTTTCTGGGTAAAACCAAGCGACAACACAACAGTGGAGAATTTATCGAACCAAGCTCGTGGAGCTTGTTTGAGACCATCTGAGCTTTCTTAAGTTTGCACACTTGCCACAGTAGGTAGAAACACCCGGTGGCGATACATATAAAGTTCCTCTTTGAGATCACCATTCAAGAATGCATTCTTAACATCCATCTCGCAAAATTGGCCAACGACGGACGAGAAGGCAACGCAATAAGAACTCGGACAGTGGTCATTTTAGCAACAAAAGGTGCAAAGGTTTCCTCATAATCCATTCCCATACTCTTGAGCGAAACCTTTAGCCACCAAGTGTGCTTTGTATCGCTCAATGGAACAATCGAGACCGAGTTTTTATTTTGTACACCCCGTGACAAATCAATAACCTTCTTACCAAAGGTGGAAAGATCAAATCCCAAGTATCAGTCTTACTCAAGCGGATAATTCTTCCTTCATAGCCTCTTGCCAAAGAGGATCCCGGCTGCCTCGAGTAGGAAGTTGGCTCACAAACGGAATCAATTTGACTAGAAATGATGCAAATGATGGAGAATAACAAGAGTAATCAAAATCGAACACGGGTGGATCGACGTGCTCGTCTAGGGTAGCGAGGTGAATCCGGATCAACAATCACATGTGGTGGATTGGGATCATCAATCACAAGATGATCATGAGCAGCCATAGGAGGGATTATGGTATCTATGTTATCAGACCTGCAAGAGATGTTAGGAGAAGCAACAGGTGTATGCATAATATCAGAATCAGAGTCAGTGCTGAAAGGATCAATTCGAAGAAGATCATCTCTTGACATGTCATGTGAGATGGGTGGGATGGAAAAGAAAGGAACATGCTCAATAAAGGAAACATTTCGAGAAACATACAATTTTCTCGAAATAGGGTCATAACAACGATAACCTTTCTGCCCAATCCCATACCCAAGAAAAACACAGATAGCAACATGAGAGGATAATTTAGTCACGTTCAACATGTGGACGGAGGACAAAACAAGTTGAGCCAAACACCCTCAAATGAGAATACGAGTGGGACTATGACCAAAAAGCTCAGCATATGGAGAAATTCCGAATTATGTGAAATTGGAATTCTATTAATAAGATAAACGAGATGTGAGTCCGACCTCTCCCCCAAAATTCACTAGGAACACTTTGCGACAAAAGCATAGATCTAGCAGAGCCTCCACAATATGTCTATGTTTTGTTCGACTACCCCATTTTCTTGTGGAGTATCAGTACAAGAAGATTGATGTATAGTACCATCGGCTTTGAAAATTCGAAAAGATCACCACTAGTATATTCACCCCCAAATCAGCACGAAAACATTTAATAACGGCAGAGTGTTGAGTTTTCAACATAAGCTTGAAATTCGGCATAAGTATGAACAAGATCGAACGACGCTTAAGTAAGTAAACCCAACAATAGCACGAGTGTAATCATCAATAAAAAAAACATAATATCCGGAGCCGCCTTTAGTAGAAACGAGCCGGTCCCCAAACATCAGAATGAACTAAATCAAAAGGTGCAGAGGAAGTGGAAGCACTTATATTAAAAGGCAAAGGAAAATTTCCCCGCTCCGTAGTCCAATATCCGGAGGAAGAAGTGATGCACGATCCAGTGGACGGTGATGAGGCACAAGGCACGAGAGAGCCCGAGACGGATTGGAGTTCGATATTCTTGGAAGGAGAGGCTGGCTGGAATTGCTTGAGCCAACAAATGCGGACTCGAGTTTCCAATAGCTTCGAGCCGGATTGATTCAAAGGGATGGGACCAAGGCTGCGTGAGTAGGTGGATGCGAGTAATGCTTATCGCACGCCCACCGGGAGTCTTGATTTGTAGGTTTATAACCTTGTGCTCGTGGGTCGTGGAGGCTTCAACCGGATCCTTTCCGCAATTGCGGACATTGGTTTTCCCAATGCCACGTTGTTTGCGGTAGTTGCAATTTCCAACGAGAGGAGGTTTTGTCTTTGATGAGTAGGCGGAGCAAAGATCGGGACAAATGGGAGAAAGCGCAAGACGGATGTGAGGCGAATGCTCCCCCTTGAGAGTCTTCAAACAAGTTTCTTCGGCCAGGGTTCATTTACCACATCTTCGGCAGAGGCGAGGCGGTTTACGGTGCAAATAGTCCCGAACGACGGTTATCAAATTACGGGCGAAGACCCGTAAGAAGTTGTACAAGACGGTCTTCATCCCTACACTTGATATAAGCATCACATGCTTTCAACTCAACAGATTTTGTCAATGCTTAATTTATCCCAAAGAGTTGTCATTGCACAAAAATAATCCTGGATCCCCAAATCATTACGTGCTAATGCACGAATTTCGGATTGCAACCGATATTTAACCGCAAAGTTATTTTGCACAAACAACCTTGACAAGTAATCCCAAATATCTTTTGGCGAGTTGTAAATTTTGCTAGTTGAACCCAATCCTTTGTTAATGGAATTATTAATCCAGTGATAATCTTTGAATTATTTGTCTCCCAAATACAAAATAATTCATCAAATTTTTCAACTCCTTTCTTAGGACATACATATTTGCCACTAACATAATCCCATAGTCCCTTACCCTTTAAAAAATTAGTCATTACATAACTCCAATAACTAAAATTTTTCCCATCAAGACGAACACCAATTGAGCGCAACGAGTCATCACCACCGCCCATTGTACAAAAATAATTAAGCACAAATACAAGAAAAATCGGAAGACGGAAAACCCGAATGACGACTAGCAAGACTATATTGTCGACACGAAGAACAATCCTCGAACAATTTAGAGCTTCCCCAGCAACTCTTCGTTAAAACCAACTTTTCACGGAAATAAATGCGCTATCGAGCTCAAAATTTTGAACTCCAAAAAAAATTTACTAGCTACGATACCATGTTAGATTATATAAATATAATCATACATGTATAAACATGTAAATGTGAGCTTATTATTATTGAAGAATAAGGGTCCTATTTATAGGATACAAAAAAGATGAAGGAAACTACCAAAACTTAGATGTGGGACAAAATGTAAGTAATAGAAACTATGCTCTTAACAATTCTAACACTTAGATTATTTACCGGAGCGGCTTGTGTCAGGCGTACATGTGCAGCCGATGGGATACCTTACTGTAGTTGCCACACCACAAGGTATTGACATGTGACATTTCTCATTAAATCAAGTGGGTCATATTTAACACATGTCAATACGGCAATAACACTTGTGGTGTAGAGTACACATAGGGTATAAGAAAGTGGTACACAAGCTTTTTGATTATTTACATAGGAACACGATTGTGATTTGCTAAGCTACGCATAATATTTATTAATGTTAGGTATATAATTTAATACGGGTGCATATCATTGTGGTAACACAACTTTAGATACATGTGTCATTAGTCCAAAAAATGTGATGCTAGGCGGCAAAAAAAGGACGCGTGAATTACTCTTGCTGTCAGCGCATAAAAGACTGACCACATAACAATACAAAAAACAAACACAAACAATATTATGGGACTAAAATCGACATTTTTCTCCAAGTACATCGATATGTAATTTTAGTTTTGTAAGGAATACAATTTATTATGGTAATCATTTGTAAAAAATTATGCTAAATATTAGGAGATTATATTATACATTTACATAATCTATTTATTAATTTTAAAAAACAAAATCGTATACTGTTCCAACATGAATTAATGTAATCTGTTGACTTATTGCCAAAATTGTCATATTAGTTAGCTATTCCATTATTATATCGAATGATAAAATGAGAACAATTTTTTTCCACGAGAACTTTAGAACATGCACTTTAAATACAAATATAATGTACTTTAAAAACAATAATAATGCATAAGTGTAATGAACTTTAAAATGATAGTACTCCACTTTAAGAGGCTTTTTCATAATCGATATATATACGTACAATATTATCATTTTTAAAGTGTTCTTACGTTCTCACTATAAGGGATTAGTATTATGATGAATAATATATTTGAAAAGTATTTTTATTTCATTATTAGGATGAATAAAATGAACTCGAAAACTAATTTATTTTGTTGTTGTTGAGAAAAATCCACAGGCAAATTGACAAAAATTGTCATCAAACTTCATGTTTTTGCGAATTTTGTCTCTCAAACTTTTATATTTTTGTTTTTTTGACCTTCAACTCCTTATTTTTGCGATTTTAGTTCTACCGTTAGATTTTCCATCAAGTTAATTGTTAATTCAATTTTTTTAAATAAAAATTGAAAGGGCAAAATCCGAATTTTTATTTACATGAACCAACTTGCAAATGAAGAATGATTTAAGACCTATTTAGCAAAATAAAACAGGTTTAAGGAGTGATTTCACAAATTTTAGACAAATAAGCTAATTGTTTCATATCGACGAGATTTTGCATTAAATTTTTGATTTTTCATATAACTTTATTGCTTCGTATCAAATATAAGCTAACGCAGACTTCCGTCCCAATATAAACAACATTTAATTCGAAATGCAAATATATACTATAAATTAACCATTAAAAACAAAGCTATTATCACCCAAAATTTTTACTTAAAATAACCATTTAGAGCATAATATTTATTTAAAAATAATTAGAATACGAGAAAATATGTATCGGTTCGTAATTTACGATGAATAATATGTTATAAACAACATTTAATTAGTAATTTGTGATGAATAATAGAATACGAGGGAAAATATGTATGAGTTCGTAATTTACATAAAATATTAGTTTTATTTGCAAATATTATAATAAGCCAAAAAATTACCGCAAACAAGGTTACTCTCGTATTCATATTCTCCGCATAGAACTGGCATGGACGAATCCCCACCACCACCACCCGCCATTGAAGGCAGTGAACCATAACTCGCGTCCGCTATCGGCGCGATGATCGGCTCCGCCATTTCATCGCCTGGATCTACCTCGTCCCCGTCTTCATTAGCTTCGGCGGATTCGTCTCCCACTTCCTCTTCGGCTGCGAGCTCTAGGGCATGTTCTTCGCCGTGGCCTCCTCATCTCGCAATTCGTCGGCGAGCTTATAAATTGCAAATTCGCAATTCTCCTCGTATTCTAGTTATTTTGAAGTAAATATTATGCTATTAAATGATTATTTTGAAGTAAAATTTTTGGGTGATAAGAACTTTGATCTTTAATGGTTAATTCACAATATATATTTTGCATTTCGAATTAAATGTTGTTTATATTGATACGTGAAGTCTTCATTAGCTTATTTTTTTAATTCATGGAACCCTTGGACGCTACCTTCGGTGTGCCTTTGGGTAAACCACGCTCCTTTTGCAATGAGTGCGCAAACCACAAATGAGGGTTCAACCACCCTTAAAGGGTGATAGGCAAATCCACATAGGCCTGTCTTGGTGGGAATTGAACCCGGGACCTATCGGTCCCAAGGCCGCCCACCTTAACCGCTACGCCATCCCATGGGGACAAACTTATATGAAAAATCGAAAATTTAACGCAAAATCTCGTCGATACGAAGCAATTAGCTTATTTGTCTAAAATTTGTGAAATCAGTCCTTAAAGCTGTTTTATTTTGCTAAATAGGTCTCAAATCAATCTTCATTTGCAATTTTGGTCCATCTAAATAAAAATTTCGATTTTGCCCTTTCAATTTTATTTAAAAAAATTGAATTAACGGTTAAATTGACGGAAAATCTAACGTTATGACTAAAATCACAAAGACAAGGAGTTGAATGTCAAAAAAACAAAAATAAAAGTTTGAGGACAATTTGCAAAAACGTAAAGTTTGATGACTATTTTTACCAATTTGCCAAATCCACAACTATGCGTATGCTCGAGTGCAATTTAGAAAACTTTGCTCGCGTGCAATAGAATTAAGAGGCCGTTTGGTAAGAATTCGGGAATGACAATGGTAATGGGTATGATAGTAGGGTGATTGGGTATGGGTATAACCAATTCCTTTAATGGTGTTTGACATTTACTTGTGAATGAGTATGATAACCAAATATGATGTTTGGTTGTACTTTAGCCTCAATGGAATGTATATTAATAAATATTTTGAGTATTTACAAAAAATTAATAAATATTTTAAAAAATAATTATAAAAATACTTTTTAACATATTTTTACGAGATTATCGAATATTTATTTTATAAAAAAAAAAGACATTTTTATAAATTATGTTAAAACATTTTTAAATAATAATGTTTACGAGTTGACAAAATTTAAGTTTTATTTAATATTCTTAATGAGATTACTGTATTTACTTTTAAATAAAATTAAAAATATTTTTCTAAATTATGTTTATTTTTTTCTTAATAATAATATTTATTCTGAAAAAAAATTAAGTTTTATTCAATATAATAATTATTTTTTAATTATATGTATATTAGCTAAGTATTATAAATTAATTTTATTTTTTAAAAATAATGCATAAGAAATTAATTTTGATACCCATATGGGTTTGGAAACTCAAACCCAAGTAATACATGTGTATGGAGAAAACCCATACCTATTCGGGTATGAAACCCATAAGAGGACTTCAGAAACCCACATACCAAACATATTATATGAGTATCATTCCTCCCCATTCACATAGTAGGTCCGTAAACCCGCGTACCAAACGCCCCTAAAATTAATTCTTTTATAGATGCTTAATCCGTATTGACGGCCGATAAAAGTGGGATTGTTGATATTTATATTATATCATGCGTATTGGTTAATCAGAGAATTTGCTTTCAATAGACCTATCTTTTCCCTTGTCAAATCACTAGTCTAAAAGTCAACCACAAATTCTGCTATTAATTTCTTCATTTTTTGATATTAGTATAAATACCATGATGCACCATCCCGCTTTCATTTCGTTCCTCATAAAAAATCAACCAAAAAGTAAAGCAAGCGAAAAGAGCCTTCAACCTTAAGCCTCTCAGACATTTTTTTCATCTTTCCTTTGCGCTAAATTAAAGGCCAAATTCGTCGAAGAAGAAGAAGAAAAAGGGATTTCAGTTCTGCAAATTAATCTAGCAAGCCATGGCTGACGAATTTCAGCTTGGAAGTGGAAGCTGGTGGGATACGTCATCGAGAGATAGATTTGAAAGCGGAACGAAGCCGGCGACGACGTCGATTTCGACGACGTTGAATACTATAGCTAGCTACGGATGGCCGACGGAGATGGTGGAGATGAAATCAAGGTCTTCCATGGACTCCGCCACCGTGTCAACGGCCGGGTCTATGGTGTTGCAAAATTGCCATGACGATCAATCCTCTATTGGCGGCGGCGGCGGAGGTGGAGGCGGCGGTGGAGTTTTGTCAAATCCCAACTTGCAAGTGATGGGATTAGGCCTTTCTTCTCAAAGCATGGATTGGAATCAGGCTTTATTGTAAGTCTGATTTTTCATAATTATGTTGTTTATTTAATTATTTTTTCGTTAATTGTTTTTATTAACTTGTATTATTTCATTTATTTGATTGTATTTTGAATCAAAGAAGTGATAAAGGTGAGGAGTTTCCGGTCGTTGCTGCAAGAAGACTTAACTTCAAACGGCGGCAACTTCCAGCCGGAGTCCGGCGGCGCAGCCTCTACTCAAGAACACTGGCGGCAGAAACTCTTCACCGGAGCTTCCTCCGACAACGAATTCAAACAAATAAACCGCGGCTTCTCATTAGACCAACAGCAGTTCAGTTCCCAAGCCAGTTCAAACGACAGCACAATAACTTCTCCTAGCTTAACGACGCCGTTTCAAGTAGATTCCTCCACCGCCTACAGCCTCCTACTCTCCGAAAACCAGCAGCAATCCAACTACCAAAACCGACCGTTATCCAATTACGCATATCCCTCCGCTGCCTACGGCGGCAACCACGCCGCCGAAATGATGTCCTCGATGAGTAAATACCCGCCGTTCTTGAGAACTTCGCCGTCAAAGGCCGCCCCGCCAGCAACCACTTGCATTTCACTAACAACACTCCCTTTTGGAACGCATCCACGCCGCCGCCTGCCATGACCGACGCTCGCTCGAGCTTTTTCCCGCCGTTACAGTCTCAGATTCCGACCGCTCCCTCCTTCGACTCCAAACCAAAAGGTAATTAATTAAATCACTCCATTGATGCATGAAAGCTAATTACATACGAATTAGGGTTTCATTAATTAAAAAAATCTTTAAAATCAGAACAAAGGAGAAGTGCGGGATTTGAGCGGAGGGACGAAGAAGAGCAACACGGAGACGTTGAATAAACGGCAGAGGAGCGAGACGCCGTCGCCTTTGCCGGCTTTTAAGGTATATATTGCAGTAAGGTTGAGCTTTTGCTTTTGGAAAAGTTGATCCTGCCATGGGAGGTTCAGCTTTTCTTTATTTAGATAGATGGGATTCAATTGAAAATAATGATGAAAGCTTTAATTTCTGGATTAGGTGAGGAAAGAGAAGATGGGAGACAGAATAACAGCACTTCAACAATTGGTCTCGCCTTTTGGGAAGGTAATCTAACTTCTCATAAATCTTCATAGCTTTCCCCCTCAGTGGATTCCACTAATCTCCTTTATTTCTCTTCTATAAACATCACTAATCTCATCTTAATCAAACAATATCTTCTTCTCTTTCTTGTTATCTTTTCAACAATTTGCAGACTGATACGGCTTCTGTACTCTCCGAAGCCATTGAATACATCAAATTTCTTCACGAACAAGTTAGTGTAAGTCTATCGATCTCCTTCATCTTCACAAACTTAATTTCGAGATTGTATATATATAGTTAAAAAAATTAAATCTAAATATTGATTAAATTGTTCTTGTGTGAAACAAATAGGCCTTGAGTGCACCTTACATGAAAAATGGAGCTGCCATGCAGAATCAGCAGGTACATGAAATTTCATATATATGATCATGATTTAGGTTTATAATAATAATTCCACCGGCCTTTCTTGAACAATTTAATCAATCTTGTATTTTCATTATTTACTAGCAAAATCCTGATAAATCGAAGGATCCGGAAGGGCCACGTCAAGATCTTCGAACTCGAGGGCTATGTCTAGTGCCGGTTTCCAGCACTTTTCCGGTGACTCACGAGACGGCCGTCGATTTCTGGACTCCTACATTTGGTGGGACCTTCAGATAGGCAGAAGGAAGGGCCGGAAATGATCATACTCTAATCAAAATCTACTAATACTGATATTAGGAAAATTGCTGCTCACAATCAAATTTGGATGAGAGAGAAGCGGAGAGAGAAAGGGGATAGAAGACAAGGAGAATATTTAACTGTACTTTTTGGCCATGCGTTGAGGCAAGGTTTCAGCAAATATTAGTTTGCTAGCTAGGGGAACAAATTTGTATGCAGAATATATTAATTGTAGCCCAGTAATAATTGAAGAATTATGATTAAAGGGGTTGTAGATTAGTTAGCTGATTAATTAGAGTATGGATCTTTTGTTGTTTGTAGCAGAAATTGAGCAGAGAGGGAAAAAAGGATAATTATATAAAGGAGCTTTTTGGTGGTGCAGAGAGAGCTGGCAGTGGAATTTTAATTTCTAAAGAGAAATGAGAAGGAATAATTGAATTCCAGAAGAGGAGTTGGGAGATCATTTGATTGGAAATTTCACTTTTTAATTGTTTATATGTTTGGAATAATATGGTAGTGCGGAATCACAAGAGAATGTGGCCCTTATGTTTGCATTGGCCACCCTCCCTTTTAGGGTTTTAATTTTTACAATTCTTTCTTCAAGAAGAAAGGTCATGTTGGAGCTACCCATATAGCTTTGTACGGAGCGGTTTGTATCCTGTGTGTACAACATCAGCGAGGGTATTGGCATGTGGCTTTTTTCATTAAATCCAATGGGTCATATTTAACGGTATCAATATACTTTATTATGTGGTACAATAAAGGATATACAAGGTAAAGTACACACAAACTTTTGTGAGCTTTGTGATTTTGATCGATGCAATGGTCACCTGAACCTGCTTCCATTGGAAGGTGGAGGCTTACATGTATATCGACCTCCAATTTCGTATTTAATTTGGTAATATCGATCGTAATATCTAATGCCTACAATACAAATATTGAATCAAAATATAATTAAACGAAAATATAAAATTTGAAGGGTGCTGTAACACCCTTCAGCTTTGATGTGGCTCTACGGTCATCAAAGTAATTGGAAATATTGTTTAATGATCCAAAGACAGTAGCTTTACTTAGAAGCATACATCAATTGAAAAAAAAGAATTCATATCTTCACAATATTGAATAAAACTAGTCATGATTACCCTCATACAGCATCATCATCTTAGGCAATATATTCATCTCTGGCGAGATTTTCTAATATTAATTATACTCTGTTGGAATACAAGCAAGAGACTAAACTTCCCTCAAAACCCAGCCCTCCACACTTTGCATGTGGAACCGATGTGGGATGTAAGTCCACATCACAACATACCTCCTTTTATAAAGTAATAAAGAGACTAATTAATTTTATTGCAAGATTTGATGTCAAGTAGTAGTATGTTTTATTATTGGCAAGATTTTTAACAAGGGCAAAGATAACTGATTAGTCTGGACTCTGGATGGCCCAGTTGTCCTGCAGATACTAACCTACCTAATCTGTGCTGTTTCATTCTCCTCGAAGTTTATCCAAAACAAGCATAAATTCTTGTTCTTTATGTCATCTAAATCTCTCCTCTCTCTCCATCTTATAAGCATATACATGACAGCAAAACATAATTTGAAAAAGAAAGAAAAAACAGTGCAACAGATAAATACCATAGGAGTTCAATTTAAGGACGGCACACTTTTGAAACTAGAATAACCACTGTAATGGTAGAATATGTGTAACAGAGCAAGAAATAGAGTGGCATCTTATAAAGATGTAGTACCTCTGACATAATAAGAAAAATTAATGAGGAACTGTATATATGTATCTGGAAGAGATTAGGCAGCTCCCTTGAGTTTCTTGGTAATGGTGGCAATGTATTTGCCTTGATGGAAAGCCTGCTCAGGTTCCAAGCTCCGAAGGGCTTCTCGAACCATCTCCAGCAAATGTTCCAGCTCCGTAAGGACTTCCACCTTTTACCTTTTCGATTTCAAACATGCCCGCTCCAAGCGTGTATCCTATGGGCACGAAGATCAGCCCATGGTGAACGAGCTGAGTGATAGCAGTCAATCTGCAATATATCAATAAAATCAATTATACCATGGTGTTGGAGATATAAAAAAAAATGTCGTTGTGGGTGGGGTGGACTTACAGCGGTAGTTTCTTGGCCACCGCCTTGTGAGCCAGTGCTGTAGAAGATGCCAGCAGGCTTGCCAGCGAGTTGCTGAGTTCTCCATAGGCCTCCAGTAGCGTCGAAGAATGCTTTGAATTGTGCGGCCATCATGCCAAACCTTGTAGGGAACCCGAATATGAAGCCATCAGCCTCAGCAAGTTGATTGGGTGTGATAATGGGGACATCACTCTTTGGAGGCGCACTCATTTTCGTGAGAACATCATCGTTTAGTGTTTCTGGGACCTGTTACACAGTTACATAATGGCGAAATTCTAAGCAAGCAATTTAAAAAAGCTCGTAAATGAGGAAGAGGGCCGTCAGTCTGCTGCAAGTATGTAATTCTCAAGCCAAGAAAGAGAGGCATCTATAATATCCAAATCACATTCATGATCTCACTAACAATCGTATGTTGTAAATCATTCCTGGAGCATAATGCTCCGGCCACTAGATTGGATCCTGGACTTACATACCATTGGGACTGCAGATTTTGCTAAATCAACTTCTAAAGTACGGAATTTGAATTCAATCACTCCAATTAAGTTGTATACAGAGTTTAATTAAAAAAAATACTCATTCTGTTGCAACTAACAAGATATAATGAAACAAAATAGCACAGGAAAGTCTTTCACAGGTCAATAATAAAATACAAATCATAGACAAAGAAGATGAAAAAATATAGAACCAAACTATAGCTTCAATTTCTGATATGACTCATAAAAAGGAGATAATGCTAGAAGAGAGTTTGTACCTGCCATAGATGGGCTTCTACTCCTTCAACAGATGCAGCCCCTTCTTGATCTCATCAGCTAGTTTCTCCACATGTCCGTACATAGAATAGTACCTATAATTGGTGAAAGTGACATCATCAAGGTCGTAGCATCATGTTAACAGAATACAACTTCTATAATCTCTGCGACAATAGATAAAACTAGATTCACAGTATTTGTATCCGTTACTTAAGCAATCAAATGTTGCCAAAATACATAGCTTTCCAGAACTCGGACCCATGGTCCATGGATTACCCACTGGTCCCACCGGATCATAGCAACAGACGAGTTCTTATTAGTCAGAGGCAATGCCAGGGGTGTATTCTGAGTTGGGAAAGGTCATTACTAATTTCTCCCCAGTTCTACCTGCTACGATCTATTGAATTTCCACACCGCATTGCAGTAAAATTTGTATTTTTCTCTTTTAACAACTGGGTTGAATGACATTAATATTGAAAATCAATATTTACATCTTAAACAAAAAAGGGAATACTTATTAGGTAGAACGCACACTGAACTAAGAGATAAGCTGTTCCCCTTCACAACGAATGAAATTCCGTCCCCGACCAAATAGTTTCTGATTTCTGAGGTGATAACATCAGATTTCTTCAATTAAAAACTTAGAAAGATTGAACATCAGCCAGAAACTTCAGGCTTTCTCCAACTATTAGGATCAGGAACAGATGAACATTTGTCAAATTGTGCAAACAAATTCAAGGAACAATTTACTCACAAACTATAAACCACCAAAGACAACAGTAAAGAAAGATAGTTAATCTGAATCAATGCACAGGGGAAATGGTTTATTGAGACAATCAAGAATTATTATGTTAACTAAATAAATCATAGTAATTAACAAGCACAAATAAATCATACTACATAAGATCCCCTTGAAGAGAGAACACACGACATAACCGGAACCATACTAGGGCACCAATACTCTTCTGGTAGGCAACATATCCTGACAAATTTACCAATTTATCTAATTAACCTTAGTAATCAATAATCATCATGTTTATAGCGTCAATACAAAGATACCCAAACAACATAAGTTAAATTGCATCGCTCCAAGAATTACAAGGGTAGACAATCAATAATCACGATAGCGTTAATTTTTACAGACAGAAAAATAGTGTGGAAGGATAAAAAGCAACCCAAAAAGAAAACGAACAGCTTCAGTGCTAGAACTACGAAGCTAAAAAAAAGCAGGAAATAAACCCAACAAAACCCACAAAACTGAAACTTGATTCGCGGAATTTGAACCAGAAACTTACACAATGTAAACTTTGGTGGCCATTGATGTTTGATAATGCAAAAAAAATTGATCTTGTTCTCTTGTGAAAAATGGATAAGAATGTGTTCGACGAAATGAGAATGAGAGAGCTTTCAAATGGGTTCTCCCCTATTTATAATGCAAAAACGAAACTTAGAATACGTCAAATATGAATAATAAGATGGTTAAAAAATGACGATTAAAACCATAATAATAATATGATCAGTATCGGAAAGGAATCAAATAAATGAAATAATTGCCATCCTAATTAGATGAAAATCCAGATTAACCTCCTATTATGGAGTACATAATAATTAATTTCTTGATACTTAAATTAAATACATTAATAATTAAGATAAATCAGTCAAGGTTGAGACGACTCTGTGTCGTCCGAGTGTATTGATGTTGAAGCCTGTGATGTGAAATTGAATGATGACGGTGGTTGTCACGCTCATCATCATTTTAACTTGAAAAATATTTATTCATAAAGTGGAATATTATTTTTCGTTATGAATTTAGCAAAAGAAACTTCTAAATATTATCTTTGGGGGGTTGGTGCGCGTTGTTAAATTTGGTTTAATTTAATTGTCTTCTAAGCATTCGTAATTAGTAATAATACTAGCTACCTAACCAAAAAACCCAAATGAACGCAAATAACCAACTTTGAGTTTTGATGATTTCTTGGCAGCTAAAAGGCCCACAAACGAGTGAAGAAATAAAAAAAGAATTGAGCTTTTGCATCAAGAAGGATGCCAAGTGCCAACCCTCGAGCCTATTTCATGATTCCGAAGTGTTACTTTTTTTCTCTTTATTCTTTTTTTTTTTCTTTAGATCGACATTATGGTTGAGGTGCTTAGTATATTATCGAATATCAAAATTTAAAATCTACTAATACCGTTAAGTTAACTTAGGGCGGTTCACATCTTTTATAATTTTCGATTATACAAGAGCAGGATTTATTTAATATACACTTGAATAGCATCTGCAAGTTTTCTTCGTTATCAAAGCAAAAAAAAAAGTCTTTACCTTTTCTCCTTGCTAAGAAAGCCAGATATAGACTTGAGTGTTGCTACTTTCATGTTTTGGTTGATTGACATTGTGGCAGAGCAAATGCAATGATTCTCTTCTTGCAACTAAATCACAAGGTTGTCTGTTTGAAGCCCGACACAAGTTTGGTGTTCCACCGGAGTCTTACTCATTTCACAACACAATTAACGGGTGTTTTTAATCGTATTTTGTGGCTTTCTTCGACGATAAATTGTTGGTAGAAAGGTGTTTTAATGTAAATGTCGTAACAGTGGCGGTGGGAGGGGAGGGGCAGCGGGGGAGTGGGCCCCCTTAATTTAAAATCCTTTGCATGTGTATTATGTTTAAGATTAGTTATTAGGGCTAGTACTGGTGAGTAGGGATGGCAAAAGGACCTAGAACCGTTGGACCAATCGAACCCGGACGTGATGGGAAAAACCCCGACCGGGGGTATCTGGCCCGGCGGCATTCGCCACGTACGGGGGAGTCCCGCCGAACGGGGGGGCTAAACGCAGCGGGCCAGCCCGGCGGTTCGGTCGAGCCGGCCCCCCCGCCGGACCCGCCCCGCCCCCCCCCCCCGTAGAACCCCCCCCCGGACCCGTCCAATACTAAATTGTTTAGTTGGTCGCACTTATTCAAACTGTTTTTGGGTACATGAACTTATTCCAATTGCAACAACAAATTTTTTTTTTTAGATATATAATAATATTAATATATAAAAAATATAATATACTAAATTAATACATCTAACATAATTAACTTATAATATGTAAATATTTACTTTTCTAAACTTCAATATACTATATTCAAAATTGTAATCACGGCTCACGAGTATATATTTCGAAAATAAAATTAACATTTTTATATCATAAAATAAGTATTTTTAAAATCCTATTTTTTTCTCCTTTTAATGAAATTGTAATCACGGCTCACGGTATGTATTTCGTAATGAAAGTAGTTGTTTATTTATTTTTAATTAGTGAAAGAAAAAAAAAAAAAAAGGGCAATTCTACAGGGGCGGTGGGGGGTTATTAGGGGATGACCGCCACGTAGGGCGGGGTCCGGTTCATTTTGTATTTGCAGCCACGGGAGGGGCGCGGGCGACAGTCCGAATGCGTACAGGCGGGGGGCACCGCAGGGTGGGGGATACCCTGGGATACCGGGCAATCTTGCGAATTTTGGCCCCACCCTTTACCGGTGAGTGCTTTTCTTATTAGTGCTTTTTAAATACTCTCCCTACCCCGCTATTTGTGGCTTTGCCACTTTCCCAAAAGGGGAAGGCCCCATTATTTTTGGTAGCTTTGCGCTGAATTCGTTCTATTTTGTGAAGCTCACGGTGGTAAGTTATTTTCTTCGTCGTTACCTATTATTTTTTTTCTTCATTTCTTTTTTTCCTACATTATTTTACATTATCTCCTCCTACTTTATCATCTTTCTCTCATACTCTCTCATTATCTTACCATCTTCTCTCTTATCACTTTATCATCTACTCTCTTTCATACTTTATCATCTACTTTCTTAATTTTCGTGCTGAAACCACTGAGCCACAAATAATGGGACGGAGAAAGTACTTCCCGTTAAGGATTCGATTCTCCCATTTTATTGAATTTCATAAGTGTTTTTTCTTCTCGTTCTTTTTCCATTTTTCTTGATAAGTTTAAGTTTACCTATCAATATTCATTAACCACGGTCCATAAAAAGACTCTTATAACAAGTAGTTAGTCGGGCCCCTGACTCAAGTTTCTGTGTAGTAATGTTAACACTCCTTCCAATGTGCATCAGTTCTGTCATTAATCTCACTTCTTTTCTTCAACTTTTTTACTAGTAACAAATTAACTCTCAAGGCTAGTAATTTATCACTTACTGGCATATTTACCTTTTGGCTACATACTTTGTCTGAAAGATAGCAGAAGAAAGTTGCAAACCTCATTTTGAAGCAATTGGAACTATAAACATCAGTTATTATTAAGAGATTGCTTCTGAAATTTCCATTTTCTTTAAGCAAAAGGTAAAAATACTCTTTCTTTATATTCACACACTAAATGCCCAATATTACTTATATATTCTCACTTTTCAGATTGCAAAGTGTCTGTCATAGAGTTAGAGTTCGCTCGTTACCTTTTTTCAGACTGCAAATTACAAAAATCTTACTCAGATCCCGCTCATGAATTTAATAAAATTGAAAAAGGTTTGAAAAAGTTAGGGTTAATTTAGTAATGTTGCCTTTTGTTTAAGGTAGTAGGTACTATCTGTATTACACACAAATCCTACATAGAACAAATATGAAAAGACAAAATTCAGATGATTCCTTATTCAAGTGTGCTTAGAAGTTGAGGGGCCTAAGTGCAAATATAATTTGAAGGTCTATGAAACAGTGAGAAATATGTAATGTAAACCTTTAATTTAGAAGCTGATGCCGACATTGCAAGACCTTATCAGCAGTTTCCTAGTGGTTGTGCAGATGTCCCCAACCAATACTATTTATCCATATAAATAAACTGCATGATTCCGCAGCCAATGAAATTAGTCCAACATGACACCTGTATTCAAATTATGCAATCACTTTCAATTTAATCTCACTTTCATCCCGTGGTCATTACAGTTGAAAGTCATGGCAGCTTCCTGCATTTTGTTTCCAATCAACTATTTCAAACAATTCATTTTCCAAGATAAGACCAAGTAACGGGGAATGACAAATAATCATATCCTATATTGCTCTGAATCCTAATCTTAGCAAGTCAGGTCTATAATCCAGAATTAGGAAACTACATTGGCTCTTGCAAAATGAGACTTGGTATGTGACAAAAATGCAGAATAAGACTTGGAAAGTGACAAAAAGGGATGATGGAAGCGCATATGTCAAGTAGCAACAAAGAAGAGAGGAGGAAACAAAGAATTTGGTCATAAAAAATAGCAACAGAGCAACCAAGATGTAGACGAGAAATAAAAAATGCATCTATTTTGATGTTCCATGAACATATTGCAACACAACAAGTATCAATCAACAAGGAGTACTTTTTCTCTGAAATATACAATCAAAACACAAAATGAATCAAGAAACAGTCCCTTGCTTTATGACATAGCGATAAAGGTGGGTGGGATCCATGGGTCATGGACGAGTTTACTCCCAAGGGGGCGCCTGACCCATGAAGTCATGAAGTTCATCGAAAATGCTTGGGCTTTCTAATTTGCGCACTCCATGGCGCTATTCGGTAACGGCTCATCCAAAAAATCAATTTTGATACATTGTTTCAAGATTTCCACAATCTATTATTTGAAATTAACCCCAAAACAATAGCAGAGGATGAAGTGTTCAAGAAGATTGATTTTTTCAGTCAGTTTCTCTTTAATTTGATATAATATCTAAATTACATCTCAAGAATTCGTTACAACCTATCAAGAATTGGGCCAGAAAGACCCAAAAAAATATAATTAAAAAAAGAATCAAAATTAAATCATTACAAAGTAAAGTTAAAAATCTTGGAAACCCTCCTGCTCAAGAGCCTCCTCCAACAAAAACTGAGACTGCTCCATCAACTCGGGGCTCAATCTGAACATCAAAACACAAAATTCCATCTGATTCAACGCCCCATCTCCGTCAAAGTCGCCTTCCTTCAACATACCGTAGAGATCAGCATCGGACAAATCTTGAAGCCCTAAAATAGCAGAATTCTTCTTCAAACTCTCGAACGTGATGACCCCCTTTTCCGAATCCATCAGTAGCCGGAACCCATTACAGAGTTCCCCGATTAGGCCGTCGCCGCCGAGCTTATCCGCCATCAAAGGTAAGAAATCTTGGAAGTTCGATTGATCCTTGAGCGCCATTAGTAAGGTTGAACTCTCTTCGAGAAGTGAAATTGATTGTTATTTGTGAGTTATGATGGAAAGAATTGAGGGAGAGGGCGAGTAATATATGCGAAGAGAGAGAGAGAGGAGAGGTGGCGGGGGAGGGTTTCGGAGAAGGAGAGAAGGGGTATTGGAAAAGTTCACAGCTAATTGACAGTTTGTGCCGACACCGAAACGCGACGACATGGTCAAATGGGTCTAGTATTTAATTCATTCATTGTGAATGAATTGCGTACGTGCTTCCTTCCATTTTTTTTTTTTTTTTTTTTTTTGACGGCGATTTAGAACCCGCATCCGCTATTTTTTTATGCGCACAAAATAAATCAAAAATTAAACCAACGATCTATCGATCCGGACCATCCACCTTTACCGCTATGTAATCCCAAAAGCGACAATGCTTCCATATTCAAGTCTAGTCTATATGTCTAAATAGGGGAGGGGCGGTGGGGGCAGAACTGTCATTTTGGGCTCGAACTTTCTCGGATTCGAAGTAAGAATAGGACGGCTGATTAAGAGGAAATTAAGTTAACGACGTGGAAAGAGGGACAGCGGCCTGTACTGAGGGACTGCAATCCAAGCTTAAAATTTTTGCAGCTCTTAATTTAAATAGAAATTGTTAAAAGTTGTAATTTAGAGAATTAGTGAATTATTTTGTTAATACTGCTTATAAGTAGGAAAAGTTCGAATAATACTGTTTGCTAATACTTCTTTCGTCCCAATAAATATTGTTTGTATTATTTTTTCGGACAGTTTCATTATTGTTGTTTTGTTTTCTAAAAAAAAAAGAATTTGTTTACTACAATCACTTAAATAAGTAGACCTACCACTTTAATATATTTTCACCCACTTTCTTAATAACGGTGTTGAAAACAAACAAGCTATTATTGAGATGGATGGAGTATTATACTAGAGCAATTTAATTTGAAATTTTGAACTAAATTCTCAAATAACAACTTATTCAGAATTACAAATATGTGATTTTTTCAGCAATATGTGATTCATTATCAGAACACCGAGGAGTCATAAATGAACTTTGTGTTAATGTATCACTGTTAAAAACAATATATGAGTTTCATGGCGCTGTACAATCCATATTCTGGTGTTTACTATATTGACGAAGTAGGACTCACAAAGCAAATGCTTGCAACAAAAGAAGTTGTTGGCTGTAGAGATATTATGTTTATGGCTCAAATCTAAGATTTTGATAAAGAATTTGATTCGTATCCGTTGTTGGAGATTAATTTTAATTTGAGTACTGTGTACATCTGTCTCCTCTATTAATTGTAAATTTTCATTTCCGTAATTTTTATTAGTTATTACTTATTAGCATATTAATTGAAGTAGTAAATTATACTGCTGTGTCTTTGAAGAAAACTCGAGACTCAATTTGAGGAATTATTGTCCGTATGCAAATTTTAGTAGATTCAAAATTGATATATTTATATAATAATTTTTAAAAGTAATGTACAAATTAAAATCGATCCAAAATTTATGTATTAGTTCATGTTATTATAGACTAAAGATCGGTGAAAGTGTTTAAATAGTTCACCTCGTCCACTAATTGTTATCTATCTATAAATAGGATAATAATAATAGAATAACTCAACCAAGACATGAGGACACATGGGCTGGGCGAAGGCAGTACGTACTAATATGTAGTTATGAATTAATTTTGGGGAGGTGTTTGCAAACAACTTAAATTTTAAATTTATAATTTAATTTGAGGATAAGTCAATATTTAGTGTTTACAACAGGTTATAAGTTGTAAAATTTTCTAAAATTAATGTAAGTAAGTTGAAATTGGTTAATTTGGATTGAACCAATTCAGAACAACCAATTCAGATATTCACGATCAAGAAGTACTGGATTCGCTTTCGGATAGGCCCTGAAAGGAAAAAGGAATGGTGGAATGCCAACATGCGTCTATTATTGAATTGACCCGACCCGATAGTACCCGTTTTGGGAACGTCCAGTCCCAAAGTCCGTAACTATAACGGTCCTAAGGTAGCGAAATTCCTTGTCGGGTAAGTTCCGACCTGCATGAAAGGCAATCATTATTTCACGATCAAGGGTGTAACAACGTATGAATAGTTCTTTGATTTTGATTAAGGGGTTGTTGAATTCTTAGATTACCTAAAGAAATAGGTAAAATAAATTTCCATCCAAGATTTAATAATTGGTCGGATGCCAAATTAATGGGCAAAAAATGATATTTTCCCCACATATTGCTATTGGTCGATTTGCATTTAGACTACGAATAACCCTGACCACCTAAATATCCAACCAATCCAACTATTCTAATATTTAATTAATTTTTCTCTCCTTTTTGTACTTCATTTTACTTTCAACCCAATCATCTCTACTTTTTATCATTTATCCCTAGCCACCCCAACCAAGCCCTACCAACTATATTTTTTTATATATTCTAATTATTTTATATTTAGATTATTATATAATAATAATAATAATTATTATTTAAATTTTAAAGACATAAAAATTAAACGAAATTGTAGAAAAAAATTATAAAGCTTGAAAATTATACAAACTAAAATATAGGGAACACAAGAGAGTAATTGAAAGACAAAATTGAAACAACGAAAAATTAAAATTACAAACAACAAAGTAAAGAAAATTCGACTTATCATCGCCTAATTTTTGCTAAATATGCTCAATCAAGTTGTCTCGAAGATCTCGTGTGCTTCTCTATTCTCAAGTTGTGACTTGGTTGTCATATGACTAGCTAGGCTTGTGATGAGTCTAATTCGTACTCCATCCGTTCCACTTCATTAGTCCACTTTCTTTTCGGCACGAAGATTAAGAAAGTTGTTTGTTGTGTGTAAAATAGATAAAGTAGTGGGGTCCACTTGAATATATTAGAGTATTATTTTAAGTTAAAAAGGAAAAGTGGACTAATGGAGTGGAAAGACCCAAAAAAGGAAAAGTGGACTAATGGAGTGGAATGGAGGGAGTACTATATAAATTATGTCCGCTTTGACGCCCAACGCGCTTGGACCGTATTTTCCCGTGTTGTCTTGCAAATTTTAGTGCTGACGTGGCGATGACAAGATGCTGAGGTGGCAGACACGAATTTGAGGTTAAAAGATTGATTTTGGACAAAATTATAGAGAAGGAAGGTGGAGGATAAGGAAAGAGATGATATGGAAAGAATTGGATATGATTTATCTAATTAATATTTTTCCATATTGGATATAAAAACCATACTTCTACAAGGAAAATGAGCCGCCTTATATATAGGAGAGGAGACGAACGAAAATCACATCATCTTTACACCATTGCGCGCACGGGATCAGCGAGAGAGAGAACCGAGATTTGGAGATCATCAGATTTGGAGACACAAACATTATTTTGCTTTCGTTTCTTAGTTTAGATTTGGAGTTTTCGACTTTGCTTATCGTTTGGATGGTTTGAAATCCTTCGAACTGGTATTTTCAGATTATCCAGATTTAATTTCGTTTGCTTTCGTGTTTAATTCAGTTCGTCTAGTTGTTATAATTTTCGTGCATTTAATTTTTGAATTTCAAAGATGTTTAGTGTTCCGCCCAAGAACCGTCCGCTCGCCAATCGGGCCGATATACGTGGCTAAGTCATTTAGGGCCGACGAGATGTGAAACACACACTACTAGTATTTCGTGAGATTGGGGCTTTATAATTAATCACTTAGGTTCCGAATTAACCTAGATTAATCAATTAGATTAGTTAATTTAGGCTTGATCACCCTAGATTAGTTTAATCCATAACTAATTTTGTACTTCCATTGTTTCTCGTGGAATTAGGCTAAATAAGTAGCAAAATTGTTCTTAGAACAATAGGATTAATTTGGTAGGAGACTATTAGATGCCCACCATACGAGTAGGCTCCTAAATTGGGTTCCCTTAGTTCTTAAAGCTGATTAGGTGTTAAATCTATTGATTGCCTACCAACGCATGTTGCATCTAATTTAGAGAAGTAGTCGTTTCAATGCCCACCATGACGATTACCGAATAATTAAGGGGGAATAGGGGATGTGTCGGCTTAATTACGGCTCCCGCAACTAATTGACTTAAGGGGATTAATTAATTAATAGTGTCGATGATCGATTGTGTGTGTGTGAAACATCTTGCTGGACCCGTTTTCTTTGCATAAGTTTACTTTCTGCTATTTACTTTCTTGTTTTAGTTTAGAAAATTCCCAAAACTTGCGTAGTCGCTAACCAACCTCATAGATTAATAGGAATTTAATGTTAACATCTCCGTTCTTTGTGTTCGATACATGTTTGCTATACTAATTTAAAAGTTCTAACATTTTGCAAGATTTATTTGGTGAAAACAATGATCACCAACTTGCAATCATTTCCGTAGAGTATGCAAAATTATTATTTTACGCTCCATCTCCAGTCCGATGATCACTCCGACCTTGAGGATTTTTTGAAGTGGTGACCGATTTTTGAAGAGTAGGCTTACAATTGGATTTCCACTAACATGACAATAAGAATACATTAGAATCATGTCTTCTATCTCTTTCCAACCTTGAGAATTGTTTGAAGTGTTGGTCGATTTTTCGTGAGAATTTTCAACAGAGGTTGGAGGGATGTTTTGGGTGGAATTTTGTGAAAATTGTGAATTCAAATCAAACATCGGTGATGCGAATTCATTGGAATTTTGAAAATTTTCGTAACTGGGATAGTAATCTTGAGAGTTAGAATTTTTTTGGTAATTGGAGAAGTTGTTATTATATGGATCCATGATAATTAAAATGAGATTTGTAGTAAATAATAGAATGAGAGAAAATGAAGATATTTTTAAGATGTGAATAAATATAGTAATATTGGCCTCTATTTATAGAGAATGAAAAATCATGAATTTTGGTATAATTTTTATTTATTTTTATAATATTTATTATAAGATATACTCCCTCCATCCCGCTATTATTGTCCCATTTGATTTCGACACAAAGATTAAGAAACTTTATTTAAGTGTGTATTTTATGAATTTTAATTGTATTAAGAAATGAGCATAATTTTTTAGGAGTGGTTGGAGGAAGAAATGAGATTTTATCCGAATTTTTGTAGGGCATAGTTGAGACAATCGATTTATTTTTCTGTTTTTTTTTCATTTTGTATTTTAAGAAATAATCTTTAACTTTCCAAGAAGTTAAAAATTATAAATTTTCGAACACGGAGTGGAACGAAAATCATGTGAGAGATAGATTTTTGGAGACAGAAAGAGTGTGATAATGTGGGGATGAATATTAAGTAGGACGGACCCACTTTATTTTTTGTTTAAGAGTAATTTTTGTTATTTTAGGAAAGATAACAATAATAGGGGACAACCCGACAGAAAAATAAGGATAAGTAATAGCGGGGCGGAATGAGTACTTATTTTTCAATTTAGATAAAATAACTATCAAGAGCCAATGGGTGAAGCCAAGTGGCAACACCCCATTGGCCAAGCTACATGACCACAAGGTTGCTTTTGTGATGAATTCCCACCATCATCACCATTTTTTCACTCTCTTCTCACGTATTTTTTTTTTTTTTTTAATTATTTGTTGGAAATACATAATCCAATCCACCCAAGATGCTTTTGGAAGCCATAATCTTAGTTAAGGAAATCGCACGACCAAATACTTGATGGGAATACTGCGAAATTGCTGAAATGTAAGATGATATATTCAGTGGAAAGTCAGGAATTTATTCTAATAGAGCTTAGAAAAGATATAGAAGAGTGTTACATAGAGTTTATAAGATTTGAACACAGATCTGAAAAAGGTGTCAAATCCATTGAGTCAATATTTTTTCTTGCATAATTTATATTATACGTAAAATTCAAAAGGTTTTAGACAAAGAGTGTCTTCGACAATGAGGAATGGAACCAGACACAGTGTCTAGGACAATGAGGAATGGAATCCCTCGACCTGCACTATGCAACATTCGTCTATTACCACTGGGCTAATAACAATTTTATTATTTTTACTACTACAATGCTATATGATATATTTTCAGTAGTTTCATCTGATACTACTCAAATATTGGTAGCTCCACTCCTGGATATATTAATTGTTTATCGACCCTCTAATAGCAAAGAAGAGGTGATTGTAGCACTTCCTGAACAGTTAGTTTCTAGAATATCTCTTTGTGTGAAAAAACCAGGATGTTTTGGTTCAGGTAGAACCACATCATTGGTCAGCATCATTACTACTGCAGACATGTTTGGCCTGTCGTTTGGGTGTTCTTGTACGCATAAAAGGCCAACATGGATTGATCGCACTACATGTGATACATTGGATGTATTTCTCAAGCAGAAATCAACCAATTCCAATGACTTCTCATCTTTGTGAAGCATCCATGCCTGTCATGTTTAGCTCTTTATTCATATTCTATTACATCAAAAGAAAAATTCAAAAATTTTCATCTTGTAGTTACTTACATATCCAAGTAAGCTGAAGTAGTGATCTTTATAACAAAATTCTTTATTCCGCTTACCGCTCACAATCTCAAGCACTATAACTCCGAAGCTAAACACATCTGATTTCACTGAGAAAAGCCCATTTCCAGCATATTCGGGGGACATGTATCCACTACATAAAAAGAAACAAGGTTAAATTTCAAGAAAGGAAATGCATATAATGTGAGGAACTATATTTACATACTATGTTCCCACTATTCGATTCGTGTTGGCACCAGTTTCATTCCCTCCAAATGTTCTAGCAAGACCGAAGTCTGATATCTTTGGATTCATATCTGAATCTAGTAGTATATTGCTTGTTTTTAGGTCTCTATGGATAATTCGGAGACGAGAGTCTTGATGAAGATACATAACGCCTCGAGCAATGCCGTTAATAATGTTGAAGCGCTTAGTCCAGTCTATTGTCTTGCTCTTGACTTGATCTGCCACATAAATAATGTACTGTAACAGTTGTGTGTCTTATCCAGCATATGTTTATTTTGTTATGCTAGTTCTGAACAATTGAGTTGGATGTTAAATGTGGAAAAACCTTACCAAAGAGCGTTTTGTCAAGACTTCTATTGGTCATGTATTCATAAACCAGCATCTTTTCTTCTCCTTCAATGCAACATCCAAGAAGCTTCACTAGATTCCTATGCTGAAGTTTTGCAATGCAGATCACTTCATTCTTGAATTCATCCACTCCTTGAAGGGAAGTTCTTGCTAGACGTTTGACTGCGACTTCCTGCCCCAGATATATAGCCTAGTACGAACACGTAGTTTTTCTGATCAACATAACACATTAATGCTTTATTTGTACCTTTTTCTGCAGAACATGATTCTAGTTTACCTTATAAACAGGTCCAAATCCACCTTCTCCAAGCTTATTGTTGATTGCAAAATCATCAGTAGCTTCAATTATTGTTGACAAATCAAGCATTGGTAGCTCTATCTCTTGATGGCTTTCTTCAGAACGATTATTCAAATAGTTCCGCGTTAGCCTCCCTGCAAAATGCAATTTAAGAGGTTACGGATAACATAAAGAATATAACTCATGAGATCTGCCCAACCTTTTTTCTGCTGATGATTCAGCTTCTTTCTTTTCTGGGAATACACAAACAGGCACAAGATGAGCAGAAGTACTCCGGCTACCAGTGACGACGTCGCTATAACTATCTCCCTTTTCCTATTTCTCGAGCCTGGAATTATCATGAAAACACTTCATCATTTTCCCTATCAAGAGATACAAACTAAGAAAATTCCAATTGAATACTTACCTAGTCCAGAAGAAGCCATTCTAATGTAGACATCTTGCCCCGGAGATATCTTTCTCATGCCAACAAGATCACCAAACCAAAGCAGACATCCACCATTGATTATGTCCAGACTAGCGTATGCTCTGCAAGAGCAATTCCTCGAGCACGTTACGTTGCATTCTTGAAGCGTCATGCTCTCATCATACCACGAATGCTCCGTGTCTGGTAATTTAACACCAGGGTATTTAAAAAATGAATCTCCACTTTTGCAATTCAAGAGGGTTCTCCGAATGCACCCGCTCGAAAAATCTCCAGTATCCCAACCTTGTGGATCGTCGAATTTGAATTTATCCAAACAGGAACAAAATTGATGGTTTTCAATATCACAAATACCATATGCACCACATAATCCATAGACATCACAAATATTTACTGGGATAGTAAGATAAAGAAACCATTTTTCCGACCAGATCCACGTCTGTCCGACGCCCATCTCATTCAAAGTAAACCTCACATATACGGTGTCGTTTAGGAGCTCGTAGTGATAGTACACCTCATCCTTTCCTTGCACCACCCCAAAAGTAAAAAAGGGAGTTCTTCGTCAAGTACTTATCCCCACTGAAGCCATAACCGTTCCACGGCCCTGTTTTAAATGTTACGGTAGAAGGCTCTTTAATAACAACAAGTTGTGGGTAGCCAGTAGGATCGCAGTGATACGTGAAATCTCCCGATGCCGGATCATTCTTGTTCTTTGCTGACGTGAGGTAGACTTCGTGGCCGGTCTTGTAGTTCCAACCGAGCTTCATCCCTGGTAAGAAAGTATCCGTTGGATAATCGAAACTCTGCCATATGAAACTCTCTGGGTTTCCATCGGTGACTACGAGATTACCGGTGTCTAGTAACCGTGCGATTGGATTCTGCAGACCGGTTGATATGTTAGCAGACCAAATAGTGGCATTAGTAGCATTTAGAAGAAGTAAACGGCCGGGTTGGATTACTCTGAGCGAGCCGGATCTATCCTTGAGTGGATCGTCTTTGTTGGCAACCCAAACTATGGTTCTTTCTTCGATTTTGTTGTACCATATGCCCACGTAGCGTTTCTTGGAACTCCCCGGGCTGAAGAAGCCCAACGCGAAGACTCCGCCGGCTGAGATGATGGTGTCATCACGGCTGTCGCTGACTATTTGGGATGTGTTGATGGTGTCGGTTTCGTGTGTGGGCAGAAAGGATAATGTGAGTATAAGCAGACAGAGGTGGAAACTACTCCTGCATATCGTTTTCATTTCTTCTGCTTTACTGGATTTGTGTTGGCTCCTAATCGAACTAGGAGAATCTAAGGGACGATGGGTAATATGTGCAACTTTGAAATCCTTTTTAACCGGTGAGTTTGAGCCATGCTTCACTTAATCCAAACTAGACCAATTTCGAATCAATTTTACAAAATTGATCAGATTTCACAAAACAAAGTCCAAATCAAACTACTTCGCAAAATTAAAACTAGTCAGTACTGACTAAAACTATCTGTTTTTTTTTTAAATATAATTTTCCCCTAAATTGTGAATCTAGTTGTGGTTGTCGTTATTCGTTAGTCAAATACAGGTTGCTGGCAAAAATAATTGTTATAAAATTCAATCTAATTTAGGCCAAGGATATTTTCCTCTCCGGGTCTTATTCTAAGTCTTAGATCACTATTCCAAAAGTCTTCCTCGATGGAGATAAAAACATAATTTAATTAAAGTTTCTTAAAACATAGCCGAATCATTATTTTACGGATTATGTTACTTAGCCGCTTTAAAAATAAATAAATAACACATGTGTGTTTACAAGAATTTATTTTAATTATTTATATACTATTTGAAAATACAAGTGAATTTTAGTGTTTGTAAAAATTGCTTTTTTACGTTAGTTTATTTAAAAATAATTAACAAATTTATTTAAATTCATAAACATCTATTGATGTACTTTTGATGCTTAAAATACTATTCCCTTCGTCCCGCTAAAGTTGTTTTACTTTCCATTTTCGGATGTCCCGCTAATGTTGTCTTCGTCCGAAAATGGAAAAGGAAGGTGGTATTTTAGGTAAATAGAGAGTGTCCATTTTAATCTAATTAAAATAGAGGGCCTCCCATCTAACTATGCAACTATCAATTTCTACCCACTTTCTTAATCTCCAACTCTCGTGCGTAAAACCAGCTAAGACAATTTTAGTGGGACGGAGGGAGTATAATTTTCGAAACTCACACATAAAAGTTGATGGATTTGATTATTCCACCATGTTCAATCGTATGGTAAATGGGGTTGGGCATATATAAATAGAAGGATCATAAGGTGTATTCTTCTGGCTCCAATCCAATTAATACGGACGGGACCAAATGTAGCATAACTTGCGAGCGCGCACACATTTACACACCAAATTAGAAAATGCTTATTTTTACGGGTGTTTTCTAAAATACCTAATGGCAAATTTACCCAAACTTTATATTTATTATATACAAAATACCCAAGTTTATTTAATATCTCAAATTTTCAAACTTGTCACCGTCAAACAATGATTAATTCGTTATTTTGCATCATTCTATGTGTAAATGATTGAAATCTACAAAGTGTAGCATAAAATGAAATCTCACTCGGCGTCCCTTACGAGTCACCTCGCCGTTGCCAAATTTTGCTCACTATCTCGACTCCATAAGTGCAGAATCCTGCTCGGATAGTCCCGCTCAGCTTTCCCGCTGGAATCCTGCTCGTACTGCCAAATCCCGCTCGACTTTTCTAACTTGGCAGGGAGCAGAATCCTGCTCGCCAAGTCCTACTCGGTCCTCGCTCGGTTATAAAATTAAAAAATGTCACATCCCATTAGTGTCGGAAATCCCGCTCTAGTCTCGGTCGGGCCCTGCTCATGACCAAGCGAGACTTCATCAGCTTTATGCATGGCAAAAATTGACCTATCATGAAATTTTTTATATTAATATCTGGTGATTGTCGTCCAAAAATCGAACACATTGCATCCTCTTTTATTTCATCTTCAATTACAAAATCATTCTGTAGATTGCTTCCATACTCGAGATAAAAAATGAAAAGTTGGTATAACATTATTCTTTATTTTAATGGGCAATTTAACAATTTGTCCAAGTATGTTGGTGGTGAACTAAGAGTTGTCTGCATTCTAGAGAACAGTTTTTGTCTCTCGATTTTACGACAGTTCATTCAATACAATCTTAATCTATTTTCATTTTCGTCAAATTATGAAATTTATTATACCTACATTTCTCGTCATGATATTACGCTTAGGTCCATTCTCGCCAGCGATATGGATCTACTTCGTCTTTTTAGTACACAAATCGAGCCGACTTTATTTCTTGTGCACTCCAATTTTCACTCCTATCATACACCGGATGTTGTTGAATAGTTTGGTTTAAGGTTCAGTTTTCAAGAGGAAATAGGTGGTAGCAATCGGGTTGAGAATGTTTGTGAACATGCTGTTCGCGAACAGAATACCCATGTTGTGTCCAACAGTAACGGAGAAAATAATTTGGATAGTTCATCCGACGAAGAATACGATGAGATGCTTGATGCATTAAATGACTGTATGTTTGCCGACTTTGCGGCATGGATCCGACGAGAAGGTGGTATGAATCAACTGATATCTATGCTCATGCCAGACAACCGTGACCCCCAAAATGATGAAATAATATATGGTAGAGGCGAATAAGTAAGTAATAATTTACTTCCACTTGTTCCTCTCGATACATCCGACTCACCTATGGTTCGATATCTGGATCACGTTGTGGACTATCCACTCCGTGAAAGGGCGACATTTTGGGAGAAGGAGGATTTATTTGCTGTTGTTGCACTTCGGCACATGGAGCAAGGTCTCGATTTCAGAGTGGCTCGTTCTGACACTGGTCGGGTTGAGTACAAATGTAGATAGAGTCACGACTGCCCATTTTTTCTATGGGCATTGTTCCGCAGGGATGTGTTGTGGATTGCACAACTTACATGCCGAGCACACATGTAATCGAGATTTATCATAGATTGGTCTAAGGAGGGTGAGTGCGCAGGCGCTTGTAGCAAAACTGTTATAAAATCGATAGAAATTATGGCATCTATCTAGACAGTTTTTGAAAATTGATTTTTGGTGAATTTGTCGTTTAGATCTTCAATCTTCTCAATGGACATGAGGGTGAGCCTCTCAAGCTTCTGGAGTTCCAGCATTAATTTGTTCTTTATCTTCGGAGTCCCCCGACTCAGTAACGCCAGTGCATCCCAGAGTTCCTTCCCGGACTTGCAGTCCTGAACCCTGCCTAGATAAGAATCACTAAGAGTTGTTAGAATAGCATTACAAGCAACTCGATCTTGATTGTGAAGCTTCTGCTCTTCCGACGTGTATTCAGATTTGTCTTTGGCGACCATCTCCCTTGTCTCAGTTCCACCTTCCTTGATGAATTTTACACTGTTTATCATAGGAATGATATGGCCGATTTCCAGCACATCAGACATGATGTCGTATAGTGAGGTCAGATGCCCCTCCATTAGTTCTCTACTGAGAACATGGGTACCATCCGGATCCTTGACATATCAGACATAGCAATATAATGGGTTAAGGATGTATGAAGAGATGTTATGTTGTGAAAAACATTTTTAAAAGGATCAGTTCGAGTAGACCAATTTCGGGAAAACAAGAGTCAAAATAACTCCCGCTTCCGATACCAATTGTTGGTCCCGAGTCAAACGTTCGAGTGTAGAGGGGAGGGGAGATGAATACAGCTGAAAACCTTTTTCTCAAAACTCAAATGCGAACAGTCAATTTCACGGAAGATGTCTACCGAATGGATTCAATGAGACCGACAAGCTGCTCTTGATCGCGTGGACATAGTGACTCAAGGTGCCGAGCTCGCTTGCCGATCGATGTCGAATTCGGGAGCGTTAAACAGTTGTTCGATCGCGTGCGTAAAATGTGAAGGCCCGATTCAGTTTGTTTAAAAAACGTTTGTTTATTAAAGTTGTTCAGTAGATTAGTGCAATGTTTTAACTTTGTACTGAAATAACAGTTGTATGATTTTGTAAAGATGTTTTTCAGTATAAGCAGATAATCAATGCAACAAATAAATGACACAATATTTTTTAAAGTGGTTCGGATACGCAAGATCCTACGTCCACTTGTCCCGAACAAAACAGGATACTATTTTATTATATTGAGTTAGTCTCAGTTAGTTTGTTCGCATGACAAACTTTAACTTGTGATTATACTAAGCAAGTATCAGTTTCAGTTTACAGGGTCAAACGATATTATTTGAATGTATCTCCAACGATGAAGGAGTTCTTAACACTAAGAACAGTTCAATAACTGAACTCCTTCAGTTTAAGCTATAAATTATTACAGTGAGCTTAATGTTAGAGGGTGGGAACGAGAAAGGCTTCTAGAGCGAAGAATAAAGATGAATAATCAACTCTGGGTTCGTGTTCTTCACTTGAATAATCCGTAAGTGTTCTAGAGCTTTGATTATTTGAATGCTTGAGTTCCCGTATAGTCGCTTGTGTGATCATGTAGTGTGACTTGAAAGATCACGACCTTCCCTCTATTTATAGTAGTGAGCGTGAATAGATCCGTTGGAGACGAAACATTCCTGATAGGTCTATTTCGTACTATCCATATTTTATGTATTTTGGCATATTTTGTGGTACTTGGATTTGTTTTGGTGCTTATTTTGCAGTGCTTATTGATGACGTGGCATTGACAAGGCATTGAGGTGGCGGTTGTGAGATTTAAGGAATATATGCTCAAAATTGGAAGAAATCAAATTAAGAGCCAAAGGAGGGAAATATTGAAAAGATTGATTTCCAATCTTGATGAATTCATGTTGATTGAAGAGAGGAATCAATCTTTGATTTCATGATTGATTGAAGAAAGGAATCAATACCTAATTTCATGTTGATTGAATAATTATGGTCAATTAAGGAGAGAATTAGGGGATTCTTACCATTAAGTCCTTTAATGTTTATGTGACCGATAAGGAAAGAATGGGGCTATATAAACCCACCTTGAGGGAGGAAGAAAGCATCACCTCATTCATCACTTCTATTTCATACAATAGCTTTCTTCATTCCCTCATCCAAGTCTTCACTGAGAGAGGAGTTCCAAGGAAGCCGATCGAAGGGTTATCACTTTTAAGTTCGAATTTCTTTCTTTTAATTTATGAGCTTTGGTTTGTTTTGGAGAAACATTAATTTAACATTTTCATTTGAATTTCTGGATTCTGAATTATCTTAACCTATGGATGGTTTCTTAGTAGTTTTTAATTTATGAAATTTGTTATTCTAGGATTTTAATTCCTTGCACTTAGTGTTTTGAATTATTTAATAAATAGTTAAAATTTTCGTTTATATTTATTTAATGAAATTCAAGCATGTTTTGTATTTTGTCCAATCCAGGTCAATATGCGTAGCTAATTCTTTTTAGGGGCCGGCAAGATGTGAAACACACACCACTTAAATTTCGTGAGACTAGAACTTAAAATTAATCACTTGAGTTCTGAATTAATCTAGGTTTAATTAATTGGATTAATTAATCTAGGCTTGATCACCCTACTTAATTTAATTCATCGCTAATTTAGTACTTCCATCGTTTCTCATGGGATTAGGCTAAATAAGTAGCAAATTGTTCTTAGGACAATTGGATTAATTTGGTAGGAGACTATTAGATGCCCACCATACGAGTAGGCTCCTAAATTGGGTTCCCTTAATTCTTAAAGCTGATTAGGTGTTAAATCTATTGATTGCTCACCAACGTAGATTGCATCTAATTTAGAGAAGTAGTCGCTTTCAATGCCCACCATGGTGGCTACCGATTAATTAAGAGGGAATATGGGTATGTCGGTTTAACTACGGTATCCTACAACCAATTGATTTAAGTGAATTAATTAATTATTAGTGTCGTTGATCGATTGTGAGTGTGTGTGAATCATCTTGCTTGGACCCGCTTTTCTTTGCATTAGTAAATTTCGTGTTAAATTCTTGCTTGCTTTCATAATTCTTAGGTTATAAGAAAATCCCCAAAATTGCGTGGTAGCTAACCAAAACTCTGATTAATAGGATTTTTAGGCTTGAATTACTCCGTTCCCTGTGTTCGATACCTGTGCTATACTAAATCTTGGTCTAGCAAATTTTGCAGGATTATTTGGTGTAAAACAGCGATCACCAAGTCCACATGTCATTCTACTTAGGTAGCAAACGACTTCTTTCCTTGAATTCTGTAGAGTCCGCTTCTTTGCAGAAAAAGTGGTTGACTTGCAGCTTTTTTCGGAGAATTTGACAGCTGGCTGCTTGTCATTGGTCGAGGTACACAAAGTGGTTGAGACATATGCAAACTTCAAGGTTGATACTAAAGGCCGACCTTTCTCGGATGTACGACCTCGGACAACTCTACCGAATCTTACTTTGAAGTCCATTATCGGTTAAAGCAACCGACGGACCGTTGTCGAGTCCGATCCATAGGTTCAGTAGTATACTCCGCCGAGTTCAACTCTCTGAAGGTCAAGAATTTGAGTTCAGTAAACTGCTCCTGCTAAGTTCAGTTCTACTGACTCCTAAACACCTTTCGATATCTTGCTCCCGCCGAGTCCAAAGCCACACTCGAATCTTCAATCCATGGCACCCTGAAGGAATAATAGGGTTTACAAAGAAGGCTACCTTCCTCCCGGTGTGTTGTCGCGGCTCCGATTGTTGCTCTCCGTCGGATCTTCCCGATCCGTGTCCCGCCTTTTTCTCCCTCCGGGTGGTCGAGATCCAAGAAAATAAATTTATTCTCTCTCTATAAAATCACGCCACTCTCGATTTTTATGAATCAATTGTGTGAGTTTCGAACGAATACTAATATATATAGGCTTCAAAAACCTATATAATATTAATATATTTGTAGCCCATTAATTTAATTATAATCCAATGGGCTTCTATTAAATCACCCATAATATAATTAATTAATTTATTGGGCTACTAATATTTATCAATTAATTGGCCCAGCCAATTAATTCCAGATAAATAACATTATTAAATAATGTAAAAATACATTAATCCATTAATAATGAATTCTGAGAGATAATAAATTACTAGGCAACTAATTGGGCCGGATCGGGGGATCCAATACAAGAAATAAAGCTGGGCCTCCAATTAATTAATTATCCATGCTCACCGAGCAAAATTAATTAATTAACACGATTCATTCCACTAGAGAATCCGTGCTGACTTACCCCTTTATCCCAATTTGAGCAAGGGCTTGTATTTTAGACTTAATCGATCTCCGTATTTAAGATAGAAATATCCGTTAATTAATTAAGCTTACTGATTGCTTAAATTAATTAACATCTTATATTCCTGAGTAGTACCACTCGACCTTATTAACACACCTGAACTTAATCAACCGGCCGGGTTTAGTGTGCTAATCCTTTCGAGTTCCCCGGTGGGATATTATCAACCCATTCCCCGGGATACGGTTGCAAAGATACGGACAACCGACTGAGCCACAAATGACTACTAACACCCAAGATACGTAGATCCGGTCGCTCATTGGACGTTCACCATAGTAGGTCAAAGTGATAGATAGTCAAATGCACTCATTCAAGTCTTACCAAGCTTAAGACTAGCTAAGTCACCGAGATCTTGGTTTTCCACTAATGTCGGCTAGGAAAACACATCTCACCGTGATCCTTCAATACACCACCTTAAGTGTACCGGTAGAAAGACAAGCAAACTAAGACAAGCCACTTCTTATCTAAATCGGTAGCTTAAACCGACAACTTCATCCTTAAGTTGTCTCAATTGTGTTAACTGTTTATATCTTGTTAGTTCAACCAATTTGTGTTGTCTTCTCGTGATACCCGACACACCACACAAATCTAACTTTTATACAAGATAAAGGATAACATGTGCAAATATACATATTTATCGAGATAGGAGAATAAAAAAACGGTGGTAAGGACAAAAACACATTGTATACAAGCATAAAAGTGCTTCCAAGATACAAAATCCCAACAATTCTCCCACTTATACTAAAGTAAACTTTTAGTATACAATGTGTCTATATCTCGACTATCTAGGTACAAACTAGTACCCAACTATATCTTAGCTATCTATCCTATCTATCACGACATCTTCTCCCACTTATACAAAAGTTTCTGTAGTCCTAAGTGGGGCATCTCTACCATCCCAAAGCCACGAACATGCTTCTCATAAGCCGGGAGTGGTAAGCTTTTCGTGAAAGGATTAGCTAGGTTGACTTCGGCCCAATTTTGTTAATCACCGTGTCACCTCGATTTACGAATACTCGTATAATATGGTACTTCCTGTCTATGTGTTTAGACGCCTTGTGAGATCTAGGTTCGTTAGAATTTGTCACTGCACCCGCATTATCACAATAAATCGTGATCGCCTTAGGCAAATTCTGAACAATATAAAGATCTTGGAGGAAATTCTTGAGCCAACTGCCTCTTTTGAAGCTTCTGAAGCAGCCACATACTCTGCTTCCATGGTTGAGTCCGCAATGCATTTCTGCTTTGCACTCCTCCATGAAATGGCTCCACCTCCCAAGGTAAACACATAACCCGAGGTAGACTTCTACTCGCCTCTGTCACCCTAGAAATCCGATTCCCGTATAACCCAAAGACACTGGCATGCCGATCGGTAAACAAGCCTATAATCTCTAGTCCGTTTAAGGTACTTGAGAATATGGTTGACCGCAGTCCAGTGTTCCTTTCCAGGGTTAGACTGATATCTTGAGACCATGCATACAACATGTGAGATATCTGCTCTCGTACAAAGCATCGCATACATGAGGCTACCGACAGCGGAAGCATATGGTACTAGCCTCATACTTTCTATCTCTTCAGGCGTTTTTAGGGCACTGATTCTTGGTTAGAAAAATGCCATGTCTGAAAGGTACTGAACCTATCTTGGCATTTTGCATGCTAAAACGAGCAATAACAGTGTCAATGTAGGACACTTGTGACAAGCTTAACATCCTTCTTCTGGCGATCTCGAATAACATTGATCCCGAGGATGTAAGCGCCTTCATCTAAGTCCTTCATTTGAAACCCGCTTCGGATAACCACGTCTTTACGTCACGATAACACTTCAACATTATTGCTAATGAGAAGGATGTCATCTACATAAAATGCAAGAAACACCACCGATCCGTTAACACAAATACGTTACACACACCTCGTTAGGGACAGGATACAAATCCATAGGATTTGACTACCTCGTCGAAAAACGCTGGTGCCATAACCGGAAATCTTGTCAAGTCCATGAATAGACTTCTTAAGCTTCCAAACTAGATGCTCTTCGCCCCTCATTCACATAACCATCCCGGTTGCTTCATGTAGATGTCCCTACCTTTTTCAAGGTGACCGTTTAGGAAAGCGGTTTTTGACATACATTTGTCGGATCTCTAGTTTCATGTGAGTGATATGGCAAGGAGAATCCGAATGGACTTGATCATTGCTATAGGCGAGAAGGTCTCTTCATAATCGATACCTTCTTTCACGGGTAAAACCCTTCGCCACTAGTCCGGCCTTAAACGCCATGATCTCTTCATTCGGTGCTCTCTCTTTCTCTTGTATACCCACTTACTACCAATAGCATTGAAGCCCTTAGGTAGTTCAGGTGATCTCGTATACATCCATATCGTTATGGACTCAAATCTCGAGTCCATGGTGCATCTACATCTCCCATTCGCTTCGTTGTAAGTCCAGGGGATCCACGGTATCTTGTTCATCCGCCAGAGATAATTAAACGTCTCCATAGTGAACATATATACCGATCAGTGTAAATATCACCCTCCCACTACGTCGAACGAATGTCGGAGGCGTGTTAACGATTGTGCGCTTACTCGTGGAGTACTATCTTGCACAACCGGGTCGTTCAAGTGGAACCCGACCACCTTGTAATTCCTCAAGGATGATGTCGACTCGAGATTTTTGGTTACTAATGTAATCCTCTTCTAAGAACCGAGCGTTAGGGCTAACAACGATCTTCGGTTCTTTAGGATCATAAAAGTATCCACCTTTCGTTTCCTTCGGATGCCCTATGAACAACATCACTTCGAACGTGATTCCAATTTGTCGACCGCCTATTTAGCACATAAGCGGGATAACCCCAAATCCTTAAGTGGTGCATACCGGGTTTGTGCCCGCTCCACAACTCGAAAGGGATCTTTTGTACCGACTTGGAATGCACACGGTTCGGCCAAGTATCTTCGCAGTCTCTAGTGGCATATCCCCAAAAGAAAACCGGCAAAGTTGCATAACTCATCATCGACCGAACCATATCTAAGAGACTTCGGTTCCTTCTCTCTAACACACCATTCGCCGAGGCGTGCCCCGTGATGTCACTGGGATGTAATCCCACATTCGTCAAGTAGTCCTTGAACTCGTTGGACGGTATTCCCCACCACGATTAGATCGTAGTGTTTTGATTTCTTTACCTAGCTTCTTCTCCACTTCTGCCTTGAATTCCTTAAAGGTTTCAAAGCAATCCAACTTGTGGCGAAGAAGGTAAACATATCCATACCTCGAGTAATCGTCAGTAAATTTGACGAAGTACTCATACCCTCCACGAGCTTGTGTAGACATAGACCCACACAAGTCAGAATGTATCAAACTTAATGCTTCTGTGGCTCTATAACCCTGTGCCTTCAAAGGCCTAGTCATCATCTTTCCTTCCAAACAGGTTTCACAAGTTGGAAAGCGGTTCAATCTTGGAGAGACTCCAATGATCCATATTCCACCAACCTCTGAGTCCTGTTAAGATTGATGTGACCTAGTCTTAAGTGCCATAGATAAGTTTGGTTTACCTTAGAAGACTCTTTCCTCTTCTTAAGATTTGATGATGAGGAAGCAATATTAACAGAACTACGCGGTTTACAAGTAATAGTATATAAAGATCCGTTTAATGGTCCACCACAGATAAAATCATCGTCTTTCATGATAGAAACTTCACTATCAAAACTTGATTTATAACCATCCATGGTGCAGAGTTTTGAAACAGAAATAATGTTTCGCCTAAACTCAGGCACATATTAAACATCTTTAAGTACTAAAACAGAACTATCAAAAGATAGATTTAAATCTCCAATGGCAATTGCAGGAACTTTCAATCCATTGCCCATTGAGACTACCACCTCGCCATTGCTCAATTACCTTTTCTGCAAGAAACCTTGCAAGGTGTAACAAACATGAACAGTTGCCCCGAATCCACTACCCATTCGTGGGTAGAAGAGGAAACCAGAACAGTTTCAGTTACAAGAGCGACTCGCGTCTCTTTCTGTTTTGCCTTGACATCTGGATTATAATTCTTCCAGTGTCCTTTCTTACCATTCTTGAAGAACCTTCCTTTCTCCTTTGACATTTGCATGTCGCCGGTAAGGACCGTCTTCTTACTCCCATTGCTCTTCTTGAAATGTCCACCCTTTCTCGTCTTTTTCTGGTTTCCGCATTTCAGAGGATTCCTTGAACTACTAGGGATATTCAAGACTTGAGCACTCTTGCCCTTTTCTATAACCTCTTTGACCGCTACCAAAGATTTGAGTAACATACTCAAAGTAAACTCGTTCTTAGACATAGCGGTCCTAAAAAGGAAGTTCTTATAGAACCTTTGCAGAGCATTTATTGGGAAGGTAAGATATCTCTTCCACTTTGTAAAATTATTTAAAAATGTAAACCCGTTAGGGTTTGGTTGGTGAGACTCGCTTAGGAACTCGAAATTAAAGTTTTTCGAACGAGACATATCGAAAAAATATAAATTTAAAACATGTATAAAATTAATATTTGCACATAATTCGTAATTAACAATCATTGTAACCTTTTGAAAAACCAATGATGTTAAAAACCTCGAACCGCTCTAGGAATTTCACTAGCAAGCCACGCAGTGGACGTTTACTAGCGTAACCCTAAACCAAGCTATTTACCTAGCTCTTTAATTCCAATCCACGTCAAGGTTCTTAAGACGAATGAAATTAATAGTTCGATATCTTGGACCATGTCACTATTAAAACGCGGAAGGGACTTCGAGGGAAGTGAATTGTACTGCGGTGACATCTAAGCATTGACCATTAATTTGACCAAATAGAATCAAATCCTTGAAATTGACATACTTACTCGAACCATGCCGCATTCAATTTGATCTAATTAGCCATCCTATTTAATTATTATCTTCTAGAGTACTCGTGTTTACTAGGCACGCAAGCCACGCAGATGGACGTTTACGGCTTCGCTCCCACTACTCAATAATAATCAAATATTGTTTTGGAAAACTCATCTCACAAAACCGGTAGCTCAAAAATGCAAGCAAGCCACGCAGTGTGGACGTTTACTCACACAATCTTACTACTTTCGTGTAGAGTCCAATTAATGGAGGTCCGATTAATTGTTTAATATCCAAATTAATGGAATCTAATTAAACATTTAATTTTAAAAATTGCTTAGTCTTTTTTATTCAAAAGGTTTGTAACGAATCATGCATATCACATAATTCCTAAAGCATGCAATTTCTAAGCGCATATAATAAAACGTGCTCGCGAAAAATAAAACATGCTTTAACAATGACATAAATCCTATTTACATGCTTTTCTAAGCACAATTAATCACATAATTGCATGCTAAAGCATAATAATAAATAAACGCGCAAATAGGAAATTTAAAATCGTTATCGGGCTTTAAAACACGTAATTCCTAACTATTACATTGCCTCGATCAAAATACGGATCTTCGAAATCTTGAAAATCTTCGAACTGAACCGTGTCGAAAACCGCATCGAACTGTCGTCGCCACGTCATCAGGGTCTGCCACGTGGCGGCACACGTGGCGTACACGCAGCACCAAATCAGCAAGGGCGACGTGGCGCGCCACGTCGGCGCGCCACGTCGGCGTCTTCTTCAACAAAAATCACGCGGAAAAACGCGCCGCCGCGCCGCGGGCGCAACCCGTCGCCGACAGCTGCCGCCTCCCGACCCGCGCCGCCACCTTCCCAGGGCTTGCGCGCTGGAAAGCGCGCTGGCCGCGGAATGGCGCCGGTGATGGCAAGCGGGCGGCCGCGAGTGCACGCAAGCGAGCGCGCGCCGCCGCGCCTTCCCCGGCCAAGCCCGGAGTTCCGCCACCGTCCTCGCCACCCCCGACATCCTCCGGACGTCCGAACGTGCAGAAACGGCCGGCGATTTCGGCCACAACGACGGAATTGCGCAATAAATCGCGCCTCCGCCGCCGCCGCCTTTCGCCGCCTTAATTCTTCGTTTCCGAGCCGCGATTCGATCAATTGAAAGAGGGGAAACGTAATTGGAACACTCACGACCACCGTGTAACGGATTCCGGCCGAGATTAGTTCCTCAATTTCCCGAATTTCAAACGATTCGCCGGAACGAATTCATAACGAGCAGTGAACTTCAGACGTCAATTCCGGTCGCATCCGGGATCGGATGACCCCATACGACCTATCAACGCGAAGCTCGTAAGACGAGGATTCCATCGGTTCAAGCCGATCGGAAATCCGACTACGTACTGGACGGGAATCGCCGCCGCAAGATGCGGCGGAACCCTAGAAAACAAGGGTTTTCTCGCCAATTTGGGGATTTCTGGACAGCACGACTACTTCTCCTTTCCGACGCTATTCCGGACAAACCAGAAATCGGAATGGGTCGTGCGACCTATCCAGACGAAGCTAACGCGAAGACGAACAAACCTATCCGAACGGATCGGAGGAATACTGTAGCACGCGTCCTCACGCGCTGTCACAAGTCGGCGCCCGTGTTCTGCCAGAAACTAGGTTTTCGCCCTTCCGCTCTGTCGCGCCTCGATTTTCGTACCAATCGGACCAATTACAGTACAATTAAAATACAATCACATAACACATTGATCCTATCAACTACTCGTGGATTTTCTCACGAGAAAAGCGTTACAACGGGGTCAAAACAATGGCTCGCAGGCCGCCCCAAACACGAAAATTAGCCCGATAACGACGAAATAAAACCTAATCATGCATCTAACAGCAACAATCGAGCCTAAACCAGGCTCGATACCAATTGAAGGAATAATAGGGTTTACAGTAAGGCTACCTTCCTCCTGGTGTGTTGTCGCGGCTCCGATTGTTGCTCTCCGTCGCGATCTTCCGATCCGTGTCCCGGCCTTTTTCTCCCTCCGGGTGGTCGGAGATACGAAGAAAATAAATTTATTCTCTCTCTATAAAATCACGCCACTCTCGATTTTTATGAATCAATTGTGTGAGTTTCGAACGAGAATACTAATATATATAGGCTTCAAAAACCTATATAATATTAATATATTTGTAGCCCATTAATTTAATTATAATCCAATGGGCTTCTATTAAATCAGCCCATAATATAATTAATTAATTTATTGGGCTACTAATATTTATCAATTAATTGGCCCACCAATTAATTCCGGATAAATAACATTATTAAATAATGTAAAAATACATTAATCCATTAATAATGAATTACGAGAGATAATAAATTACTAGGCAACTAATTGGGCCGGATCGGGGATCCAATACAAGAAATAAAGCTGGGCCTCCAATTAATTAATTATCCATGCTCGACCGAGCAAAATTAATTAATTAACACAGATTCATTCCACTAGAGAATCCGTGCTGACTTACCCCTTTATCCCAATTTGAGCAAGGGCTTGTATTTTAGACTTAATCGATCTCCGTATTTAAGATAGAAATATCCGTTAATTAATTAAGCTTACCGATTGCTTAAATTAATTAACATCTTATATTCCGAGTAGTACCACTCGACCTTATTAACACACCCGAACTTAATCAACCGGCCGGGTTTAGTGTGTTAATCCTTTCGAGTTCCCCTGTGGGATATTATCAACCCATTCCCGGGATACGGTTGCAAGATACGGACAACCACCCCGAGCCACAAATGACTACTAACACCCAAGATACGTAGATCCGGTCGCTCATTGGACGTTCACCATAGTAGGTCAAAGTGATAGATAGTCAAATGCACTCGGTGAAGTCTTACCAAGCTTAAGACTAGCTAAGTCACCGAGATCTTGGTTTTCCACTAATGTCAGTTAGGAAAACACATCTCACTTGTGATCCTTCAATACACCACCTTAAGTGTACCAAGTAAAGACAAGCAAGCTAAGACAAGCCACTTCTTATCTAAACTGCAGCTTAAACCGACAACTTCATCCTTAAGTTGTCTCAGCTGTGTTAACTGTTTATATCTTGTTAGTTCAACCAATTTGTGTTGTCTTCTGTGATACCCGACACACCACACAAATCTAACTTTTATACAAGATAAAGGATAACATGTGCAAATATACATATTTATCAGATAGGAGAATAAAACAGTGGTAAGGACAAAAACACATTGTATACAAGCATAAAAGTGCTTCCAGTATACAAAATTCCAACAACTGCGGCGGATAGTCTACTGATGGACAGTAGACGAAACTTCTGAGTCGGACCATACTGAAGGCGAGTCTACCGAGTCTGAAAAACTCAAAGACAAAAGTGTTAACTTTTACAAGGAATGGTTCACCAATCAACATAGGATTTTGGGATCAGCCAAATCATCTAATCACTAAACAACAGCTGAATCATCTCCCAACAATTAGTATAAGAAAGGTTTCAAAAATTAAAATAAATAAATTAAAAAAAATCACAACACACACCTGAAGTGCCCACTACTGGTCCATAGTAATGATATTTTTTTGAAATTTGTTCCCGTGTTCTCGGAACAAAACCACAAGTAGTGCTTAAGAGCGCCAAAAGCGTAAGAGCCCCATGGGAATCAGGTAAATAGCCGGTAGGTCATCCACTAATACTCAAATCCACGTATCCACCGCTCTTGTGTTGCTGTAACCGAGGGCAAAGAAAAATAAGACTATTAACCAACTTCAAATACCCCAACTTGTCCAACTCCAAATCTCCAATCTCGAACTTTGTCAGTAATTCTTTGTCCGTTATTGGTGTACAACCATTTAATATGGTCTAAACAATGATCGACGAGGATCATGCTGAGCATGCGGATCAAAAGCAGGGTTCGAACATAAAACTCGTCACAACGGCCTAATCGTAATAAGAAAATCGAATTGTCATCCCAGACACGGAAAATTAAATAACTGTATCATCTCCGTCGGGTTGAATATCATGACACATCAACATGTGAGGAGATCTAGCCGCATTTCTACGCACCCTCCAATTCATAAAATCACTGATGAGTCGTTTATGTACTTAGTAATTTCTGGCTGAAAAATGCTTCAATTGGCCAACCGGTGCACTCAGCGGTGGTGAAAAATGCAGGTTTTAAGTGCTGACGTGGCATGGTGACGAGGATGATATTTGACAATGTTTGATGACGAAAAGGGCACGAAATTGATGATGTGGACGCGGATTTGTAAGGAGGGAAGTATCTTGAAGATATTTTGTAATGGATAAGGAAGTATATTATTTCCTTATCTATCCAAATCCTTTTCCTTATCTTGGAGGGATTTTAACCTAACTTGGAGATCAAGAAAGGGAGTATATAAAGAGAGGAAGGAGCACAAAATCAGACCTTATGCCCGCATATACCCGCTCCTTCACTTTCGTTCATTCAAGCCGAGAAACCCTAGTTCCCGATTTCCCGACACCACCGACCGCCGATCACTCCACCATTCCTTTCCGTTTAAGAATCTAATTGTTCGTAGTTATTTTCTCGGAGAAGAAACAACTTTTAATTTCGTTGGTTTGTCTGTTTATGTTTATGTTTTTTGAATTTGAATTCTTGTTTTTAATTTCGTTCTAGTTAATCGTTTGAGTAGGAACATCGAATTTACGTTTGAAACTCTATTTCTATTTTAATTCAAGTTTTAGTTAAATTTCGTAGGTTTAAATATTACGTAATTTTGTACTTTAATTGTTTTAAATTTCGTTCATGCTAGATCTAGAGTTATTCATGTTTAAAGTTTTTGTTTTGCGTACTGTCCCAGTTGCCCAACCGAAGCGTCTGCATGAGTAGCTAAGTCTTTTAGGGCCTGGCAGAATGTAAATGCACACGTGAACAGTACATGAGGCTTATGTGCTACTCCCTCCGTTTCATTCCATTAGTCCACTTTTCCTTTTTGGGTCGTTCCACTCCATTAGTCCATTTTCCCTTTTTAACTTAAAATAATACTCTAATATATTCAAGTGGACCCCACTACTTTATCTATTTTACACACAACAAACAACTTTCTTAATCTCCGTGTCGAAAAGAAAGTGGACTAATGGAGTGGAACGGAGGGAGTAATAATTAATTGAAAGGGTTTCGGGTTAATTCTGGTTTATTTAATCTGACTAGTAATTTAGGATTGACCACCCTAGGTTGCGCAATTTGTAGCTAACTTAGTATTTCCATCGTTTCTCGTGGAATAAGGCTAGGAAAGTGGCGAATTCATAAGAATAGTTGGATTAAACCGATAGGAGACTATTAAATACCCAACATACGAGTAGGCTCCTATAGTAGGCTCCCTTAGATCGATAAAGTTATCTAGGTATTAAATCTATTGATTGCCCAACAACGTAGGTTGTAGCTAGATTAGGGAAGTAGTCGTTTTGATGCCCAACATGGCGACTACCGATTAAGTAAGTTGGAGTGAGGGTTGTGTCAGTTTAATTACGACAATCTATAACTAGTAGATTCATGAAATTAATTAACTTTAAGTGCCGATGATTGGAATTACGTGTGTGCTGAATATTCTGCTGGACCTATCTCTCAACTGCCCAGTTAAAACAGTTTTATTTCAGTTTTACAATTTCTTAGCTTAGATAAAATCCCAAAACTTGTGTGGTTGCTAACCAAACTCAAGATAAGTAGAAAAATAATGTGTCTAGTCCTCCGTTCTCTGTGTTCGACACCCTGTAGACTATACTGAATTAATTCTCAGATTTTGCAGGATTATTTAGTGCGAAACAACGATCACCAAATTGGCGCTGTTGACGGGGAACGGTGTTAACTATTTTTCTTTATTTTTTCTACTAATTTTTTTATGCTTTTAAGTGTTGCATGAGCAGATCTTCTAACCCTAATCTCTTATTTGACCCTGAGATCGAGAAAACAGCAAAGAGGAATAGGAAGAAGACGAAGCTGCAAAAGCAACAAAATCTGTCCAAGGCAGCAGACGTCTCAACTGCCCAACCAGGAGACAGAACAGAGCCGATGATCAGACCAGCGACTCAGAACTAGAGGAGGACGAAATGGAAGAGGGAGATAATCAAGCGCTACCTTTGAGAATGAATGTCGGATCGCTTGACATGGGAGCGGACTTACCCGATCCAATCCACATCACAACTACTGAACAAATAGATGTCAAACTGAACATGGTCGCAACCATGCCTAAATTTTATGGGAGGATGAACGAGAACCCAAATTCATTTTTGGCACCGTTCAATCAAGTTTGTAACCTGCACAGGCAAGGCAACCTAAATGTATTCAAGCTCAAGGCTTTTCCATTCACATTGCAAGATGGAGCACAAACGTGGTTCTCAAGTGTCAAGCCAAACACGATCACGACGTGGGCCCAGATGCTATTTCCTGCAGTCAAAGACAAATGCACTTAAGAAGCAGATTTCCGAGACCGCTCAAGAAATCGACGAAACCTTCGGCGCATATTGGGAGAGATTTGAACGACCTGTCGATAGTTGTCCTAACCATGGCTATTCAGACGTGGAGCTTTTGCAAATCTTCTAACAAGGTATGACCGACGAAGTAAAAGTCATGGTCGATATCGGTCTAAAAGGGAATTTCCATACAAGCCTGTACGAAGATGCAAGAAATATAATTGAAGGACTTGCGGAATCCACCTCGCAATACAAAGGGTCGAGACCAACAAGGAGAGCTGTCAGTTGGTCTCATTCCGACTACATGGATGAGATCGATAGTAAGGTGGAGGCAAAATTCAGCCTATTGCAAGACAAGCTCGACTTACTACTCAAGTAGAACGCTCCTGCTTTAAGCTGATCGATTACCTATCACGCATGTGGAGCATGTAGAGAAAAAGGGCATACATCACTACAATGTCCGAGAGAAGAAGCTAACACAGCTAGAAATTGGAGCGGACAGCAAGGAGTTCATCTGAACCTTCGTTGGAGGCAACTGGAAGAGCCATTTCAACCGAGGAATCCGCCTCAACAACAATTTCAACAATCATACCAGCAGCAACAGAGTTATCAACAACCATACTAGACTCCTAATTAGCATAGCTATCAACAAGTGTATAAGCCTCCGCATCAAAGGCAGTTTCAGCAGCTGAGTGCTCCGGTTGCCCAACCGAAGCAGCAGAATCCATTAGAAAAGCTTTTGGCCAAAATGGTTTCTTCGCAGAAGGACACCTAATGCATTTCAACAACAAATGTAGCGGGAGCTAAATCAGACAAAGAAGGATCAGCAAGCTACGATGGAAAACTTGGCCAAGCAGATGAATAAGCTGAATTCTACAATGCAAGAAATGAAAAATTCTCAAGGACAGCTTCCAGCTCAGACTCAGCCTAACCCGAATGCTATGGCTAATGTAAGTTAATTAAGTATGTGCGGTAAAAAGGAAACAGATGGAGAGAACGGTGACCGACTGCACAAGCGAATGTAATTTCCAGAAAGTCAAGTACAACAACTCATCCACCGCTATGACAATTTATACCAAACACCTAATAATGGTACAAACTGTGCTAAACAAGTGTCTCAAACATACAAGCCTCTGCATCATCGAATATATCAGCAGCAAGGTCCATCGCCTGACCAGGCAGACCAGAGATCTTCTTCGTTTGAAGAATTGATGCGCGAGATGATTGCTTCTCAAAAGGATGCAATTGCATATCAGAGGCAGATGCAGAAGGAGATAATTTCAAATCAAAATGAGATCCAAGCCATGAAGGAAGAGATGCAACAATTGAAGATGGATCAACAAGTTACTTTGGAAAATCTGTTCGAGCAACTGTTCAAAATGGCCAGCTCACTCCAAGATCTGAAGGGAGGTCAAGAGCATTTACCTTCACAAGCTCAAATACAACCCAATCCGAATGCCCATAACTGCAATCAGATTACGCTGCGTGGAGGAAAAGAACTGTCTGGCCCGATTGTGCAAGCGAGACAAATTACGCTGTGTGGAGGAAAAGAACTGTCTGACCCGATTATACAAGCGAGACACCCAGAAAAGCTGACAGAAAAGAAGAAGGCTGCAGAACAGCCTACACGAGCATGCCGCCCAGCAGAACACCATGCTGAAGATGCTGAACCAGAACATGATGAGGAAGGTGTTTAGACTGGCCAATCGGAGTCTGAAACGATACTACCTCCACCATTTCCGGAAGCTTTGGAAAGGAAGAGAACGACGAACAAGGAAAACATGGATTACATGAAGTTGTTCAAGGAATTGGAGATTAATATCCCTTTCCTTGAAGCCGTAAAGATTCTCAAGTTCGGGAAATTTGTGAAGGATTTTATTGCCGGAAAAGTTCCCAAGTCCGGAAAAGTTTTGTTCGACCACACAATATCAGCAATCATACAAAAGATGTTGCCTGCTAAATGTGTCAACCCAGGCATGTTTACACTTCCTTGTCTGATGGGTGACGTTATGATTAGACAAGCCATATGTGATCTAGGTGCATCCATAAATGTTATGCCTTTATCCGTATATAATCAATTGGTAGGAGCTGAGTTAATATCCACTAAGGTGATTATTCAATTAGCGAATAGGTCATGCATTGCTCCGGTTGGCCTACTGGAGAACATTTTAGTCAGAATCAACAATTTTGTTTATCCGACTGATTTTTATGTAATTGATAGGAATGATAGGCAAGTTGAAGGAACTGCGAGTGTGTTATTGGGTAGGCCATTCTTAAAAATTGTAAAGGCTATAATTAATGTGGATGAGGGTTCGATAAGTGTTGCATACCATAACGAAACTTATGTTCATCGCATTGCTGAAGCACTTAAGAAACCCTATGATCATGAGAATGAGAATGCTTTTTCTACTGACTCCATTGATAGCTTTATCCAAGAATATCTTGAGACGTATGTGATGCAGGATAAAATGGAGGCCACCTTAACTCAAGGGCTGACCGAAGAAGATGTTGAAGATATGAGGGACGAGGAGATCAGAGAAAGCATCTTGCCTTTATACGCAGCTCCAAAACTGGAAACTGTCGGCAGTGTGTCTCAGTTGCCCAACCAAGACACCTCCGATAAGCTGATGCCATCAATTGTCAAAGCTCCGAAGCTGGAAATTAAACAGCTCCCCACACATCTGAAGTATGCCTATCTCGGAGAAAATGAGACGCTACCCGTCATCATTCACAAGGAGTTTGATGAAAATCAAGAAACAACATTGCTAAACGTTTTGAGGAAGCATAAGAAGGCCATTGGATGGACTTTAGCCGACATTACCCGCATAAGTCCCGATATTTGTGAGCATTCTATTCGGATGGAGTCCTACGATGCGGCAATGAGATATAAAGATCGTACTAAGGCATGGCATGATAAGGCCATTCGTTCGAAGAAATTTGAGTTGGGGCAACTTGTCTTGCTATATCAATCACGCATCCGGATCATGCCGGAAAAGCTTAGGTCCAGATGGATTGGTCCATTCCGAGTGCGCTCCGCTTGGCCAAGCGGAGCAGTCGTAATACAGAAACTCGATTCTGACGAGGCTTTCACCGTCAATGGCCATCGCCTTAAAATCTACCATGCTGCCGTCATGATGGAAGATGTGGACGAGCAAGGCTTGTCCATTCCCTCTTACGTTTGACTCTTTGAAGAGGATGTCTAGCCGAAGACTCTAAAGAGAGGCGCTACCGGGAGGCAACCCGCGTTTGTTATTTATTTCCATTTTTCTGTTTCGGATTTTGTTTTTGCCGTTTTTATGCTTGGTGTTTTTCTTCTTAGTTTTTCAAATTTTTTGCTAAGGAAGGAAAATGGCTTAAGTGTAAGGAGATACAAATTTTTGTGGTGAATTTAGAAGAGAAAAAACTTGAGGACCCAATTGAAGTTTCCAAGATTCTAAAGGGGGTAATTTGCAAGAAGGAAGCTTTGTTGGGGAGTACGGCCTTTGATAAGCACTTAACTCTTTTATCCACCGAGACCTCGTGTCTAGAATGCGTCTCCCAATGTAGGTGGAGATTGTAGCTAAGTTTCAAAATTGACTAAAGTGATGAAACACCACCCTAAAATCCGTGAAATCCGTTCCGTGCCTAAAATTGTTTAAGATAGAGTTAGTAATTGTAACCTGCGCAGGTTAAGTTGTGAACTGTTTGGACTTAGTTTTGTGCATACCTAGCTGACTAATTCTAAACACGTAGTAGAAGACAAACATACTATCTTAAAGAGTTTGTACAACTTAAAAATGTAAAATGCTCTTTTACTACAAAAACACATAATAATTTATGCATTTTTACTATGTACTTTTCTCCTTGAATCTAATTGTCTTTTTACCTACAATATATTATCATGTTTACTATAGGATCAAAATATCGAATAATTACATATGATAGGGTTTCCATTATCCAACTATCACTTTCACGGCTGGATCAGGGGCGGATCCAACCTATTAAGATAATCGTAGGTTGGATATGGATTGGGAGAAATAACTTGAACTGGGTCGGTAGTTTTAGCCTATATTCTTAAAAACAAATCTAAAATTACTACTAGTAAAAAATGAATTTTCTTTTACCGGGAGCCACCCTAGCCCATAGGGTTGGTTCGCCCTTGCCCTGGATGAAGCCCGGTTGGAACTTGAAGACTGGCCACGAAGTCTTCATAATCACGTCAGCAACGGACAAGGTGGATGATCCCACATGGGGAGATTACCCGTTCGATAAATAAGGAAATATATTGGTTGTTCATCTTAGTTCGTTTTTTTTTAGTAAGGTGATAAGATAAACTTTTCGGCTCTGCTGAAATGTGAATTGGGTAAATCACGCTGTTGTGCAAGTTAAGCCATCCAATAGGGACAACTTAGTTCATTCTTATTTCTTAACTATGGCGAACCTACTTAATCAAATATTATATTCCTATTTTTTGACTTAGTTTGTCCTAACTCTTAATGAAGTATCAACATATCCAATAAATATGGTAACTACATTTTGGGAACTGTTTCCTTGTAATTTCTCCAGAACGTAACAGATGGAAAAATAAAACAACACAAATTAAATATGCCATTTTCTTGAATTAGAACGCTGTATGCCACAATCCAAAGTTCATAGCATGCTGCAATACCAATGATGCTCGAAAATGACCCATTGATTCGGGATTCTCAAAAGCACAATGTCATAGACTTGTAGACGATATCAACAAAGTGAAGAATGTTCATGCATGTTGTCGGGCGGCAGATACCTAAATCTTATGTTATTATTAGTACATGGGAAAATCCCAATTATGCATTATTACCCTTTTAGTCAAGCATCAAAAGTTAGCCAAATAATACAACTGCTTCATGCATATAGCTGCTGCTGTTGCTGCTTCTTCTTCTTCTTTTCGGCCGTAATACATTCATGAAAAACCAGAGAATTAACCATGTACACCACAAGCAGAAAATACTCCGTTTTCTTTATGCTTCTTGCTATAAGCCCCACCTTGTGCACTCACGCAGCAGACACCATAAACACCTCTCAAATACTTAGAGATGCCAACGGTGACACTCTGCTTTCCTCCCGTGGAATCTTCGAGATGGGGTTTTTCAGCCCGGAGGGCTCCACCAACCGCTTCTTAGGCATATGGTACCAAAAAATAACAGTCCAAACTGTAGTGTGGGTCGCCAACCGAGACAATCCCCTCACAGACACATCAGGTGTAATCACAATACTCCAACCGGGAACCCTATCTCTTCTCAACGCCACCAACGCCACTCTCTGGTCCACCACTACACCAACCACCGTCCAAACTCCGCTCGCACAGTTACTCGACTCCGGAAATCTTATACTAAGAGATGCAAACGATGCAAATCCGCTTAATTTCATATGGCAGAGCTTCGACTACCCAACCGATACCTTCTTGCCAGGGATGAAGCTCGGTAGGAACTTCGTGAGCGGTCACGAGGTCTACCTGACGTCATGGAAGAGTGGTGGCGATCCGGGAAGAGGAAATTTCACGCATCATTTCGACCCCACTGGCTACCCGCAGAGCAATATCGAGAAGGGCAATGATGTGCTGTACAAGACCGGTCCGTGGAACGGTCTGGGCTTCAGCGGGCTCCCAATCTTGAAGAAGAACAACACAATATTTACATTTGGAGTGGTGATCAACGAGAACGAGGCCTACTATCACTACGAGCTGGTGGACGAGTCCGTGATCACGAGGTTTGCGCTGAGCGAGAGCGGAGTTGGACATAGATGGATCTGGGTTGACCGGACGCAGGAGTGGACAAGTTACTTTACTCTACCGGTAGACAACTGTGACGTGTACAACGAGTGTGGTCCGTACGGTAGTTGTGACACTGCAAACAACCCCTCGTGTGGGTGTACGAGCAAATTCGAACCCAAGGATCCACGTGGGTGGGAGGCAGGGGATTATGCAAACGGATGCATACGAAGAACTGCTTTGAATTGCTCGAAGGGTGATGCCTTCTTGAAGTATTCTGGTGTGAAATTGCCGGATACTCAGTATTCTTGGTATAATGAGACTATGAGTCTTGACGAGTGTGGAGATTCATGCTTGAAAAATTGCTCTTGCGTGGCTTATACAACCTTGAATATAAGCAGTGGGAATGGGTGTTTGCTTTGGTTTGGAGGCCTTGTTAACATGAGAAAGGTGTCTCCCGGACAAGATATTTACATTAGGATGGCTTCTTCAGAGCTAGGTATATAACTTAATTATGTCATATGATTCTTGAAAAGTAATGTGTTTTTACTAACTTGTTTCATGCACAGACTCAAGAGGGAAGAAGCGTAAAATACTCGCTATCACAATGGGGACATCGATGTTTACTTTATGTTTTGGCTTGTTGGTGTATTTTCTGAAGAGAAGGAAAGAATTAATAGGTTTGATATCTTATGTTGTCATGTTGATTAAAAGTTAGAACGCTTGCTAATCTTCAAAAACAAATCATGTTGTAGGCTTGGCAAAACTACATGGCACGGATACTCATTCTGATGAAGGTCATAGCGATCTAGAGATACGGCGATTCGATTTATCTACAATATCTGCTGCTACTGATAACTTCTCAAGCAACAACAAGGTGGGAGAGGGAGGATATGGAGCTGTTTATAAGGTAAGGCATGCATGTTTATAAATAGTTGGATATATAAATTATTGTGAAGTAAAACTAGCTCGATGTTGTTTTTTTATACTAGGGAGAGCTGGCGGATGGACAGAAAATCGCGGTGAAATGTAACTCAAGAACATCCCTTCAAGGAGTAGACGAGTTCATGAATGAAGTGAGATCCATCACCAAACTTCAGCACCGGAGTATGGTGAAGCTTTTAGGTTGCTGCATTGAAGGAGAGGAAAGGATGCTGGTCTATGAGTACCTCAGCAACAGAAGTCTTGACTTATTACTATTTGGTATCATATCCCTCTTTATCAACAAATTAGTCCATCAACATACATATATTGTGAAACTATCAAATATATCTTGACAGATCCTATGAGAAGTGCAACACTAGACTGGCCTATGCGCTTCAATATTATCAGCAGCGTCGCTCGTGGCCTTGTGTATCTTCATGAAGATTCCCGCCCACGAGTCATCCATAGAGACCTAAAAACCGCCAACATTTTACTAGATTCAGATATGAATCCTAAAATATCAGACTTTGGTCTTGCTAGAATTTTCGGAGGGGACGAGACTGGAGACATCACGGCCCAACCAATGGGAACACGGTGTGTATAACAATTGAGTTGCTTCATGGATCTTACTTATGAATAAGATGTTATGAGAAAACAAGCTCCTCTTTTTATGCAGTGGATACATAGCCCCAGAGTATCTTCATTCTGGCCGGTACTCTGTTAAATCAGATGTCTACAGCTTTGGTGTTATAGTGCTTGAAATTGTAAGTGGTCAAAGAAACATAGGATTCCCGGATAACCTTCTTGCAAAAGTAAGTATTATTCAATTTGTTGGATTATCACAAAGAATCACAAATAGGGGAGCAGATCCCCGTCTCAGATTCTATGTCCCATTGTTGTCCCACAAATATAAACCCCTACGTATTTATAGTCTACTTATTAAATCAACCATAAACCCTTACGTGATTAAAAATAATTTCGTAGTGGAATAGCATTAAAACAGTGGATCTGGGACAGGTAATTTCCTCCTCCCCACAAATAGAGCTAATATAAGAGGGCAACTCCGAGACGGATTTAGGAAACATAAATAGTGTTATTTTTTGTGTATTTTTTGATTTTTTTTATATTTTTTGAAAAAAATTAATCCATTATAGCCAACTAATTATGGATCCGGCTTTTGGTTATATAGGCATGGATGTTGTACAGAGAAGATAGACTAGAAGAATTAGTTGATCCTGGTCTAGAAAGAGAAGATTTGTCAAAAATGGTGCGTGCAATTCGCATTGGTTTGCTATGCGTTCAAGACAATCCAGATGAAAGGCCAAGCATGACTTCAGTAGAACGTAATCTGAGCAACCAAGACGTCCTACCAGAAGCCAGACAACCCGGTGTTTCTGCAGAGAGACAAGTTCTAAGTATTGAAACTTCATTTGCCACAACTACAATGACTATGGGTAGTTGAGATAGAGTATATTCATTCAACTTCCAAATTCTTTGATTTACAAGCTGCTATGTATTATGCTTATGCTAGTGGTAGTAAGGAATGGTAGTTACTGTTATTTTACAGTCGTTTTCCTCTAGAACTTAAAAACTATTTCCTCCGTTCCGTTTGAAGTGACCTGTTTCTTTTGAGCGCGACAATTAAAAAAGTGAATGATAAAGTATGAAAGAAGAGTAGATGATAAAATAGAAGATAGAAATGATAAAGATATGATAATGCATAAGAGATAAATGATATAGTAGAAGAGAATTTGTATATTTTTGAAAAGTTATTTCCTTTTTAGAAAACGTGTCGCTTAAAATGGGACACTCCGAAAATGAAAATGTAGTTACCAATGACCATTGCAATTTGAGTAATATATCTACCTACCTAGCTGACGAATTCTAATCACACAATAGAGTACAAACATATTCCCTTCGTCCCGCTATAAGTGTCCACATTTCCTAATTAAGCTGTCCCACTATAAGCGGTACATTTTCCAAAAATGGCAAAAAATACTCTTATACGTAAAATGAAATGGGTCCACACTTACTCACTACTCAACCCACGTTTTAATTCTCTCTCTTCAAAAATCTATCTCACACACGATTCTGTTCCACTCCAAAATAAAAAAATTTATGATTTTTAACTTTTTGGAAACTTTAGATTATTTCATCTGTTACAATATGAAAAGAATATAGGGAAACAAATTGATTGTCTTTACTAGCCATTGTAAAAATTTGGATAATTCTCATTTTCTCTCACTAATAACTTCTCGAAAACTCTGTCAATTTCTTAATATAATTAAAACTCATAAAATACACAATAAAATAAATTTCTTAATTTCCATGTCGAAATCAAAGGGAACGCTTATAGCGGGACAGAAGGAGTACTATCTTAAAGAGTTTGCACAACTTAAAAATATGAAATGTTCTTTTACTACAAAAATACATAGTAATTTATGCATTTTTACTATGTACTTTTCTCATGGAATGTAGTTGTCTTTTTACCATCTATATATTCTCCATCACGTTTACTATGCCATCAGAAGTCAAACAATTTCATATGGCAGAGTTTAGATTATCCAACTGTCACTAAGCTTGGTTGGAAATTCAAGACCGGCAATGAGAGTAGTGAGAATCCGCCCCAAGGCTCCTCCTGTGTTGAACAAATGAGAAATAACAATTAAGCTCTTACCCGTTTAATATGATCTAACAATACTACAAGATATCTAAAATATTTATGAGTCGGGTCAACTGACTCCCCTAGGTTGGTTGCAGCTTTGCCATTGTCAGCAACAGACAATGATATTCCCACATCGCGAGATTTCAGGTTTGATAAGGAAATATATTGGTTGTTCATCTTAGTTCTTCTTTTCTTTTCTTTTTTAATTTTTTTTTAATTCGTATAGTGAGGAAAATGCACAACTATTAGTAAACTGTGCATTGGATAAATCGCGTTTTTGTGCAAATTAAGTCATTCCAATGGGGGAATCTTGGTTCATTCTTATTTCTGAACTATCTTACACAACTTATACGGTGAACCTGCTTAATGAAATATCATAGTCCTATTTGTTTGACTTAAGTTGTCCTTACTCTTAATGAAATATCCACATATCCAATAAATATGGTAACTACAATTTGGGAACTGTTTCTTTGTAATTTCTCCAAAGCGTAAGCGATGGAAAAATAAAACAACGCAATTAAATATGCCATTTTCTTGAATTAGAACGCTGTATGCCACAATCCGAAAGTTCATCGCATGCTGCAATACCAATGATGCTCGAAAATGACTCCCTTTAGATTTAACTGTTACTAATAATCCTCATTATTATTGTAAATTCTACTCGATAACAACAAAGTGAACAACGTTTGGTATCATACCCTTTGGTTCAAGCATCAAGAGTCGGCTTAAAAAATTACTAAACTTCCCCATGCACATACCACCAATAAGTAAACAACAAATCCTCGTTCCCTTACATTCTCCTGGTTCGTCTGGAGCCAACACACATTCACTGAAGCACAAGAAATGAAAATGACATGGAGAAGTAGATTCCATCTTTCTATGTTTCTACTCGCAACCTCCTTCCTGATCTCCACACACGAAGCAGACACCATCAACACCACCCAAACAATTACCGATAGCCGCAACGACACCATCGTCTCAGCCGGCGGAGTCTTTGCGTTAGGATTCTTCGGCCCGGCCAGCTCCAACAATCGCTACTTGGGCATATGGTACAACAACATCAAAGAAAAAACTACCGTTTGGGTCGCCAACAAAGACAACCCTCTCACCGATAGATCCGGTTCGCTCAGAGTAATCCAACCCGGCCGTTTACTTCTTCTAAACGCTACTAATTCCACTATCTGGTCTGCTAATATATCAACCAGTGTACAAAACCCAATCGCACGATTGCTCGACTCCGGAAACCTCGTACTGACCGATGAAAACTCGAACAATTTCGTCATATGGCAGAGTTTCGATTATCCATCCGACACTTTCCTGCCCGGGATGAAGCTCGGTTGGAACTACAAGACCGGCCACGAAGTCTACCTCACATCATCTACAAACAAAGATAATCCCACGTCGGGAGATTATACATATCACTGCGATTCTACTGGCTACCCACAGAATATTATCAAAGAGGGTTCTTCGGTAAGGTATAAAACAGGGCCGTGGAACGGCGTTCGCTTCAGCGGCAGTGGGACCTTGGTGAACAACTCCGTTTTCACGTACGAGTTGGTGCAGGAGAAGGATGAGGTTTACTATCAATACCAGCTCGTGAACGAGACCACGTACATGATGTTCACTCTGAGCGAGACCGGCGTGGGACGGAGGTGGCTCTGGAATTACGAAAAGGAGAAGTGGATTTTTTACCTCGGGATTCCGTTGGATGATTGTGATATGTATGGACAATGCGGTGCTTATAATATTTGCAACGTAAGCAGCTCGCCGGTTTGTTCGTGTTTGGATAAGTTCAAAGTCAATGACTCTCGAGGTTGGATGAGTGGAAATACTTCGAACGCGTGCGTGCGAATAACCCCCTTGGATTGTGAGAATGGAGATGCTTTCTTGAAGTATTCCGGCGTTAAATTACCGGATACGGAGCGTTCGTGGCACAATGAGAGCATGACAATTCAAGAATGCCAGGTGGCGTGTTCGAAGAACTGCTCGTGCACAGCCTATGCAAGTTTGGACATAAGCAATGGTGGGAGTGGATGTTTGCTTTGGTTTGAGGATCTTGTTAACATAAGATGGACGTCTCCCGGGCAAGATATCTACATAAGATTGGCATCTTCTGAATTAGGTAGGAATTTGAATAATATCTTCTTTGCCTATGTTGATATGGAGAATAATAAAGTGTTAATTCTAGGGTTAAGAAGTAGGAAGCGCGAGATACTTATAGTGACGTTGTCACTTGCAACCGGAGTACTACTGCTCATCTTGAGCATGTTGCTTTATTACAAGAAAAGAAAGAAGCAAAAAGAACAAAGTAAGGAGGATTCCATGTGTTATAGTGATATAGAGATACCGAGGTTCGATTTATCTACATTGTCTGCTGCTACTGATAACTTTTCGAGTGACAACAAGCTCGGAGAGGGAGGATATGGAGCTGTTTATAAGGTTAAGCATGTTTGATTTATAAATAGTTGGATATATAAATAAATGGGAATTCTTTGTAAAAATGGCTAGATGTTTTATACTAGGGAGAGCTGGCGGATGGACAGAAAATCGCGGTGAAATGTAACTCAAGAACATCCCTTCAAGGAGTGGACGAGTTCATGAATGAAGTGAGATCCATCGCCCAGCTTCAGCACCGGAGTATGGTGAAGCTTCTAGGTTGCTGCATTGAAGGAGAAGAAAGGATGCTGGTGTATGAGTACCTCAGCAACAAAAGTCTTGACTTATTATTGTTTGGTATTATATGATCGCTTCCTCTCATCAATGCATTAACATGCATATATCTTGTAACTAACTACCTACCTAACTATCAAACAGATCCTACAAAAAGTGCAACACTAGACTGGCCTACGCGCTTCAACATCATCAGCACCATCGCTCGTGGCCTGGCCTATCTTCATGAAGACTCCTGCCCCCGAGTCATCCATAGAGACCTCAAGACCAGCAACGTATTACTAGATTCGGAGATGAAGCCTAAAATATCGGACTTTGGTCTTGCTAAGACTTTCAGAGGGAACGAAACTGGAGACGTCACGGCCCAACTAATGGGAACATTGTAAGTACACATAGCTCTTGAATTGCATCATCTTTACTTCTGAATACGAGGTTATGAGAAGCAACAAGCTCTGCTTTTTAATGCAGTGGATACGTGGCCCCAGAGTATCTTAGTTATGGGCACTACTCAGTAAAATCAGATGTCTACAGCTTCGGCGTTATAATGCTTGAAATTTTAAGTGGTAAAAGAAACAGAGGATTCCCCCATACTGAGTACCTTCTTGTAAACGTAAGTATTATTCGATTTGTTGGCTAGCAGAAGAATCATAAATAGAGCTAATATAATAGGGCAGCTCCTCATATTATTTTGTGAACATGCATATATATATATAGAGAGAGAGACGGATTTAGGAAGCATAAATTGTGGGTTTATTCGAATTTTCTGTGTATTTTCCATTTTTTCAATATTTGAAAATTTTCCAATTTAACCCCTAATTTGGATCCGCCTTTGCATATGTAGGCATGGATGCTGTACAGAGAAGATAGGCTAGAAGAATTAGTTGATCCTGGTCTTGATAGAAGCCATTTGCCAGAAATGGTGCGTGCAATTCACATTGGTCTGTTATGCCTTCAAGACGACCCAAATGATAGGCCAAAGATGTCTTCAGTAGTAGCTATGTTGAGCAACCCCGGAGTCCTACCCGAAGCTAGACAACCCGGTGCTTCGGCAGAGAGACTAATTCCAAGTACTGAAACCTCATTTGCCACAGCTACAATGACTATGGGTCGTTGAGATTGAGTAGATTCATTTAGCTTCCGAAATTCTTTGGTTTACATGCATTTGTATAGTTGTGGATCTCGAAGGTACCATGTATCCAACCAGGGACGGAGCTAGAAGTTTTGCTTAGGGGGGCCAATTAATCGTAACATGTCTATCATGAGCAGTGAAAAAGTTTTTATTATAAGGAAAAATTTAGAGAAAAAAAACTGGAGGAAAAAGTTAGATTAAGGAAAGGAAAAAATTCTGAGAGGGAGAATGAGAAGAAGAAAAGAAAAAAAATAGAAGAGGGAGAACCGGAGAATACATAGAAGAATTAAAAAAAAAAAATAGAATATGATGTTGGAACGAACATTCGAACGCGCTACTTCTAAAAAAAATGTCTAAACATTCCACCACTCCACCTAATGGCCAAAACTAAGACACTGCTATTGACTTCGGTTTTGAACGTACAGGGGACCCAGTAACCCCCTGCCCCACCCCTCCCTCCGTCCCTGTATCCAACCACGCGGGCACCCCAGGCATAGTCGAAATAACTCGATAAACTATTCACGTGTGTTATTTTTCTTCCTTATTTGTAAATTGCATAACATGTATTATGCTTATGCTAGGAATAGTCAACATACTTATGTTTCTTAGAGATTTACCTGCTAGCTCTTTTGACATTTTACTAGGCCAAGAAATCATAATTGTTATTTATTTAAAAAGGTCATTTTCCATTGAAAAAGCTTAGAAACCAATGACTAATGGGCACCACAACTTGACATATCTAAGTAATACATCTTCCCACCTCGGATGACTTCTAATCACGCAATGGGATGCAAATATACATTCTTAAGGTAAAATGCTTAGAACTTTAATTTTTTTTTTCCAAAATATGCCACGTTTCTTGAAAATTGGTGCGCGAAACTCAAATTTGATAAGAGAGATTTTGTGTAATATTTTTAAGAACACAAAGTTTTTTTGGCAAATGGTGGACGTATTTTTGTAGTAGTTTACACAGACTCAATTGACAATTAATTGGAATTACGGTGATGATGCGTTTCATTCTTAGTGGAATTTTATTACTTTAATTTGTTTTTAAATGTACGGCAAATCAAATTAATCTTTATTATCTGAATCGAGGAAAATGATCTAAAACATAGAATAGGACCCGGAGAGGAAAATGACCTTCAGTTAAATTAAATAGATCATTTTCAAATAAATTGCTTATTATTTATTAGCCAATTGATTTTTTTTTTAAAATTTAAATCTATTACTGTTAGTCTGACTTTTATTGGAGAAAAACGATATAATAACTGTCATTTTTCACGTTGCTCATGATATGAGCCACTTGACGATTGTCGTTAAACATGTGGAATAATATGAAGGTTATGTACTTGCTTCTTGCCGAAGTTTACCGGTTTAAATTCTCTTGTAATTAAAAAAGAAATTTACGAACTTGCAAATATTAATTAGTTAATTACCATCATCAAGTCATCGTTTACTTGGCTTCTCGTTCGGTACGGAGCCAACACATATCCAGTAAAGTAGAAGAAATGAAAACGCTATGCAGCAGCAGTAGATTCCATCTCTCTCTGTTTCTACTCACAACCTCCTTCCTCTCCACACACCAAACAGATACCATCAACACCTCCCAAACAATCAACGATGGCCGCAACGACACCATCATCTCAGCCGGCGGAGTCTTCGCGTTAGGCTTCTTCAGCCCGGGCAATTCCAAGAATCGCTACGTGGGAATATGGTGTTTACAGTAATAGAGCATAATGGTAGAGGCAAAAGGAATTTATTTCATCCGTTATGTTTTTTTTCTTTAACAAATGATACAAGAGGGCCTTATATAGTACAAAGAATAAGCTAATTATGGTAGAAATATGTACACCATAATTAGAAGATTTCTACCATAATTAGAAGATATTGCAATCCGTAATTAAATGATAAGATTTCTACCATAATTATAAGATACTAGAATCCTCTAATTATCTTCCGTAATTAAAGGATAAGATTTCTACCATAATTAGAAGATACTAGAATCCTCTAATTATTTTTATTCCTATCTTTCACACTCCCCCTCAAGTTGGTAGTCAAAGGGTCGGACATACCCAACTTGTCAAGTATCTGATGAAACGCTCTTCCAGATATAGCTTTTGTAAGGATGTCTGCCAACTGATCTTCTGATCGAACAAATGGCAGAGAGATATGGTCATTATCTAGCTTTTCCTTGATAAAGTGTCTGTCGATTTCCACATGCTTGGTTCTGTCATGTTGTACTGGGTTGTGTGAGATACTCACAGCTGCTTTATTGTCACAATAAAGTTTGATATATTTCGTCTCTGAAAGATCGATCTCAGTCATCAACCTTTTTATCCACTACAACTCGGTTATTCCCTTCACAATTCCTCTATACTCAGCTTCTGCACTTGAAAGCGCTACTACACTTTGTTTTTTGCTTCTCCAAGTCACAAGGTTACCTTTTACAAAGGTTAAGTATCCTGCAATAGATCTTCTGTCTGTTATATTTCCGGCCCAATCAACATCAGTGTACCCGCAAACTGCTAAGTGATTATTTTTCCTGAAAAAAATCCCTTTTTCAGGAGAAGACTTTAAGTATCATATAATTATGATAACAGCATTCAAGTGTTCTTCTAGTGGTTGATGCATAAACTGACTTATTACCCCAACAGCGTATGCTATATCTGGCCTTGTGTGAGATAAGTAGATGAGCTTACCAACAATCCTTTGGTATTGATCTTTGTTAGTCAACTTCCCACTTGAGTCACTCCGAAGACCATGGTTTGTAGTCATTGGTGTGTCTGCTGATTTACAGTCCAGAAGCCCGGTTTCCGTAAGAAGATCAAGCACATATTTTCTCTGAGATAAAAATATCCCTTCCTTTGACCTCATTACTTCTATTCCGAGAAAATATTTTAAGCCTCCAAGGTTCTTCATCTCGAATTCTGAGAATAAGTTTTGTTGTAGCACCTTGATCTCTTCGTTATCATCGCCGGTAATGATCATATCATCTACATATATAATCAAACAGGTAATTTTGCCATGCTGTTTCTTCAAGAATAGTGTGTGGTCTGAGTTGCTCTGGGTGTATCCGTACTTCTTCATGACAGATGTAAATCTGCCAAACCATGCTCGAGGTGATTGTTTTAGCCCATACAAAGATCTTTTCAATTTGCATACTTCTCCCTCTTTAAAGTCATATTCAAATCCTGGTGGTACCTACATATAAATTTCTGTAGTTAAGTCTCAATGGAGGAAGGCATTCTTTACATCAAATTGATGTAATGGCCAGCGGGAGAGAATGTTTCAGCATAATCAATTCCATACACTTGAGTATATCCTTTTGCCACAAGACGTGCTTTATACCTTTCCACTTCTCCATCTGGGTTGTATTTGATAGTGAATACCCATCTACAACCAACAGGTTTTTTTCCAGGGGGTAATCTGCTCTTATCCCATGTTCCATTCTTACTGAGTGCTGCCATTTCTATATTCATTGCATCTCGCCATTCTTGATGTTCTTTGGCTTCCTCTGCACTTCTAGGGATCCATGTGTTTGGCCAGTTTCTCTCTGAACTTTTGGATTTTCTCGGGTACACATGTTACAAAATTGGCAATGGGGTATTTTGCTTGTTTTGGTTTGTATTTCGGACTATATCTTCGAGGAGGAATGCCTCTGTTATGTCTGGGAGGAAGAGAGTATACCCGCTCATTGTGACCTGCGGTCAGGGGCGGATCTAGGATTTTTGGTTAGGGGGGGCGAAATTTATCGGTGTATGATACTTTTGGGGGTTCGGGGGCGGAGCCCCCGAGAAAAATTTTTAGGACATTTTTCTACGTAAGTCTAATTATACTTACTCTTTTTGGCTTATTTAAGAGATTATATTCTTCTTTCATAAATAACTGCTATATTCTTCATATTTATTCGAAAAATATCGTACACAATCTTATTTTGTCAGGCTAAATTTAGTTGGAGAAAATTATGAAGACTAACAATATCTAGCTGAGGAGTTAATTAAGTATTTAAATGATAGTTTATTTACACTTGCTAATTTGAGATCAATCAAGTAATTAAAAAAAATAAAACATAATATATTAATTGTATAAAGTTATATATGTAACTCACTTAATATACTTTTTTTAAATATTTTTAGAAGTTCGTAGTCACATTAACACTAATTCTTCATTGTTACTTTAGTTTAGGATAATAAATTTAAAAATTTCGGGGGGGCGAATTCGAAAAATTACGTGGTACAAACATATAAATTACTCGAAATAAACGAAAATTCGTAGTAATGCACGAAAATTCGGGGGGGCGGTCGCACCCACCCGCCCCCCCTTGGATCCGCCAATGCCTGCGGTGTTAGTGTGTGAAGAAACACAACTAGGAGAAGCACACATAGAGTCAGAATTTTGTACCTCTGAATTATTCGATGAGGAAGATATGGGGTTTGGGTTCATTGGCATGGACTGTACATCTTCAATAGTTACCTCTGCAGTCGGTGCAGGATCCCAATTTTCATGGAATAACCACTCGGAGTCGGAATGTAGGTTTTGATTCTCCCCCTCAACAGAGGACGACGGAGTGTCATAAAAATATTCAGTCTCGAGAAAATGACAGTCCATAGTGACATATAGCTTTTGGGTTACAGGATCAAAACAACGATAACCTTTTTTATGAACGTCATATCCAAGAAAAACACATTTTACAGCACAGGGATCAAGTTTGGTCCGATGGTTTTTCTGGATGTGAACAAAGACAGAGCAACCAAAAATTCGAGGTTGTATCATAAGAACAGAGGGCAAGGGAATTTGTTAGATAAGGCTTGAAGAGGGGTAGTCATATGTAATACTTTAGTGGGAAGACGATTAAGAAGATAGACAGCAGATGCCACAGCTTCAAACCAAAAACGAGAAGGTACCTTTGATTCCAAAAGGAGGGCTCTAGTGGTTTCCAAGAGATGTCTATTCTTGCGCTCGGCAACCCCATTTTGTTGGGGTGTATATGGACAGGTAGTTTGATGAATGATTCCACTTGTCTGTAGAAACGACTTTAAATCGTGGTTAACATATTCCCCTCCATTGTCAGATCGTAAGATCTGAACGGTACTTTGAAATTGGGTTTTGACCATTTGGACGAACTCCATAAAACGGTTACAGACTTCGGATTTTTGCTTCAGAAAATACACCCACGTCATATGTGTGCAGTCATCAATAAATAATACAAACCAACGAAAATCAGTGTACATCGATTCCGGAGCCGGACCCCACACATCAGAATGGATAAGAGAGAAAGGCACAGAGTTATTATTCTCAACAGAAGCAAAGAAAGTACGATGACTTTTAGCAAAATGGCATGTGTCACAAGAAATCTTATAGTTATTAGACACTAAAGACGGAAAAGATGTTTAAGGTAATCATCAGATGGATGTCCCAACCTCCGATGCCACAACCAGAGTTGTCTGTCTTGTGATCCATGAGCCAAATACGATATGCCGCTCTCGGATATGTCATCAACATAGTACAGTCCATCCTTCTCAGAACCACGCCCAATTATCTCCCTCGAACGAATATCCAGTAAAATACAGAACGTGGGATATAAGATAACCAAACAATTGAGCTGCTTTGTAACTTGACTGACAGATAACAATTTGCATGATAGTGAAGGAACATAGAGACACTTGTCCAGTTTAATTGTTGGAGAAATTTCAACAGATCCGCTCCCAAGTACAGGAAAAGTTCCGCCATTGGCATTTTTAATAGAAGTCTGGTGTGGTATTATGGGATCTATAATATCATTTTGATCATAGGTCATGGTATCTGTTGCTCCACAATCGAAAATCCACTCGGAATTCAATTTGGATGTCGGAGAGTTAGCACAACTATTAAAACAAAATGAGGGTGAAGGCAAATCAGAAATTTCCATACCATTTAATAACCTACCCTCTCCATCATTTCTTTTACCTTGCACCGCCGATCCCTTTTTTTCCTCGATTATATTTGACTTCAATTGTTTGCCGTCGGCGGAAGCAAAGACAGCGACGCCGCTGGTAGAGGACAGGCCGATGGTCTCGCCGCCGCTGGTAGCCACATTTGCGCTGCCGTGAGGCGTGGATCCAGTCGTTCGGCTGCCGTGGTTCCGCTGTTTGTGCCGATTCTCATCCCACCACTCCGGGTACCCATGTAATTGGAAGCATGTGTCCTTAGTGTGCTTGTTTCCGCCGCAGTGAGAGCAGCGAAGCTTTTCTTTGTCGGCGGGGCGGGGTGATGACTTCCCGTAACTGTCTGACTGCCCCTTTCCTCTTTGGACACCTTTTGCGACATGAGCTTCGCCGGGGTGGTGATGTTGGTCGTCCGGTGTCATCATAACGCCGATTCGGAGTGATTCACGGCGTATGGTGGCGTATGCGGTAGCGAGAGATGGAAGTGGATCGTGATTCAGGATTTCCCTTCGTACTGGGTCAAATTGATCATTACGCCAGCTAAAAATTGGTACAGTCTCCCTTCTTATGTAAGTTTATTATAGAGGTGTATATTGGCTTCTCCTGAAAATCTGTTTGGTTGTCTCTGATCGATTTCTGCCCATATGGCCTGTAATTGACTATAGTATTGTTCAAGAGTTTGATTACCTTGTTTGGTTTGGCTTGCCCGAGTCATCAACTCGAAGATTTGCAGGTAATTCGTCCCACTGTTGTAGGTTGCTGCAATACCATCCCACAATGTGTGGGTTGTCGGATACTGTAGAAAATTAGGAACCAAACTTGGTTCGATGGAGTTGATGATCCATCCTTTCACGGCATTATCAATCATATCCCAATTGTGAAATTTGGGATCATTGATTGGAGGGGCTGGAGGCTCGCCGGTGATATGATTGCCTCGGCCTCGTCCTTTGATAAACATGGTCATCAATTTGGACCATATGAGGTAATTTCGATCGTTTAACTTCACGTTTACCATTAACGGTGAAGTTTCGGTAGTCGGATTCTGATTCATGGTTGTTTTCTGGAGGTATTGGAGGATGGATAGAATATTGGGATCGGATGATTGGGACAGAGAAGTGTCGGTTTGTTCGGTATGTTCGGCCATGGTAGATGATGATGGCAGGGTTTTGAATCAATTATGAGGATAGGAACTCTGCTCTGATACCATGTTTACAGTAATAGAGCATAATGATAGAGGCAAAAGGAATTTATTTCATTCGTTATGTTTTTTTTTTCTTTAACAAATGATACAAGAGGGTCTTATATAGTACAAAGAATAAGCTAATTATGGTAGAAATATGTACACCATAATTAGAAGATTTCTACCATAATTAGAAGATCTGCAATCCGTAATTAAATGATAAGATTTCTACCATAATTAGAAGATACTATAATCTTCTAATTATCTTCCGTAATTAAATGATAAGATTTCTACCATAATTAGAAGATACTAAAATCCTCTAATTATTTTCATTCCTATCTTTCACATATGTACAACAAAATCAAAGAAAAGACTATAGTTTGGGTCGCAACAAAGACGAACCACTCACCGATAGATCAGGCTCGGTCAGAGTAATCCAACCCGGCTGTTTAGTTCTTGTAAATGCTACTAACGCCACTGTTTGGTCAACTAATACATCAACCAGTCTGCAGAATCCAATCGCACGGTTATTAGACTCCGGCAATCTCGTAATCACCGATCAGAATTCGAACAATTTCATATGGCAGAGCTTCGATTATCCAACCGACACTTTCTTGCCCGGTATGAAGCTCGATTGGAACTACAAGACCGGCCACGAAGTCTACATCACGTCAGCGACCAGCAAAGACAATCCCACATCGGGAGATTTTACATATCACTGCGATCCTACGGCTACCCACAAAACGTCATCAAAGAGGGTTCTTCGGTAAGGTATAAAACAAAGGGCCGTGGAACGGCGTTCGCTTCGGCGGTAGTGGGAACTTGCGGGAATAACTCTGTTTTCACGTACGGTTGGTGCAGGAGAAGGATGAGGTTTACTATCACTACCAGCTAGCGAACGACACCGTTTTGATGAGGTTTGCATTTAGTGAGAGCGGCGTTGGACAGAGGTGGCTGTGGAATTACGAAAAGGAGAAGTGGATTCTTTATCTTGCTTTTCCATTGGGTGATTGTGATGTGTATGGAGAATGCGGTGCGTATAATATTTGCAACGTCAGCAGCTCGCCGGTTTGTTCGTGTTTGGATAAGTTCAAAGTGAATGACTCTCGAGGTTGGATGAGTGGAGATGTTTCTGTCATGATCCGACCGGATCTGACATTTAAAGAGGAAGAAATGAAGAACAATGAAGAAGAAATGGGAATGGAAGAAAAGGGTTTACTGTTTATTCTTTGGGAGGAAAAGCTGAAGAATGAAGAAGAAGATAAGGAGCTGATATTTTATGATTCGCTGGAAGACTTCTCGACCATAGATGAACGAATCACAGATCCGACGGCTATCAAAGAAAGTGGCTAAGTCGTCCGATGATGAAAAGCGTGGATGATTCAGATTAATCCACGTGATTAGCTTAATATAAATATATATTATTTCCTTATTTAAGTAGATTTGGTTATCGTTTAATTAAGGTTTATTCCTATTATTAGATTAGGGTTTATTAGTGTTTTGGGTTATAAATACCCCTTGAACTAGTTATTATTATTAAGCAATGAATTATTCTCTTTTCCCTTAACTCTCTTTCTCTCTCTCTCTTTACTCTTAATCCTTTTATCTCTCGGTCTCTTATCTCTCTCTCTCTCTTGTGATTTATCTTATTAAGTACAATATCAGATTGTTATAGGTTTGATCCTAGTTAATTATTACAGTACAATCATCAGAATAGGGGATTAATAGACATAGTCTATTACAGTGGTATCAGAGCAGTTCGACTCTATGGCGAATTCCGGGCTACCTCCGATTCTCGAAGACGGCAAGGTGGAGGACGTTGAAGAATCTGTCTTACAACCTGCAAAATTGGACATGAATTCTCCATCGTCAGCGGAACAAATAATTCAAACTCTACTCCAACATATGGCAGAAAATAATCGAAATTTACAAAATTCATTCACCGGAGCGATTGGAAGTCTAAAGAGTCGGTTAGAGTTATTGGAATCACAAACTAAAACGGTGCCGCCAATTGCTCCCTTGCCGGCTACTCCGCACTATGCTAATGCTCCACCAAAATTCTCTACACAGATTCCTCCAGGATTTAAAAATTGGGGGAAAGGATTAGAAGATGTCGGCGGACCCAGTTTTTTGGATGATGGCGGGGAATATTTAAGAGAAGGAAGTAGGGTACCGTGGGGTAATATGAATGCTTTTACAGGTTCGCCGCCCAATTATGTAGGCAATAGTGGAGGAAATTTTAGGGGAAGTGGTTCTAGGAATCATTCTTCTAACTCGGGAAATTCTAATGGTGGTGTTATGCCCACGGTGGCTAAGGTAAACTTCCCAAAATTTGATGGAACTCGTTCAAGATCGTGGTTACTGCGATGCCATAGTTACTTCTCTATGATCACGACGATTCCCGAAGACCAAAAAGTGGCCTTCGCATCTATGCACTTTGAAGGCAAGGCGTTGGAATGGTATGATAATCTTCCTCTTAAGGGAGAGGATTTAGTTTGGGCTCAATTTGAAAAAATGATATCGACAAGGTTCCAAGATTTGCAAACCAATAAGGCCATTGCTGAATTACATAAATTGGTAAATACGGGCAATTATGAAGATTACGTGGCAAGATTTGAAGAACTAAAAGCATTCATAATCCATAGTCGGTGTGGTGCATTCGATGAACAATATTGGATTGCAGCTTTTATTAGTGGATTAGATAAAGATGTACAAGCAGGGTTAGATATGATGAACCCGAAAACACTGGATTCGGTTATTCATCTTGGGCGTCAGCAAGTGCACTTAAATGATTCTTTAATGAGGAAAATAAGAGAAATCACGAGGAATATGTCCCATACGGGTACTCCAAAGAAAATAGAGCCTAAGCCATATCAGAAAACATACCAGAAACCTACAGCAAGTACCAGTTCCAATGTGAAGCCGGGATTTAAACTATTGACTCCCTTAGAAATGGATCAAAGGAGATCAAAGGGGCTCTGTTACAATTGTGATGAAACATTTGCCCCAGGTCATAAGTGTAAAAATAAGATTAATTTTATGGTGATGAGTGTTGAGGAACAAGGAGAGTTTCTTAACAGTTTGGAGGGATTAATTGAAGAAGAAGAGTTTAAAGATGCCAAGGACGAATTGGGAATGGCAATGATTACTCTAGGATCTATGGAAGAAGATTCTGGAAAACATATCATGCGGCTTATTGGAGAAACTGGAGATCGAAGCTTAAGGATATTACTTGATACAGGCAGTTCATTAAGCTTCCTAAACACTACCGTGGCTCAAAATCTACAAGGATCCATAGAATCTGCTACTCCAGTAAAGGTAGTTGTGGCTAATGGAGATATTATGATTAGTGATAAACGGCTAAGAAGATTTAATTGGAAGATGCAGGACATGGAATTTGAGTATGACATTAGGCTTTTACCCACGGCAGGCTATGATCTTATTTTGGGAAGTGATTGGTTAAGAAAAGGATCACCTATTATATTGGATTATGAGAGAATGAATTTTTCTGTGATACATCAGGGTAAGAGAGTATCTATAAATACTGCTAAGGGACAGAAAACAACTACTCCAATCACTGCAGCTGCTATATATCAGCTACTCCAGAAGAAGTAGACCACACCAGGGAATTTCATTCTAATGTCCCTGCATGAGGATGGAGAGCAGAATAACCCTCTAATGGAGCCTTTGCTACAAGCTTTTAGGGATGTGTTTGAAGTACCTAAAGGGCTACCTCCTAGCAGGGGAGTTGAACACAAAATCTTATTACAACCGGGCAGCATTCCCAAACAACAATACCCTTACAGGGTATCACATGCTCAGAAGACAGAAATTGAAAAAACAGTGGCAGCTTTGCTGGAAACAGGAGAAATTCAACCAAGTCAGAGCCCTTTTTCTTCACCAGTATTATTGGTCAAGAAGAAAGACAATACTTGGAGAATGTGTGTTGATTACAGGTATTTAAACAAACTCACTATTAAACATGATTATCCTATTCCAGTAATAGATGAATTGCTAGATGAACTACATGGAGCCAAATTTTTTTCTAAAATAGATCTTAGATCTGGTTACTTTCAGATCCTTATGGATCCTGCTTATAGGTATTTAACAGCTTTTAGGACTCATAATGGTCATTATGAGTACCTTGTTATGCCTTTCGGGCTGTGCAATGCCCCAGCCACATTTTAGTCTCTTATGAATCAAGTATTCAGAGAAAGACTGAGAAAACATGTTCTGGTTTTCTTTGATGATATATTGGTGTATAGTTCTACTTGGGAAGCACACCTACAGCATGTGAAGGAAGTTTTGGAAGTTTTAAAGGAAAATAAACTTTTTGCTAAGATGAGTAAGTGCGCATTTGGCAAAGAATCTATTTCTTATCTAGGTTACATTATATCTCAAGAGGGAGTGGCTACAGATCCAAACAAGATAGCTGCAATGGTTGATTGGAAAACACCTACCAATCTCAAGGGCTTAAGAGGATTCTTAGGCCTAACTGGATATTATAGGAAATTTATTAAGCACTATGGACTACTGAGTAAACCTCTAACCAGTCTGCTCAAAAAAGGGGCTTTCACATGGGGGACAGAAGCTGAAATGGCCTTTCAGAATCTAAAGGTAGCTATGACTTCAGCACCTGTCTTAGCACTACCAGATTTTAGGAAGGAATTTATTCTAGAAACTGATGCAAGTGGAAGTGGTGTGGGAGCAGTTCTAATGCAAGAAGGGAGACCACTAGCTTTTCTGAGTAAAGTGTTGTCTGGAAAAAATCTGAATTTGTCAGTATATGAAAAAGAATTTCTAGCCATCCTCATAGCAGTACAAAAGTGGAAGAGTTACTTACAAGGTCATCACTTTGTTATCAAACTGATCAACAAGCCCTTAAACACTTGTTGGATCAGAAGATCACAACTCCTTTACAACAAAAATGGATACCTAAATTGCTAGGGTATGATTATTCTATAGCCTACAGGAAAGGAAAGGAGAACCTGGCTGCTGATGCTTTATCAAGAAAAGAAACATACCAGTGTAATGCTATCAGTGTAGCTATTCCCTTATGGGTTCAAAAAGTGACAGATAGTTACTCCAGGGATTCCCAACTGAAGTCAATTATAGCAGCAAAGGCAATTGACAGCAATTCTTATCCAGAATACAGCTATTCAAAAGGAATTCTAAGGAATGATAATAGAATTGTTATAGGAAATGATGACAAACTAAAAGATACAATCATTCAAGAGCTCCATGATTCAGCCATTGGAGGACATTCAGGAGAAGGAGGCACTTATCAAAGAGTCAAAAAATATTTTATTTGGAAAGGTTTGAAGACACAGGTTCTACAGTGGGTTAAAACTTGCTCAGTTTGTTCTCAAAACAAATCAGAAAGGATTCAATCTCCAGGATTATTGCAGCCTCTACCAGTTCCTACCCAAGCTTGGTCTCATATCACTATGGATTTTATAGAGGGATTACCAAAATCACAAGGCAAGACAGTCATTTTAGTAGTTGTGGACAGACTAACCAAGTACAGCCATTTCTTAGGGCTAACTCACCCCTATACAGCAGCTACAGTGGCACAAGTCTTCCTAGATAATATTACTAAGTTGCATGGGCAGCCATTGAGTGTGGTTACAGACAGGGATCCTGTCTTTACTAGTATTTTTTGGGCTGAATTATTTAAATTGTTAGGGATTAAATTGGATATGACATCAGCTTACCACCCACAGTCTGATGGACAGACAGAGAGGGTAAACCAATGCCTCGAGACTTACTTAAGGTGTCTAATTAAACAGACACCTAAACACTGGTTTAAATGGTTAGCCATGGCAGAGTACTGGTATAATACAAACTATCATACCAGCTTGCAGCTAACCCCTTTCGAAGCATTGTATGGTTATAACCCTCCTATATTTTCTATAGGACCTTTTCCTAATACAACTTCAATTGATTCTCTGAACCTAACTGAGGAGCGAACTAAGATGCAACAAAAGTTCAGAGAAAATCTATTACTAGCACAGGAGAAGATGAAGAAGCATGCAGACAGACATAGGGTCGACAGACAGTTTGCAGTAGGTGATAAAGTTTATTTGAAGCTACAACCGTTCCGGCAGAACAGCGTAGCGCTTAGACAGAATCAAAAGCTTAGCCCTAGGTACTATGGTCCATACGAAATTTTAGAAAAAAAGGGGGAAGTAACTTACAAACTACAACTCCCAGCCGGGGCCAAGATCTGGCCGGTTTTTCATGTTTCTCTTCTTAAGAGGTCAGTGGATCCACGAAAATTTCGTTCATCGGCCTTGCCTGAGTTCTCCCCGGATGGATCTATAGTCTGCGTACCTACAGTCAAAGGCAAAAGGAGTCAGAAAAACCGACGAGGTCGTCACATACAATCATTTTTGATAGAGTGGGAAAGCGAAGGAATAAAACTACAGAACTGGGTAGAAGAAACTTATCTGCAGAAGCTCATTCCGAATCTTCTACCTTGGGGACAAGGTTCTGAAAAACGGAAAGGTAATGTCATGATCCGACCGGATCTGACATTTAAAGAGGAAGAAATGAAGAACAATGAAGAAGAAATGGGAATGGAAGAAAAGGGTTTACTGTTTATTCTTTGGGAGGAAAAGCTGAAGAATGAAGAAGAAGATAAGGAGCTGATATTTTATGATTCGCTGGAAGACTTCTCGACCATAGATGAACGAATCACAGATCCGACGGCTATCAAAGAAAGTGGCTAAGTCGTCCGATGATGAAAAGCGTGGATGATTCAGATTAATCCACGTGATTAGCTTAATATAAATATATATTATTTCCTTATTTAAGTAGATTTGGTTATCGTTTAATTAAGGTTTATTCCTATTATTAGATTAGGGTTTATTAGTGTTTTGGGTTATAAATACCCCTTGAACTAGTTATTATTATTAAGCAATGAATTATTCTCTTTTCCCTTAACTCTCTTTCTCTCTCTCTCTTTACTCTTAATCCTTTTATCTCTCGGTCTCTTATCTCTCTCTCTCTCTTGTGATTTATCTTATTAAGTACAATATCAGATTGTTATAGGTTTGATCCTAGTTAATTATTACAGTACAATCATCAGAATAGGGGATTAATAGACATAGTCTATTACAGTTTCTAATATGTGCGTTCGAAGAACTCCTCTGAATTGCGAAAATGGAGATGTTTTCTTGAAGTATTCCGGTGTTAAATTACCGGACACGGTGCGTTCGTTGTACAATGAAAGCATGACGCTTGGAGAATGCAAGGTGGCTTGTTCGAGGAACTGCTCGTGCACAGCCTATGCAAGTTTGGACATAAGCAATGGTGAGAGTGGATGTTTGCTTTGGTTTGTTGACCTTGTTAACATGAAATGGACGTCTCCCGGCCAAGATATCTACATTAGAATTTCTTCTTCTGAATTAGGTAAGAATTTGATAGAGGCTCTTCTTTGCCTCTGTTTGATAGGGAGATTGATGAAGTTTTTTCATGATCAATGTAGGCTCGAGAAGTAAGAAAAGGGAGAGAGTTATAGCTGTGCTGTCAGTGGTGACTGGAGTACTTCTGGTAAGCCTCAGCATGTTTCTGTATTACAAGAGAAGAAAGAAGGTGAATCTTCAGCAACAAGAAACAGGTAAAGCAGATTCCATTATCTTTTCTGTTGTTTGTAGTTTACTTACTTTTCATTTTACAGACAGGACGAGGCATAACTATTTGAGCAACCGTTATGAACCGAGTCATGAAGAGCTAGAGCTACCAATGTTTGCGTTAATTAAAGCTACTGATGATTTTGCATTCAACAATAAGCTTGGGCAGGGTGGATTTGGAGCGGTTTATAAGGTAAAGCGCGGATGGGATTGAGTTTTGGTACCATTTTACTCATCCTCAAGAAAATTCAGTATCAAGTTAGTCTGTTATTTAAGTACATTCTTGTACCAGGGACTGCTAGGCGAGGGACAACAAATTGCTGTGAAACGACTGTCAAGAACTTCCCTCCAAGGAGCAAATGAGTTCATGAACGAAGTGATCTGTATTGCGAAACTTCAGCACCGGAATTTAGTGAAGCTTCTAGGGTTTTGCATTCAAGGAGAAGAAATAATTCTGGTATATGAGCACATGACTAACAGAAGTCTGGACTTGATACTTTTTGGTAAGCTTTTCACATTGAGCATCCATCTCAATTGTTCCAATTTACCACCTTCACAAAATAAACATAGATTGCAAAGAAATTGTTAGAACAAAAACAATAGGAGATACCATTTTATTTCTGTGGCAGATGAAGTCAAGAGCAAGAAACTAGACTGGCCTATGCGCTTCAACATTATTAACGGTATTGCTCGGGGCGTTATGTATCTTCATCAAGATTCCCGTCTCCGAGTTATCCACAGAGACCTCAAGACCGGCAATATATTACTAGATTCAGAAATGACTCCAAAGATAACAGACTTCGGCCTTCCTAGAATTTTTGGAGGGAATGAAACTGGGGTTAACACGAAACATATAATGGGTACATAGTAAGTATAGTTCTTGAACTTACATGAACTTCCTTTTCTTGTAATTTAACCTTTATTTTTTTATTTTTTTATGTAGTGGCTACATGTCTCCTGAATATGCTGGAAATGGGCTCTTCTCAGTGAAGTCAGATGTGTTTAGCTTTGGAGTTATAGTGCTTGAGATTGTGAGTGGTAAGAGGAATAGAGAGTTTTCTTATAAAGATCATAGCTTCAGCTTACTTGGATATGTAAGTAATTACGAGCTGCAGAAACTTGAATCCTTTATTTTTTGGGGGGATGGTATAGTATTTTAATAAAGAACTAAAATGGCAGGCATGGATGCTTCACAGAGAAGAGAAGTCACTGGAATTTCTTGATTCTTGCCCAGAAATTTATGCAATGTATCACAAGTATTACGGTTAATCCACGTCGGCCTTTTATGCGTTCAAGAACACCCAGATGATAGACCAAACATGTCTTCAGTCGTACTGATGTTGAACAATGATGGCGTTCTGCATGAACCCGAATATCCCGGTTATTTCACACATAGAGATATGCTTGAAGCTAAAAACTCAGGAAATGCTGCTATCACCACTTCTTTGCTGCTAGAGGGTCGATAAACAATTAATTTATGATCTTACGAGCAATCTTCACATAATTGGCCTCAGGTCTGTGAGGAATGTTCAATCTTTGGTTCGTGTGATTTCTTTACACTAAAAGTTCGTTGTGTATCAACAAATATACGATTCATTTTAAGCAAATTGTGGAATCATGAAAGGCCAAGCATGTCTTTATAGTAGCTATGCTGAGCAACCCTGGCTGTACCTAAAGCTAGACATTCCGGTTTTTACGCAGAGAGGCAGATTCTAAGTACTGAAACCTTATTTGCCACAGCTACAATGACTATGAGTGACTGAGATTGAGTAGATTCAGTCAACTCCCAAAATTCTTTGATTTTACATATATACTTACGTTTCTTTGAGATTTAACGGGTCTTTTGACTTTCTATTACAAAAGTCATTTTCCATTACATGAGCTTATTACCAATTCCCAACAGCCTGCCTAGTCTTGACCAGTGAACAATGGCCACCATAACTTGTCACTTTTAAGTATACTACATATATATACTGAGTTGACCGGCAACGGTCAATTATAAACTCGCATTGGATTGAAACAAGACAATAAACCTTATGATCCATCTATTTATATATCCCCAACCACATTTACTATAAGATGAAAATTGGTTTTGGTTAAACAAATGCGAAAAATGCCAAACAAGTTAGGAAGTTAGTTCTTAGCTTCTCCTTGCTCGATTAAAAACCAACACATACACATATTCACTAAAAAAACAAATGAATACACAATGCAGCAGTAGATTCCATCTTCCATCTCTATATGTTTCTACTCACAGCCTCCTTCCTCTCTGGCTCCCCACACACGAAGCAGACACCATCAACACCTCCCAAATCGTCAGCGATAGCCGTGATGACACGATCATCTCAGTCGGTGGAGCCTTCGCCTTAGGCTTCTTCAGCCCCGCCAGCTCCAACAATCGCTACGTCGGCATATGGTACAACAAAATCAAACAAAAAACCATAGTTTGGGTCGCCAACGCCAACAAAGATGATCCACTCACCGACACATCAGGTGCGCTCACAGTAGTCCAACCGGGTCGTTTAGTAGTTCTAGATGCTACTAATACAACTATTTGGTCTGCTAATACATCAACCAGTCTGCACAGGGGCGGAACTTGACTGAATAGGGTATATGATTTGTATTGCCTATAGATAATTTTAGTAAATAATATTATTAACTATTTGCTTGTAGTACAGTTGGTTAATGACTTTGTTTCTTTTAAAAGAGGTCTCATGTTCGAAACCCAATGCACTCATTTGACATCTATTTTTAGACTTTTCAATTATTCATTTTCTTTAGTTTTATTACAAGTATAATTAATTCAATATATATGCATCTCTCTCACATGTTATAAATATTTTTCTCTATTTTTTTTCTACTAGTTGTATAAGTATCTTTTTCAACATAATAAATGCAAGAAATAATATACTATATTATATCTTTCATATTGTGTTTGTTTTCAAATCATTTAAAACTTAGTTTTCTTTAGTTTTATTATATATATAATTAATTCAATATATATGCATCTCTCTCTCACATGTTATAATTATTTTTTTCTCTCTTTTTTTTCTACTAGTTGTACAAGTATCTTTCTTAGCGTAACAAATACAAGAAATAATATATATTATATCTTTTATATTGTGTTTGTGTTCGAATCATTTAAAACTATATTTAGGAAATCTCGAATTTGTATAATTAATTCAATATATATGCACCACTCTCACATGTTATAAGTATTTTTTTCTCTCTTTTTTTTATTAGATGTATAAGTATCTTTCTCAGCGCAAATACAAGAAATAATATATATTATATCTTTCATATTGTGTTTGTGTTCGAACCATTTAAAACTACATTTAGGAACTCGAATTTTTTCTCTGCCTTCGGCCACCGTTGTTCCTCTACTTCGACCCCCCAACACGATAGCTCTAGTTCCGCCACTGAGTCTGCAGAATCCAGTTGCACATTTACTAGACTCTGGCAACCTCGTACTAACCGATGGAAACTCGAACAATTTCGTATGGCAGAGTTTTGATTATCCAACGGACATCTTCTTGCCCGGGATGAAGCTCGGTTGGAACTACAAGCCCGACCACAAGTCTACCTCACATCATCTACAAACAACGAGAATCCTGCATCAGGAGATTTTACGTATCACTGCGATCCTACTGGCTACCCACAACTTGTTATCAAAGATGATTCTTCCGTAAGGTTTAAAACAGGGCCCTGGAACGGCGTTGGCTTTAGTGAGAATCAGTACTTGACGAAGAACTCACTTTATACGTTTGGAATAACAAGTACAAACTTAAAACCATGTGGATCTAAAAGCATGGAATGTTAAAAGTATGAAAGGACAACATTTTTCTTCTTCACAAAGATTCAGGCAAAAAGGTATAGAGATATTCAAAGCTCACATGCAAAATATTAAGACAGAACATAAATGGAAGTTAAGAGAGAAATAACTACTTGCATTAAAGACTTGAATTTAAGACAGTATAAAAGCTAACAAACAGTTGCATTCAATAAAGTCTTCTCCTCCAGGAGAGTTTGAGCTAACTAGGCAGAAAGTAGAGTGTGTGTTTGAGTTCTATTATAATAGTGGAATTTCGAGAGAGAGAGCACTAAACTAAACTGAACTAAGGTTGAAGATGATGAGTTCAAAAAATTTCTCCCATTTAATTATTGTAAGGTGAATGAATGGTTTAAGAAATCTCTACCCTTTAATTCTCCCGTTTTTCCTTCAACAGCCTTTGTAGTTGAGTCTCTGTAGAGTAGGTGGCTTGCTTTCTGGATAATACTGTTTCTGGCTGTACTTGTGGCTTTCAAACATTTTGTTTTTCGTGCCAGAATCAAGGGGGGAATGGGCTAGAATTTGGACTTTAATCTCCTTTTTTTTTTTATTCCCATCTGTATTTCTGACCCAATATTATTAAACCTAATTGGTCTCTTTGCAGTTTCTTCAACTATTGTGCAAAATATTCACTATGGCCAGATTGCGGTCTTTCCCTTGCTTAAAATTACATCATCTGTTTTTCAACTTGGCTAAAAATCTACACTTCCACAGACTACACATGAATTAAATAGAGTAGGGAGCTACAAATCCGAACATATCGGTAGTACTAATTTTTAGATTTTCGAACTCATTCCAAGGTGATTCCATTCCATTCATACCCAGCCCAAGGTGTTTTGATGGACTACATCCGCATCCGCACCCATGCCAATTCAAAAAAACCTCAAATTGAAGCCGCACGCAAATTACAATTCTCTTGACAATTTAAGACATCTCAATCAAATTAATCTATGGTATGTCGATCGAGGAAGACTTCTAGATTAATGATCTAATCTAAACATTAAATAAAAAAGGGAAAAAGTGCATAAATACCCTCAAACTTCATCTTAAAGGGCAAATATACCCCTAAAGTACGTTTTGGGGTACAAATACTCTCCAACTCATTAAAGTAGGGCATATATAACCTTGAGTTAACAGATCAAACGCCGTTACTTTCTTATCTTACCCTAGTCCACTTTTTTTACTTCTCTTCAGCGATTCCTCTTCTTCTGTTGTCATAAAAAAAAATAGCCCAAAATCACAATATCATCATCTTCTTGTGCACTGCAATTTTTGCCGCGCTCTACTGAGATTTCGGAAGCCTAGCTGTTTCTTGCGGTAAGTTTCTTTCTCGTTTCGGATAATATATGTGAGCTTGTGTGTAGATTTTTGGTTCCGGATGCCTCTGTCTCGCAGTGCTTGAAGTTTCTTTTTGGGATTATTATACCTTCTAGTAATGGAGATTTGTTTATTTTCATTTTCTATTATTTATCGAGATTTGAATGTTGGTTTACATTCAATTTTTTATTAGAAGGTATATGTTTTGCACAGAAGGTATATGTCCATAAACAAAAGGTATAGGTTCAGAATCGAGCCGGCTCGCGAGCTTTCGAACCAAATAGTGCAATATTCGGCCTAATGCTAATGAGACCAACTACATTAATCCTATGGGTTATGTTAGTGAAGGTGATGATGAAAATACTTAATATAGTAGTAGTGAAGAAGAGGATGCAAATATATGTAATACAAATCCTTTTTCAGAACTTGGTTCAGTGTATTTTACCGTGGGGATGACATTTGCTAATGTAGAAGAGGCATGAGATGCAATAAATGAGTATGGAGTGAAGTTTGGATACAAATTGAAGTTTGAAAAGAGCGATCCTACTAGAGTAAGGGTGCATTGTATAAATGAATCAGATGGTCCGTTCAAACTATTTGTATCAAACGATGGAAAACGAGGTGGAATGATGGTGAAATTAAACTGCAATGATGGAGCACAAATGCTTTCGACAATTCTCAGTACCAAGTGCTAGCCAAAAACTTCTTTCCAAGTATTTCAAGAATCAAATTTATAGGAATCCAAAGTTCTCAGTTATATGTTTTGCAAGTATATCTTTATAGGTTCAGAAACAGAAGGTATAGGTCCATAAACAGAAGGTATATGTTTTGCACAGAAGGTATAGGTCCATAAACAGAAGGTATAGGTTCAGAAAAAGAAGGTATATGTCCATAAACAGAAGGTATAGGTTCAGAATCGAGCCGGCTCGCGAGTTTTCGATCCAAATAGTGCAATATTCGAATTCGGCTCGAATAATTATCGAATATCAATACGAGATTCGAGCTCAAGCTCGAGCTCGATATGATCGAATTCGAGCCAAGCCTTATTGAGCTCGAGCCCGAGCTATTCGATAAAAGCTCTCGATTCGGTAACAACCCTAATTCTAACTATTTTTTGGTGTTTATGTTAGTTGGTTGGAAACTCAACAACTGTTGCAAGCCGAAACTCAACACATGTTGCAAGCACATCAAGTAGACCAACAAAAATGCAACCTCGAAAACCGAATAAGACATCTAAACAACTTGTGGGAGTTGGATGTCATGTGGACTTGAATAGTGGAAGAACCACCATTAACGTAACAAAATCTTGCTTTATGAACTTTATTTTGTATGCGTATGCTATTTCACTATAGATGTTATTGTTACTTCCTTGCAGCCTGACCTTAATTATGAAAGAACAATTAGAAAGGGTGAGCAATCAACTCCACATAACAGTGATCCTGTTGTTAGAGGTCCGATTCCAAATGAGAGAGAGATTAATCAACATAAGACACAACTTAGATCTATAAGGTTTGGTGGAGAAGGCTCTAAAGTGAGAATGCCAAGTTCTTTGTCGTTCCGACCTCCAGGTTTGCAATGGAAGGGAGCACCATCTATCACCACAAGGTAGTTGTTGGAACAAGGAACAACAAAACGATCAGTTCAAGGTGAACAACAATTTGGAACACCTTTTCCTAGTATTTAGTATAAGAATTGTTGATGGTTTTTTGGTTGTGTTTGTGATGCATGATGATTAAATAGAATTGTTAGAGAAAATGTGTTGGGAAGAAAAAAAAAACTTCCTTCTTTGTGTGTTTTGGAGCTTTCATCATGACTCGTAATTAAAAAAAATTTAAGTTCTTATGCACTGAAAATTATTTTTTATCGTGTTCTTGATCTTTATTCTGTTTCATTGAAACTTTATTTTTACTTATCAATTTAATTAGTTTGATTATCAATTTAATTAGTTCATATAGGACAAAGTTATCAATATTATTTTTTAATAGAATAAGCTTATAATCGCCTAAATATTTTATTGTTAGTTGACTTGAAGGTTTTCTTTATTAATTCCTCGATTCACCTTCTATAAGAATTATCAATAACATATTTATTATTCATAGTGCAAACGGCCATTTAATTTGTTTAACAGAAGGTTATATTTGCACCAAGTCTACCTCACATCATCTACAAACAACGAGAATCCTGCATCGGGAGATTTTACGTATCACTGCGATCCCACTGGCTACCCACAACTTGTTATCAAAGATGGTGCTTCCGTAAGGTTTAAAACAGGGCCCTGGAACGGCGTTGGCTTCAACGGGGATCACTACTTTGAGATGAGCACCGGTGCTACGTATGGGCTGGTGCAACGAACAGAGGAGGTGTACTATCACTTCCAGCTCGCGAACAACTCCGTATATGCGAGGTCTACTTTGAGTGAGAGTGGCGCCGCACAGAAGTGGATCTGGTCTGAAAAATGGCTTCTTTATTACAGTAACCCACTAGATAGCTGTGATGTGTATGGAGCATGTGGTGCATATGGTACTTGTAATAGTGAAAACGTGCATCATTGCTCCTGTTTGGATGAACTCAAATTAAATGAGTGCACTCCGAGAACACCCTTGAACTGCAAAACTGGAGATCCATTTTTGAAGTACTCTGGTCTTAAATTACCAGATGCGGAGCACACGTTGCACGACATGACGATGACGCTACAAGAGTGCAACGTAACATGCTCGAGGAATTGCTCTTGCACAGCCTACACAAGTCTGCACATAATCAATGGTGGATGTCTGCTTTGGTTTGGTGATCTTGTAGACATGAAAAAGATATCTTCTGGGCAAGATGTGTACATTAGAATGGGTTCATCTGAACTAGGTACGTATTCAATTGGAATCTTCTTAATTTGTATCTCTTAATAGGGAAAATAATGAAGTCTTTTCATGAATAGTTCCAGGATCGAGAAATAGGAAAAGGGAGATACTTATAGTGACGTCGTCACTAGTAGCCGGAGTACTTGTGCTCATCCTCGGCTTGTTTCTATATTCACAAAAAAGAAAGAAGCTGAATCATCCGCAGAAAGAAACAGGTAAGGCAGATCCCTTGAGTTATATTCTTTATGTTATCTGTAACCTCTTTAATTTCGTTTTGCAGGCAGGCTAAGGCAGAAATATTTGAATGCTGGTTCTGAAGAAACTCATCAAGAGATAGAGCTGCTAATGCTTGATTTATCAACTATAATTGAAGCTACTGATGATTTTGCAATCAAGAATAAGCTTGGAGAGGGTGGATTCGGACCTGTTTATAAGGTAAGGCCAAATCGAAGTTCGTCTAGTTCTACACGAAAATGGTATGCATAATGTTGAAGTTGATCGGGAAACTACATTTTTGTAATAGGCTCGACATGAGGGTCAGGAAGTCGCTGTCAAACGTCTATCAAGAACTTCCCTACAAGGAGTGGATGAATTCAAGAATGAAGTAGTCTGCATTGCAAAACTTCAGCATAGGAATCTAGTGAAGCTTCTAGGATGCTGCATTCAAGGAGAAGAAAAGATGCTGTTTATGAATACATGACTAATAGAAGTTTGGACTTGATACTATTCGGTAACTATATCTATCTCTCATCTCTGTCACTACAATTTAACAGCAAGAGTAAATATTATCCACCCGCATTCTACAGATCCTATGAAAAGCACGCTACTTGACTGGCCAATGCGCTTCAACATCATCAATGGCATTGCTCGGGGCGTTATGTATCTTCATCAAGATTCTCGTCTCCGAGTTATCCACAGAGATCTCAAAACCAGCAACATATTACTAGATTCAGATATGAACCCAAAGATATCAGACTTTGGTCTCGCTAGAACCTTTGGAGGGAATGAAACTGGTGCCAACACGAATCGAATAGTGGGAACATAGTACGTAAATTTAGTTCCTCACATTATACGCATTTCCTTTCTTGCAATTTAACCGTGTTTCTTTTTATGTAGTGGATACATGTCCCCCGAATATGCTAGAAATGGACTCTTCTCAGTGAAGTCGGATGTGTTTAGCTTCGGAGTTATAGTGCTTGAGATTGTGAGCGGTAAGAGGAACAAAGAATTTTGTTATAGAGATCACTACTTCAACTTACTTGGATATGTAAGTAACAACAAGATGGAGAAACTTGAATCATTCTTTTTGATGCAATAGAATCTGAATAACGAGCTATAATGGATTCTTCACAAAGATGAGAAGTCATTGGAATTGCTCGATTCTTCCCTCGAAAATTCATGCAATGTATCACAAGTATTACGATCAATCCATGTGGGCCTTTTGTGCGTTCAAGAACACCCAGACGATAGGCCAAACATGTCTTCAGTGGTAATGATGCTGACCAATGATGTGGTTCTACCAGAACCAAAACATCCGGGTTTTTTCACACAAAGAGATTTGCTTGAAACTAAAATCTCGGAAAGTGCTACAATCACCACTTCTTTGTTGCTAGAGGGTCGATAAGCAATTAATTTGTCCTACATTGAAGACTTAGTGAATAGATCCTCTCACTGTTTTGTGTTGTTCTTCATAAACATCGTAGGTTTATTGGATGAAGCACACATTGTATGATTTCCTCTTTCTTAGAGAATTGCTCTTTCTTGATGTAGCGATTCTTGTAACTTCATTATTTGTTATTGTTCTCGTTGAATTCCCCCTAAACCCTAGACCCTGACACTTTAGATAACAAGTTCGGTTGATTGCATGGAAGTATTAAATTCTTAGTGCCCACTCGGAAAATAGAAAACCAAAGTAAAATAAATTGGCAAATTGACAAAAATAATCATCAAACTTCACGTTTTTGCGAATTTTGTCCTCAATTTTTTTTTTAATTTTTTTTTACCTCAACCCCTTGTTTTTGCGATTTTAGTCTTACCGTTAGTTTTTCCGTCAATTTAAACGGTAATCAAATTATTATTTAAAAAATAAAAATTAAAAGGGTAAAATAGTAATTTAGGTAATAAAATAGAATTTTATGTAAAAACCCTAGACTAGTTGCATCTTTCGTAACGTGAAGTTTGAGCACTATTTTTGCCAAAACAAGAAGTTGATGGTAAAAAAATAAAAAAAATTTAAAAACAAAATTTGCAAAAACGTGAAGTTTGAGCACTATTTTTGCCAAATAAATTATGGAACAAAATTAATAGGATATTAATATTAATATTTTATATATGAAATAAATGAAGTGATTATCTTTAGTATTATAGTATACCTTCATCAGTTCGTAGAACATTAAATGTATGTTTTTGAAATCTGACGTTCTCGTGCTAGAAATTGCAAGTGCCAAAGAGAAAACAGAGGATTTTCTCACCACCTCCTACGGTCATACTCGGCCTATCTCACGAACAATATATAATATATTTAATATTTCCATTTTTGATAGTTAATTTAAAGTTGACTTGTGTTCAACTTTCATAATGATCGATTTAAATTAATAATATACTCGGCCTACCTTGTTGGTACATCATTAATGGAATCTTAGATATAGATAACAAATTGGTATAAGTAGTTTGAGTTATTTTCGCAAAATAAAAAAGAATTATGATATAAACGGTGTGTTTTTTCGAATAAATTGTCTTGTTTCGTGGAAATATGAATGACAATTTTGCGGGTCGGGTAGTACCCAGACCCGCCCCGCACCTTGAACCTTAGGACCCAGACCCAGATCCAGACTTGTATGGGTCCAAAATTTCGGACCCAGACCCAGACCCATACGGGGCGGGTCTACCCGACCCCAACCCCACAGAACCATGATATGTCAAAAAATTTCACTAAAAAATAAATACAAATCACATCCAAAAACTAAGAAATTGCAAAAATCGATCTCATATTGATCACTATTAAGTACTGTTAATTAAATAATAATTAAGTAATCAAATTAAATTAAATACCTAATTAATAAATAATAATTAAGTAATCAAATTAAATTAAAATATAAAGTGGCGGGTCCATACGGGGCGGGGCGGGGCGGGTACGAGAATGAGACCCAGACATGGCCCGGCCCCATGCGGGTCGGGTCTAGACCCGCCCCGTGCTTCTACGGGCCTGAGTAATACCCGCCCCATCGCGGAGCGGGGCGGGTCCATCGGGTCCGGTCCTAATTGTCATTCCTACGTGGAAACTTGGACGTAAACAATTCGGATACGGAGGAGTTAAAGTAAATGATGTCCCATTGACTTCCGCAATACTATCCAAAAATATGTATTGTTTTTCAATTCCCCTCCCCTTTTGTTTTTCAGTTCCACTCAACTTTGATAGTATTACTGACAATGACAAATATGCCAATTGGTAGGAGAAAATGCTCTCTGTCCGCTAGTATAGTGACTGTCCATTTCAGAAAATTGCTTTTTCTTGTAATTTAGAATTAATTTTCATCTTTTGGCATACTATTGACGATTTTATGGTCAAACAACTTGCGTAATTGGATTCAAGCAGGAAACAAACACCTTATAATCCATCACCTTCCTCATTTACTCAATGTACATCTTGAGTAGCGTATGCAAGCTTCTTTTATAAAATTAGTAATGGATGAATTAATGTTATTATGTATAAGATGTCACTTATAATCAGACTATTGGTTTGGAGACTATTGCATATGAATTTAGTTTTACCCAATGCATACTTTGTGTATCAACTGCAAGTTTTATTATTAAAAAATGTGGATATGTATTTTCATAATATTTTGCACAAACTCCATTAATTGGAATAAGGGTGTGTTTGTAAGAGTGTGGATATGTATTTTCATAATATTTTGCACAAACTCCATTAATTGGAATAAGGGTGTGTTTGCAAGAGTTTACTTTAAGCACTTATCGCTTTTTTATTGCATAATCAATTTTTTAATGTTTGCAAAATCTGATTTCTGCATTTACTTCTCTAAAATTAAATAGTTAAACTCCTTAATTAAGCAAATTTTTTAAGCACCTATTGAGATGCTTTCGGTGCTTAAAGCACCATAATTTTTGAATTTACCAAAAATATCTGCTTTTTAAAATCAATTCCAAAAACTATCTAATTTTGCTTAAAAGCAATTATCTTTAACTTTAGCAAAAATAAATAAAAAGTGCTTATAATAATCAATTGCAAATACACCCTAAGTATGTGGTGGTAAAATGATTATTTCCTCCTCAATGGAACTTTGTTTTTCCCCTTAAAATATACTCCAAGCTGACCTAACAAAATCCTGAAATTAAGGGCGCGCTCATATTACAATTATGATGATCCAGCTCAATTTAATGTATATTTCAATCAAATCAATCTGTAGTATGTCGATAGTGGAAGACTTCGGGGGTAGTAATAGGAAACTTAGAAGACCCGGGGAGAGAAAATGGCGTTGAGTCTAAATTAATACAAGATTAGTTCTCAAATCAAATGATTATTAGTCAGTTGAATTTTATATAGAAACCTATTATTCACCCACCTGCTTGACTACCACCATAACGAGAGACTTGGCGGAAATTAAACTAGCAAGTTTATTGGAATTTGATGCTTCGCTTTCGGGGCAAATTTTGGTACGTTGTTAATGGAGAATAGGCAGGTAACTAATGATATGTTCTTACTTTTTAGATATTTTAAAATTGTGACCGACATTTTTTATAGATATTTTAAGAGATTGTCAGGTTAGAAAAGAAAAAGACAACAAAAATTGAGAAGAGAAATAAAATATAAAGCCGCAAAAAATCTTAATTAGTAAAATATTGTCTTACCTCTTTGTTCAAAATAAAGAAATAGTAATCCATTTATTTTATAATTATTACTCCCTCCATCCCGGATGAAACGTATTATTTCTTTTTAGTACGATAATTTATACGGTGGACTTTTGAGTATTAAGAGAGAGAGAGAGTGATGTGAATGGGGTCTAAAAAAGTGACTTTTTATGAGATAAATTTATTTCCTTTTTAAGAAATACTTTCTCCGTCCCATAGAAAGTGTATCTTTTCTATGGGCACGGAGATTAAGAATTTTTGTATCGTGTGGTGTATATTGTTTGACTTTGAGAGATTAATTTTGAGCCACACATTCTTTGCTTTTTTTAGAAACATAACTCTTTCTATGAGACGACTAAAAAAGGAAATTAGACATTTTATATGGAACGGAGTGAGTGGGATATTTGTATGGGACAATTTAAAAGGAATATAGAACGTTTCATCCGAGATGAAGAGAGTATTAAATTAGATTTGATTGTACTACTTCCGTTTTTATTCAAAATAAAAATAACTGTTCCCTTATTTTATCAATATGAAATGCTATATTAAAGTGACCTAAATTATTAATTTTTAGAATAAATTAATTTAAATTAAAAAACCCCTCTGAGAATAGGAGAATATGCGTATATCGTATTTGTATGAATAAAGTAATATTTTAATCATAAGACGTAACTATAGTTATTGGTTAGGTTGTTTAAGAGTTAAGATTAAGCAGCAGTAATTGTTAATTGCGATATTATTTTTACAATGAATTCTTCATTACTGTAGCCATTTTAAGTGACATATAAAAAAACGCCGTTGCCGGGGATCGAACCCGGGTCACCCGCGTGACAGGCGGGAATACTTACCACTATACTACAACGACTCAGTATTAAATGGTGGTTAGTAAAACTATAAATACGATTGATAATTTTAGCCAGAGTTCTAGAAAAGTCAAATTAATGTATTAAAAACTTAAAGATTCTATTAAAAAATTTCTTATTCTTTAGTTATTTCAAAGTTCCTTTCTAAAGTCAGAAGTCTATCAATATAATTACATATAAATCTCAGCATCCTATGGAGTAATAAAGACAATGATTGATTGATTAATTAATCAAACTCTTTTCCTAGCACAGCTCGAGCCAGCCATATTCAATTTAATACTGAAAATGGTAAAATAATATTATTTTGACCATATATTAAAGAGAAACTTATAAAGTCAATAACTTCATCGTTCTTCAAATTCTTTCCCAGTTCAACCTCATCATCTTCAATCCATGACAAATTCTGTTCAAACCCAAGCATTAATTAGATTCCTTAAATCAGAACAAATGAATACGCTATGCAGCTGTAGATTCCACCTCTCTCTCCTACTCACAATCTCCTTCCTCGCCACACACGAAGCTGCAGACACCATCAACACCTCCCAAACAATCACCGATATCCGCGGCGGCACCATCATCTCAGCCGGCGGAGTCTTCGCGTTGGGCTTCTTCAGCCCGGGCAGCTCCAACAATCGCTACGTCGGCATATGGTACAACAAAATCAAACGAAAAACCGTAGTTTGGGTCGCCAACAAAGACAACCCACTCACGGATAAATTCGGTTCGCTCACAGTAATCCAACCCGGCCGTTTACTTCTTCTAGACGCTACTAACTCTACCATCTGGTCAACTAATATATCAACCAGTCTACAGAACCCAGTCGCAAAATTACTCGACTCCGGCAATCTCGTAATCACCGATCAAATTCAAAATCCGAACAATTTCACATGGCAGAGCTTCGATTACCCAGCCGACACTTTCTTACCCGGAATGAAGCTCGGTTGGAACTTCAAGACCGGCCACGAAGTCTACGTCACGTCGGCGACGAACAACGACGATCCGGCGTCGGGGGATTTCACCTACCACTGCGATCCCACCGGCTACCCGCAGAACGTTATCAAGCAAGGCAACTCCGTTAGGTTCAAAACAGGGGCGTGGAACGGCGTTAGGTTTAGCGGGAGTCAGAATTTGGTGAAGAACACTATTTTCACGTTTGGGGTGGTGGATGATGAGGATGAGGTTTACTACCACTACGAGCTCGTAAACGACACCGTTTACATGAGGTTTACTTTGAGTGAGAGTGGAGTTGGGCAGAGGTGGCTTTGGTCTTACCAAACGGAGAACTGGATTCTTTACCTAACTATTCCGTCGGATAATTGTGATATTTATAAAGTATGTGGGGCTTACGGTATTTGTAGTACTGCGAATTCGCCGGATTGTTCGTGTTTGGATAAGTTCGAGCCGGTTGATCCTCGAGGTTGGGGTAATGGGGATTTTTCGAATGGGTGTGTGAGGAGAACAGAGTTGAATTGTAAAAATGGAGATGGGTTTTTGAAGTATTCGGATGTTAAGTTACCGGATCCGGAGCACGCGTGGCACAATGAGAGCATGACGCTTGGAGAATGCAAGGTGGCGTGTTCGAAGAACTGCTCGTGCACAGCTTATGCAAGTTTGGATATAAGCAATGGTGAGAGTGGGTGTCTGCTTTGGTTTGGTGATCTTGTTGACATGAGGAAGATAGCTCCCGGGCAAGATTTGTACATTAGAATGGCTTCTTCTGAATTAGGTAAGAATTTGATCGGAATCTTCTTTGCGTCTGTTTGATAGGGAGATTGATGAAGTTTTTTGATGATAATTGTAGGCTCGAGAAGTAAGAAAAGGGAGATGCTTATAGTTGTGTTGTCAGTAGCAACCGGAATACTTCTTCTCAGCTTGAGCTTGCTTCTATATTACAAGGGAAGGAAGAAAGTGAATCTTCAGCAGCAAGAAACAGGTGAGGCAGATTACATGCATGAGTTATTTTTGCTTGGTTTTATTTTATGTTGTCTCTAATCAATTTGCTGTCATTAATCAGGCATGATGAGGCAGAACTATTTGACTAATCGTTGTGAAGAAAGTCATGAAGAGCTAGAGCTACCGATGTTTGAGTTTTCGACAATAGTTAAAGCTACTGATGATTTTGCATTCTACAATAAGCTTGGGGAGGGTGGTTTTGGACCGGTTTATAAGGTAAAGCTGTACCATAATGTCGATAATTACATTCTCAAGAAAATCTAGTATCAAGTTTGTTTGTCATATAATTAATTAACAAGGTTAAAAACATGTTGACATAGCTACATTCTTGTATTAGGGACTGATAGGGGAGGGACAGCAAATTGCGGTGAAACGACTGTCAAAAACTTCCCTACAAGGAGCTGATGAGTTTAAGAATGAAGTGATCTTAATTTCAAAGCTTCAGCACCGGAATTTAGTGAAGCTTCTAGCTTGTTGCATTCAAGGAGAAGAGAGAATGCTGGTCTATGAATACTTGACCAACAGAAGTCTGGAATTAATGCTTTTTGGTAAGGTTTTTGCATAGTACTTTACTATCATGAATTGGAAGTATAAGTTCCATTTTTTAATAAAAAAAAGAATAACGCAAGTTTTTGTTAATATGGCAGATCAAGAAAAGAGAAAGATACTAGACTGGCCTATGCGCTTCAACATTATCAACGGTACTGCTCGGGGGCTTATGTATCTTCATCAAGATTCCCGTCTCAGAGTTATCCACAGAGATCTCAAAGCCAGCAATATATTACTAGATTCAGATATGAACCCGAAGATATCAGACTTTGGTCTTGCTAGAACATTTGGAGGGAACGAAACCGGAGCCAACACAAGCAGAGTAGTAGGAACATAGTACGTATACAACCCTTGTAATATGATAAATCGAATATTATTTCTTTGCCTGCAATCTGAAATGATGGTGATGTGTTTTCTTGTAGTGGCTACATGTCCCCGGAGTATGCTATAGACGGCATTTTCTCAGTGAAATCCGATGTATTTAGCTTTGGCGTTCTGGTGCTGGAAATCATAAGTGGCAAGAAAAACAGAGGATTTGTTCAGGGAGATCACCGCTACAACCTTCTTGGACATGTAAGTTAATTATTACATGCTTATGAAAAGTCTCTTTTTAGTATCATGAGAAGAAAAGGTTATGAATGAGTTAATATAACAGGCATGGATGCTTTACACAGAAGAAAGATCACTAGAATTGGTTGATTCTTGTCTAGCATATACTAGCTATGTATCAGAAGTAGCACGATCAATCCATGTCGGTCTTTTGTGCGTTCAAGACCGCCCAGAAGACAGACCAAATATGTCTACAGTGGTACTAATGCTGAACAATGATGGGGTCTTGCCTGAAGCCAAACAACCTGGTTTCTTCACAGGAAGAGATGTAATAAGACCTCACACTTCGGGTAGCTCCAACACTGCAAGTACTGCAAATGCGATGACCATTTCGTTGCTAGAGGCTCGTTAAACAAATATATAGTAAAGAATAATAGATTAATCTTGTTTGATCATAAATATAGACAATAAAATATTTTTTTTGTAAGTGAGTAATTGTACAGAAATTGATTGATGGCATGCTAACGTCTTGTAGCTTCAAATTAATTAAGGACTTTATCTTTATCAAATCTTAATCAGTTCTATTATGATGTCGACTATTTAGTTCACCATAAATCATTGATTCTGTGAACTGTAACTAAAATCCTCTCCCTCACGTTATCGTTGAGTATGTAGAGTCTTGATGGTTTATCGGAACGATCATGTAAAATTAGTGTCTCGATCTAATTCTGGTTCTTTATTGGTTCGAATGCAAGATCTCTATGGTGCATGAAAGTAGTGTTCTACCCGCGAGACTATGCCTTTCAATCATATTTTTTATGCGAAACAAAATTATATATAAGAATCTAAGAACTTAACCACTCGACGGGACCATGCTCTGTTGCACAATTACTTGATTCAGGAAATCTAGTACTGAGAGATTTAGACGATGATAACAAGGAGAGTTTCACTTGGCAGAGTTTCGAATATCCAACCGACACATACTTACCCGGGATGAAGCTCGGTAAGAACTTCATCACCGGCCATGAAGTCTACATCAAGGCATGGAAGAACGTAACTGATCCAACATCAGGAGATTATACCTATAATGTTGATATATAACATATTCTTTGACAAATTATTCGACAGAATCAGAAGCTAGGAAAGAGAATTCAGGAGACTCGAAAGGTAGAAAGCGAGAAATAATTGTAGTGACCTTGTCTCTGATAAGCTGTATATCCCTGCTACGTTTGAGCTTATTTCTGTATTATTGGAGAAGAAAGAAGCTGCAAGAAAGAGGTAAAAGTAACAACCTTAAGCTTATTGTGTTCTCTCTCTTGTAATAATATGCAATACTGGATTCCCTTCGTGAACAAGTTGCAGGGAGGTTCAGAATCAAACTCAACTATGCTGACTATCATCATCAGGAGAGTCACAAGGATCTTGAGCTACCACAGTTTGAGTTATCTACAATAATTAAAGCTACTGATAAATTTTCTATCAAAAATAAGCTTGGCCAGGGTGGATTCGGACCTGTTTATAAGGTAAAGTTGCCTTCAATATAATGTAGTTCTTGTGAACCTGAAACAGAAAGATGTTTAGATGAAGTTATGATCTTAGATGTTACTCATTTAGAAGAAAATTAAATAACGCTTTCATTATTACGTACTTGTACAATAGGGCCTGCTCGGAGAGGGGCAGGAAATTGCTCTAAAACGTCTGTCAAGAAATTCTCACCAAGGAATCGACGAGTTTAAGAATGAAGTAATCTGTTGTGCAAAACTTCAGCGTCGTAATCTGGTGAAGCTTCTAGGATGCTACATTCTAGGATATGAAATTGTGTTGGTTTATGAATACATGAAGAATGGAAGTTTGGACCTTGTACTATTTGGTATGGCTTCCCTTTTAGGTTAGGTCAAAGAGTTGCATATGATTCTTGTCATTAGTTTGTAATGTGGATCTTTTAGGATACTGCTAGATACAGTGGCGTAGGCACAAAGGGGGCAATGGGGCCAATGCCCCCACCTGGAATCGAGAATTTATTAGGGGTAATTTCGTAATTTTCAATTAATTATAAAATTTATTAATATATTTAATATTCTAAATATGTTTTAAATTTAAAATTTTTTTAGTGGCCCAACTGCACCCATTATGAATAACAATAGCTATCCACTCCACTCCCGCTCCAACCCTCCAACACCAGCTGCGGAGTTGCCTGCCTCTCTTTCCAATAGAATCCAAACTCATGTGTTCATCGGCCGGTTCGGTTCGGTCATTCGGCCGGTTTAGCCAAACTGTGAACACCCCTACCAAACTGTACAGAGCTAGCTGACCTGGACGCCTCGAGGGTTCAATAAACGACGGGGAAGCGATAATCTTGTGATTTATAAATCATAATACTTTTCGTGGCTCCATAAAGTAGATATTATTATTCTTCATAATTTCCTCTTAACTAAATTTAGAGTGATGTTAAAATAGGATTGTGTATTATGTTTTTCGAATAAATATAAAAAATATATGAGTTATTCATGAAAGAAGAATATAATGCTTAAATAAGCCATAAAGAGTAAGTATAATTAGATATAAGTAGAAAAATGTGCTAAATTTTTTTTTTCGGGGGCTCCGCCCCCGAACCCCCATACAAAGAAAACTCAAGCCCAATAAATTTTGCCCCCACTAACTCGATTTCCTAGCTACGCCACTGGCTAGATATGTGAAAGCTTTTTGACAATAAATTACTCGTATCCTAAATGATATGCAGATCCTACAAAAAGCCCATCACTATAATAGCGAGTGCGCTTTAACATAATCGATGACATTGCTCGTAGCCTTCTGTATCTTCATCAAGACTCCCGCCTCCGATTCATCCATAGAGACCTCAAGGTCGGCAATATATTACTATATTCTAATATGAATCCGAAGATATCGGACTTGGGCTTGCAAAAACAGTAGGAGGGAATGAAACTGGAGCAAACACAAGCCGAGTTGTATGAACATAGTATGTATATATATCATGATTCATTTGCATGTACTTCATTTCATTTTTTGCAATTAGAATACGCTAGAGATGGCCTGTTCTCCGTTAAATCAAATGTCTTCAGTTTTGGCGTTACAATGATTGAAATTTTGAGTGGAGAGAAAAACAGAGGATTTCTTCATACAGATCAACCCAGCCTCAACCTTGTTGGACATGTAAGCCTTACATGCTATCTGAAAACTGAATCTTAATTATATGATGAAACTACTAATCATTATAGCTTTTGTAATATATGAGTTTTAATATAACAAGCATGGATGCTTTACAGAGAAGAGAAGTCATAGGAGTTGGTCGGTGCTTCTATGTGTTCAAGAAAACCCTGAAGGCAGGCCAAGTATGTCTACTGTTGTAATGATGCTGACCAATGACATTGTCCTGCTTGAACCTAAGCATCCTGGTTTTTTCGTAGGACGAGATATCCCCACCAGATACTTACCCATTCAGTGACTTTGGGACTGGATGTAGGTACTATCGGGTTGGGAAACTTCTATACCAGAAACAATAGTATCTCCAATTACAGCCCCTCAGGATGTAAAATATATGGATTTGATTCGTTTTATTTGCTTTCACTATATATGAAAGTTCCTTTATTACTAATAGTTATACCATGCAAGTATCTACTTAATCTTATTAGGGCCCACAGTTGACTCCTCATGCATTGTGTGTAAGGGAAAATACAATTTGATTTTAAATTGGAACATCTCATGTTCGTTTCATCAGCGAATAAGACCTCGTTACCATCCAGCAAAGTAAATGATTGAGCACGTAGTGCCATTATGTTTGACGGGCGTTGAATGGCAATGGCGATTGAGTTGTACATGAAGTTGCACCCTTGTATGTTATTTATTTGAATTAATGTGAGATCGATATTATCTCTAGATTAAATTGCGCCCTTATACTTCAAGCATGACAATTAATTAGCGGACAAATAGAAACCTAGCTGTCATCTAGGGATGGCAAAAAGACCCAGAACCGTTGGACCCGCCCTGGACCCGCACGCGATGGGGCGGGTAATACCCTCCCCGTACGAGGACGGGGCGGTTCCGGACCCGACCCGTGCCGGGTCCGGGGTGGTTCCGGTTCCCACAGTGGACCCGCCCCGCCCCGCCCCAGGAGAATCATCAACCCGGACGTTCTGCCCAGAATACTAGAAAGTTGTCTGCCCTATTGGATACGAAATCGGTTGTAATCTAGTATCTCAATTTTTATTTCATTTTCAATTACTTGTTACTATTTTGTACGCATTTCCAAGGTTCGGCTATATTTAATCAACAGTCGCAAGACAGTATTTAACTTACTATAGCTTTGGAAATGGTGTCCAACACTGGTTCAACCTCCAACAACCAATCTGGTGGGGCAAGGATTTTACCGGGTTCTGCCCAAGCTGAAAAACTATTCAAGTTTGTTGGTCTTGACTTAAGGACTTGGCAATTGAAGATGATGTTCACCATTACTACTCTTGGCCTGGCAAAATACGTCAAAGAGCAGGCCCCGGTCATTGTTGCTGATGAGAAGGATGAGAACAAGAAGAATGCATATGAACAATGGCATCATGAAGACTTCCTGTACAAGAACTATATCTTGAACAGTCTGGAAGATGCCCTGTATTTTGTCTACGCAGATACAAACAACTCCAAGGATCTGTGGGAACTTCTTGAAAAGAAGTACAAAGCGAAGACCGTTGGAACAAAGAAATTTGTTGTGGCCAGGTATCTAGCTTACCAGATGCAAGATGGTCGTTCTGTCATGGAACAAGTGCAAGAGTTTCAACTCGTTGTGCACTCTGTTCATGTTGAAGGATGAATATTCCCGATGCCTTCACTGTTGCGTCAGTGATTAAGAAGTTGTCTCCTTCGTGGAAGGACTTCAAGAGTTACACAAGCGTAAGCGGAAGGAAATGACTCTTGAGGATCGATTGTCAAACTCGGGATTGAGGAAGACAACGGAAAAGCCGATCTAAGACCGAGGGTCTCGATCGATGAAAAGGCTAACTTCTTTGGAACGCACGGTGGTCCAAGCAAGAGAAAGCGCCACAGCCCGATCCGCCAAAGGCAAGAAGGCCGCGCAAGGGAAGTTTAATGGGGTATGCTACAAGCGTGGCAAACATGGCCACATGGCAAGCCAATGCAGAAAGCCCAAGAAGAAGAAAGCTCCCCAACATGCTCATGTTGCTGAACATGATGAGTTGAATGATAATAATCTGGCCTGTGTTGTGTCAGAAATAAATCATGTTGAAACCCCTAAGGAGTGGTTAGTAGACACAGGTGCTACTTGTCACGTCTGCCTGGACAAGGGTGCGTTCTCTGTCTACAATGTTGTTGAAGGCAGAAAGTTGCATATGGGCGATAAGTGCTTCATCCGAAGTGGTTGGAATCGGACCGTGGTTCGAAGTTATCCCTACGGGAAGGAGCTAACGCTGAAGGATGTGTTGCATGTCCCAGACATCCGCAAGAACTTAGTCTCGGGCTATCTTCTTGTAAAGAATGGTTTTAAGCATGTCTTTGAGTCAAATAAGTTTATACTTACCAAGTCTGGAAAGTTCCTAGGCAGAGGTTATGTTGCTGATGGACTTTTCAAAATGAATGTAATGGTTGTGCGCCGAGCACATATGAATAAGAATGTTTCTACTTCTTCTTATTTGGTTGAGTGCTCTGATCTATGGCATGTTAGATTGTGACACGTTAATCTAAATGCTATAAAACGATTAGTAAACTTAGATTTATTAAAGTTGAAAGAAGTGGACACACGTAAAAATTATGAAGCTTGTATTTGAAGCTTATAAGTTTAGGTCTACCCCAGAACATGTGGGGGGGAAGTTGTCTTGACAGCTAACTATATTCTGAACAAAATTCCATTTAAGGGTAAGGATGTGACCCCTTACGAATTGTGGAAAGGACCTAAACCGTCATATAAATACCTCAAAGTGTGGGGGTGTCTGGCCAAGGTTGAAGTACCTTTTCCAAGACAAGTTAAGATCGGTCCCGAACGATTATTTGTATCTTTATAGGACATGCACTTAATAGTAGTGCTTATCGTTTCCTAATTCATAAGTCGGAGGTACCCGATGTGAATGTAGGAACGACGATAGAGTCAAGGAATGCAATATTCTTTGAAAATATTTATCCATGCAAGAACCTCGGATAGGGCGGAAGGAAGTTACGGGAAGATAACTCGTGATGATGCTACTAGTTTTCATCGGGCGAGATGATGTTGAACTAAGACGTAGCAAGAGAGCCAGAACGGCTAAGACGTTTGGGCCAAATTTCATCACCTATATGTTAGATGATGAACCAAAGTCTATAACAGAAGCTCTGTCTAGCTCAGACGCTGCGTTCTGGAAGGAAGCTATCAATAGTGAGATTGACTCCATCATGCAGAATCATACATGGGAGTTAACTGATCTCCCAAGAGATTGTAAGCCCTTAGGATGCAAGTGGATCCTTAAAAGAAAGTTCAAAGCTGATGGTACTATTGATAAGTACAAAGCTCGTATAGTAGCCAAGGGCTTTAGGCAGAGAGAGAAAGATGACTTCTTCGATACCTACTCACTTGTGACTAGGATCACGTCTAATCGAGTGCTTCTCTCGATTGTTGTGTTGCACAATCTTGAGATCCATCAAATGGATGTGAAGACTGTCTTCCTAAATGGTGAGCTAGAGGAAGAGATTTATATGGACCAACCCGAAGGGTTTGTGGCCTCGGGCGGGGAGAACAAGGTGTGCAGACTGGTTCGGTCGTTGTATGGTCTAAAGCAAGCGTCAAAACAATGGCATGTGAAGTTTGATAACATAATGTTATCAAGTGGTTTCAAAATCAATGAGTGTGACAAGTGTGTTTACGTTAAAGGCATTGCTGATGCATTTGTCATAGTCTGCCTTTATGTAGACGATATGCTGATAATGGGCAGTAGTCATAAACTCATTGTTGATACGAAACATATGTTGAAGAGAAACTTCGATATGAAAGATATGGGTTTAGCTGATGTGATTCTTGGAATCAAGGTTGTGCTGAAGGCTGATGGAATTGTCTTGACACAATCTCATTACATTGAGAAGGTGCTCAAGAAGTTCAATGCCTATGATAAGATGCCAGCTAAAACGCCATTAGAGCTCAACGTGCATCTGTGCAGGCACAGAGGTGAACCTGTTGCACAAGAGGAGTATGCAAAGATCATTGGATGCTTGATGTACATTAGTAACTGTACGCGTCCTGATCTTGCCTGCCCAGTTAACAAGTTGAGCAGGTACATGAGCAATCCAAGCAGAGAACATTGGACTGCTCTAGTACGAGTGTTGAGATATTTAAAGTATACTCTCAACTTGGGGCTGAGATACACTAGATATCCACATGTACTGGAAGGGTACAGTAATGCAAACTGGATATCGAATACGAAAGACTCATTCTCAACTAGTGGTTATATTTTCACTATTGGGAGTGGAGCAGTGTCGTGGAAGTCCACGAAGCAAACGTGTATAGCCCGGTCCACCATGGAATCTGAGCTTATAGCTTTGGACAAAGTTGGTGAAGAAGCAGAGTGGCTTCGTCACTTTCTTGAGGATATTCCATGTTAGCGTGAAGCTAGTGTCCACTTGTCATGATTAAGCTGCGACAATCAAGTTTGCTATAAGGCGGGGCAACCGAATAACATGTACAATGGTAAGTCGAGACACATACGTCGTCGACATAATACCATGAGACTTTTGATCTCAAGTGGTATTATATCTGTTTGTTATGTCAAGTCAGAGGATAATCTAGCGGATCCGCTAACCAAAGGGTTAAATAGAGATCGAATGAATAAGTTGCTAGAGGGAATGGAATTAAAAATCCACAACTAGAACAATTATAGTGGTAACCCAACCATGGGACAACTAAGCTATAAGAGTTCGCAGAGCAACACTTGAAAGATTAGATCTTCACATTCCTTTGGAAAGCAAGTTAAGTGTTGAAACCTGTCAATGTGATGAGGCTAAGTCTTATGACTTTTAATGATTCCTGGACATATAAGTATGGCAGGATACTTGGAAAGGAATCACCTATATAAGTGAGAAGTGTGGCCGCTTCACAGAGGGCACTTATGAATCCAAAGATGTGTCCAAGGCCGAAATGGATACAAACGTGAGAAGAACAAGGTTGAGATAGTATTGTGTTGATACTATTGTCTTGGTGCACACTAAGGAGGAATAGTTCAAGGCATCATGTCCACTAGTCCGCCGGTGTACCCGATAGTTTTGACAAGGGAAGGTTCAAAGTCAAAAGCTACCTATCCTGCTGCAATGCTATTTCTTTCGATCTGGGCATTTAGTTTGCATACATGCATGCACAATTTCCACTCATGTAGGGATTGTTGGAAATTTGGTTTTGACTAATTAATATTTTAGTCTAACCATGATTAAATTGTTGTGACCACGTTCGTATTCTCAAAACCGAATTTCGGTGAGTGAGAAATGTGCGTTTTAAGTTGGTCACTTGTGTGGGCATTTTCGTAATTGGATGCAATTACTACCGGTATCGACCCATTACTTGGATGCGTGTGCGGGCAAGTAGACTCGTGTGATTGTTGAGTACTGCGGGTGTTGGCACTTCAAAGGTCTTGATGACCTAGAAGCATCCAATGGAGAACTTGAAAGGTCTCAAGTGATGGCTCTTAATGAGCAAGTAGTGGAGTGGATCTTTAATACCTTTAATCTCTTGGCATGGTGGATTTTGTTTATATATATAGATGCATCTTACAAAGCATTATATATAGAGATGATACTTTGTTAGTTTGCATCTATAGTATAGTTCTGTGTCTGCCCAGTTCGTACCTGGTAAGGATCCTCTACCCCCTTGCATATCTCAATAGGTGTCCCAACCCATTTAACCTAACCCCACCTAACCTTAGTTGAGTTAAGTTCCCTTCAAAATCTTAAAAATCCAAATAAATCCAAAAATTGTAATTTTAGAACCCCACGCCCAATTCTCTCTCTCACCCTACCCCTCTCAATTCATTCCGAAGACGACGACGAGAGCTACAAGAGTTTGCAATTTCGAGTTTTCATTTTGTCGACAACGACGACGAGATCTAGAGCACGCCGATTTTGAAGACGCCGGCGGGAGACAAAAATGCGGTGGCGCACGCCGAGGCCGTTGTTTACTCTGAACCGCTAAATGAAATGAAAACTCCATTATCACCAGAAAAACTAGGTAAATCATCCTCCTTGTTGCGTTGATTATCGCTATTTTGATCGAAGTTGAGAAAAACTAGGAAAACTCCACATATATATTTATGCCAGGAAATGGACGTGAATAAAAATTTTGATGATGGAATGGAAGTGTGTCGTAGGCTTGATTTTGGCAATCATGAAACTGAAATGGGTGATGAGAAATCAAGAAATGGTAGAGATGATGATATACACCTCCGCTATCAAAGTGTAAAAGACATTCATGCACATGTGCCGAAGGACTTAATTCCCGAAATTGGTATGGAATTTGAAAATGAAAAAGTTGCTCATCAGTTCTATGAAGCATATGCAAAATCAATAGGATTTGGGGTAAGGATTTGGAAAGGTCATACAGATCGGGAGAAAAATATATTGGATCAGCGATTCTGTTGCAGTAGGGAAGGTGAAAAACGGCTTGATGTACGAGATGGCAAAGTAAAAAAGCCCAGAGCTTTAACAAGATGCAATTGTAAAGCCGAGATGAAAGTGAGTCGTCGTGGTACGGGTATTTTCCGAGTTACTAAATTTATTGGTGAACATACTCATAATGTCGTCACTCCTTCTAAGACACATTTATATAGATCACATAGAAAAATGACGGCGACTCAAAAAGGCTGAAATAGACATCGTCCGTAGTTGTGGGATTGCTCAAAAGGAGACTATGGAACTCTTGGCCAAAGAAGCAGGCGGTCGTGAACACCTCGGATTTATTGCTGATGATTGCAAGAACTATTTGCGATCAAAAAGAATGATTGAAATGAAAGTGAGTGATACCAAAGGAGTGTTGGAGTATTTTCAAAGAAAGCAAGCAGATGATCCAAATTTTTTCTATGCTATAGATATTGATGATGATGGTCTTATAACGAACATATTTTGGGCCGATGCTAGGATGCGGTCAGATTACCATCATTTTGGTGATGTGGTTTGTTTTGACACAACTTATAGGAAGCACAAGGATGGACGTCCAATTGCTTTGTTTGTTGGTGTCAATAACCATAAACAAACTATCATCTTCGGGGCAACGTTACTCTATGATGAAACAATTGTTACTTTTGAATGGTTATTTGATGTTTTTGCAGCGACAATGTTAGGGAAGAAGCCTCAAACAATATTGACTGATCAGGATGCGGCGATGGCAAATACGTTGGCTACTAGGTGGAGTGATACATGTCACCGTCTTTGTGTATGGCATATTTGTCAGAATGCGGTGATTCACCTTAAGGATACATTTTCTAAGTACAAAGACTTTGCAAAGGACTTCAGTAGCTGCATGTTCGATCATGATGAAGAGCATGACTTCATTAGTGCATGGAATCAGATGCTCAAGGATTATGTTCTTGAAACAAACAAGTGGTTGGCTGGCATGTTTGATATACGAAAGAAATGGGCACTAGTGTATGGAAGAGATCATTTTTGTGCAAATATGAGCTCTACTCAACGAAGTGAGTCGATGAACAAAGTAATCAAAGATTATATTAGCTACAAAAATGATATGTCAGAGTTCTTCCACCACTTTGAGAGATTACTTAATGATCGCCGGTACAAAGAGTTGAGAGCGATTTTCACACCGATCGAGTATGCCATCTGTTTCATTTTAGGTGCCAATAGTGAATCATGCTTTGCAAGTATATATACTCGAGAATATTTTTGAGTTATTTCAAGTGGAGGTTGGTAGATCTTACACATGTAGCCTTGAGATTCAAGGTGAAAATGAAACAATTACTGAATATAATGTTGCATACTTTGGAAGTAGTCTTTCACATCGTGTTCTCTATGATTCGGTCTCTTGTGGTTGTAGAAAGTTTGAGTTTGTTGGGATTTTGTGCTCACATGCATTGAAAGTTCTAAATGAGAAAAGATATGTTACAATCCCAGATCAATATATTAAGAGACGATGGACGAAAACTGCCAAGAGAGGAAATGTAAAAGTCCAATTCCAAGATATGAGCCACATTGATCCAAAAGAATTGATGACTTGTTGTTCCAGAGAACTAAGTTATCTTAGTCGCCATTTGATTGCGAAGGGAGGAGAAAGTAGGAAGAAATATGAAATTGCCAAGGCGGGTCTTTTGCGGCTTTTAGAGCAAGTTGATGGGATTTCTGAGAACAGTATAGTTTCTTAGAACAGTTTGATGGTTGGAAGCTCTGCAAATGCTAATCTAATCGGCAACATTGTTCGAGGGACAAAATCCAAACAAAAGATCACGTATAAGACGAGCAAAAGGCCGAAAAGTGGGCTTGAAAAAGCTACTACCAAGAGAGCGAAGAAGTCAGGAAATACGAATCATGAGTTTATTTCTACAAGTCAAGTTCAAGTAAATCCTGAACCCGAACTTGTCTCAGTAGCACTATCAGCACAAGAGGATAACTTGTCTCAGGTACTTGGAAAATCAAATATGAGTTCTACTTCATCAATGGGGAATGAGAATTTGTATCTTCATGATGTGGGCAAATTCTCACAAGAGCTGCATTCAAAGGTATAAGAACTGGACTTCTGATGTTTGTTTTGCTTACTATGTTGGATTTTGTTTTGCTTATGGTAGTTGGATTTTGTTTTGCTCAGTCTAAGAACTGGACTTCTGATGTTTATTTTAGTTTCCGAAACTTATTGTATTCAGCTCATGACTTCTGATGTTTGCTTTAGTGGTTGAAGTCATTTATTCATAACCACCATAACTTTTGTATCATGATTCCAATTTATATACATCATAAACTATATTCCAGTTTATATTCCAGTTTAAAACACAAGATACCAATATCTTCCAGCCCAGATATCAAACACCACAATCAATCAACAATGTAAGAATTGCAAATATCAAATACAAGAACCGTGAGATTGCAAATATCAGAATCCAGAAAAAATCAAATGTAAGAACCGTGAGATTGCAAACACAAGAACCATCAGATTGCAAATACAAGAACCGTGAGATATCAAATACAAGAACCGTGAGATTGCAAATACAAGAACCATGAGATTGCAAATATCAAATGTAAGAATTGCAAATATCAGAATCCAGAAAAAATGCAAGAACCGTGAGATTGCAAACCCAGAATCAATACATACTATTGCAAGAATCAAAGTCGAAACTCGTCTTCAAAATCGTCTTCAAAATCGTCTGCAAACCCAGAAATTGTCTTCAAAATCGTCTGCAAAATCGTCTGCAAACCCAGAAATCGTCTTCAAAATCATCTGCAAACCCAGAAATCGTCTTCAAAATCGTCTGCAAACCCAGAAATCGTCTTCAAAATCATCTTCAAAATCGTCTGCAAACCCAGAAATCGTCTTCAAAATCGTCTGCAAACCCAGAAATTGCAAACCTAGATCTCGTCGTCGTTGTCGACAAAATGAAAACTCGACAAAATCGTCCTCAAAATCGTCAGAACAGATTGCAAACTCTTGTAGCTCTCGTCGTCGTCTTCGGAATGAATTGAGAGGGGTAGGGTGAGAGAGAGAATTGGGCGTGGGGTTCTAAAATTACAATTTTTGGATTTATTTGGATTTTTAAGATTTTGAAGGGAACTTAACTCAACTAAGGTTAGGTGGGGTTAGGTTAAATGGGTTGGGACACCTATTAGGATATGCAAGGGGGTAGAGGATCCTTACCCGTTCGTACCTTGGTTCAGTTCGCCGGAGCCTTTCCAGTTTGCGGTGCTGCTACCGGGAAGGAGGAAAGTCGTTTTATCTTTAGGGACAGATTGTCAATCCGTGAGCACTAGCCAGGCACATCTTGTCTTGCGGAAAGAGAAAACTCGACTCGACTTTTGTTTGTTTAATTTGTCGTTTCATACCCAAGGAGAATCATCAACCCTGGACGTTACGCCGAATACTTAGAAAGTTGTTCCGCCCTATTGAATACGAAATCGGTTGTAATCTAGTATCTCAATTTCTATTTCATTTTCAATTACTTGTTACTTATTTTGTACGCACTTCCAAGGTTTGGCTATATTTAACCAACAGTTAATGAGTTTTCCTCCAAAAGAAAATGTTGTGTGTTTATCGAATAATAAAATTTATTTGTTTTGTGTTCTTTAATTTAATCGTTATATTAAAAAAATCTAAATACATATATAATTTAATTTGTGGATTGACTTTGCATGTACTACCACTCCCCTGCAGGGTTAGTTGAGCTGCGTTTTTAAGCAGTCAAATGACTCAAATTAGCTTTTCAGCTGTTGCTGATCCGGTCCAAATTCAAAGGACAGCCCGCTTGGTTGGCTCGGATTGTTCCGATCTAAAGACTTTAACGCTAATTCATATTTGACGACTTGAATTAGTGATTGGAGATTCCAAATGGGGAAATTGATAATTTTCTCTTCCTCTTTAATAGTTGCATTTGCTTTCTATTAATGAAATTGAATCGAGTAGATTACTTACTGTCCACGATTGATCCTCGAACGCTCCAATTTAATTTTATTACTATAATAGAACTTATCTTACAGTGCTAATTAGATAAGTTTGTCCGGACAAAGTTGTTATCACCACTTTAATTGACTAGAATGCTGGCCCTATACGAGCATGTGAACTTGTCCCATTCGAATTTATTTCCTTCATTTATTGAGAAAAAAGTCGTTGAAAATTCGTTCATGCACCAGAAGAATATTCTAACTTATGTATTGATATTAACTCGCCTACTGATTATCTTCTTCCAAATAGAAATTTTTTGAAGCAAGATCATGAATACTTTATGGAGAAAATATTATATCCCTTTACTTATCATTACAACCTCTCTGTTCTCATCTGATGCCACAGACTTCATGAATACTTCTCGCATTGTTAGTGACGACAAGAATAACACGATGACTTCGTCTCGTGGGACGTTCGAATTGGGATTCTTTAGTCCGGAGGATTCGAACAGCAGGTACGTGGGCATATGGTATAAGAGAACAATACCAAAGACTGTGGTATGGGTGGCCAACAGAGACAACCCACTCACTGATACATCAGGTACGCTCAGGCTCATTGAGCCGGGACGTCTACTTCTTCAAAATGGTGACGGCCGTACCATTTGGTCGACTAACGCATCCACCAATGTGAATAGTTCAGTTGCAGAGTTACTCGACTCGGGCAATCTTGTAGTGAGAAGTGCAAGCGATGATAGCAAGGAGAGTTTCATCTGGCAGAGTTTCGACTACCCAACAGACACTTTCTTACCCGGGATGAAGCTCGGTAAGAATTTCGTCACCGGCCATGAAGTCTACATCAAGTCTTGGAAGGGGACCACTGATCCAGCATCAGGAGATTATACATATAACTGCGATCCGGCCGGCTATCCGCAGCATGTCTTGAAAAGCGGTGCATCTGTCCGGTTCAAGACCGGGCCGTGGAACGGTGTCCGTTTCAGTGGTGCTCCCGAGACCATCTTTCCGAATCCCTACTTTACTTCGGAAATGGTCGTAACGAGGAATGAGGCGTACTATCAGTATCAACTGACGAACAGCTCTATTTACGTGAGGACTATTGTAACGGAGAGAGGCGTAGCGGACAGGTACATTTGGGATAATCAAATGAAGAACTGGATTATTTACTTCCGTATACCAGGAGATGGTTGCGATGTCTACAATGCTTGTGGCCCTTATGGGACTTGTAGCATGATCCAGAATTCTCCAAATTGTGGATGCTTGAATAAGTTTGAGCCTAAAGATGATAAAGATTTGTCGAAAGGGTGCATCAGAAGCAAGCCTTTGAATTGCGAAGGTAGCGATGTATTTATGGAATACTCCAGTGTTAAATTGCCCGATACTCAAAATTCGTGGTTCGACGAGACTATGAATCTTGACGAATGCAAGGTGGTATGCTCAAGAAATTGCTCGTGTACGGCCTACACACTTCTAAATATAAGTAGTGGAAGTGGATGCCTAGTTTGGTTTGGTGATCTTGTAAACATAAGAATGCTGTCTCCAGGACAACATATTTATATCAGGTTGGCTTCTTCCGAGCTAGGTAAGGAGCTAACTCTTCTAGGCTTGTTAAATCTGTAGTTTTCGGATAATAATATATTCTTTTGCAGATATTTCGACAGAATCAGAAGTTAGGAAAGATAGTTCAGGAGACCCGAAAGGTAGGAAGCGCAGAATAATTATAGTGGCGTTGTCTCTAGTAATCGGAATATCCCTGGTATGTTTGTGCCTGTTGCTGTGTTGTTGGAGAAGGAAGAAGCTGTATCATCAGCTGCAACAAAAAGGTACACAACTAACAACTTTATATGGTAATTACTTTGTTCTTCTCTCTTAAATTAGTCACCGGTAGTACTGCGCAACGCAATGCTGCATTTGCTTCATGAGCAAGTTGCAGGCAGGCTCAGATTAAAAGAGGCTCACAAACATCCTGAGGAAAGTCACACGGATCTGGATCTTGAGCTACCGCAGTTTGAGTTATCTACAATAGTTAAAGCTACTGATAATTTCTCCACCAAGAATAAGCTTGGTCAGGGTGGATTCGGACCTGTTTATAAGGTAAAGCTGCCTCTAAAAATTATTTATTTCAAGAATTCCATATCATGTGTGTTCCATTTGAATAACCATAATATATTTGATGTCCTGAACCTGAAATAAAAACATTGAAGAGATGTCACACAATTAAATAACCCTTACATAATTATATACATATACATTAGGGCCTGCTCGGAGAGGGGCAGGAAATCGCTGTAAAACGTCTGTCAAGAACTTCTCACCAAGGAATGGATGAGTTCAAGAGTGAAGTAATCTGTTATGCTAAACTCCAGCATCGTAATCTGGTGAAGCTTCTAGGATGCTGCATTCCTCGAGATGAAATTATGCTGGTTTACGAATACATGAAGAACGGAAGTCTGGACCTAGTACTCTTCGGTATGACTGCTCTATCATTACAAGTATGATGGTCATTAATTTGTGACCTTACTATGTTAATTTTGACAATAAATTGTTCATGTCCTAAATTATATGTCAGATCCTACAAAAAAGCTCATCACTAGAATGGCCGGTCCGCTTTAACATAATCAATGGCATTGCTCGTGGCCTTCTTTATCTTCATCAAGATTCTCGCCTCCGTGTGATCCACAGAGACCTCAAGGTCAGCAATATACTACTAGATTCTAATATGAATCCGAAGATATCAGACTTTGGCCTAGCAAGAACAGTAGGAGGGAATGATACTGGAGCAAACACAAATCGAGTTGTAGGAACATAGTATGTACAGTTCCTTGCATCATAATCTATTGCATGCATTTCATTTCTTGCAATCAAATCACCTTACAAGTGTTTCTACGCAGCGGATACATGTCCCCAGAATACGCTGGAGAAGGCCTATTTTCAGTGAAATCAGATGTCTTCAGCTTTGGCGTTATAATAATTGAAATTGTGAGTGGGAAGAAAAACAGAGGATTTCTTCATACCGATCACCCTGGTCTCAACCTTCTTGGACATGTAAGGGTTAAAATCCTGCTACTGAAACTTTGTTTGATAAAATAGCAAATCCTTGTAGCATCTGCAAGATTTGGTACCTAACATCAGCATATGTAACAGGCATGGATGCTTAACAGAGAAGACAAGTCAAGGGAATTGGTTGATACTTGTATAAGAAATTCTTGCAATTTACGCGAAATAGCACGATCGATCCAAATAGGTCTTCTATGCGTTCAAGAAAACCCGGAAAACAGGCCAAGCATGTCTTCAATTGTAATGATGCTGACCAACGACATTGCCTTGCCTGAAGCTAAGCATCCCGGTTTCTTCTTGGGACGAGATACGCAAAAGAATGAAACTTCAACCAGCTCCAGCTCAGGAAGTTCGATAAATAAAATGACCACTTCTCTGAGTCACGGTCGGTAGCCATTGTTTAGACATGTGAAGTGTTTGATAAAATGAGACACAAAGAAGAGAATAAGAGAATGAGAATTTAGGGTTCCATTTGTATTTTATTATGATGTGGATAATTACAGACTGCATGTACGAGATCCCTTTATAAGGTGGAATTGTAAAATGTGCCAAAGCTTCTTTAAAAGGTCGATGTGGGATAGAAACACTCGCGCTTCTTGTTTGTCTTGAAATTGTGTGAACTACAACAGAATGTATCAAACTTTGATTAGGATTTAGGAGTAGGCACCACAGTTGACTCGTGCTCAATCTCAGGTCAACGCAATAGAAAAATGAATTCTCTAGAAAAATGTATCAACAGTGGAATGAGAAAATTCCTAACACGAGGTTGACTAATTATAAAGCTGGTCCCATATGAAGATGTGGTGTTTATTGAATTTACTCTGCTCCTGATTTTTTTTGTTCCAAATGCAAATAAAACATTTGGTGAACCAAGATGATGAACACCGTATGGAGCAAACACTGTATCCCTTTACTTATCATTACAATTACAACCTCCTTATCATCTTCTGATGCCATCAATACTTCTCAAATTGTTAGTGATGGCGATGATGGCACGTTAGTTTCATCTCGCGGGACGTACGAGTTGGGGTTCTTTAGTCCGGAGAATTCCAAGAACCGGTACTTGGGTATATGGTTTACCAAAACAACACCAACTACTGTGGTGTGGGTTGCCAACAGAGACCGTCCACTCACCGATAGATCGGGTAATCTCAGACTCATCGACTCGGGGAGTTTACTTCTTTTGAATGGTACTAATGCTACCATTTGGTCTACTAATGCATCAACCAGTGTGATGAACCCAGTTGCACAGCTGCTAGATTCAGGCAATCTTGTTGTGAAAGATGCAAATAAAGATAATCCGGTATGGCAGAGTTTCGATTATCCAACCGACAGCTTTTTACCCGGGATGAAGCTCGGTAAGAACTTTGTAACTGGAGTGGAAATCTTCATCACATCATGGAATAATATTAATGATCCAGCAAGAGGGCCTTTTTCATATAGTTTCGATACTACTGGTTACCCACAGCTTGTCATCAAAAAGGGTGGAGACATAACATATAGATTGGGTCCGTGGAACGGCGTCGGATTTAGTGGCCTCCCGGAGGTGCAGAAGAACAACATTTTCACCATTGGTGCAGTCATAAACAAGGAGGAGGCGTACTATCACTATGAGGTTCATGATGATTCACTAGTAACAAGATTCACTTTGGATGTAAATGGAGGAGGAAGAAGATGGGTTTGGACTGATCAGTCGAAGGATTGGATCGGCGCTCTTGCTTTGCCTATCGATGACTGCGACAGATATGGCGCATGCGGTCCGCACGGTATTTGCAACATTAGAAACTCGCCGGTATGTGAGTGTTTGGACAAGTTTAGACCGCACGATCCTCGGAGTTGGGCTTTGGGAGAGACGTCGTCTGGCTGCAACATTAGCACGGCTTTGAATTGCCAGAAAGGAGATGCGTTTCTCAAGTACTCTGGCATTAAACTGCCAGATACTCGGAGTTCGTGGTTCAACCAGACTATGACTCTTAAAGAATGCAGGGTCACATGCTTAAGAAACTGCTCCTGCACAGCCTATGCACGTTTAAATATAAGCCAAGGCGGAAGTGGATGTCTACTTTGGTTTGGTGAACTTATGGACATAAGAAAGATGTCTCCGGGACAAGAGATGTATATCAGAATTGCTTCCTCGGAGTTAGGTAAGTAAGCATTTGTAATCTTGGTTTTACTACTTGTGCCATACAAGTGAAGCAAGTTCTTAAAGGTCTAAGTTTATTGATGCCAAACTTAAATAAGTAGATATAGAAATTAAGAATGTTTTCTAATAAATATTTCAGACTCAGAAGGGAGGAAACGGAAAATACTTATTGTGACATTATCTCTGGTAGCTGGGACTCTTCTGCTGAGTATGAGTCTGTTGTTGTATTTCCGGAACAGGAAGGAAGTGGATCATCAGATGCCAGAAAGAGGTAAGGAAGAAGAGTTTATTGACCATTCTTATTATAGTGCACACATTTGTTTCCCTTATGTTTCTCTGCAACCTCTTAACAGCTGAATTTAATTATCATCCTGATCAAAGTCGCGAAGATCTAGAGCTGCCGATGTTTGAGTTATCCACTGTCATTAAAGCCACTGATAATTTTTCATTGGACAATAAGCTTGGAGAGGGAGGATTCGGACCTGTTTATAAGGTGAGGCCGAATCAGAATTCGTTATACGTTATAGTCTTCAAGCAAAGAAGATGAGATTGGTATTCCTTATTAGTCACCTGATCTAAAACCAAACATTAGACCAATGACTGGAAGAATTTGTTTAAGTTAACAATAGTTCTTACTTAACAACTATGGTTTTGTTCTAGGGCTTCATAGAAGATGGACATTTTATTGCTGTCAAACGACTGTCAAGAACTTCCCATCAAGGAGTAGACGAGTTCAAGAATGAAGTGATCTGTATTGCCAAACTTCAGCACCGAAACCTCGTAAAGCTCCTAGGATGGTGCATTCAAGGAGACGAGCTCATGTTGGTTTATGAATACATGCCAAACAAAAGTCTGGACCTAATACTGTTCGGTAAGCCTTCCTTTTCAACCAACATGCTCAATAACTGTATAACTAGGCAGAGAACTTGAAATGATCTATCATTTAGTTCATCAACATGTACTTTCTAAATAAAGTCGGCTATTTAAAACTCTGTTCCGAACAATTTCATGATGTCATGTTGTTACTTGTCTTGCAGATCCTACTAAAAGCATATTACTGGACTGGCCGAGGCGCTTCAACATAATTAATGGCATAGCTCGTGGCCTTATGTATCTTCATCAAGATTCCCGTCTCAGAGTTATCCATAGAGATCTCAAAACCAGCAATATACTGCTAGATTCAGATATGAATCCCAAGATATCAGACTTCGGTCTAGCAAGAACATTTGGAGGAAATGAAACTGGAGCCAACACAAGCAGAGTTGTGGGAACGTAGTAAGTATAGTATCCTAATAATATGATACATCAAATGCAACTTCTCTGCTTGCAATCTAAAACTCTGCTGACTGGTTTTCTTGCAGTGGTTACATGTCCCCAGAGTATGCAGTAGACGGCATGTTCTCTGTTAAGTCCGATGTCTTTAGCTTTGGTGTTCTTGTGCTTGAAATCATCAGTGGCAAGAAAAACAGAGGATTTGCTCAAGTAGATCATCGCTACAACCTTCTTGGACATGTAAGTATTACTACATGCTGATGAAAATAGTCTATTTTTTAGCATCATGAACAAAAGGTTTATGAATATGAGTTAATGTAACAGGCTTGGATGCTTTACATAGAAGAAAGGTCATTGGAATTGGTTGATTCTTGTGTGGAGTACACTAGCTATGTATCGGAAGTAGTACGATCAATCCATGTGGGGCTTCTGTGCGTTCAAGACCGCCCAGAAGACAGACCAAACATGTCTCAAGTGGTACTCATGCTGAACAATGACGGAGTCCTGCCTGAAGCCAAACAACCTGGTTTCTTCACAGGAAGAGATGTAGTAAGACATCAAACTTCCGGTAGCTCCAACACTGCAAGTTCTGCAAACACAATGACCACTTCGCTGCTAGAGGCTCGTTAAACAAAAACAGATTAGTTGAGTTTAATCATGAACATAGTACAATTTTTTGTAATTTGTATGAGTAACTGTACAGATATTCATCTATTTGCCAGAACTACAGCTATAAATTCATGTAGTCTTAGTTGATTATTCATAGCAGAATGAAACTATGAAGATAAATTTTTGTTCACAACATATAATTTTTTTGTCGTTATCATTCTGAGAGATTATCAGTACCTTATAGTTGTAGAATCTTGTGAACTCAAAACAAATGATATTTTACAGACCTCAAAGAGCATTGTGTGGAGATTGGAAGATTTATTTAAATTATTTATCGACCCTCTAGCACAGAAGTGGCGATCTGTTTCTGGAACGTTCTGCTGTTGGGCTGTCTAAGAGGTTAGGTTCTATCAAATCTCTTTGTGTGAAGAAACTAGGATGTTTAGGTTGAGGCAGAAGCACATCATCATTGGTGAGCATCGTTACCACTGAAGACATGGTTGGCCTATCGTCTGGGTGTTCTTGAACGCATAGAAGACCAACATGGATTGATCGCACTACTTGTGATACATTGCATAAATTTCTGAGGCAAGAATCAACCAACTCCAGTGATTTATCTTCTCTGTGATGCATCCATGCCTGTCATGTTAGGTCTTTATTCAAATTCCATTACATCAAATGAAGATTCAAGTTCCTCAGCTGGTAGTACTTACATATCCAAGTAAGTTGAAAGAAAACTCTCTATTTCTCTTACCACTTACAATCTCAAGCACTATAACTCCAAAGCTAAACACATCTGAGCCCATTTCCAGCATATTCAGGGGACATGTATCCGCTACATAAAAAGAAACATGCAAGAAAGGAAATGCATATAATGTGAGGAACTATATTTACGTACTACGTTCCCACTATTCGCTCGTGTTGGCCCCTGTTTCATTCCCTCCAAAAGTTCTAGCAAGACCAAAGTCTGAGTTCTTTGGATTCATATCTGAATCTAGTAATATATTGCTGGCTTTCAGGTCTCTGTGGATAACTCGGAGGCGCGAATCTTGATGAAGATACAATAGGCCACGAGCAGTACCATTAATTATGTTGAAGCGCCTAGGCCAGTCCAATAATATGCTTTTAGTAGGATCTGCAAGATAAGGCACACATTATATGCTTTTCATGAAATTGTGGAACATGGTTTAAATAGCTTACTGAATCCAGAAAATACATACCAAAAGCTGTGTTTATTGAGCAGGCTGGTTGAAAAGGAAACCTTACCAAACAGTATGAAGTCCAGACTTTTGTTTGGCATGTATTCATAGACCAGCATGAGGTCTTCTCCTTGAACGCACCACCCTAGGAGCTTTACTAGGTTTCGGTGCTGAAGCTTTGCGATACAGATAACTTCGTTCTTGAACTCATCCACTCCTTGCGTAGAAGTTCTTGACAGCCGTTTGACAGCGATTGCCTGTCCATCTCCTTTCAGGCCCTACCACAAAAACATACTTGTTATGTGAAAAATTATTCTTTGGTGGATCAGATGAATAATAAAGAGTACCGAGCCCATCTACTTGCTTGAAGACTATAACTGTTTAAAAATTGTGATTCGATCTTGCCTTATAAACAGGTCCAAAGCCTCCCTCTCCAAGCTTATTGCTGATTGAAAAATTATCAGTAGCTTTGGTTATTGTAGATAAGTCAAACATCGGTAGCTCTATGTCTTCACGACTTTGATCAGGATGATAACTAAAATAGTTGCTTCTCAAGCAGCCTCTTAACATGAGATGTTAAGAGGATGCAGAGAAACATAACTAAGGCAGAGTAATTTGTAGACTATAACTAGTAATCAGCATAACTCTTTCAGTCTTTACCTCTTTCTGGCATGATGATCCAGCTTCTTCCTCTTCCGGAAATACAACAGGCTCTGGATTAGCAGATATATCCCGTATACCAAAGACAGTGTTACAATAAGTATTTTTGGTTTCCCACCTTTTGTGTCTGCGAAATATTATTCCAAGAGAGTACAGAACAAGGCATATTAGAAGCACACCAGTAACCATTAACAACGTTATAATAAGTATTTTCCGTCTCCTTCCACCTGATCCCGGAGTTATTTATCAGAACATATATTAAATGTTCATGAATGAGGGAAAATGAACTCTGAAATTGTAATGCATCAAGAATGAACAGATTTTTTAAATCCTCTAATGCTTAGAATGCAGCAGTATAATGAATAAGTGAATTCTTACCTAACTCAGAAGAGGCCATCCTAATATAGATGTCTTGTCCTGGAGATATCTCTCATGTCAACAAGGTCACCAAACCAAAGTAAACATCCATCTCCACTGCTAATATCTAGAGTTGTAAAGGCCGTACAAGAGCAGTTCTTTAAGCATACACCCTTGCATTCTTCAAGATTCATGCTCGTGTTGTACGTTGAATTTGTTGTATCCGGTAGTTTAATACCAGAACACTTCAAGAATCCATCTCCTTTCTGACAGTTCAAGGGTGTGCTTCGGATGCACCCACTCCTGCACAGAAGTGGTCATTCTATTTGTGGGACGTTCTGAGGCTGATATATCTAAGACGTCAGGTTCTATCAAATCTCTTTGTGTGAAGAAACCAGGATGTTTAGGTTGAGGCAGAACCACATCATCATTGGCGAGCATCATTACCACTGAAGACTTGCTTGGCCTATCATTTGGGTGTTCTTGTACGCATAGAAGCCCCACATGGATTGATCGCACTACTTGTGATGCATTGTATAAATTTATGAGGCAAGAATCAACCAATTCTAATGACTTCTCTTATTTGTAATGCATCCATGCCTGTCGTATTAGGTCTTCATTTAGATGCCATCACATCAGACAAAGATTCAAGTTTCTACAGAATGTTGAGGCCGTGATCTCTATAACAAAATCTTCTGTTTCTCTTACCGCTGACAATCTCAAGCACAATTACTCCAAAGCTGAACACATCCGACTTCACTGAGAAGATGCCGTCGCCAACATATTCTGGGGACATGTAGCCACTAACATGAAAAAAATTTGCAAAAGGGTTAATTTACAAATAAAGGAAGTGAATGTAAGGCAAATCATAATAAGAAGAATTATACATACAATATTCCCACTATCCTGTTTGTGTTGGCTCCAGTTTCATTCCCGCCAAAAGTTCTAGCTAGACCAAAGTCTGATATTTTTGGATTCATATCAGAATCTAGTTCTCCCTCCTTCCCGCCCGACTTGTCCACATTTCCTTTTTGGGTTGTCCCATCTCACCAAAGTTTTTCGGCACGCAAACTTCATATCGATAATCATCGCCAATACTTATTTCAGATAAGAGGATGACGGAGAATATACAAAGCTCTAAAGATATCCAGAAAGTATGCATGTTATCTTATCTATACTCTTTTTTCTGAATCTTAATTGACGAGCAAACTCAATTTTCTCTTTTTGTTTGCAACCAAACTAAAAAAGAAACTCGAAGCAGACTTGTAGTTAGTCAATGTTGAGTGACAAACGATTAAGAGAAGTCATTTTTCTACTGCGTTCACCTGGCGAGTCAACCATCATGCCAGATCAAAGTTCGACAGCATTTAAATTGGTAAAAGGAAGACAGTCCCACCAGTTGAAAGCATGTAAGATATTTTCACTCAAAAACATAACATTGTTTCTTAAAATATCACTTGTTACAATCCTAGAATTGTTTTCCATTCTTGAGTTTCACCAGTAATGAAGTTGTTCTGAAGATTTACAGGGCAGACAATATAATAAATGTATAACGAATTCTTAATTAGCCTTACCTTATAAACAGGTCAAAATCCTCCCTCTTCAAGCTTGTTTCTGATTGAAAATTTTATCATCAGTACCTTTAATTATTGTAGGTAAGTCAAACATCGGCAGCTCTAGATCTTACATCTCTTCGGAAGCTGATGATCCAGTTTCTTCCTCTTCCTCTTCCGGACTCCATGGATAACTCGGAATCTTGATGCAGATGCATAAGGCCACGTGCAATGCCATTAATAATATTGTAGCAAATAGGTCAATCAAGTAATATTCTTTTTGTAGGATCTGCATGCACTATAAGTCAGAACATATATGCTTTGCATGAGTTTCATGAAATTGTGAAACATAGTTTAAATTGCTGACTGTATTCAGAATGTACAAGTCCATAGCTGTCTTTAATCTATCATTCTCCCAGTTCTTTGCCTAGTTATACAATTATTGAGCAGGTAAAAAGGAAGCCTAGCAAACAGTATTAAGTCTGGACTTCTATTAGGGATGTATTCATAAACCAACATCATTTCTTCTTCTTGAATACAACATCCTAAGAGCTTCACTAGATTCCAGGACAGCTGATTCTACTGAAAAAAAGACCGTATATTATACAGCATATTCTTGGGACATGTAACTGCTGCATGAAAGTTCACCAGAAAATTAAATTGCAATCTGAGGAAGTTATTGATTTTTATTGCATTGAGAATCATAAATACTATGTTCCACAGATTGTCCATCTACCCACTAGCAACAAATGGTCTTGCTAATCCGTTTAGATTTAGGCAAAGCAATGTCAGTACTCGGCATCAATACAACTGAAGGCATGCTTGAATATAACCTAATAATCCATTCATTACTCAACGACCATCAATCAGAGAAGTGGTCATTTTATTTCTTGAACTTCCTGAGCTGGAGCTAGTTGAAGTTTCATTCTTTTGCGCATCTCGTCCTATGAAAAAACCAGGATGCTTAGCTTCTGGCAGGACAGTGTCGTTGGTCAGCATCCTTACAACTGAAGACATGCTTGGCCTGTCTTCTGGGTTTTCTTGAACACATAGAAGACCGATTTGGATTGATCGCACTATTTCTTGTAGATAGCAAGGATTTCTTATACAAGTATCAACCAACTCCCATGACTTTTCTTCTTTGTAAAGCATCCATGCCTGTTAAATTACCTCATATTAAGAATCAGATATTGCAGATACTACATAAGGACTAGTTTAGGTATCAAATAAAGACCCAAGTTTCTGTATCATGTAACTCTTACATGTCCAAGAAGGTTGAGACCAGGGTAATCTCTATGAAGAAATCCTCTGTTTCTCTCTCCGCTCACAATCTCAACAACCATAATGCCAAAGCTGAAGACATCTGATTTCACTGAGAACAGGCCTTGTCCAGCGTATTCTGGGGACATGTAGCCACTGCATAGAAGCATTTTCCACTATGATATAATTGCAAGAAATGAAATGAAGTGCATGCAAAATGGATCGTCATATACATACTATGTTCCTACAACTCGGCTTGTGTTTGCTCCAGTTTCATTCCCTCCTACTGTTCTTGCCAGACCAAAGTCTGATATCTTCGGATTCATATTGGAATCTAGTAATATATTGCTGAGCTTGAGGTCTCTGTGGATGACTCGAAGGTGGGAATCTTGATGAAGATACAAAAGGCCACGAGCAATGCCATTGATTATGTTGAAGCGCAAAGGCCATTCTAGTGATACGCATTTTGTAGGATCTGCAGATAACTTAGGGCCAACATCGTAAAACTTCTTATCCTAGTAAACGTGTAACAAAAGAGCAGGATGTCTAAAGGGGAAGCCATACCGAACAGCACTAAGTCTAGACTTCCATTCTTCATGTATTCATAGACCAGCATAATCTCATCTCCTTGAATGCAGCATCCTAGAAGCTTCACCAGATTACGATGCTGAAGTTTAGCATAGCAGATTACTTCATTCCTGAACTCGTTGATTCCTTGGTGAGAAGTTCTTGAAAGACGTTTTACAGCGATTTCCTGCCCTTCTTCCAGCAAGCCCTAGTGTATAAGTATATATTTGACATCATACTATGGCCAAATCACAGGGAAGACATGATATGGAATTCTTGAAATAATCCTTTTTTGATGCAGACTTACCTTATAAACAGGTCCGAATCCACCCTGCCCAAGCTTATTGTTCATGGCAAAATTATCAGTAGCTTTAATTATTGTAGATAATTCAAACTGTGGTAGCTCAAGATCCTTGTGACTCTCCTGAGGGTGATTGTCAGCGACTCAGCGTATTTGAGTCTGAGCCCACCTGCTAATGAGGATATAGAAAGAGAGTTTGAAGGGTATGCAAAGGAGACTAAATTATAAGAGAGAAGAACACAATAAGCTTAAGGTTGTTACAAAATGACTAGTCCCTTTTACCTGTTTGTTGCAGCTGATGATCCCGCTTCTTTCTTCTCCAAGAATACAGTAACAGACTCAAACATAGCAGTGATATTCCGATTACCAGAGACACTGCCACTATAATTATTTCTCGCTTTCTACCTTTCGAGTTTCCAGATTTTTCTTTCCTAACTTCTGATTCTATCAAAATATCTGTGAAACATTGCCACATTAATAGACATGGCCATAAATAAAGAAGCTTAACAAGTCTCAAGACTAAATATGCAGTAACTGAAGTCTCAAGACTAAATATGCAGTAACTGAAAGAGACATGGCCATAAGTAAAGAAGCTTAACAAGTCTAAACGAGTTAGCTCCTTATGTAGCTCGGAAGAAGCCACCTGGTTCTGCTTCAACCTCCGCAAAATACAACATTGTATGACACAAGTAGTACATCCAAAACTAAAAATGCACAATAAAGCAAAAAAGCTGAAACTTCTCTAACATTTGATTTTTTGAAATCACAATTAATTACCTAAGTCCGACGAAGCAATCCTGATATAAATCTCTTGTCCCGGAGGCATCTTTCTTACGTCCATTAGGTCACCAAACCAAAGTAGACATCCTTTCCCACCATCCCTTATATGTAAACTTGCATAGGCTGTGCAAGAGCAATTTCTTAAGCACGTGACTTCGCATTCCTTAAGATTCATAGTCTGGTTGAACCACGAACCCCGAGTATCTGGCAGTTTAATGCCAGAGTACTTGAGAAACGCATCTCCTTTTTCGCAATTCAATGCCGTGCTACGATTGCAGCCTTGGGACGTCTCTCCCAAAGTCCAAGTACGTGAATCATACGGTCTGAACTTGTCCAAGCATTCACATATAAATGTGTTTGTAATATTGCAAATACTATTAGGACCACACACGCCATAGCTGTCACAGTCATCTACTGGCAGAAGAAGAGCACCGATCCATCCCTGCATCTGATCTGTCCAAGTCCATCCTCTTCCTGCACCATTCACACCAATCGTGTATCTTAGAATTACTGAATGATTACCATGAACCTCAAAGTAATAGTACGCCTCCTCCTTGCTTAAGACGGCAACAAGGATGGTGGTGTTGTTGTCCTTCACCTGCACACGTGGGAGCCCACTAAATCCGACACCGTTCCAGGGCCCCAATCTATACGTAATATTTGGACCCTTTTTTATGACAAGTTGTGGATAGCCAGTAGTATCAAAAGCAAATGTAAAAGCCCCTGCTGCTGGATCACTACTGGTTTTCCACGATGTGATGCAGACTTCTTTTCCTGTTACAAAATTCTTACCAAGCTTCATCCCGGGTAAAAAGGTGTCGCTTGGATAATCAAAACTCTGCCAGATAAAATTCTGCGGGTTATCATCATTTGCATCTTTCACTACAAGGTTCCCCGAGTCTAGTAACTCTGCAACAGGATTCTGCACACCAATCGATGCATTCGTAGACCAAATAGTAGCATTAGTAGCATTCAGAAGAACTAAACGTCCCGACTCAGTGAGTCTAAGAATACCTGATGTATCTGTGAGTGGTCTGTCTCTGTTGGCCACCCATAGTACAGTCCTTGGTGCTGCTCTCTTCAACCATATGCCCACATACCTACTGTTGGAATTCTCCAGACTAAAAAATCCTAACTCGTATATCCCACGAGATGAAGTCATCGTATCATCATTGTTATCACTAACAATTTGAGAAGTATTTATGGCATAAGATGATAACAGAGAGGTTGTAATAAAAAGTAAAGGGATATAGTATCTGCTCCATATTCTATTCATGATTTTGGTTCACCAAATGTCTATTGGAACAAGAATATCAGAAGCTGAGTAAATTATCAACAATCAGAAGATTCAGGTACATATATTATATATGTATCTCCAACGATAGGTGATAGGGGCAGCTTTGTAATTAGTAAATGTTGAGTGACAAACGGTTTAGAAAGTCATTTAGTCGACTGTGTTGACTTGGCGAGCCATGTATCATGCCAAACCAAAGTCTAATAGCATTTCATTGTGAAAAGGAAGACAGGCCCACCAGTTGGAAGAACATAAGATATTTTTATATTGAAACATAGCACTGTTCTTAAAATAACACATGCATGTTGGCTGTTGCAACCCTAGATTTGGTTTGTTTCTGAACACTTTGCAAAAAACAGGCTAGGTTAAACCAATATTTTGAAGTGCACGTGATGTATTATCTCGTGATCTGCATATAATCTAGGACATGAATAAATTACTATCATCCAAACTTCATATAGTTGACAAACTAATGACCAACGTAACTTTTTATCCTAGTATGAATGTGTAACAGAGAGCAGATATGCTGAAGAGGAAGCCATACCGAACAGTATATAGTAGGTCCAGACTTCCGTTCTTCATGAAGTCATAAACCAGCATATATAATTTCATTTCCTTGAATGCAGTCCTAGAAGCTTCACAAGAGTAAGAAGCTGAAGTTTTGCATAACAGATTACTTCATTCTTGAACTTATCCATTCCTTGATGCAGCTTTACCTTATGAACAAGTCCGAATCACTGACCAAGCTTATTGTTGGTGGAGAAATTATCAGTATATAATTCAAGCTGTGGTAGCTCAAGATCCGTGAGACTTCCCTTGATATGATTGTAAGCGTAGTTCAGTCTGACTCTGCGTGCAACTTGTAGTACAGATTAGTACAAGGACCGAAATTAAGAGAAAGAGCACAATAAGCTTAAGGCTTCTTTCTTCTCCAAGAACAGGCTTAGTAGGTGTTTGCAATAGCTTAAATTATTCAACTTATAGCTTAATTTAAGGAAAAGTTTTTTTGGGTGGGGGTTTTTACACGACTTAAATTTTCTGGGAAAAAATTCTCTACATTTTAGGTTGGATTAATTGGAGTTGTGGGTTGAATTGGTTTTTACCAACTTTCTCCAACTTAATATCTATATTTTTTTTTGATTTCGCGATAATTTGAGATTTTATTTATTTTACGATCCCCCAAAATAACATTTACCCTCCCAATAAAATTTTGCAAACACTAATTTTTTAATTACCCTTTTCCCGTTTTTAAGCAGTTTTTGCGGAAACACACCCCAAATTCTCTAATAAACTACTATTATCCACCTTCTCCTTAATTTAAGCACCTTTAAAAAAGCTCTACTCTGTTGAACACCCACCCTTAAACATACCAGGGATATGCCAATTACCAGAGACAACGTCACTATAGTTATTTCTCGCTTTCTTCCTTTCGAGTCTCAGGAATTATCATTCCTAACTTCTGATTCTGTTGAAAATTGGCATCTGAAGCATATAGATTAGCTTCCAAGAGAAAATTATTACAGTATGTGGTTCAGTCTCGAGTTTTACTTGTTCTTCCATGGAGCATGATGATTTCAACATTAAATATGCAGTAACTAACATGAAAAATCCTCAAATACGACTCAAAACAATCGGATTTTAGATACATGGCCATAATTAAAGAAGCTTCTACTATAAATTAGCTACTCCCTCACGTTCATAGAAAGTGTTGTTTTCTTTTTCGAGCAACCACTCGTCGGCGTGCCGGCAACCCGCCAGCAGGGGAGGGCAAGTGTCGCCCGACATTGGGGCAAGGCTGGGCGCTGAGCGGGCGAGATCGCCTACACATCACACGCCCAGCCCGGCACCTCGACCAAATTGTCTCTTAAAAAGTCCGGCACCCGCCAGCAGGGGAGGGCAAGTGTTTTGTTTCTTAAAAAGACAAAATTAAAAAGTCAAAAAGTCAATCACAATCTCATTTTCTCAATCTCCGTTCCCCGTACACAATTTGAAACAAGTGTCTTGTTCCTTGGAAGATGATGATTTCAACATTAAATATGCAGTAACTAACATGAAAAACCTCAAATACGACTCAAAACAATCGGATTTTAGATACATGGCCATAATTAAAGAAGCTTCATACTAAAAATTAGCTACTCCCTCCTTCATAGCAATTTTTTTTTTTTTTTTTTCTTTGACCCCTTCCCTCGAAACCCCCCCCCGGGGGACGCCCCGACATTGCGGGCAAGGCCGGCCCAAGCAGCCCACGCACACACCGCCCACCCCGGACCAAATTGTCTCTTAAAAAGTCCGGCACCCGCCAGCAGGGGAGGGCAAGTGTTTTGTTTCTTAAAAAGACAAAATTAAAAAGTCAAAAAAATCTCTTTCATTCCCATTTTTCCCATACTCAGTACACAATTTGAAACAAGTGTCTTGTTCCTTGGAAGATAGTATTCTATTATTAACAAGATCATGAAACCAAGGGGATCCATTTCCACCGGTTATAATACCTTGCATTCAACGAGTTATATCTGGAAATTTAACACCGGAATGCACCAAAAGTGCATCTCCGTCTTGGGAAATCAAATGTTTGATTCGGATGCAACCTTCCGACCGTTCTTCACTATCCCAAGCTATAGCATCTTTGGCTTCCAATTTACGCAAGCATCCGCAAATTTGCAGCATTCGCAAGTTGAGGCACGAGGACTGTAACACAATTAAAGTGTGATGAATATTTCGATTTTACTAATGCGGAAAAGCTTTCTACTTTTAAACCTAATTAACGTTTAGAAAACACTTATTAATAATATCATAATATGTCTTGATAAATAAAAGTAAGAATTCTGAGCCAGAACTTATGAAGTTGAGAGGTTTGAACTTATGTTAATAAACAAGTACTCATTTTTTTTATACGAAAAAAATGATATTATGTGATATAGATTATTTGACTTTTTAGTAGTTAAATTTGATAAATATATTTTTTTTTATTTTTTAGAATGAGTCACTTTTTAGGAAAACGATTCAAAAAAGAAAACGAGCCATTTTAGCAGGAGGATGAAATTAGTGCACAGAACACTTATTTCATAAATGAGTAATATCACTAAAGGTATGGTCGAATAAAACCTAATTAATCTACTAGTTATTAACGACCTTGAATCATAGAAGTGCTCATTTTATTTATTGAACTTCCTGGGCTGGAGCTAGAATTTCTAAAAGTTTTTTCGCCCAACGAAAAAACCAGGATGTTTAGCTTCTGGAAGGACGGTGCCGTTGGCCAGCATCCCTCCCTACAACTGAAGACACCTGTCTTTTGGGTTTTCTTGAAGGCATGAAAGACCAATTTGGATCGATCACACTATTTCTTGAAGATAGCAAGAATTTCTTATACAAGTATCAACCCAACTCCCACGACTTTTCTTATCTGTAAAGCGTCCAAGCCTCTTATAGTGATTAGTTTAGGTATCAAGTAAACACCAAAATTTATGTATCATGTCACCCTTACATACCCAAGAAGGTTGAGTCCGGGGAAGAAATCCTCTGTTTCTCTCCAAACTAACAATTTCAAAAAGCTAAAGGCATCTGACTTCACCGAGAACAAGCCTTGTCCGGCATAATCTGGGGACATGTAGTAGAAGCATTTTCAAGATGACTCAAGTGCAATAAAGGAAGTGCACGCAAATATGCAATGTATCATGATACAAAGCTTTGTACATACTAAGTTCCTACAACTCGACTTGTGTTGGCTCCAGTTTCATTCCCTCCTACTAACATGAAAATCCTCAAAGACTAGACTTAAAACAAGCTGATTTTTAGATACATGGTCATAATTAAAGAATCTTCTACTATAATTATAACTAGAATTTTGAAACAAGTCTAATAGATCATTTCGTTGCTAGAGGCTCATTAAACAAGTAAGAATTCAGGAGAATAATAGATCAGTTTAATAGAACCAAAAATAGAGTGCACATTTCTTCATAAATGAGTAATTTGCAGTTAACATGCTATTTGACAGAATTACACCTATCAACAGGTGTTGGTCTTATGTGATTATTTGACAAACAATTTTTTTTATGGACGTTTTAATTTCTTTGTTGATATCATTCTCAGAAACTACAAGCGCTTGGTATGCAAGAATGTGCATTCTATAGCTACCTCATAGTTTGTTCTGTCTAGGATGTCACAAGAAAGAAGATGATTTTGAGGTTTGCTAGTGAACTCAAACAAGTAAAACTTTATAGACCTCACATGCTGTCAGTAGTACAAACTTACAAGGCAAAGAAATCTTACACACTCAAAATCAACTTGTGTGAAGATTTATGAACATTGGAAGACATCAACTTGCTTCACTGTTTATCGACCCTCTAGCACATAAGTGGTTATTCTATTTGTGGGACGTTCTGATATTGAGCTGCCTGAGATGTTAGGTTCTAGCACATCTCTTTGTGTGAAAAAACCAAGATGTTTATGTTGAGGCAAAACCACATCGTCATTGGTCAGCATCGTTACCATTGAAGACATGATTGACCTATCATCTAGGTGTTCTTGTAAGCATAAAAGACTGACATTGCATAAATTTATGAGGCAAGAATCAACCAATTCTAGTGACTTCTCGTCTCTATGAAGCATCCATGCCTGTAATTTTAGCTCTTCATTCAGATTCTATTACATCAAAAGGAAAGAATCAAGTTTCTCAGCTTGTAGTACTTACATATCCAAGTAAGCTGAGGCTGTGATCTCTATAAGGATATTATCTGTTTCTCTTACCACTCACAATCTCAAGCATTATAACTCCAAAGCTGAACACATCTGACTTCACCGAGAAGAGCCCATTTCCAGCATATTTGGGGGGACATGTATCAACTACTAGAAAGATAAAAAAAGAACAAGGATAAGTTGCAAGAAAGAGAAGTGCATGTAAGTGATGAACTATGCGTACTATGTTCCCACTATTCGCTTCGTGTTGACCTCAGTTTCATTCCCTCCAAAAGTTCTAGCAAGACCAAAGTCTGATATCTTTGGATTCATATCTGAATCTAGTAATATATTGCTAGTTTTCAGGTCTCTGTGGATAACTCGGAGGCGCGAATCTTGATGAAGATACAATAGGCCACGACCAATACCATTAATTATGTTGAAGCGCCTAGGCCAATCCAATAATATGCTTTTAGTAGGATCTGCAAGATAAGTCACAACATACATATGTATATATAGTTTTTATGAAATTGTGGGACATGGTTTAAACCAGAGAGTACATGTCCAAAGCTGTCTTTATCATGTCCCAGTTCTTTGCCTAGTCATATAGCCTTTAAGCAGTTTGATTGAAAAGGAAATTTTACCAAACAGTGTGAAGTCCAGACTTTTGTTTGGCATGTATTCATAGAGCAGCATGAGGTCTTCTCCTTCAATGCACCATCCTAGGAGCTTTACTAGGTTTCGATGCTGAAGCTTTGCAATGCAGATCACTTCATTCTTGAACCCATCCACTCCTTGAACGGAATTTCTTGACAACCGTTTGACAGCGATTACCTGTCCATCTCCTTTCAGGCCCTACCACAAAAATATACTTACGTGAAAATTATCCTTCGGTGGACTTAACATGTCCCAGCATCATTTTGAGGTTGCTAATTCTCTCACCCGTCATTGGCGGGAAGACAATATAATGCTGTATTTGGATGAGGATCAGATGAATAATAAAGAGTACCAAGCCCATCTACTTGCTTGAAGGCTATAATTGTGTTAAAAATTGTGATTTGATCTTGCCTTATAAACAGGTCCGAAGCCTCCCTCTCCAAGCTTATTGCTGATTGAAAAATTATCAGTAGCTTTAGTTATTGTAGATAAGTCAAACATCGGCAGGTCTAGGTCTTCACGACTTTGATCAGGATGATAACTAAAATAGTTGCTTCTCAGCCAGCCTCTAACATGAGCTGTTAAGAGGATGCAGAGAAACAAACTAAGAGAGAGAAATTTGTTGACTATAACTCTTTCAATCCTTACCTCTTTCTGGCAGCTGATGATCAAGTTTCTCCCTCTTCCAGAAATACAACAACAGGCTCATGCTTAGCAGAAGAGTCCCAGCAACAAGAGATAATGTAGCAACAAGTATTTTCCGTTTTCCGCCCTTCTGCCCTTTCGAGTCTGTGAAATATTATTCCAAGAGTATATTATTTCTTTGCCACTTAACCTTAGAATCTGAACGATAAAAAGATTCAGTAACATCAGCTTCTGCGTCAACCTCCACAAAATAATATTGTATGACACAAGTAGTACATCTAAAACTAAAAATGCATAATGAAACAAAAAAAAAAAGCTTAAACTTCTCTTTGAATTTTGAAAGCATAGATAATTACCCAACTCCGATGATGCAATTCTGATATACATCTCTTGTCCCGGAGACATCCCTCTTATGTCCATAAGGTCACCAAACCAAAGCAGACATCCCTTCCCACCATCCCTTATATCTAAACTTGCATAGGCTGTGCAGGAGCAATTTCTTAAGCACGTAGCCTCGCATTCATTAAGAGTCATAGTCTTATTAAACCACGAACCCCGAGTATCTGGCAGTTTAATGCAAGAGTACTTGAGAAACTCATCTCCTTTCTGGCAATTCAAAGCCGTGCTACGGTTGCAGCCAGGCGACGTCTCTCCCACTGCCCAACTTTTAGGATCTATTGGTCGGAATTTATTCAAGCATCCACAGATAAATGTGCTTGTAATATTGCAACTACTATTTGGACCGCATAAGCTGTAGCTGTCACAGTCATCTACGGGCAGAAGAGCAACGATCCATCCCTGCATCTCATCCGTCCAAACCCATCCTCTTCCGTACCATTCACACCCAGCATGAATCTTTCTACTACTGACTGATCACCATGAACCTCATGGTTATAGTAATAGTGCGCCTCCTCCTTGTTTACGACAGCGAAAAAGTTGGAAACGTTGTCCTTCATCAGCACGCTGGAGAGCCCACTAAGTCCGACGCCTTTCCAGGGCCCAAATCTGTAGGCATACTCTGCACCCTTTTTTGTGACAAGTTGTGGATAGCCGGTAGCATCGAAAACAAACATAAAAGCCCCTGCAGCTGGATCACTACTCGTTTTCCACGACGTGGTGTAAACTTCCTTTCCTGTTACGAAGTTCTTACCGAGCTTCATCCCCGGTAAGAAGGTGTCAGTAGGATAATCGAAACTCTGCCAGATGAAACTCTGCGGGTTATCATCGTCATTTGCATCTTTCACTACGAGGTTCCCCGAGTCTAGTAACTCCGCAACTGGATTCCGCGCACTGGTTGATGCTTTTGTAGACCATATGGTAGCATTAGTAGCATTCAGAAGAAGTAAACGTCCCGACTTAGTGAGTCGGAGCGTACCGGATGTATCTGTGAGCGGCCTGTCTCTGTTGGCCACCCTCTTTAACCATATTCCCACGTACCGATTCCTGGAACTCTCCGGACTGAAAAATCCCAATTCGAACGTCCCGCTAGATGAAATCACCGTGTCGCCATTGTTGTCACTAACAATTTGGGAAGTATTTATGGCATCATACGAAAACAGAGAGCTTGTAATAATAAGTAGAGGGAAATAGTATTCTCGTCCATGTGGTGGTATTCATGATTTTGGTTAAACAAGGAAATCAGAAGCCTGCTGGCTTGATAAATCAAGAAAAAGAAATTGAAATATGTATACTAAACGGTTCCCAAGGGGCCAGCATTGTAATTAGTCAATTTCGTGTTAGAATTTTTCTCATTCCACTTGATGTCATTTTGGTGTACACAATTTCATGACATTACTAGAACCGCCAGTCTTGGAGCCCTTATTTCCGTCCCACATCGACCTTTTAAGCTGAAATCTAATAGTCAGCCAGATAGGGAAACGGTTAGCCAGTTCCACTTTAGAAGCTTCGGCATATTTTACAATTTCACCTTAGAAAAGGATCTCGTATCTGTAATTATCTACTTCACAGTACAAATGCAATTGGAAACCTAAACTCTCGTACTCTTATTCTCTTCTCTCGTAGTCATTTAATCAAACACTTCAACAATATACAAAATATGTCACTTCAACCATATTAAAAGTTTGTAAAAACTTATATGGAGCGACTCATGTGCAACTTTCCTTGTTTTTCTTAGGAGACTTCACATGGAATCATCCCTATAAGAGAGATCTCTTAAAAGTCCCCATATCCACATTGATAGAAAGAGGCGGATCCAAGGTTACAGAGGGAAAGCGCAATTTGAAAATGTCATACAGATAAAAGAACGAAGTGTAAAAATTACGGGACCATCTATCGACAAGTTGGTCACTGCGAAGCCCTTCAATTAGCTTCTCTTAAAGCAATGTCATTGACTACCATTTGAAATGCAGAATATGGATTTGGAATAGTCGAAGAGATACGTATATTATATATTCTCAAGTGTGGACATCACTACAAACTTGCAAGTGTTATTAAGGCATTGTTAGACTTACTGACTTGAGGAGAGCTTTGCAGAGATTGATGAACATAAGCTGATGTATCATCTACCCTCCGGCAGCGTGATGGACATAAAGTTTATTGAAGATGACGTGTTTGAGCTACCTGAAGTTTCATTCCTTTGTATATCTCTTCCCGTGAAGAAGCCAGGCTGCTTAGCTTCAGGCAGATCGCCGCCATTGCTGAGCATCAACACCACTGAAGACATGCTTGGCCTGTCTTGAGGGAGTTCCTGAACGCACAAAACTCCAATATGGATTGATCGAATTACTTGCGACAAATCGCATGAATTTCGCAGAACAGGATCAACCAATTCCAATGACCTTTCTTCTTTGTAAAGCATCCACGCCTATTATGACATGATCAGTTGTTACTTAGGGAATTATAAAGGGTCAAGAAAATAGTTTCATGATATGTTTACTTACATGTCCAAGAAGGTTGAGGTGGTGATCTCTATGTTGAAATCCTCTGTTTCTCTTACCACTCACGATTTCAAGCACTAGCACTCCAAAGCTGAACACATCTGATTTCACTGAGAAGAGGCCTTCGCCGGCGTACTCTGGCGACATGTAGCCACTGCATTGGTAATAACATTAAATTTTGAAGTGCTTGTGATGCATTAGTATTATCATGTTAGGAATGTTTACGTACTATGTTCCTACTACTCGGCTCGTGTTGGCTCCAGTTTCATCTCCTCCAAAAGTTCTAGCAAGACCAAAGTCGGATATCTTTGGATTCATGTTAGAATCTAGCAATATGTTGCTGGCCTTGAGGTCTCGGTGGATGACTCGGAGGCGGGAGTCTTGATGGAGATACAAGAGGCCTCGAGCAATGCCGTTGATGATATTGAAGCGCATCGGCCAATCTAGCAATATGCTTTTCATTGGATCTGCGAATTTGAGAGTACACAAAATTTTCACTTTCTTACTTTTAAATTGTAGTGACTGAAATTAGAGATACTTACCGAATAGTATTAAGTCCAGACTTCTATTGGTCATGTATTCATAAACCAGCATCTTTTCTTCTCCTTCAATGCAACCTCCAAGAAGCTTCACTAGATTCCTATGCTGAAGTTTTGCAATGCAGATCACTTCATTCTTGAATTCATCCACTCCTTGAAGGGAAGTTCTTGATAGGCGCTTGACAGCAATTTCCTGCCCCTTATGTTGAGCCTGGCATGAATACGTAGTTTTCTGATCAACTTACACATCATGCATAGCATTTTCTGCAGAACTAAATGAACTTTAATTCAGGTTTACCTTATAAACAGGTCCAAATCCACCCTCTCCAAGCTTATAGTCTAATGAAAAATTATCAGTAGCTTTCACTAGTGTGGCCAAGTCAAACAATGGTAGCTCAAAGTCCTTGTTGTCACCACTTTCATCAGGAAGATTATCTACATAGTTAAGTACCGATCTTTCTGCAACAAAGCAATTAAGTGGCATATTATTCCACACTATACTACACAGTGCACAACATAAAAAAGCATCATCTCTCCTTACCTGTATCTTGCATCTGATAATCCAGTTTCTTTCTTTTTCGAGAGTACAGAACAAGGCATATCAGAAGTACACCGGTCACCACGAACAACGTAATAAGTATATTCCGTCTCCTTCCACCTGATCCTGGAGTTATTTATCAGGACATATATAAACAGTTGATGATGAAAAATGAAGAAAAATGAACTTCTGAAATAGTCATGCAAATAGAATGAACAGGTTTTCAAATCCTCTAATGCTTTGAAGTAAGAACGCAACAACTATTTAGAATGACTGACGAAGCAGAGGAAATACTAAATGAATTCTTACCCAACTCAGAAGAGGCCATCCTTATATAGAGGTCTTGTCCTGGAGATATCTCTCTCATGTCAACAAGTTCATGAAACCAAAGTAGACATCCATCACCAGTAGTAATATCTAGAGTTGTAACAGCCGTACAAGAGCAATTCCTTAAGCATGCCCGCTTGCATTCTTTAAGACTCATGCTACTGTTGTACGTTGAATTTCTTGTATCCGGTAGTTTAATACCAAAATACTTCACAAATCCATCTCCTTTCTGACAATTCAAGGGTGTGCTCCGGATGCACCCACTCGACCAATCCCCCCTCTCCTGCCCTTTAGGATCTTTAGCTTCAAACTTATCCATACACCCACAAGGAGGAGAGTTCTTGATATTACAACTACCATAAGGTCCACACCCATTATACACATCACAGTTATCTACTGGTATGGTAAGATAACTGCTCCATTCGTGTGTTCTTTCAACCCAAACCCATCTATGTGCAACACCACTCCCACTTAAAGTAGCCATTGTGATCGAGTCATTGATGAGGTTATAGCGATAGTATGCCTCTTTCTCATTTAACACAACTTCATATGTATAAATAGAATTCTTCTTCAAGTTGGGGTTGCCGCTAAACCCCATACCGTTCCAAGGCCCGGATCTATACGTGACAACATCACCCTTCTTTATCACACGCTGTGGATAACCAGTAGGATCAAGATGAAACGTATAATCCGCTGGAGATGGATCAGCATCACTTTTTTTCGATGTGGTAAAAACTTCTAAACCAGTCACGAAGTTCTTACCGAGCTTCATACCTGGTAAGAATGTGTCGGTTGGATAGTTGAAACTCTGCCAGTGGAAACTGTCTGGGTTTTCATCATTCGCATCTCTCACTACAAGATTCCCAGAATCTAACAGCTCTGCAACAGGAGTCTGAACAGTCCGTGATGTATTGGTAGACCAAATGATTCTACCATTTGTAGCATTTACAAGAACTACAAGTCCTGGCTCAACCACTCTCACCATGCCTGATCTATCTGTGAGTGGATTGTTTCTGTTGGCAATCCATACTACAATTCTTGGTGTTATTTTCTTGTACCATATGCCCACGTACCGATTAGTTGAACCGACCGAGTTGAAGAAGCCAAACTCAAAGATCCCTTTAGGCGAGACAACTGTATCTCCATTATCTGTAAAGATCTGAGAAGTATTGAGGATGTTACTTGCGTAAGTGGACAACAAGAAATTGACAAAAAGAAGCCAAGAGGTCATAAACTGTGTAGTACTAATCATCTTCATGGTTTGTTGATTACTATGGATGCGTAGTACTGCGAGTTAAGCTAAGTATATGGGAGCCAGGTCAACTTAGACAAAGATATTGAATGATATTGAATTTTCCAATGACTCCAGTCCACTACTTGTATATCCTACTTGTCTTCTTCCAATCTAGATTTTTTGAAGGAATTGAAAAGGTACATCTTTGTCTTAATTGCTAAATTCTAAAGAATAAGTAATGTAACAATATGAGTTTTAATAATTAATTTGAAGATAGTTTTAGTAAATGAGAGATCAACATTTACTCCAGCTTTGTAAATTTTGTCAATGTTCCTGCTTCCTACAACCCGCTCTTGCTCCAGTTTCATTCCCTCCTACTGTTCTTGCCATCCCAAAGTCTGATATCTTAGGATTCATATTAGAATCTAATAATTTATTTCTGACCTCGAGATCTCTGTCGATTATCCTGATGAAGATATAGAAGGCCAGGAGCAATACCATTGATTATGTTAAAGCGCATAGGCCATTCTAGTGATGAGCTTTTTGTAGGATCTTTAGATAATTTAGGATATGAATAATTTCCTGTATCCAAAATTCATATAGTTGACAAACTAATGGCCAACATTATTTATGTAACTTTTATACTAGTATAAACGTGTAATAAGAGAGCAGGGTTGCTAAAGGGGAAGCCATACCGTACAGTATTAGGTCCAGACTTCCGTTCTTCATATATTTGTAAACTAGCATAATTTCATCTCATAGAATGCTGCATCCTAGAAGCTTCACCAGATTGCGATGCTGAAGTTTTGCATAACAGATTACTTCATTCTTGAACTCATCAGTTCCTTGGTGAGAAGTTCTTGACATACGTTTTACAGCAATTTCCTGCCCTTATCAGAAATTTGTCAGCGTAGTTGAGTCTACGCCTGCCTGCAACTTTTGCGTGAAGGGGAATGCAATACAGCATATTATTACTGGGGCCAAATTAAGAGAAAGAGCACAATAACATAGTAAAATGCTCCTTCCATTCCAAGAACACAGCAAAAGGCTCAAACATAGTAGGTATATGCCGATTACCAGAGACAAGGTTAGTATAATTATTTCTCGCTTCCTACATGTCGAGTTTCTGGAATTATCCTTCCTAATATCTGATTCTGTCCAATTATCAGTGGAACAATTTATTATATTTCAACATTGATAGAAACTTGGCATCTGAAGCATACAGATATGCTTCCAAGTGAAAATTAACACAGTAAGTGATTTAGTCTCAAGTTTTACTTGTATTACGTGAATGCAATGTGTTCAGAATGATGGCCTCAAATACGACTCAAAACAAGCAGATTCTTAGATACATGGCCATAATTAAAGAAGCTTGTACAATAAATTAACTAGAATTCTGAAACAACATCACCCAACCAAATTAGGGATCCATTTCCACTGCTTATATTGAGAAGCGTTTAGACCGTACACGAGCAATTTCTCGAGCATAATACCTCGCATTCATCGAGATTCATAGTCTCGTTGAACCATGAATTTTGAGTATCTGGCAATTTAACACCGGAATACACCAAAAATGCATCTCCGTCTTGGCAAATCAAAGTTTGCTTCGGATGCGACCTTTCGACCGTTCTTCCCTATCCCAACCTTGAGCATCTATGGGATCAAATTTCTTCAAACATCCTGAATTTGCAGCATTCTGAATCATGCTGCAAGTTTGCTCGATGATGGCAACACGCAATCCGGATCTTACGGCCATTTACGGTGGACCATTTCACCACCCACCATCGCGTGCTGCCGCGCGCGATTGATGGCAAGTATTCGCAAATAAATATATATTTATTTATTGGTAACATGGCCCACCAATGCACGCGTAGCGTGATTGGTGGGTGGTCCACCGCAAATGACCAGATGATCTTTTGCCGGCAACACGGGAACTGTAACGTCTTAAAACAATTTAACTGTGTGAATGAATATTTCGATGCGGAAAAGCTTTTTACTTTTTTTAGTCAAACTAAGAATAATTTAGAACTGAAGTATGCATAATAAAAGTAAGGGCCAAAATCAGCAGTAGCCAAATAGTAAGGAACGAAAAATAATTATAGTCATCGTTTAAAACAAAATACATATATAGTCATTTTGTCCTTATACGGCGCTGGGCCGATGGGGGGGCCGATGGGATAGTCAATTGGCCCTCAATCAGCCCTGTTGAAAACAACCGAATTCTCCCCATCGGCCGAGCCACTTAACCTTATTTGTTGATATTATAGGATCGAAGGGCCGATGTATGGCCGAAGTGGTGTCCATCGGCCCTCCCCGCCATCGGCCCAAAAAAAATAGGCCGACGGCCGAACAACCAATCGGCCGAAGAAGGGCCGAAGGAGGGCCGAAGGTGGGTATCCATCGGCCCTCCATCGGCCCTAAGGCCGTCCTTCGAGACAGGATTGGACAAGACATTGCAAGACTTTTCCTGCAAATGTGCAGTAGGGCCGATTGGGGCCGGTGGGAAAAGTCTTGCAGTGTCTTGCCGCTACATTGATGGAAATAGAGGATATTGTTGTTCTTCCACCAATTATTATGCGGCAAGCCGGACGCCCGAGAAACAGTCGTCGTCCTTCAGGAGCAGAAGCTAGTACATTCGGTACGCGCCGTAGGAAAAAATGTGGTAAGCGTGGAGAAGAAGGTCACACAAGGCGGAGATGCCTCGTATACCGAACGATAACAAACGATTAAATTTTTTTTGTCAATGATCGCTTTAATTTTATTGTCATTTGATCGATTAAAGTTTTTTGTCACTGATCGAGTTATTTGGTAGGATAAAAAAAATCAAAAAAAAAAAGGGCCGAAACCCTAAAGGGCCGATGGTGGTTAACTCATCGGCCCTCCATCGGCCTCAGCCGAAACCCCTTCGGGGCCGAGGCATATCACACAAGGCCGAGAGATATACAATCTCAGCCGAGGCCATGCATGGCTCGGGGCCGATGGTAGTGGGGCCGATAAAAATCGGCCATACATCGGCCCTGGGGCCGATACATGATTTTCTCTGTCTCGGCCGAGAGATATACAATCTCGGCCGAGGCCATGCATGGCTCGAGGCCGATGGTAGTGGGGCCAATGGTATTCGGCTATGTATCGGCCCTAGGGCCGATACATGATTTTCTCGGCCTCGGCCGAGAGATATACAATCTTGGCTGAGGCCATGCATGGCTCGAGGCCGATGGTAGTGGGGCCGATGGTATTCGGCAATGTATCGGCCCTGGGGCCGATACATGATTTTCTCGGCCTCGGCCGAGAGATATACAATCTCGGCCGAGGCCATACATGGCTCGGGGCCGATGGTAGTGGGGGTCGATGGTATTCGGCAATGTAGCGGCCCTGGGGCCGATACATGATTTTCTCGGCCTCGGCCGAGGCCATGCATGGCTCGGGGCCGATGGTAGTGGGGTCGATGGTATTCGGCAATGTAGCGGCCCTGGGGCCGATACATGATTTTCTCAGCCTCGGCCGAGAGATATACAATCTCGGCCGAGGCCACGTACATGGCTCGGGGCCGATGGTAGTGGGGCCGATGCTATTCGGCTATGTATCGGTCCTGGGGCCGATACATGATTTTCTCGGCCTCGGCCGAGAGATATACTCTCATGTTCGAAAATAAAATTACGAAATGTTCGAAATGAAGCTAATTTCGATTAATGTTCAAAAATAAAATTACGAAATGTTAGAAAATTAAAATGAAATTACGAAATGTTCCATTCAATACACACTACTCATTGGGAGAGCTAGATCCAAAATCTCCGTAATGACACTGCTCGAAACATTTTCAAGTCATCCACTCCCGATAGATTCTGATGTTTGATTTCATATTACCCCATTTCGGAGTAGGATATCCAGTTATGAGCCGCTCAATTGACATACACTTAAATGGACCACAACTATGCGAATCATCTTGCTTGAACTGCTCCTTTTGCGGCATCAAGACCAACTCAGGAGTCCGAATGCCCGGCTGCGCCAGATTGTACTTGTTCATCGTCCAGTAATTAGTAGCCTACCAAAGATCGATTAAAAATAATTAGTAGCCTAACAAAAAACATTAAAAATATTAAAATACGTACATCTAGCAATCGACCGATCAGTTTGCGGAGTGGCCGCAAATTTTGTTTTCAGTACTCAAATATATCCCGGTCTCCACGACAGTTAAGTGAGTCATACAACTCCAACTTCCATGACTCGATACACAATCTGACTGTCATCCAATGGCCGGCGGCCAACATCGGGAATATAACCTATTAATTAATGCAAATTAGTAAATAATAATAATAATTAAATTGTCAAAGCGTAGAAAAAAGAAAATTGAAAAATTTGTAAAACTTACGAATTTGGCATCGAACCACGGAGTCCTGTCATCACCAAATACCGTATCCGCTCCAAAAACGGCATCCATTAAACCTTGTACAGGGATCCAGTCATTATAATTCACCTCGTACCGTTCATGGAACTCATTATCGGGCTCAAATATTTTGGAAGTCCAAGCTGAATGTAAAGACGTCGTCAAAAAAATATACACATTAGCAGGACAATTAAAAAGAAACATATTTTATATTTAAAAAAATATAAATATATACTTACAAAAACTGACGTAGCCGCTATGACGGTATAGCGTGAATCGGGTGTACATAACACGTCACGGTCTTTGAATTGAAGCCTCTGCCGGAGGTAGCTATGTACAAATCGACCATTGCGTGACCCATGTCGTACTTTGTATCCAATAGGTTCTTGAAAAAGCCGTGAGAGAGGTTATCTTTGCCAAAACAAATGACATTGGCTGAAATTTTCATTCGCATGAACTTCTCAAACTCTCTCCTCAATGAGTCCGCCGGATCAAACATGCGTGGAGCTCCACTAGGATTTGGGAGGCGCTCCACTATGGGCTGCAAATAACATTGTATTAAAAAAGATCTTAAATTATATAACTTAAAAAAATGTTTGTACCTCAGTGCTTTGTACAATTTCCTGCTCCGCCGGTTGGCTATGATACACCTGTTGTACATGCTGCGTATCAAATAAGTCATCCACGACCGACTGATGTTGCTGCATTTTGGACAAAAACTCATGGTCAAATGAAATAAAAAACATAAAATTAATTTGAATAGTTAACATACCTGTACAGGCGGTGGGGACCGTGGAGCCGTATAAGGGAGTGGCTCCCAACGTCTCGGGACCCAAACATGTCTCTCCTCGTACATGCTATGCCGCCCCATATCATAGCCATGATTAGCCATTCGAGCAGCCACATCCCAAGGATCTGCATCGCCACTCGTCGTATCTTTCACATCTCTCTGTGGCTGTTCGGCATCTTGATTCCAGCTGGGCCACTCATATACATTAACAATCCTCCCCCGTGGTGGCTCCGATAGTGCAGATGTTTCCTCATCCGATTCATTAATAATTTCCTCTACATCCCACGAAGAACTGGATCGTATGCCTTTACCCTTGCCCTTGCCCTTGTCCTTGCCCCCGAAGATATTTTTTATCAAGTTCCCCATTTTTTTGAAGAACTGATCATCATTCGCCTTCCAGCGCTGATCCACTTTTTCTAACAACTCAGTCTCGCGCCGTTGAAACTGTTCATCTATCGATCGAATCATTCCGTCATAAGTGGGCAAAGTCTAATCTTCATCCCTCCGAGGCCCAGATGACTGACCCTCCGCCGGTGCACTTTTCTTCTTCGATTTTTTCTTCTGTGCTGCCGGCGGAGGATCCCGTACACTACCCTCTTCATCAACTCGTCTCCGATGTACGACGGTCGGTCTAGGAAACTCCACACCGATAGGATTCTCTCCAATCACCCGTCTCCAGTATTCCGATAGCTGCTCCTCGGGAGTGGGCGTAAGACTCTCATGGGGCGGTGTGTCCATCTGTTCGAAAAGTTTAAAAAACAGGTTATAATCCGTTCCGTATCTATTCATAAATATGTAAAATGTTACTTACCGGCAAGGCAAAGAAACTAATCCATTCCGTATCTGGTGGCGTGACAAATACCCATTTCACACATCGGGGTATACCACCGTCATTAATAATGCGTACACACAGACTGGCCAAATCTGGTATCGCCTCATATGCCCAGATCTACAATACGATTAAAGATCAGTACAAGTATAAAATATAAATTAAAAAAAATAATTATAAACATCCAAAATTTGTACCTGAAGAGCCCAAACTGGACCATAAATATTATACTTCGATTTCTTGCTTCGACTTCCTTCGGTACAAAGCTCATGTAGTGCAAGAGGGCTTTGTACGTGTATGCTCCCCATGGAAAATCGTTCCACGCGTCTACATCGTCAGCGAGAACCCACATCCAGGTCTCGACCTTCTTCGTGTCGGCAGGTGCGAAGAAAAAACACATTGGCCACCTTCAAATAATCGTCTTCTAAGAGGTTGCCGAGCTTGTCATTCTTCCATAAATTTAGCAGCTCGCCTCCTGTTACTGAATTCCCCTTTGTGACTCTCATGTATACTCCAGACTCCACAGGGGCACGAGCTGCCGTCGTATCGAAAGTACCGGGGCCGAAAAATAAACCAGTTACGAGTGCATACTCGTACTGCGAAAATCTAATCTCCCTTCCGGATATGTGAAAACGGGCCTCCCCGGGCGGTGCCTGCATCTCATAGCACATCAACTGATGCAAAGCTATGATCGAACTCTTGCCCTTCCTCCAGTCAAGCAAATGTCCAAACTGTCCGTTTCTAAAGCGACGAACTAGATCACTACCCCCCCGTCTAGCAAGACTACTTTTTAATAGTTCGGGTAGACCATCCCTCCAATATGTCGTGACTTTTGGGGTCTTTTGTCTAACCGGTAGTCGGATATAAGCGGGCTGCAAGATTTACAGAAAAACGAATGAATTATCCAAACTGAAAAAATAAGGGTCAATTCTGTAAGGCCGGGGCCGAATGGTAGGGCCAATTACTCTAAGGCCGGGGCCGAATTCTATTCGGCCAGCCGGGGGCCGAAGCCTCGAAGGCCAGCCGGGGCCAAAAATATTTCTTCCCAGCCAGGGCCGAATTCTCTTCGACCAGCCGGGGCCGAAATTTTTTTGTCCCAGTCGGGGCCGAATTCTCTTCGGCCAGACAGGGCCGAATTATCATAGGCCAGTCAGGGCCGATGGAGTGTATCTTCATCGGCCCCGAAATCGGCCCTCCCATCGGCCCTAGATTCATATATTTGCAGAAATTTAACACTCGAATCCTCTCCAAATTCTCCACAATTTCATCAATACATGGACATTTCAATGTAAACCCAACCCAATTTCAACCTAAATTTCGTCTATGAATCAAATAATATCACAATTTCAACCGAATTTTTTTTGCCCGATCGGGGCCGAATTCTCTTCGGCCACGGGGGCCGCACGGCGTATTCAACTAGGTTCGGCCTAGTCAGGGCCGATGGAGTGTATCTTCATCGCCCCCGAAATCGGCCCTCCCATCGGCCCTAGTTTCATAAATTTGCAGAAATTTAACACTCGAATCCTCTCCAAATTCTCTACAATTTCATCAATACATGGACATTTCAATGTAAACCCAACCCAATTTCAACCTAAATTTCGTCTATGAATGAAATACAATCACAATTCATGGCATAAATTACTAACCTCAATTTCGCCGGAAGACATGGCGTTTCAAAGGGGATCGGCGCGCGCTGTCGTTCGGCGGCGGAGCACGGCGATGGCGGCGATTTCGGCGGCAGTGAGCGGCGGCGAGAGGTGGATCTGTGAAAATAGTAAAATGGTAAATGTTTTTTTCAGTCGGTCAACGGTTATATTCAATCGGCCCTCCATTATTGGCACTCGGGGCCGATGGTAGGGCCGATGGTGGGGCCGATGAGAATCGGCCCTCGGTAAAAAAAAACGGTTAAAATTTGTTCGGCCCTCAGTAAATTTCGGCCGTTACATGTAACGGCTTCTTAAGGATTAGGGCCGATGGCTCGGCCGATTACGGACCGATGTACATCGGCCCGCATTTATTTTGAAAATCTATAACAAATTTATTTTCGAGGGCCGATATCTTGGCTCAATAGGGGCCGATAGAAATCGGCCCTTAAATTATTTCCTTTTTCTTATATTCGGCCGACTGGGGGCCGGTCGTTCGGCCGATCACGATCGGCCCTATGTCTAAATAATATCGGCCCCAATCGGCCCTAAAAATGTTTATCGGCCCCCATCGGCCCTCAATCGGCCAGCGCCCACAACAAGACAAATTGGCTAGATTTGTGTTTTTTTTACAGGATGGCTAAATCTGTTTTTTTTTTTTTTTTTGAATTTGGCTAACAGAATATATTTCCACTAAAAGTAATGATCCAAGTATTAAAGGTAGCGACTGCATTTTTTTAATATAATAATTAAAAATAACATCGAATTATAGAAAAGAAAAAGGTAACAATTCACATTCCTAATTAACTTTTAAAAAGTTTTTAAGAAATATATGAATTATGGGCAGATAATAAATATGGACTTATCTTACTAAGATATGGGCTTTGAGCCCCGTTTAGATACAACTTTTATGAGGATATGGGCTTTTCACCATTTCACTGCTAGAGGCTCGTTGCACAAGTAAACAGTAAGGAAAATAGTATGATTTTCCTTTATTTTTGGTAAGGATTAAGAAACTTTATTTAGATGTATATTTTATGTGTTTTAATTATACTAAGAAATTAATACAACTTTCAAGGAATGGTTGGTGAGATTGAATGGGAATTCATCCAAATTTTATAAATGCATAATTGGGGCAATTGATTTTTTTTTTGATTTTTTTTTAAATTGTATTTAGCAAAATAATCTGAAATTTCCAAAAAGTTAAAAATCATAATTTTCTAAAGTAGAAGCAGAACGAAATTGTGTGAGAGATAAACTTTTGGGCAAAAAGAGTGTATAAGAATGTGGAGTATGTAGTGAGTAATGAGAGGTCAACCTCATTATTGGATGTAGAATATTTTTTTGTCATTAAAGAAAACAAGACGGTATGATTGAGACGGCCTGAAAAGAAAAACAAAACAATATTAATGGGACGGAGGAAATAGTTTTTTTACTCTAAAGTTATACAGTCACACAAGCATGAAAATATATTATGGGCCCGTTTGATTTGCACGGATTCTAGTCAGAGAAAGTATTCTGATTCTTAATTGTTAAATTCCTGCGTTTGGTAGTATTAGTAAAGTAATATATTCCGAAAATTTAAAATCCCATGTTTGTTTTGATTTTAACAAAATTAAGGAAAGTAAAAAGAATCCTTAAACCAAGGATTTTAGATAGATATTTACAGATTCTTTTTCCATAGATAAACCTAAGTAATCTTATTCCATAAAGTGGGGATTTTAATATATATCACATATCGAATCCTATTAAGAACAGAATGAATGTATATTATCATTGTTTCGCTCCTTATAAGAACGCCGCTATAATCTATTTCTTCTTCTTCATCTCTCGCCCTCATCCTCTCTTATTCCTAGAACACCCTGGTGGATTAAACTAGAATATGGAATTCCTTTAGATCGAAAAATGTACTACGGCCCTATGTATAAGATTTGTGGAAATTTTTCAATTGATTTTAGTCTGATGAAGCATTCGTCCAGTCTCTTACTACCGTGAGCTTAGGGCTTACTCCTTGGACCCTCCAGTTACGTTAATTGTATGTACGAAACACCAATTTCTAGTGATCTTCATCCCAAGGTGGTTTCATTATTATTTTTTTATTCGTTAATTTCATTACTTATAACCCAAATGATAAATAAAGATTTGTAGATGGTTAGGTTCATTGAATTCTGATTTTCCCTTTAATTTGATTGATATAACAGCTACAGGCTCGATTTCTTAGGAAAAGCTAAGATGGGGAGAGAAAGGCAAATATCTCGGTTGTCGTCACACCGTAGAAGGTACTCGCCGTTGCCGTCTGAGGTGACGCATGGACGCCGGAGCCGGAGAGATAGAAGCAGATTTCCTTATTCTCATACCAGGTCATACCCTTTGACTTGTTTGTCTGATAGACCGTTAGGTATCAAGGATTTGTGGTTTTGTCTGATATTTAATTTAAATTAGTTGCTGATACTTGACCATTTTAATTTTTCTTCTATTATTGTCCTTTCATTTAAGTGGATCGATCGAAATAAAAGAATTGTGGGATTGGGGTTAACCACAGCAGTTTGAAGAATTTATATATATGAAGTAGAGAAATATCAAGAGTGTATGTCGAGTTTCTATAAGATTGTCGAGTTTTTATAAGATTATATTGACCGGTCCAGCTACGCTCTAGTCACTTTAGTGATAAAAAACTAGAATCCGAACAATTTTCTTATATTTTCCAAACATAGGACAAGTAATCTATTTTCCGCAGAATCATATTCCTTAAAATCATATTCCCTATCAATTTTACTTTCCACAATCATTTTCCTCAGAATCATATTCCCTAACAACTTTACTTTCCTAATAACCAAACGGGCCCTATGTACTATCTCTAGCCGATAACAGGATTCTCGAGGCTTCAGGCACTGAGGCACCCCTTTTTCACTTTTCACCTAAGGCCTTCGACCGACCCTCCATGGCCATAATTAAAGAAGCTTATAATAAAACTGGATTTAGTAATAAACAAGTCCAAAAGACTAGTCACACTCCCAGTTACTGTACAACAAAAATGACATTTCTGCTCTAATATTCTTGAGGCTTCTACTGATGGAAGGAAAAAAATATCTAACACGACATTGCAAAATGACAAAGGTGTCCTCATGTGAACATGAGAGATTGGTATTCGAATTCATTATCTCGATTTATTTGGAGACAAGCCGTTGGAGATGCATGTATGCAGTGGCGGATCCAGAAATCTATACTGGGGTGGGCTGAACACTAAATTTCAACTCTTTATATATAAAAATATTATTTTAATATCTACATAAGTTGTGCCCTACGAGACTTCAATACATAAAACTCATCAATAACTGAGTCTATATCTATTTCTTTAACAAAGTCTCTCTCAATACAAAGCATCAACGAATCTTCAAGTAACTCATCTCCCATCTTGTTACGAAGTGCCGTCTTCACCTGCTTCATTTTGGAGAATGCTCGTTCCGTAGTAGCAGTGGAAACCGGTAAAGTCAAAACAAGATTAATTAATCTAGTTAACATACAATAGGTCTTCGATCTTCCACTACTAGTAAGTAGTTGACTCAAGTCAACAAGTGTAGAAACTTGAAACTCTTGCTTCACCACCACATCATGCTTATAGTGTAGCAACTCATACTCTAATGTAACAATATCTTGATTAGTGAAGTCTTCAGGATAGAATTTCCTTGCAAGTTTGCAAATATCACCACTGTTAAATGATTTGAAAGAATCTTTCGGATCTAACGCCACACTTAGAGAAAGCAATTCAATAGACACATCATTGAATCTTGTATTCAACTCCATCAAGATGTGATCTACTGCTCCATTGAAAACATCAAAATGATAATGATGTTCAATTGTAGTTTACCCACGAGAACGACCAACCTTATATGTAGAATCCAAATTAGGGACATCAATACCATTCTTCAAGCAAAAAACCTTGAGTTCTTCGAGAAACGCTTCCCAACCACACTCTCTCAATTCTTGAAGAATTATTTTAATACTAGATACAAATGAAATAGCCTCCAAAATATCTTGAGTTTTTCTTTGAAGAACTTGACAAAGAGAATCTGTAATTCTCATAATCTTATGCAACAAGTGCAAAGTGAATACAAATTCAAAGCTCGTCACCTTCAATTTCAGCCTTAGATCTTCCACTTTGAGAGTGTTCAATGAGAAATTCAAATACTTTGCAAGTTGTAACATACATACCTATCAAACTCTTTGTTGGGTGATGATTCAATCCTCAGCATGATCATACTTGTGGGAAATGACTCTTATCTTCTATACTGAATCATGCTCAGTAGCCTCGTGCTCTGAACTGTTGAGAAGATTTGAAGATCCCAAAACCCTATCTGATTGGTGAACCATTCCTTTGTATTCGTATTTGTCTCTGAGGTTTCAGACTCAGTAGACACTCTGCTCTGGTCAAAGCGCTCAGTAGCTCATCAGCCTCAGCACCAGTGTAGAAGACTCGGTATCTTGGACTCGGCAGAGGAAGATATCGAGAGAGTCGATTGAACCGAACTCGGCGAGAGTAGTTCATCGAACTCGGAGCGATCTTCGATAGACTTATCTCGGCAGCCTATCTATCGAATACAAGGTCGGACTCAAGCAATAGCGGATAGTCTTCGGGATGTCGAGAATCTTTTGAAAGACAATCAAGCATTGTCATATACGAGGAAGAGAGAAGTCGGCCTTGCCTATCTCGAAGTTTGTCTTTGTCTCAACCACTTCATCCACCTCAACGAATGACAAGCATACACGTGTCTTCTCACCGCTAAAGTGCCGCATCAACCTTTTACCTAAAAAGGTGGGAAAGTACACCGTTACCTACACCAAAAGAGCCGTTTGCTACCAAAAAGAGAGAGAGAGAGGAAGATCGTCTCCAACGGATCTATTTCAATCTCTCGCTCTATAAATAGAGGGATCATTCAAGATTTGAAAGAGAATGCGCGCACCTAGAACACGAGAGAGCATTCAAACGAGCGATATTAACGACTAAGTCCTCCGCAAGAAACAACCGAGTTATCTCCGGTGAAAGACTACATCCAGCTCAAAAGGAACCAAGCCGAACCGACATAAGCTTCTAGTATCCAAGCGGCCGACACGAACCTATAGCTAAACCCTCACTGTTCGTCGCTCTAGATAGCTACATTCTCGTTCCTTATCCCTCTAACCCTAAGCTCACTTGTTATATCCATAGCTTAGACGAAGGAGTTCACATTTGAACCCAATCCTTATTGTATAAGGACTCCTTCACTGTTGGAGAAGTTTGTCAAACACTTTAAGTTTGATAGTGTTGTAAACTGAGACTTGGATCAGTATAAAAACCAAGACGCGGCTTTGCCCAGTGTGCAAGCTGACTGAGACTAACTCGAGAATAATAAATAGCCTCCCGATCATTCGGGACGGTGGACGTAGGATTTGAGCGATATCCGAACCACTTTAAAAATCCTGTGTCTCTTCTTGCTTTCTTAAGCTGTTGCATTGATTTTACTATTCATACTCGAACATCATATTTAAATCAATCAACTGTCTCAAAGATACCGAACTTTTAAATCTACTGAACTGAGACTTAAAACGTTTTCTCACAAAAATTGATTTGGGCCTACACAATTCCGCACACTGAACTCTCACTGAACGATACTGAATTCTGACCTAGTCAGTTAGCAGATCTCAGCTGAGTCAGTACTCTTTTAGCTTTTAACTCGATTCAGAACAGTTGTCTGGTCTGCTGAACTGTTTCAGACAGACACCATCCTGAATAGGACTGTTCAAGTTCGAAATTGAGAAATCGAATCAGGTGTATTCACCCCCCCCCTCTACACCTGACCGTACACTCGGGACCAACAATTGGTATCAGAGCAGGAGTTCTTTGACTCTTGTTATCTTTGAGACTGGTCTATTCGAACGGATCCAAGGGAAAACATTTTCACTGCATATCACTCTACATTCATATCTATATTCTTCATGGCTGATATGTCAGGTATAAGGATGGTACCCATGTTCTCGGTGGAGAATTATGGAGTATGGCGAGTCAGAATGGAAGCACATCTGACATCCCTCCATGACAGTATGACTGAAGTTCTTGAATATGGACCTATCGTTCCCATGATCGATAGTGTCGTAACTCAGGACCAAGCTCAAGGAGGAGGAATGGTGACCGGGAAGAAGATTCCCAAAGACAGAAGTCTCTTCACTCCTGAGGAGAAGAAGCTTCACAATTTAGACCGTGTTGCCAGAAACGCCATACTGACCACCCTTAGTGATTCTTATCTTGGCAGGGTTCAGGAATGCAAGACTGCTAAAGAACTCTGGGATGCTCTTGCGCTACTGAGTCGAGGGAGTCAGAAGATTAAAGCCAACAAATTAGCGCTGGAACTCCAAAAGTTGGAAAGCTTGTCTCTCATGCCCGGGGATAAAATCGAAGATCTAAACATCGATTTACCAATCGATGAACTCTATCAATGGGTCGGGAAAGACATTCAAGAACCGAGAGATGAATCGAAAATTCCGAGGGCACCGCCGGATGGACACTTCGGACACCTTTTGCCACTCTATTGCGACATTCGACTTAGATGTTGTGTCTCCCGACCATATCTTTTCGGAATTACGGGCGAGAGGAGTTTGAGTTCGACGAGACCTCAAAGAAAGCGCAGAGAGCGAAGCCGACACAAAAATCGACCATGCTTTCAAAGCATCGGTCAACACAAACATCTCCAAAGAACGAGCAAAACGACGAGTAAGACTGAACCTTCACTCAATGATTTACAAGAAGGAAGTCTCGCTCAGAAGTTTGCACTGCTCGCTGTAAAGTATCAGAAGGAGAAGGAGCGACGCAGAAAAGTGACTAAAGCCTATCGGGAAACGAAAGGTAAGTCAAATTATATGTCGAAACACACTCCTGACTCACAATCTTCTGAATGCAGAAAGAAAGATGACTCAGAACCATCAAAGAATAGCGAAAGCAAAGAAGAAAGAGTCATCGCTTGTTACAACTGCAAAAAGCCGGGACATTATCAGTATGATTGTCCCGAGCTCGATAGTCTTGAACGCGCAAAGCACGTAAGGCAAGGAGAGAGAAATTCGCCCAGAAAAGACAATCCTACATAGCTGGCGAAATCTCAGACGACTCAGAAGAGGTCGACTCCTTTATGGATTCATCGGATGATGATGCAACTTTCATGGCCTTAGAGCTTGAAGCTGAAGAATCAGCTGAAAAGTGCATGATGGCAGGCGAAGAGGATGAGGTAAATTCTCATGAACCACTTAACTCCTCTTCACACCGCACACACGACACTATTTCAAGGTGCGGATGAGAATTTGGACGTCGCAACCGCATACGAAGAACTGCTCGACGAACAAATTCGGATGAGTCTCGCAGCTCAAGAAGACTCTTCGGGAGTTGGATACCCACGAAAATAGAGAATCGGAGACTTTCTCGGGAGAGTCGGGTTGCTACTGAGGCCGAAGGACTTGTGTTGAGACTCAGGGAGGAAATAAACTCTCTGATGGCCAAGTCTCAGCATCAAGAAGATCGGATTTCAGTTTTGACCAATGACTTGACTCGTAAAGATACTGAATCGAGTCTGCCGAAGCAAGAAATGTCGGGACTTCGGCACCGAGCACGACACACCGAAGAAGAGTGATGATGTCCGGAGGAGCCCGATGACCGAAAGGTACATGGGTGCCGAGAAGAAATTAGAAGCTATGCTAGCAAGCAATAAGCCAAAGCACCGCAAGGAAGGACTTGGATTCGGCCCAGGAGCTTCCACATCCGCCCCCAGTACACTCGGAAGTACGGCTTGCCGATAGATTTGTTCAAGGGGAGACTATGAACGCAAATATCCTGAACCCCCTAGCAAAGAACAAACGAGAAGATGAAAGCACCTCATTCCACATATCAGCATTCTGACAAGAAGATCAGTGCCAATAAACCCCAGTTCAGTCAAGGGGGAACCAGCAAATCAAAAAGTGCAGATCAGTATGGACCTCCAAAGCTGACACATCCAGCTCAATATGGGTCATACTATTATGAACCTATAGTCGAAGAGGCTCCAAAGGTCGGAAGAAAAAGAAAGCCACACGAAGGCTAAGGTCGGCGATCCACCAACTCGGAAGATCGGGACTCCCGAACCTCGGAAGCCTCGAAGTCACCTTTGACCCGATCCGGTGGTCGATATGTTGACTCTAATGGAAAGAAAATGTCCGAAACCACCGGGGTTGTTAGACGATTTGGGTTATGAAAACTAACATCTAAGGACCCAAAATCAAAAATGAAGGGTACCCGAATAAAATTCATTTTGCGGAGTGCGTAAAGACCCATGGTATGTGGACGAAGGATGCTCAAGACACATGACATACCAAAGGAGTCTACCAAGAATTATATCACCGAAGAAGGACCCGAATTGAGTTTGGAGATAATGCCAAAGGCTACACGAGAGGATATGGAACACTCAAAGATAGGAACTCGCCAAAGTTCCAAGAGTATCATATGTTGAAGGACTTCAAAGCATAATCTTCTCTCTGTTAGTCAATTTTGTGATAACTCAAAAAGAGTGATTTTTGACGCCTGGTTTCGTGATGTTATTGATAAATCCACAGGGGAAAACAAGTGTTATCGAGGTTCGCGCAGAAAGAACATATATGTGGCCGATTGGAACTCAGTCGAACCCGAAGCTTGCTTATTGGCGAAGAATGACAACCGCACGGGGTGGCTATGGCACGTAAGACTCAGCCATCTCAACTTTAAGACGCTCAACAAGCTTGCAAGAAACACTCTAGCAAGGGGACCGCCGAATGAAGTATTCAAGGCAAAGACACTCGGTGTGAAGCATGTCCGAAGGGAAAGCAAACAAGGAATCAAAATCCTCCGGTTCCATCGCCTTCCACGAATGGAATTCTTCGACTGCTACATATGGATTTATTCGGTCCAGTCTCCCCGATGACGATCGAGGCGTAAAATATGCATTAGTGGTCATAGATGACTACTCGCGCTACACATGGGTCATATTCATTGCCAACAAGTCGACGTCAAAACAGAGTTACCAACGCTTCGAAAAGGCTCGGTGTCGAGAAGAACACCAAGATCGGAAAAATACGTTCGAGACGCAGGAACCGAGTTCCTTAATTCCATGGTAAAGGAGTTCGCAAGCGAAGGAATAGAGCATGAGACTTCACCGCACGCACACCCCAGCAGAATGGAGTTGCTTTGAACGAAAGAACGAGAACTCTAAAAAAGGCGGCTAGAACTCTACTTGCGCATTCGGGACTCCCAACCAAATTGTGGGGCGTAAGCTACCGATACTGCATGTTATACTCGAATAGATCTCTATCGACAAAGCAAAGATAAGAGAACACCATATGAACTATGGAACGGCAGGAAGCCTTCTCTCTCTTATTTCCATATTTTTGGTTGTTCATGCTTTATCCACAATAATGGGAAAGATCAGTCAAGACTTTTGATAGCAAGTCGGATCGTGGAGTATTCTTAGGATACTCTCGGGTCAGCAAAGCTTTGAGTATTCAACTATCGGACTCTTTGCGTGGAGGAAAGCCCTCATGTTGTTTTTAACGAGTTTGCTACGAAGACGAGGAGCAATAACTCAAATTCGAATCCGAGGACATCGGAAGCGCGCTACGAGGATCTAAGCTTAAAAGACAAATATGAAAAGATCCAGGCTATGTTGGGATGATGATTCGGACGTAGAAACCGAAGACAAATCTACCGAATCTCAACCCCGGTGAGCAAGTAGGCGAGCGATTGATTCTCCCGAACGGAATCAATCCCGGGTAACTCGAGTCGATGAGGAAACCGTAGAGGTAACCGAGACCACTACCGAGAATAACAACTCGGGGGGAACGTCAAGTAATGTTCCCTGCTGAATGCCCCCGAAACTGGTGACTCGAGTAGATCATACTCTTGTTCTTGAATTACTTCAATCTCGGAATAGTACAACTGAAATGCCTAACTCACCTACTATCTCGTGTTGAACAAATTTCGGATGAGGAGTTAAAACATCGTAGATCGTGGCTAGATGCTCACACCGCCGATCTTATAATTGGAGATCCTTCAAAGCACATGTCAAGACAAGATCCAGATTCGTCAAGGAGAAAGCGCATTATTTTCCCTGGTTCTTGTCTATCGAAGAGCCTCGGAATATTGAGGATGCACTTAAAGATGCTTGGACCGGATTATTGTTATGCGGAGAAGAGCTGAATCGGTTCACGAGTAACGAAGTATGGGAGCTTGTAGACGTACCCCAAAGCATCAACATGTCATTGGAACCAAATGGGTCTTCAAAAACAAGCGAGATGAAAACAACGTTATAGTAAGGAACAAAGCAAGACTCGTGGCTAAAGGCTACTTGTCAGCCGAAGGGATAGATTTCGATGAGACGTTCGCTCTAGTTGCAAGATTGGAGGCAATCGAGACTATTCCCGGCCTACGCAACACATCAACGATTCGAGTTTATCAAATGGATGTGAAGTCTGCGTTCTCCCGAACGGCGTGCCGAAAGAAGAAGTCTATGTGGAACAATCGCCCGGCTTTCAGCGGGGACATCAAGTATATAGACTCGAGAAAGGCTCTATACGGGTTAAAACAAGCACCCGGGGCTTGGTACGATACCACGTCGAGTTTCTTCTTCGTAAAGGTTTTCGAGAAAGGCACGATGAGACCGCACTCTATTCAAAGCATTCGACCGGAAGAAGACTTATTACTTGTGCAGATCTACGTGGATGACATTATCTTCGGTTCGAAGAATGTCATCATGTGTCGACAATTTGAAAAGATGATGAAGGATAAGTTCGAGATGTCGATGATGGGTGAAATGAACTACTTCCTTGGTTTTCAAGTCAAGCAATCCGAAAAGGGAACGTTCATCAACCAAGGCAAATACACTCGAGACCTCATCAAAAGATTCGTACGCACATCCGGCAAACCTATCAAGATCCCGATGAACACGAATATGAAGATAAATCTTGATAAAGAGGGAGTATCGAGTAGACCAAATCGAATACCGTGCTATAATTGGTTCTTTATTATATCTAACGGCCTACTCGTCCCGACATAACTTATGCTTTGTAGGTGTCGTGCTCGATTTCGGGCGAATCCCAAGCGTAGTCATATGGACTCAAGCAAAGAAGATTCTCCGCTATCTCGAGGAACACCGACATGGGTTTATGGTATCCAACTGATGATAATATTGAACTAACTAGTTATTCGATGCCGACTATGCGAGATGTAGAATAGACCGAAAATCAACTTCGGGAACGTGTCGGTTCCTTGGCGATAAGCCGATCTCATGGTTTTCAAAGAAACGGCACTCGCAGCCACGTCGACTACCGAAGCCGAATACATGGCCTGCCGGAAGTTGTTGCGCCCAAATCCTTTGGCCGAGACAAAGAATGAGAGACTATGACGTCATTCGGAATGAAGTGCCGATTTTCTCGCGATAGTACCGGTGCTATTGCAATCACTCGAGAACCCCGTACTTCACACGAGATGCAAGCACGTGGACATCGACATCACTTCATTCGTGACCATGTCGAGAAAAAGGATATTAGGATGGAGAAGATCCATACCGACAAACAAAGGGCCGATATACCGACCAAGCCTCTAGCCGAATCCGCATTCGAAGAACTTTCGGTAGAGCTAGGTCTGCTGGACCCTACCGACCCCGGCCGAATAAGGTTTCGGGAGAGGAACATTCCAGTGAGGGGGAATGATCACTCTCAATACCGATACATTCAAGACGTCCATCTACACGAGGTATCACCGACTACTATGTTCGGTGACGAGTTTGCCTATCTCTACTCAGTAGTAATTTAATACAACAAGACTTTGCATTTATGGCAAAGATTCAGCATGACATTAATATCTTTTGGTTTGTCTTTATTATTAACGACTCACATTTAATGCACGACATTCCATACATAAGCTTGCGTAACTCGCACGCATTTAATGCATGTCTTTTCACGATTACTACTTAGGCTATTTTACAACTGGCTTTGACTTAGGTGCCTTTTGTGATCATTGCCTATTTTTAACTTCTAATCTTAACCGTCCATATCATAAAGCAAGTTTACATTCAGCCTTCGATCGAAAATCGTTCACCTTCATAGTTGATATATATATTCGATCATATCTTGAAACCGCCATTAGCATACTTCATAACTTTCAAATTCGAAAAATCCGAGATCTCGCATTCGCAATCCTTACTTGCAATTTCACTCTTGATCTTATCTCGAATTTTATCCATTGGTATGCTTATCTCGTTAATATATTTGTTATATGTTTCGAGTATCGCATTGCACAAAGACCTGTTCTATTCAAAAACAAGATCGATTCATTTCTTGTAACAGGTACAATGGCGGAAACCAATATCTCTATGATATCTCCAGCGGATATGCAGAACATTATGGAGAAGGATCGCGTGTGGTTTGAACCCACCATGGATTTCTATTCATGCGATCCGGAGTATATGGATGAGATCTTCTCGGCTCGCGCGAGTCGGGACTCGGAGAAATTTCGTCTAGGAGGCCTTCGTTCTTCCTCCCGAGACAGTGGCGTAGCTGTATTTGAATTCAGACACAGTGTCTGGAGATATAGTGGCGAGATTCGTTGCCCATTCTATCCAAAACGCCACTATGGAGCTGAAGCAGATGTCCATCAAGGATGCCTTGAAGCGGAGTTTTGATCTCGCCCTCCGAAGGAACCGATCTGATCGGGTACAGAGACGACCGAGTTGATGAATACCTTACCGTCTTCTCGTGGAAAGCCCACTACATTCGTAGCCGCTTTCCGAAGAACAACATGTTGCCTCGGTTCGGGGCACTTGCCTATATAGTGACGCAGCCTATCGACAAGCCAAGGTGGTCGTTTGACCAAGTGTCGAGGCCTAAGATTCGGATGATGATGGCCATATACGACCGAGCCCGAGATAAATTGGACGGAGTTCTTTCTCCGAGAATTCATGGCTCGAGCCGCTAAGTTCGACAAAGCATCGAACACGCCGAGCGCAAAGGGCAAATTGTTATATGGACTCAAAACCGTCCATTATGATCGAAGATTTATGTGGATTCGAGCCTATCACCTACGGTGACAAGGAGTACTTCAATGTGAAGAAGGTCGGATTTCACAACAAGACAAGCCGGCGCTTCGGCAGATAGGGGTCGGGACCCTCGGCAGTCTCTCCGAAATCAAAGTCTCAAAGAGCTACGCCTACAAAGAAAAGAACCCCTCCCACTAAAACTCCTAAGGCACCGGCAAAGAAACCGAAGAAAGCCGGCCGAGGTGCCGGCCCTGCGAGGAGGTTCCACAAGTGCCCTGCCGAACAGGCTCCCCGAGAAGACTACTCGGCCCATGCAGTGGTTGATGAGTCCGAGTCTTCGAGAAGACTCGGTCGATGGAAAAGATTGTTTCCACTGAAAGGGACCAAGGGAATGCTTCTGAAGCTCAGAGCGCAGATATTCAGCGCCTAGACAGCCCCCTTTCTGTCCCTCCACTCAGCTCAGTACCTCCAACTGAAGAGCAGACTTCACACATAGACTTGGAGTCTGAGACTGCATCTGAAGGTGAATCAATCGGGATGGAAGCTTCAGTGATTATATCCAGAGCATCCCGAGAAATTCTGCAACTAGTTCCGGAGCTTGCTGACTACTCAGACTTGTTGCTCATCGCCAAGACAGCAAGGCTCCACATGTTGCTGCGACATCAGGAGTGGCCTCGTCTACAGCGCCTTGTCCTCCACTACTCATGTCAGCAGCTGCATGAAGAGGAATTGAGACTGAGAGAGGAGATAGGCTATTCGAGCCTAAAGACCTCGGCTCAATGGACAATCCGAGGGCTGCAATGCCGGCCATGATTCATGATCGACAAAGCACGCCTCCGGCCCAAAGACCCTCGGATGGGTCGACCACGACGACCCACCCAAGTGATTCGGGCCCTGGAAAGCCTCGATGAGGGACATCCATGTGGACAAGGATACCCATACCGAAACTTGCTCCACCTCTCGGTATCCTTGGTCCCGAGAAGTCCAAAGCCTGGTGCTTCGTCCACAGCAGAGCTCGCTCAGCTCTTGCTGCAGTCGACTTTCGAAGCAGCGCCCAGCCAGACCGCAAAGAGATCTCGATCAGTGGCAAAAGCCTTAACTGCCCAAGGGATCAAAAATCGAGATCTTGCGAAGGCTATCCATAGGACATGGAAGCGCACTGCTCAAGCCACGACTAAAGAACTTCAGGGGCTGAAGTCTTCTGTCTCTTCATCAGCCGCCCCTGATGTTTCCGCGCTTATTTCAGAAGCGTTGGCTCAGCAGCAAGTCAAATTCGAAGCTCAGCTCAAGATCTTTCAGGAGAGCCAAGCCAAGCTACTAGATGAATTTTTGGCTTCTAAACTGGCTCATACCGACGTTATCACCGAACAATCCGAGGCCACCGAACAAAGACTTGAGAATATCCAACTGGCCTTGGAAGACAAGATCACTGAGAAGCTGAAAGACTTCAAGGAAGCAGGTGACCTCTCTCACAAGCAAGTACAAGGAAAACCTTACCATGGAGAGGAACGAGTTGCATGAGGCTCGACTAAGCTCCACGATCGTCTTGATGAGCTGTCAACCTCCTACAAAAGTCTGAAGAAGTCAGTCCTAGTCCCTACCCGGTGCTCATTGATGATGCCAAAAAGGGGGGAAAGTGAAGGAAAAAGGGAAGGAAAGAAGAGTACCGAGAAGCCGCCTCGGACTCGGTCTCGGAAGGGTGAGGCCCGGGGTGTTTCGGCTGCGAGCACAATGAAACCGGCCCAAGTGGCTCAGGACCCCAGCAGACTACTCAGGCAACCCAGACTTCCAAAGACATTATTAAGGAGGTTGATGAGTACGCCGAACAAAGCGGTAGAGGACTCAGAAGAAGAAGAGGCTCCTATTCCACCACCAGTTCAAGAAGGCAAGGGCAAACGAAGCTTAAAATTCCAACCCCTCCCAAGAAAGAGATTAAGATACATATCTGCTGAGGAGGAAGCCCAAATAGCTGCGGATGAGAGACTGGCCAGAGAAATTGCAGAGGCCGAAGCAGCTAACAAGCCAAAGTCTAAGCCTGCCAAAGGAAAGACTAAAGCCCCATCCAGAGGAGGAAAGAGAACTGCTAGACTGCCTCCGAGAAAGCTCATCATAACAGATGAAGAGGACAGAGAAAAAGACAAGGAGCAGCAGCAGAAGAATACTGAAAGGCAGGGTACATCCAAATCTAGATCTAGTACCCCTGCTGAATCGGAACAAGCTCCTCAGAAGCCTCAAGAGCAAGATGCAGAAATTGAAGAAATCTTTGCTCAGATGGATAGATATCTCTACAGAGGAGAGGAAGCTAGACAGATAGAGGCTGCCAGACAGAGGATACATTTGGCAGACCTTGAGGCACTCAGGAAGCGTACTGAACAAGAGGCCAGGCTGAGAGTTCCTTCGAAAGCTGACATTCCTTATCGATACAGAAGGTTCAGGAAGCCAAACGATCTGAAAACACATAGATGGCCAAGATCAGACGAATGGATGCCTATTCAGTTCAATCAGAGATGGGAATCGGCCAAGATAGAGTTTATCAAGAGAAATTATTTCTGGCGATTCTGGCCTGAAATGTCTAAGGCTGATGCCTATGTCGAGTGGATGACCATTACTGAACCTGATCTTTACCCATATATGCACAGAGCAGTAACTGAAGGGGTAGTAGTCAGCGTTCCTGAAGCAAGGATCATTCCTCCACCCAGAAGACAAGACGACTCAATACATCTCGGAATGATTGAACAAGAAGTGAAGAATGCTTTGCGTTGAACGAGAGGACTAGAACAAGATGATCCAGCCAGACTTCGCCGAATACCGAGGCCGAGGAAGAACACGTTCGAGAATGTATGGAGTCCCACTCGCCTGAAGATAAATCCCAAGGTTTCATGAATAGGATTCAAGCGGTTTAAGGGTTCTCCCTCTTAGTTCTTCTTTTAGCTTAGCAAGATTTGTAATGTCTTGAACTATTTATTATATATATACAAATCTTTTGTTGGCTCGACCACTACTTGTTGTCTAAATAGCCGTGTTTGCTTTATGCTTTAACACTCAGAATCACTGAAGTGATTGCTGACACACACACGTTGTTTATTTACTTGTCAGTTTTTGCTCGGTTAGATCTCTGGTAGACTAGACTTTCGGAGAGTTATTATTTCTCTTAGGGGGAAATTGTTGCATGGGGGAAATTATTGTAAAGGGGGAAATTGTTCTGCCCTGTCTCCCTCAGTAGTCTAGCACTTACCAGACAACTCCACTGATCCTACTTGTAATATTTGTAAAGGAGCTCTGTTTTTGAGTAAGTTAGTGTTTAGCATAGTTGATAAGACATAGATGATAGGTTTTGGCATCATCAAATAGGGGGAAATTGTTGGGTGATGATTCAATCCTCAGCATGATCATACTTGTGGGAAATGACTCTTATCTTCTATATTGAATCATGCTCAGTAGCCTCGTGCTCTGAACTGTTGAGAAGATTTGAAGATCCCAAAACCCTATCTGATTGGTGAACCATTCCTTTGTATTCGTATTTGTCTCTGAGGTTTCAGACTCAGTAGACACTCTGCTCTGGTTAAGGCGCTCAGTAGCTCATCAGCCTCAACACCAGTGTAGAAGACTCGCATATCTTGGACTCGGCGAGGAGCAAAGTATCCGAGAGAGTCGATTGAACCGAACTCGGCGAGAGTAGTTCATCGAACTCGGAGCCGATCTTCGATAGACTTATCTCAACAGCCTATCTACTGAATACAAGGTCAGACTCAGCAATGGCAGATAGTCTTCAGGACTGTCAGAATCTTTTGAAAGACAATCAGCATTGTCATATACGAGGAAGAGAGAAGTCAGCTTCAGTCTATCTCGAAGTTTGTGCTGTCTCAACCACTTCATCCACCTCAACGAATGACAAGCATACACGTGTCTTCTCACCTGCTAAAGCTGCAGTCAACCTTTTACCTAAAAAGGTGGGAAAGTACACTGTTACCTACACCAAAAGAGCCGTTTGCTACCAAAAAGAGAGAGAGAGAGGAAGATCGTCTCCAACGGATCTATTTCAATCTCTGCTCTATAAATAGAGGGATCATTCAAGATTTGAAAGAGAATGCGCGCACCTAGAACACGAGAGAGCATTCAAACGAGCGATATTAACGACTAAGTCCTCCGCAAGAAACAACCGAGTTATCTCCGTGGAAAGACTACATCCGTCTCAAAAGGAACCAAGTCGAACCGACATAAGCTTCTAGTATCCAAGCGGACCGACACGAACCTATAGCTAAACCCTCACTGTTCGTCGCTCTAGATAGCTACATTCTCGTTCCTTATCCCTCTAACCCTAAGCTCACTTGTTATATCCATAGCTTAGACGAAGGAGTTCACATTTGAACCCAATCCTTATTGTATAAGGACTCCTTCACTCGTTGGAGAAGTTTGTCAAACACTTTAAGTTTGATAGTGTTGTAAACCGAGACTTGGATCGTATAAAAACCAAGACGCGGCTTTGCCCCAGGTGTGCAAGCCGACCGAGACTAACTCGGGATAATAAATAGCCTCCCGATCATTCGGGACAGTGGACGTAGGATTTGAGCGATATCCGAACCACTTTAAAAATCCCTGTGTCTCTTATCTTGCTTTCTTAACTGTTGCATTGATTTTACTATTCATACTGAACATCATATTTAAATCAATCAACTGTCTTAGCATACTGAACTTTTAAATCTACTGAACTGAGACTTAAAACGTTTTCTCACAAAAATTGATTTGGGCCTACACAATTCCGCACACTGAACTCTCACTGAACGATACTGAATTCTGACCTAGTCAGTTAGCAGATCTCAGCTGAGTCAGTACTCTTTTAGCTTTTAACTCGATTCGTAACGGTTATGCAGTCCGTCGACCCAAGCTTTGCAGCGGACACCATCCTGAATAGGACTGTTCAAGTTCGAAATTGAGAAATCGAATCAGGTGTATTCACCCCCCCCCCTCTACACCTGACCGTACACTCGGGACCAACACTCTTCACAGAGTTGTAGTGTGAACCCCAACGAGTAGCTCCGGCTCGCTGCAAATTACCAATTTGATTGGCATCACGTCCAGAATCAAGCTCCTCTGCAGCCAACAAATTATGGATTTCCTCTCTTTGAGCGGCATGTAGATGAGAAACACGCATTGGTGAAGAAGTTATAATGGTAACAACACTATCCAAATGAGATATGAATTTCCAAACGACAGTGATATCCTTAGCTGCAGAAACCAATGCCAATTGAAGACGATGTGCAAAACAATGAACATAATATGCACATGGACAATCTCTGAGAAATAATGCTTGAAGTCCATTCCATGAACCACGCATATTACTGGCACCATCATAGCCTTGCCCTCTCATTTTCTCAACCCGAAGATCATGATGAGAAAGAACACCACATATTTCTTTTTTCAAATTTAGTGAGGTGGTGTCACTAACACTTTTAATGGCAAAAAATCGCTCAGTCAAAATCCCATTATTATCCACAAACCTCAAAATAATTGTCATTTGCTTCTGATTGGAGATATCTTGTGCTTCATCAACAAGAATACTAAAATATCCATCTCCAACTTCTTTACGAATCATGTGACGTACTCTATTGGCCATAATATTCAAAATCTCCTTTTGAATAACCGGAGCAATGTATTGAGCATTTTTTGGAGCATTATCAAGAACAACTTCATCGATTTCCTTATTCATATCTGCAAAAGCCTTCACCAATTCAATAAAATTTCCACGGTTAGATGAAGATGAAGACTCATCATGACCTCTATAAGCACAACCTTGAACTGCAAGCCACCAGAGACTTTTGATTGAGGTCTTTAAACGTAGACGATTTCTCTGCTTCTCAATATTTGTTTGAGCATTCATAACTTTGTTAATATGCCCAACCGGTTTCTTCAAATCTTCTGCACGTGTTAAACACATAGCATGTGGCGATGTGGCTGTAGAACCAACATGAGCAAGAAATGCACATTTCTTTCCTTGACTTATCTTTTTCCAATTGTTAAATCCTTCTTTGACTAATGCAGAAGAAACAGGCACGACATCACTTGCAAAAAGAAAGCAATAAAAGCAATATGCCTTATCTGTGGTAGGCGAATATTCCAACCACTTAAACTTGTCAAACCATGACTTTTGAAAACTCCGATTTTGAGTGCCAAACTTTGAAATAGGATACACCGCCAATTTCGGTTGATAAGGTCCCTCTTGTAGATACTCGCGCCTCTTATCATCTCGAAAATTACAGGATATTCCGATAATTGTTTCCTTATGCCAGGATCACGCTCAATGCGTGTATCTGATTGTAAAGATGGAATAGAGGGACTCTGCTCTATAGGCGTTGAATGAGATTGATTACTTTGACTTTGGATAGGTGTCGGTGAAGGTTCTGAGCTACTTTGACTCTCTTGTCGATCACGTTTCTTAAAGAAAGATGATATAAGCCCTTTTCCTTTCTTTGCTATATGTTGGTCGTCCATTGAAATATGTCACAACTCAATTACAGCTAAAAAATAAAGAATATTATTGGAAAAGGATAAGTCAAGGAAATGTGTTCAACTCATAAAATTGACAGCCATAAATATTCACATAATCACATATCTTTTACTCATAAAAATTATAAAATTAACCTTACAAGTTGCAACTAGAAAAGGGGAAGCATAAGTAATTAAGTATTCATTCAATTTCATGCTTTTAGCCGACATTCCAAGTTCAGCTGCTAAGTATTCATTCCAAATTTCCAAGTAATTAAGTATTCATTCCAACTTCAAGCACCAAAACCATTATTTTAGTTAATTAAGAAAAAAAAAGTGCGAACTGCTAAGCTTTTAGCCGACATTCCAAGTTCAGCTGCTAAGTATCTCAAGAGCCGACAATACATACAATTTCCACTTCCAGTTGTCAATTTCACGTTGAATTAATCAAATGGAATGATCATATAAATGAAATACTGAAATTCAAGGCATCTATCTACTGATTCTACTCTACCGATAGAATGGAGGCGGTTAGCAGGAACTGAGGAACAACAGCGGCCGCTCGAACAGCTCGAGCATACGGGCTATGGCGGAACACCGCGATGGAGGTCTTCTCGCAGTCGGTCCGCAAATACGATGACGTCGTGAGTCGTGACGAGGAGGCGCTGATTTGGGCGGCGATGGAGTGGCTTGCGAATTCATACTTGCGGATCAGGAAGGGCGTGTACAAGGAGGAGTTGGGGTGGGCTGAGTGGGCTTGGAATGGGCTGAGATACTAGTTGAGTGGGCTTCTCGGGCTGGGCTGCACTGGGCTAGAGCCCAGCCCAACTAACTACTGCATCCGCCCCTGCATGTATGTACCATAAATAATATTCCGCGTTATCATATTTACTTAGCTTCTGATTTTCTTGTTCCAGTAGACAGTAGGTGAACCAAAATCATGAGTAGCATATGGAGCAAATACTCTGTCCCTTTACTTAGCATTAATACAACATCCATGTTAATCGTCCTAACTACTTTTGAAACTAATTAATTATACAAATTATGGGCCTGTGACTGTATACCCAGCCAATGGCAGTCTTTCGTACACCCAGCCATGGACCCTATCCTCATTTGGAGTTACAACAGGTATACTCAGACTCCCAAGTTCTGTCGCAGATTCAGAAAGCTCGAAACGAAGAATACGTTTCATAACATTTGGAGAAGGCCTCTTCTCAGTGAAGTCGGATGTGTTTAGCTTTGGAGTTATAGTGCTTGAGATAGCGGTAAGAGAAATGGAAGATTTTCTTATGACGATCACGACCTCAACATCCTTGGATATGTAAGTATTGTTAGAATTTTAATAATGGAAATTAGATTATTAAATTAATTAATTTAAAGGATGCATTAGTTCATTAAATTTATGGGAAGAATTGAAAGGATGCGTTCCTAGATGAATGGACACGTTACTTCATGGAATGGACACATTGTTTCATAAATTAAATGATGAATGAATGTGTTGATTCATGAAGGGATATGTTGGTTCATGCCAAGAGGTATTTGGAAGTTGAACAAATGCAACCATTCACAATTCATCTTATTGTGAAGAGTTGTGTCCATTACGAAGAGTTGTGTCTTTTATGAATGGGTGTTTCAAATATATAAATAGGACGATTTGTAGTAAATGATAAAAAATTAGAAAAACATGAACTCTTTCCTTTATCTCTATTGTTTCACTCCATACATATAAATTAATTAGTACTATCTCCTTAGTCCCGAGATATCAAGTAGTTCGCCGGAATTAAGAGAAGTAGTGCAACTACTCGTAATTGAAAAACTGTTGTATCTTGGAGACGAATGCTATAGACCGCTTGCACCGAGTAGCGGAGCATTATCATCTTGCGGAGAAAGAGTCTAACTCTTGCCTCGGTTTGCATTTCGTTATTTTCGCTATTCAATTTTTCATATGTTGTTTGTTATGTTGTTATAGTATTTATACTAACATTTGGTTTTATGTTGCTACATTTCTTCACACCTAATTTTTTAATAACAAGTATTACATGCATTTATTTTGGAGAAACATGTAGTTCTTTTGATGTAATAGAATTTAAGTAAAGATCTAATATAACAGGCATGGATGCATTACAGAGAAGGGAAGTTGCTGGAATTGCTCGATTCTAGTTGCCTCACAAATTTACCTAATCTTTCGCAAGTGCTGCGATCAATCCATGTGAGCCTTTTATGCGTACAAGAACGCCCAACCGATAGGCCAAGTATGTAAGTGGTAATGATGCAGACCAATGATGTGGTTCTGCCCCAACCTAAACATCCTGGTTTTTTCACACAAAGAGACTCTCTAGAAAGTAACATCTTATCTAGCTCAAGCACGGAAAGTTCTAGAAATAGAATCACCACTTCTGAGCTAGAGGGTCGATGTATATCATCATCTTAATCTTCAAACAAATCTTTGAAGGTTACTTGTTTTCGCATATAAATTTACATAGAATCTTTGAAAAATACTTAATTTCCTTTCTAAGGAAAGAAAAAACTTACTATCTTTGGGATCTGACCCACACCTTTGCTCAAGACTTTAGTGGATCAACTCTATTACACAAGAGATTACGGTTTTAGTGAAGTCATTTTAAACTATGACATAGAAAACAGTCAAAATATAAGATATTTTATCTCAAAACACAATACTATTTTCATAAAATATTACATGTTATAATCAGCATGTTCTTGGGATACGTATTTGCTGCATGAAAATTCCAACATAATTAAATTATCTGAGGAAAGCAAGAACCAAAACCATATCATGTCAAATAAATTTTCCATCGACCCCCTAGCAACAAGTTGATCATTGCTAAGCCCTTTAGCTGTCATTGCTCAGCAGGTCAGCATCAATACCATTGAAGACATGCTCAAAATGGTTATTCATCGACCATCCATTAGAGAAGTGGTCATTTTGTTTGCTGAACTTCCTGAGCTCGAGCTAGTTGAAGTTTCATTTTTTTGCGCATCTCGTCCTATGAAAAAACCAGGATGCTTAGCTTCGGGTACGACAATGTCGTTGGTTAGCATCCTTACAATGGAAGACATGCTTGGCCTGTCTTCTGGGTTTTCTTGAACACATAAAAGACCGATTTGGATTGATCTTACTATTTCTTTTAAATTGCATGTATTTCTTATACAAGCATCAACCAACCATCAACCAACTCCCATGACTTCTCTTCTCTGTTAAGCATCCATGCCTGTTACATTACCTCATATTAAGAATCAAATACGTTAGATAATGTAAGTATTAGAATGTAAACCTTACTTACATGTCCAAGAAGGTTGAGACCGGGGTGGTCTGTATGAAGAAATCCTCTATTTCTCTCTCCACTCACTATTTCAATCACTATGACACCATAGCTGAAGACATCTGATTTCACTGAGAACAGGCCGTCTCCAGCATATTCTGGGGACATGTAGCCACTGAGTAGAAGCATTAGTAAGATGAGTTAAACGCAAGAAAGTAAGTGCATGCAATGAAATGACGAGGCAAAGAATTGTACATACTAGGTTCCTACAATTCGGTTTGTGTTTGCTCCAGTTTCGTTCCCTCCTACTGTTCTTGCCAGCCCAAAGTCCGATATCTTTGGATTCATATTAGAATCTAGTAATATATTGCTGACCTTGAGGTCTCTATGGATGACTCGGAGGCGAGAATCTTGATGAAGATACAGAAGGCCTCGAGCAATGCCATTGATAATTTTAAATCGCACAAGCCATTCTAGTGATAAGCTTTTTGTAGGATCTGCGGAAAATTTTGGACATGAATAATTATTCAGATAGCCAGGTTACAAACTAATGACCAGTATCATTGTAATAATAGAGCAGGCATACCGAACAATACTAAGTCCAGACTTCCATTTTTCATGTATTCATAAACTAGCATTATCTCATCTCCTTGAATACAGCACCCGAGAAGCTTCACCAGATTACGATGTTGAAGTTTTGTATAACAGATTACTTCATTCTTGAACTCACTGATTCCTTGGTGAGAAGTTCTCGACAGACGCTTTACAGCAATCTCCTGCCCCTCTCCGAGCATGCCCTATTGTACAAGTACGTAATAATGAAAGCGTTATTTAATTTTCTTCTATATGAGTAACATCCTCAGATCATAACTTCATCTAAACATCTTTCTATTTCAGGTCCACAAAACTACATTATACTGAAGACAGCTTTACCTTATAAACAGGTCCGAATCCGCCCTGGCCAAGCTTTTTGTTGATGGAGAAATTATCAGTAGCTTTAGTTATTGTAGATAAGTCAAACTGCGGTAGCTCAAGATCCGTATGATTTTTCATATGATGATCGTCAGCGTAGTTAGGTCTGAGCCTGCCTGCAATTTGTATGTGAAAGTAATGCACTCTCCGTATTACTAAAGGGGACCAAATTAAGAGACAAGGCACAATCATCTTAAGGTTGATATTTTTTACCTCTTTCTTGCAGCTTCTTTCTTCTCCAAGAGTACAACAAGAGGCTCAAACACAGCAGGGATACGCCGATTACCAAAGACAAGGTTACGATAATTATTTCTCGCATCCTGCCCCTAGAGTCTCCTGAGTTATCCTTTCCATTATCTGATTCTGTCGAATTATCTGTGAAAGAATTTATTACACTTCCACAATGACAGAAACTAGGTATCTGTAGCTTATAGATTTGCTTCAAGAGAAACTAACACAGCAGTATATGATTCAATCTCGAGTTTTACTATTTTAAGATTGAATATGCGTTAACTAATACAAAAATCCTCAAAGACGACTCAAAACAAGCATAATCTTAGATGCATGGCCATAATTAAAGAAGCTTCTAGAAAGAGTTAGCTTCTTACCTTTCTCGGAAGAAGCCATCCTAATATAGATATATTGTCCTGGAGACAGCATTCTAATGTTAATAAGATCACCATACCAAACAAGGCATCCCCTTCCACTGCTTATATTTAGAGTTGTGTAAGCAGTACAAGAGCAATTTTTCGAAAAAAAAACTTTTTTTTTTTTAAAAAAAATATTTTTTTTAAAAAAAAATTTTGTATATTTTTGGATTAACACCGGAATTTTTCACACACAAACATCCCCCCTCTCCCCCTTCCCCCCCCTTGGCAGCCTAAGTTTTTTTTTACTCCTTTTCCCCCCCCTTTCTTCCTCTCTCTTACGACCTATCTTCCCTATCCCACCTTGACTCTTTAGCCTCATTTTTTATTCAGCCTCCTCCATAATTTTTTTCATATCGTCAGCCTTTTTTTCTACCCCCCCCCCCCCCCCCCTCCCTCCCTTTTTTTTTTTTTTTTTTTTTTTACGAACAATCACCCGTATCTTCCACAAGCATTTTAAACCCTACAGATATTTTCTTGTATATAAAAATCATCTCCTAGTATGTTGTAGTAATTTATACCCCCTCCCTTTATCATAATTTTTCATCCCTTTACCTATTTACTACACAAAACCTCCCTCTTTTTCTTTTCAATTTTATACCCCCCTAAAACCAAAAAAAAATTTTTTTTTTTTTTTTTTTTTAATAAACTAATACACCCCTAACCCCCCCCCCCCCCTTCAACGTTTTGTAGAATTTGGGGGGGTTTTTTTTGGGGGGGGGGGGGGTTGATAAGTTTTGCTCGAGCTTCATTCCTGGTAAGAAAGTGTCGGTTGGATAGTCGAAACTCTGCCAGATGAAACCCTCCTTGTTATCATTGTCCGCATCTCTCACTACAAGATTCCCCGAGTCGAGCAACTGTGCAGCTGAAGTCTTCACATTGGTGGAGGCGTTAGTCGACGACCAAACGATACGACCACCACCATTTTGAAGAAGCAGACGTCCCGACTCAGTGAGTGAGAGTGTTCCTGATGTGTCTGTGAGTGGATTGTCTCTGTTGGCCACCCATACCGCCGTCCTCACGGTTATTACCTTGTACCATATGCCCACGTACCGATTGTTGGAGCTCCCGGGGCTGAAGAACCCCAGTACGAAACGAAATAACGGTATCGTTATTGTAATCTCTAAGTATTTGAGTAGTATTTATGATGTCTGTTGCCTGAGTGGACGAAAAGGAGACTAAAACAAGAAAGAGAGAGAGAAAGAAGCTGCTCCATATTGTATTCATGGTTTGCTGAATGCATAGTGAAAACCAGTAAGCAGAGGCTAAGTAGTACTTTATCAAATGTGTAGACAATAAAACAAGAGAGGTTGAGGGCTCCAGTTTGTGGAATGTGGTTTTGGTCAACGCCGTTCAACGTCCGTAAAAAGATAATGTCAAAGTTTAAATGATGTATATCAGACTTTAATAAAAAGATAATGTCAAAGTTTAAATGATGTATATCAGACTTTGGTTTGGCATAATAGTTGACTGGTGCTTAATTCCACGTCAACGCACGTCATTCTAGATTTTTGAGGCATCAACTGTTTGAACCTGGGAAATTTGCATTCTGATTCCTTTCCTTGATTTATTTCGAGATACGTAGCTGAAGATGCATGTATGTATAATTTACCTAAATAATAGACATTTGCTTAACCAAAATCATGAATACTATATGGAGCAAATACGATTTTCATTGGATGGTGCTTTCGTGGAGAAGAACTAATGCCGGTTATGAATACATGCCAAATTAAATAGTCTAGATTTAATACTCTTCGGTAAGGCGTCACTACAACAAAAATGCTCATAGACAACGGTTATTAACCGTTGTCTATGAGCACCAATCTACGACAACGAGACCTTCCGCAGCAATGGATTTTTGCTACGACAGTGGTTAATAACCGTTGTTTTAGCTCTCTTCAACAATAATTTTTAACGTTGTCTATGACCCAACTCCCCTTAATATCTTTTTCTCTCCCACACAAATCCCAACTTTCCGTTTCTTACCAACTTATAACCGTTGTCTATGAGCACCTATCTACGACAACGAGACCTTCCGCAACAATGGATTTTTGCTACGACGGTGGTTAATAACCGTTGTTTTACTCTCTTCAACAATTATCCCCCCCCATTAATAACCGTTGTTGTAGCTCTCTTCAACAATAACTTTTAACCGTTGTCTTATCTTTTTTTTTAAAACCGTTATGAAAAGTTGTAGCATTATAGGTGACACTCATAGACAACGGTTAATTAACCGTTGTAATGGATGTTTACAACAATGGTTAATGAGCATACACTACAACAAAATTAAAACATCGCTTTCCCTCTTGTTCCCTGTAGTTATGGTAATTAAGCTGATAGCTCTTAGGTCTTAGAAGTAGAGCATTTTCTCTTTTACTGAGATTGGACTTCTAGAGTCCAGACTTTCGATGGGATTTGAAATCAACGGATTCTTCAAAGAGTGGAATTGCCTAAACTGAGTCCTTTGACTGATTCTCAGCCTTTTTCCCCGCGAAAAGCCAAAGATTCACCTTAAATCACGGGAACTTATCCTTTTTGGTTGAGAACTTATGTTGGGCTGACTAAGCCCACTATCCTAACCTAATAAAAAAAATTGTATAATATCTAAAAATCAATACCGTTAAATAATTCAAGTAACAAATTGTCCACATCGTAATATTCATTACACTACTTCAAATTTTGCTCTAACAATACTAAAAAATCATTGTCAACTTCACACCAACCTCAGTTGAAGTAATCTTCATTTAATACATAGACATCCTTGCCAATTATCGGAGGGATCTTTTAATTTGCGTTGAATCTATCATGCTATTCCAAGAATCTCAACTTGCGATAATCTTGAACAGCCATCCATCTGCTGCATCTAATTCAACCAACAAGAACATCATACTAGCAGGAAGTGATCACATAGACCATGATGCTACTTAGACGAGAAGGGCAGAGAACTACTTACAAAAAAAAAGTATAAATAAAACATTACCCTTCTACACAAGGTAAACAAGCTAGTAAGAAAACAAAAATCCAGCATATACAAAAATTATTAGATACCAGCTATAAAATCAAGACAAACAATTGTATACCAACTAAATTAAGTAACTTAAAGACAAATGAACTTGCAGCAATTAAATAGGCAAAAATTCAAATATCTACATATTAGTGTCAATATATAGTAGTGATAAGGAATTTGAAATAATAATATTAACCACAAAGCTAACGAATACCTTCCATATCTCTCAATGAGTCAGATGGCTCTGATCTAGGTCAACTATTTTCACATATCCAATATTAGCCTAGGAGAAAACCAATAATAGTCTGCAACACAAACAAAGAAATTAATGAAGAGCCTTAAGTCAGATAATACGTGTGTATATCTGAAATCACTATATCTATGTGTATTATATCAACAATCATAGATATATATATCACTGACCACAAGCAGAAGGTGATCGTAATACAAGAAAGCCTCATATAAAAATAAATGTCGCAGACTACTAAATCCCATCCAATATGCAAATAATAGAAACAGATAGTAGTCATCTTTATATCAGAATCAAAAACATATCATGACATTTCCACACTCAAACCCAAAAATACCAAAGAGAACCACGGTCCCTTGTTCCTTCTTTGACACTATTCATGTCATCCGCTAGTAATGGTTACAATCGCTTGACAAATTAAACAAAGATCCGCAAAATTATTCCAGACACTAGTGCATTTTAAATGCTACATATTGGAGGAATATATTATCTCTTGAATACCACATAGAGTAATTGAAGTACATGTGTTTAATCTATGAAAATGGCATTTAAGTTTCTACAGTAGAGAGCTATTTGGACAAACTCTATTTAAGCCTGATTTACGGCGACTATCCGCGAATTTCAATGCGTGAATTGAGGGTTCATACTATAAAACTTATCTGATTTTATCAATTGTTAGAATTTTTTCTCGAGAAAATCATTCATTTTCTAGAATATTCTTATTCAGGATCTTATCGAAAACTTACAGCAGTCTGCCAAACAAAAGCTAAGAGAAAATACAAGTGCACCAAAGAGTCAAAGACATCACACCAGTAAAATCATTTGTAAACAAGGGGGGAAAAGGAGAAGGCATTCACAAAAAGACCAACATTATTTTTTGGAAAATAACATCAAGGGGACCAATCATGTTACTTCAATTTCATTTAAAAGATATTTTATACAATTTTAAGTATAACTCCTAGATATCAAAAACGTCATAGAGTAATGCTTATTAGAAAATAACTTAGCAACAAAAAAAAAATGAAAACCAAAAACATTATAATTTCCCAACAATGAGATAACTTGTAAATCGGAACAGTCAGAACCTTAATTGCAGAAAATAAGGCATTAAGCTAAGAAATTCGGACGAATAACCGTGCACACCAGCTTCAAAACCTTTTGATCCAAGCAAACATATACTTCTTCAACAAATAATCTTAATCAGAATGAAATTTAACAGGGGAAATTCTAACAGAGAATCAAATAACAAGTTCGAATGCAGAAGAATTCTCCAGTAAATAAAATAAAATAAATTGTGAATGTCAATCGACACTAAAGAAGATCACAAGAACTCACCGTGATACTGATAATATTTCCTATGCATAGTATCCAGAAACTTCAAGCAAATCGAGTCATTATCAACAGCAAGAACGCGCATGCCCCTAAAATAATCGTCATTATTCTCGTTATCACCCCTAATTTTCTCCAACGTCATTTTTCAAAGTACCTCAGATCTGAAACACCAATATTTGGATGGAGGGAGACGGCAAAGCTTCGCCGGACGGGGCGAGAGGGGCGAAGCTTGGACAGAATTGAAGCACGACAACGGTTTAGGTTAAACTTTTTTTTTTTTTTTGATTCGTGGAATCCGCAATCGCTACCTTCGGTGCGCACTGGGTAAACCCCGCTCCTTGTGCAATAGCCTGCAAACCACACAGAAGAGTTCAACCACCCTAGACTAACAAGCTCCACATAGTGGTTCCAGTGGGATTTGAACTCAGGACCTATCGATCCCGGGCCACCCACCTTTACCAACTATGTCATCCCAAGCAAGGGACGTATCCAGGATATTTAGCAAGGAGGGGCATAATGTCGTATTATTGGTGTACCTATGCGAACTTATGTATTTTTCTAGCAAAACACCATTTTTTAAATAAAAAAATTACATAAATCAACTCATAAATTAACAACGAAATCATGGTAAGAAGTAATTAAATCAACTATAGTACAGTTAAAACTACGTAAGACGTATTATTTGTCTGGAAAAAAAAATAATGGTATAAATATAATAATATAGGCCTAGCTATGTAGATATTCAAATAAAATGGGGTGTTGCATTTTTCGCAACTCGAAAAGGTTTGTAAGATACATGCACATAATACTTATGGATATCAAGATTTAATTTGTAAGGGCTAATTCTTTTAATTTTCAATTTGTGTGGCCCGATATATATAAGAGAGAGAATGGATTATACAACGATATTTATATTAGGATTATTATAGATTATATAAATTTTTAAAATTTTATTAAATATATAATATATAGTTGATGGCCCAAAATAAAGGGTGTCATTTGCCACCCCATGCCCACATGTAGATCCGTCCATGATCCCAAGGGGACATTAGGTTAAACTTTGAATTGGGGAGAGGAGGAGAAGACGTGAGAATAGGTTTAGGAGTATTTATTTATTTTTTTCATTTTTTCTTTTCAAAAATCAAGAATTATTTGTGAAAATGCAAGTATTATTAAAAATTAGAACTTAAATAACAATGAAGATTTTTCTATTAAAATTATAATAGATTTTAGTATTTAATTTTTTATATTATTTTTAAATTATATGTTAAAATTTATATCTTATAATATGTTTTTATTTAAATTACATTAAATTTAAGTATTAAGTTTTGTAAATTTTTTTAATTAAAATGTTAAAATACGGAAGTAAGTACAACTAGCAAGATAAATGACAACGGAAAAACAACAATGGTTTAGAAATCGTTGTATATAATCACATTTTTAATTATGACAACATAGAAACGACAACAATTTTTATCAATCGTTGTCTATGAACGTGTCCTTTACAACGACAATGGGTAAACGATAACGGTTGATGAAATTGTTGTCCATGGGTGAACTTTTAAGACAACAGGTGAACAACAACAATTCCGGAAACTGTTGTCTATAAGCGCATTATTTTACTGCGACAATGGATAATAGACAACAATTTTGGAAACCGTTGTCTATGAGCGCATTTTTGGATCTACAACAACGGTTCAATGACAACGGTTGTATAAAACCGTTATCTATTAACGCACTTTTTTCTACAATAGAGAACAGTTTTACCTATGGCAACAGTATTTTATAAAACGACAACGATTTTTCACCAAAACCGTTGTCTTTCCAGCATTGTCTCATGCCAAATTTCTTGTAGTCCTTTTCGACCAACCTGCTCAAGAACTAAATAACTAGGCAAAGAACTTGGAGATTATTTGAACATCAAAAAAACCTATAAGTAAAAATCCCAGTTAAGACCTTTTCAATTGTGATTTTGACTTGCACTCATTTAGTTCATGCAATTTCTGAACACATTACGGTATTTAAACTATGTTCCACAGTTTCAAGAAGACATGAAACGTATATATTTTTCGACTTATCTTGTATATCCTATTTGTAGTATTTGAAACAATTTAAATAAGCTGCTTCTGGGCCTTTTTATTGAAAAAACATTTTCTTTAATGTTTGGAATGTGTGCTTCTGTTTTTTTGTGCTTAAAATAAGTCAGAATAAGTAGAAGCTCATAAGTTGATCAGGGGTGTTTTTTATGAGTAGAAAAAAAAAAACAACTTATAAAATGTTTGCAAAACTATTTTCTCTAAAATTAACCTTTTTTTCTTTCTATTATTGCAAAAACTAACAACTTTTGCTTAAAAATAATTTTAAATAACTTTAAGCATAAACAATTAAAAGCTACTTATAAAAGCTATTACAAATACTACCTAAAACATTATTGAGGCCTAAGCTCTTCAACATTATTGGGCCTTACGTATCTTCACCAAGATTCCTACCTCAAGAGTTATCCACAGATGCCTTAAAGCCAACCATATATTATTAGATCTGGATATGAAACCAAATATATCAAACTTTGGTGTGGCTAGAACTTTTGGCGGGAATGAAACCGGAGCCAACACAAACAGGATAGCGGGAATATAATATATGTAATTCTTCATGTTATGATTTGCCTTATATTCGCTTCCTCTTTTCGCAACTTTACCGTTTTGCAAATGTTTTTCATGTAGTGGTTACATATCCCAAGAATATGTCATGCCGAAAATGGGCTCTTCTCCATGAAGTCATATGTGTTTAGCTTTGGAATTATAGTATTTGAGATTGTAAGTGGCAAGAGAAATAGATAATTTCATTTTGGAGATCACGACCTCAACTTCCTTGAATACAATAAGTATTACATTATGGAGAAACATGATTATTTGTCTGATGTAATGGAATCTGAATGAAGAGCTAAAATTAATGGCATGAATGCATTACAGAGAGAAGGGACTTTGGTTGATTCTTGCCTCATAAATTTATGCAATATATTACAAGTTCTACAAATATAATCACCACTTCTTTGCTAAAGGGTCGATAAATAATATACTCACACCGTCTCGCTAATACTGTTCTGTTTTAAATAATGAAAAAAATTAATTGTTAATCATATTCTAAAGTGGACCCTCCTTGCTCTACCCGTTCCACGTGCTTTTACTATTTCTCCAAAAAACTCTCTTTCACACAATTTTGTTCAGCAAAGAACTTAGAAATTTATGATTTCTAACTTTTGAGAAACTCTAAATTATTTCTTCAATTACATCATGAAAAAACTATCAATTGCTTCAACTATGTTTAATAAATTTTGGATATATTCTCATTCATTCTAACCAACCATTCCTCGAAAATTATGTTCATTATTAATACAATTAAAACTCATAAAATAAATACCTAAACAAGCTTTCTAAATCTCAGCGCCGAAAAAAAACTAGACAATAATAGAGGGAGGGAGTGAGTATAGATATTATCTTAAATTTGAACAAGTTGATACCGATATTTTTCTTCAGACAATTCTTCTCGGGTTTGTGAGGTCCGTAAAATATCACTTGTTTGAGTTCACAAGATATCTTTGCGTTGCAAGTTCGTAACGTAGGCCACACGTGAACCAGTTTTTCTTCTCAGTTCTTGCCGTCTTACTTTTTCTTCTTTGCTTGCTCACAATTTCAAACTGCTAGTAAAATAGTCTAGAAATTAAGATTCGGTTTACATCTACTTACCCCACAAATTAAGTTATGCTTCTTTGACCAATGTTTCCAAATTAGTCCAACTTCGTACCTTTTCGGCATAAACCGTATATCTCAGAGAGGTCGTATTTCTTTGGGTTGGTAGATATTTTCATTATTTGAAAACGTTATTATATAGTGGTCTGACTTTGGAATTTAATGTAGAAATTAAGAAACAAAAAGCAAAAAAATATTTTGACTTTCCTTAATTGTCAAGGTTACTTATTTTGGGATTGAAAATGATAATGGTTACAACCAATTTCGCTTTAATTGGACTCATTAGAAATTACCAAAATGGCAAAATCGACCTCGATCGAGTAACGTGCCCTAACATGGGTAGTGGCAACCACGACTTATTATGTGCCACATGAAACAGGGCATAACTTCGTCTACGCCTAAGAAAATTAATTAATTTAGTCAAGGCTGGGGGCTGGCCAAATTAGTGGCTCTATAATAGTCAAAGTCAAGTGGAAATGGTGACAATTACAAATAATAACTGTTCTATTATATTGTCGAGCAGATTAAATATATCTATACAAAATTCTATTGGCTGATAACAATCTTATCTTATTTCAAAAATAATGTATCTAATTTAATTTAGACTCAATGTCATTTTCCTCTGAGTTTACTATTCCGGAAGTCGTCGACACATTAATTTGACTGAATTATGTAACAAAATTCGGAATTAGAGTATATACAAGTAAAATTGGTAAATAAAATATTTACTAGTTCAGTCGTTTTATGCATATTAATATATTTGAAAAAAAACTCATTTTTAATCGTTTGGGTTGTCAGTTGATCCATGTTTGACTTTTGTGGATTATTAAATTAATTAAGTTGTAGAAGTTTTTCGATTTTCGCTCCGATTATGAAACTGATCTAGTTTGTTCAATTTTAACCCGTGTAATGTTTTTTTTTTTTTTTGGTTGACGAGGAGCCCGGCCCACGCTACGCTTCGCCTTTGCGCGACAGGGATAAACCTCGCTCCCTGCAATAAAGCTTGCAAACCACACAAAAGAGTTAAACCACCCTTAATGTGACAGGGTAACAGGCTCACACATAGCGTGTCCAGTGGGAATTGAACCCATGACCTATCGGTCCCGGGCCACCCATCTTCACCGCTATGTCATCCCAAGGAGACAAAGTGTAATGTTTCTTTTTGTTTTGTAGTTAAGTTAATTATATCTAATTTTAAATCATAAAGTAACAAAAATGTTAATTTTGACCCGTTTTCTAAAATCGGTAATATTTGGAATATAAAATTAAATAAAGTGAAAATAAGACCTGGAAATAACGCGGGAAATTGTGGAATAAGTTTGCAAGGCTGGAGTAGATTCTTGACCTATTGTTTATTTATTTATTAAAATTATCCTCCAATTAATATTAATCATACGGGTAGTTACATTGCTATTCTTCTAGAACTAAGCAATTAATGATGGAGATGCATCTCTAAAATTCGTTAAAAAACACTAGATTGAAAAAGACTATTATGATGTATACATAACTTCCGGAGCCATTCGAAAGTTCCATCTCATTGCAAGTCAATAAAATCTCTTTTTACTCCAAAAAAATTATTTGTCTAAGTTGACTTTTGCTCCCGGCTTAGGAAAACGACGATTGAAGATAATCCTACATAACAACTCCCAAATACCTGCCTTAATTATGCGTACCATCCATCCAGAATCAAACTACAAACCATGAACATCATAAGTGGTACACAGTTCATAATCTCTTGGCTTCTTTTCATCAACTTCTTCTTCCCCACTTACGCAAGCAGCATCCTGAATTCTTCTCAGATCTTTACAGACAATGGCGACACTGTCATCTCATCTAAAGGGACCTTCGAGATGGGCTTCTTCAACCCGGACGGTTCGACAAATCGGTACATGGCCATTTGGTACAAGAGTATAACACCAAGAACAGTGGTGTGGATTGCCAATAGAAACATTCCTCTCACAAACAGATCAGGTATGGTGAGAATTGTCGAGCCGGGGATTGTAGTTCTTGTTAATGCGACTAATGGTAGTAGTATCATATGGTCTACTAATACATCAAGAAATGTGGAGAATCCGGTAGCAGAGTTGCTAGATTCCGGGAATCTCGTAGTTCGAGATGCAAATGATGAGAGGCCAGAGAATTACCTCTGGCAGAGCTTTGACTATCCAACTGACACCCTCTTAGCCGGATTGAAGCTCGGTAAGAATTTTGTTACCGGTTTTGAAGTGTTTACCACATCGAAGAAGAGTGCCAGCGATCCGTCTCCGGCGGAGTATACATACCATCTTGATCCAACTGGCTATCCACAGCTTGAGATCAAGAAGGGTGATCTTGTGACGTATCGGACCGGGCCGTGGAACGGTAAGGGGTTTAGTGGAAACCCAAACTTGCAGAAGAATCCCATTTTCACGTATGAGGTGGTGTTGAATGAGGAGGAGGCGTATTACCGTTTTGCCCTCCTCAATGACTCCTTGATCACAATGGCTACTTTGAGTGGGAGCGGCGTTGCAATTAGATGGGTTTGGGTTGAAAGGACTCGGGAATGGGTTAGTTATCTTAGCATACCGGTGGATAACTGTGATGTGTATAATGGGTGTGGGCCGTACGGTAGTTGTAATATCAAGAACTCTCCTTCTTGTGGGTGTTTGGATAAGTTTGAGGTGAAAGATGTTCAAGGGTTTGGGAGGGGGGATTGGTCGGGCGGGTGTGTCCGGAGTAGAGAATTGAATTGTCGGAAGGGAGATGGATTTGTGAAGTATTCTGGTATTAAGTTGCCGGATACAAGAAACTCGACGTACAACACTAGCATGAGTCTTGATGAGTGCAGGAATGTATGCTTGAAGAATTGCTCCTGTACGGCGTATACAACTCTTAATATTGTGAAGGGTGAAGGTTGTTTGTTTTGGTTTGGTGATCTGATTGACATGAGGGAGATATCTCCGGGGCAAGAGGTTTATATAAGGATGGCTTCTTCTGAGTTGGGTGAGAATTAATTCATTTAGCTTTTGCTCTGCCTCTTTAGATTTATACCAAAAAATGTTGCATTCTAAGTTAATGTATGTTTTGATGAATGACAGCAGGCTCGGGAGGAAGCAGGCGGAAGATACTTACTGTAACGTTGTCTGTGGTGGCCGGTGTACTTCTGATGTGTCTGGTTTTGTATTGTCGAAGAAGAAAGAAGACGGACGATCAGCTGCAAGAAGCAGGTTAGGAGAGATTATGCTTATGCTTATGCTTATTATGCTTATGTTGTGTGGAATAATGTGGAATCATATGCATATTGATAGCTCTTGTTGCAGAAAGATCAATATGTAACTATGTCGATACTTGTCCGGATGAAAGTGGGCAGAGCAAGGACTTTGAGCTACCATTGTTTGACTTGGCCACACTGATCAGAGCTACTGATAGTTTTTCATTAAACAGTAAGCTTGGAGAGGGTGGATTTGGACCGGTTTATAAGGTAATGTCAAAATGGAGTTCATTTGATCATGCAGAAAATGTTAATGTATAATGTTTAAGTTGATTAATGATACTAATATGTTTTCGTACTAGGCTAACCATGAGGGGCAAGAAATCGCAGTCAAACGATTATCAAGAACTTCCCTACAAGGAGTGGATGAATTCAAGAATGAAGTAATCTGCATTGCAAAACTTCAGCATAGGAATCTAGTGAAGCTTCTAGGATGCTGCATTCAAGGAGAAGAAAAGATTCTGGTTTATGAGTACTTGACTAATAGAAGTTTGGACTTGATCCTGTTTGGTAAGTATCTGTCTCCCTCATCTCACTCACTCCAATTTAATAGCAACAAAGTCTAAAATATTAAAAAAATTCTTCTCTCAAATTTGCAGATCCAGTGAAAAGCATATTACTAGATTGGCCAATGCGCTTCAATATTATCAACGGCATTGCTCGTGGCCTCTTGTATCTTCATCAAGATTCCCGCCTCCGAGTCATCCACCGAGACCTCAAAGCCAGCAACATATTACTAGATTCTAACATGAATCCGAAGATATCCGACTTTGGACTTGCAAGAACTTTCGGAGGAGACGAAACTGGAGCCAACACGAGCCGAGTAGTAGGAACATAGTAAGTAAACATTCTTCACATAATAAATCACAATCACAAGCACTTTTCAAAATCTAATGTTATTATTACCAATGTAGTGGGTATATGTCACCAGAGTACGCCGGCGAAGGCCTTTTTTCTGTGAAGTCAGATGTGTTCAGCTACGGAGTGTTAGTGCTTGAAATCGTGAGCGGTAAGAGAAACAGGGGATTTCAACATAGAGATCACCACCTCAACCTTCTTGGACATGTAAGTAGCATTACACGAAACTAATTTCTTGTACTAAAAAGGGCCATAAAGTAATATTACATGTAATAACAGGCGTGGATGCTTTATAGAGAAGAGAGGTCGTTGGAATTGGTTGATCCTGTTCTAAGAAATTCGTGTGATTTGTCGGAGGTAATGCGGTCAATCCATATTGGGCTTTTGTGCGTTCAAGAACTCCCGCAAGACCGGCCAAGCATGTCTTTGGCGGTGCTGATGCTCAGCAACGGCGGCGATCTGCCGGAAGCTAAGCATCCCGGCTTCTTCGCGGGACGAGATGTAAACAGAAATGAAACTTCAAGCAGCTCAAACACGTCATCTTCTGCAAACTTCATGAGCATCACGCAGGCTGAGGGTAGATAATAGCGATGTCTTCCCACACTTGCAAGTTTTTTGTGTTTGTCCACACTTGAAAATTCATCATACGTATATAATTGATGAATTGAAACAAATTAGTGGATTATATTATTGCAAAAACTTGTGTGCATCATGTTGTACATGCAACATGATTCAATTACCCAATTTTGAGCCGCTTTGACCCGTGTTTGACATGCTGACGTCAGCATGACATAATTTTTTTGTACTCTTTTTCTTTCTTTTTTTTTTTTAACATTTTTTCCCCTATATTTTAAGGACGGACGTATCACTCTTTGCATACGAAAGTGTCAATCGTAACAAACAAAGTATCAATTGCAACAAACAAAATTTTTTTCATTTTTTTCCCTTTATTTTAAGAACAGACGTGTCACTCTTTGCATATGAAAGTGTCAATCGTAACAAATAATTTTTTTTATTTTTTCCCAATTTTTTTGATAAGGAAGGCGTGTCATTTGCAATAAATAAATGTGTCATTTGTTACTTATCCAAAGTATAAATCGTAACAAACAAAAGTGTCATTTGTATTTGAATAAAGTGTCATTTATATCATTTATTTTTTTAAAAAAATGCGATTTGTTTTGAAAAAAAATGTCGTTTGTTTATGAAAAAATTGTCAATTACAACGAACGAAAATGTCATTTATCTTAAAGTGTCAATCACACTAAAGTAAATTGGCACTCAGAATTAAGTAACGTGTCACTTTCATCTACTAATCAATATGAAGCATAATAACCAGAAATGTTACCCAAAGTGTCAATCGTAATAAACAAAAGTGTCAATTGTCCCGAATGAAAGTGTCATTATTTAGAACAAACGACATTTTTGTATACAGAGAGTGACACTCTCGTCCTTATAATAAAGGGGAATAAAACGAAAAAAAATGTCGTGTCATTCTTTGTATTTCCGAAAAGACGAAAAAAATGAAAAAACGAAAAAGACGAAAAAGGCGAAATAGACAAAAAATACGAAAAATACGAAAAAAAATTGTTGGGTGATGATTCAATCCTCAGCATGATCATACTGGTGGGAAATGACTCTATCTTCTATACTGAATCACGCTCAGTAGCCTCGTGCTCTGAACTGTTGAGAAGATTTGAAGATCCCAAAACCCTATCTGATTGGTGAACCATTCCTTTGTATTCGTATTTGTCTCTGAGGTTTCAGACTCAGTAGACACTCTGCTCTGGTCAAGGCGCTCAGTAGCTCATCAGCCTCAGCACCAGTGTAGAAGACTCGGTGAATCTTGGACTCGGCGGGAGCAAGATATGCGAGAGAGTCGGTTGAACCGAACTCGGCGAGAGTAGTTCACTAGACTCGGAGCCGATCATCGATAGACTTATCTCGGCCTATCTATCTCGAATACAAGGTCGGACTCAAGCAACGGCGGATAGTCTTCGGGGATTGTCGGAATCTTTTGAAAGACAATCGGCATTGTCATGTACGAGGAAGAGAGAAGTCGGCTTCGGTCCTGTCTCGAAGTTTGTCTTTGTCTCAACCACTCCATCCACCTCAACGAATGACAAGCATACACGTGTCTTCTCACCTGCTAAAGCTGCAGTCAACCTTTTACCTAAAAAGGTGGGAAAGTACACTGTTACCTACACCAAAAGAGCCGTTTGCTACCAAAAAGAGAGAGAGAGAGAAGAAGATCGTCTCCAACGGATCTATTTCAATCTCTGCTCTATAAATAGAGGGATCATTCAAGATTTGAAAAACGAGAGAATGCGCGCACCTAGAACACGAGAGAGCATTCAAACGAGCGATATTAACGACTAAGTCTTCCGCAAGAAACAACCGAGTTATCTCCAGCGAAAAGACTACATTCAGCTCAAAAGGAACCAAGCTGAACTGACATAAGCTTCTAGTATCCAAGCGACTGACACGAACCTATAGCTAAACCCTCAGCTGTTCGTCGCTCTAGATAGCTACATTCTCGTTCCTTATCCCTCTAACCCTAAGCTCACTTGTTATATCCATAGCTTAGACGAAGGAGTTCACATTTGAACCCAATCCTTATTGTAGAAGGACTCCTTCACTGTTGGAGAAGTTTGTCAAACACTTTAAGTTTGATAGTGTTGTAAACTGAGACTTGGATCAGTATAAAAACCAAGACGCGGCTTTGCCCGGTGTGCAAGCGGCGATCGAGACTAACTCGGGATAATAAATAGCCTCCTGATCATTCGGGACAGTGGACGTAGGATTTGAGCGATATCCGAACCACTTTAAAAATCCTGTGTCTCTTACTGCCTTCTTAACTGTTGCATTGATTTTACTATTCATACTGAACATCATATTTAAAATCAATCAACTGTCTCAGCATACTGACCTCTTAATCTACTAAACTGAGACTTAAAACGTTTTCTCACAAAAACTAATTTGGGCTACACTATTCCGCGCACTGAACTCTTACTGTAGATACTGAATTCTGACATAGTCAGTTAGCAGATCTCAGCTGAGTCAGTACTCTTAGCCTTTAACTCGATTCGAACGGTATGCAGTCTCTGGAACTAGTTTGATCGGACACCATCCTGAATAGGACTGTTCGAGTTCGAAATCGAGAAATCGAATCAGGTGTATTCACCCCCCCCCCTCTACACCTGACCGTATACTCGGGACCAACAATTGGTATCAGAGCAGGAGTTCTTTGACTCTTGTTATCTTTGAGACTGGTCTATTCGAACGGATCCGAGGGAAAACGTTTTTTTCACTGCATATCACTCTACATTCATATCTATATTCTTCATGGCTGATATGTCAGGTATAAGGATGGTACCCATGTTCTCGGTGGAGAATTATGGAGTATGGCGAGTCAGAATGGAAGCACATCTAACATCCCTCCATGACAGTATGACTGAAGTGCTTGAAGATGGACCTATCGTTCCCATGATCGATAGTGTCGTAACTCAGGACCAAGCTCAAGGAGGAGGAATGGTGACCGGGAAGAAGATTCCCAAAGACAGAAGTCTCTTCACTCCAGAGGAGAAGAAGCTTCACAACTTAGACCGTGTTGCCGTAAACGCCATACCGACCACCCTTAGTGATTCTTATCTTGGCGGGGGTTCGGGAATGCAAGACCGCTAAAGAACTACGGGATGCTCTTGCGCTACCGAGTCGAGGGACTCGGAAGATTAAAGCCAACAAATTAGCGCTGGAACTCCAAAAGCCGGAAAGCTTGTCTCTCATGCCCGGGGATAAAATCGAAGATCTAAACGTCGATTTACCAATCTGATGAACTCTATCAATGGGCTGGGAAAGACATTCGAAGAACCGAGAGATGAATCGAAGATTCGAGGGCACCGCCGGATGGACACTGGACACCTTTTGCCACTCTATTGCGACATTCGACTTAGATCTTGTGTCTCCCGACCATATCTTTTCGTAATTACAGGGCGAGAGGAGTTTGAGTTCGACAGACCTCAAAGAAAGCGTAGAGTGAAGCTGACACAAAAATCGACCATGCTTTCAAAGCATCAGTCAGCACAGCATCTCCAGCAACGAGCAAAACGACGAGTAAGACTGAACCTTCACTCAATGATTTACAAGAAAGAAGTCTCGCTCAGAAGTATGCACTGCTCACTGTAAAGTATCAGAAGGAGAAGGAGCGACGCAGAAAAGTGACTAAAGCCTATCGGGAAACGAAAGGTAAGTCAAATTATATGTCGAAACACACTCCTGACTCACAATCTTCTGAATGCGAAAGAAAGATGACTCCAGAACCATCAAAGAATAGCGAAAGCAAAGAAGAAAGAGTCATCGCTTGTTACAAGTCGCAAAAAGCCGGGACATTATCGGTATGATTGTCCGAGCTCGATAGTCTTTGAACGCGCAAAGCACGTAAGGCAAGGAGAGAGAAATTCGCCCGGAAAAGACAATCCTACATAGGCTGGTGAAATCTCGGACGACTCGGAAGAGGTCGACTCCTTTATGGATTCATCGGACGATGAAGCGGCTTTCATGGCCTTAGAGCTTGAAGTCGAAGAATCGGTGAAAAGTGCATGATGGCGGGCGAAGAGGATGAGGTAAATTCTCATGAACCACTTAACTCCTCTTCACACCGCACACACGACACTATTTCAAAGTGCGGATGAGAATTTGGACGTCGCAACCGCATACGAAGAACTGCTCGACGAACAAATTCAGATGAGTCTGCAGCTCAGCAAGACTCTTCAGGAGTTGGATACCCTAAAAATAGAGAATCAGAGACTTTCTCAGGAGAGTCAGGTTGCTACTGAGGCCGAAGGACTTGTGTTGAGACTCAGGGAGGAAATAAACTCTCTGATGGCCAAGTCTCAGCATCAAGAAGATCGGATTTCAGTTTTGACCAATGACTTGACTCAGAAAGATACTGGACTGAGTCTGCTGAAGCAAGAAATGTCAGGACTTCAGACCGAGCACGACACACTGAAGAAGAGTGATGATGTCTGGAGGAGCCTGATGACTGAGAGGTACATGGGTGCTGAGAAGAAATTAGAAGCTATGCTAGCAAGCAATAAGCCAAAGCACTGCAAGGAAGGACTTGGATTCAGTCTAGGAGCTTCCACATCTGCCCCAGTACACTCAGAAGTACGGCTTGCTGATAGATTTGTTCGAGGGGAGACTATCAACGCAGATATACTAAACCCCCTAGCAAAGAACAAACAGAAGATGAAAGCACCTCATCCCACACATCAGCATTCTGACAAGAAGATCAGTGCCAAGAAACCCCAGTTCAGTCAAGGGGGAACCAGCAAATCAAAATTGGCAGATCAGTATGGACCTCCAAAGCTGACACATCCAGCTCAGTATGGGTCATACTATTATGAACCTATAGTCAGAAGAGGCTCCAAAGGTCAGAAGAAAAAGAAAGCCACACAGAAGGCTAAGGTCAGCAGTCCACCAACTCAGAAGATCAGGACTCCTGAACCTCAGAAGCCTCAGAAGTCACCTTTGACCAGTCCAGTGGTCAGATATGTTGACTCTAATGGAAAGAAAATGTCTGAAACCACCAGGGTTGTTAGACAGATTTGGGTTATGAAAACTAACATCTAAGGACCCAAAATAAAAAATGAAGGGTACCTGAATAAAATTCTGTTTTGCAGGTGCGTAAAGACCCATGGTATGTGGACAGCGGATGCTCAAGACACATGACATACCAAAGAAGTCTACTGAAGAATTACATCACTGAAGAAGGACCCAGAATTGAGTTTGGAGACAATGCAAAAGGCTATACCAGAGGATATGGAACACTCAGCATTGGAACTGCCAAAGTTCCAAGAGTATCATATGTTGAAGGACTTCAGCATAATCTTCTCTCTGTTAGTCAATTTTGTGATAACTCAAATAGAGTGATTTTTGACGCTGGTTTCTGTGATGTTATTGATAAATCCACAGGGAAAACAGTGTTATCAGGTTCGCGCAGAAAGAACATATATGTGGCCGATCGGAACTCGGTGAACACGAAGCTTGCTTATTGGCGAAGAATGACAACCGCACGGGGTGGCTATGGCACGAAGACTCGGCCATCTCAACTTTAAGACGCTCAACAAGCTTGCAAGAAACACTCTAGCAAGGGGACCGCCGAATGAAGTATTCAACAAAGACACTCGGTGTGAAGCATGTCCGAAGGGAAAGCAAACAAGGAATCAAAATCCTCCCGGTTCCATCGCCTTCCACGAATGGAATTCTTCGGTGCTACATATGGATTTGTTCGGTCCAGTCTCCCCGGTGACGATCGAGGCGAGAAAATATGCATTAGTGGTCATTGATGACTACTCGCGCTACACATGGGTCATATTCATTGCCAACAAGTCGACGTCAAACAGAGTTACCAACGCTTCGAAAAAGCTCGGTGTCGAGAAGAACACCAAGATCGAGAAAAATACGTTCGGCACGGAGGAACCGAGTTCCTTAATTCCATGGTAAAGGAGTTACGCAAAGTAGAAGGAATAGAGCATGAGACTTTCACCGCACGCACACCTCAACGGAATGGAGTTGCTCGAACGAAAGAACAGAACTCTAAAAGAGGCGGCTAGCACTCTCCTCGCGGACTCGGGACTCCCAACCAAATTCTCGGGTGAAGCTACGTCTCGCATGTTATACTCGAGAATAGATCTCTACCGACAAAAACAAAGCATAAGAGAACACCATATGAACTATGGAACGGCAGGAAGCCTTCTCTATCTTATTTCCATATTTTTGGTTGTTCATGCTTTATCCACAATAATGGGAAAGATCGGTGAAGACTTTTGATAGCAAGTCGGATCGGGGAGTATTCTTAGGATACTCTCGGGTCGACAAAGCTTTCGAGTATTCAACTATCGGACTCTTTGCGTGGAGGAAAGCCCTCATGTTGTTTTTAACGAGTTTGCTACGAAGACGGGAGCAATAACTCAAATTCTCGAATCCGAGGACATCGAAGCGGCTACGGGATCTAAGCTTAAAAGACAAATCCGAAAAGATCCAGGCTATGTTGGGATGATGATTCGGACGAAGAAACCGAAGACAAATCTATCGAATCTCAACCAGTGAGCAAGTAGGCGAGCGATTGATTCTCCCGAACGGAATCAATCCCGGGTAACTCGAGTCGATGAGGAAACCGTAGAGGTAACTGAGACCAACACTACTGAGAATAACAACTCAGGGGGAACGTCTAGTAATGTTCCTGAGCTGAATACCCCTGAACCTGGTGACTCAGTAGATCATACTCTTGTTACTGAATTACTTCAATCTCGGAATAGTACAAGCTGAAATGCCTAACTCACCTACTATCTCGTGTTGAACAAATTTCAGATGAAGAGTTAAAACATCGTAGATCGTGGCTAGATGCTCACACTGCTGATCTTATAATTGGAGATCCTTTAGCACATGTCAAGACAAGATCCAGATTTTGTCAAGGAGAAAGCGCATTATTTTCCTGCTTCTTGTCTACTGAAGAGCCTCAGAATATTGAGGATGCACTTAAAGATCTTGGCTTGGATTATTGCTATGCGAGAAGAGCTGAATCGGTTCACGAGAAACGAAGTATGGGAGCTTGTAGACGGACCCCCGGCATCAACATGTCATTGGAACCAAATGGGTCTTCAAAAACAAGCGAGATGAAAACAACGTTATAGTAAGGAACAAAGCAAGACTCGTGGCTAAAGGCTACTGTCAAGCCGAAGGGATAGATTTCGATGAAACGTTCGCTCCAGTTGCAAGATTGGAGGCAATCAGACTATTCCTGGCCTACGCAGCACATCAACGATTCAGAGTTTATCAAATGGATGTGAAGTCTGCGTTCCTGAACGGCGTGCTGAAAGAAGAAGTCTATGTGGAACAACCGCCCGGTTTTCAGCAGGGACATCAAGTATATAGACTCAGAAAGGCTCTATACGGGTTAAAACAAGCACCCAGGGCTTGGTACGATACCCTGTCTGAGTTTCTTCTTCAGAAAGGTTTTCAGAAAGGCACAGTAGACCGCACTCTATTCAGCATTCGACTGGAAGAAGACTTGTTACTTGTGCAGATCTACGTGGATGACATTATCTTCGGTTCGAAGAATGTCATTATGTGTCAGCAATTTGAAAAGATGATGAAGGATAAGTTCGAGATGTCAATGATGGGTGAAATGAACTACTTCCTTGGTTTTCAAGTCAAGCAATCCGAAAAGGGAACGTTCATCAACCAAGGCAAATACACTCGAGACCTCATCAAAAGATTCGGCTGCACATCCGGCAAACCTATCAAGATCCCGATGAACACGAATATGAAAATCGATCTTGATAAGGAGGGAGTATCAGTAGATCAAACTGAATACCGTGCTATAATTGGTTCTTTATTATATCTAACGACTACTCGTCCCGACATAACTTATCTTTGTAGGTGTACGTGCTCGATTTCGGGCGAATCCCAAGCGAGTCATATGGACTCAAGCAAAGAAGATTCACCGCTATCTACGAGGAACACCGACATGGGTTTATGGTATCCGGTGATGATAATATTGAACTAACTGGTTATTCGATGCCGACTATGCGGGATGTAGAATAGACCGAAAATCAACTTCGGGGAACATGTCGGTTCCTTGGCGGCAAGATGATCTCGTGGTTTTCAAAGAAACAAGCACTCGGTGGCCACGTCGACTACCGAAGCCGAATACATGGCTCTGCCGGAAGTTGTTGCGCCCAAATCCTTTGGCCGAGACGGCAATGAGAGACTATGACGTCATTCGGAATGAAGTGCCGATCTTACGCCACGTGCCAGTGCTATTGCAATCACTCAGAATCCTGTTCTTCACACAAGATGCAAGCACGTGGACATCAGACATCACTTCATTCGTGACCATGTCGAAAAGAAGGATATCAGAATGGAAAAGATCCATACTGACAAACAAAGGGCTGATATACTGACCAAGCCTCTAGCTGAATCCAGATTCAGAGAACTTTCAGTAGAGCTAGGTCTGCTGGACCCTACTGACCCCAGTCAGTAATAAGGTTTCAGGAGAGGAACATTCCAGTGAGGGGGAATGATCACTCTCAGTACTGAGTAAGTTCAGTACGTAGAGATTCAGAAAACCATCTACACGAGGTATCAGCTGACTACTATGTTCAGCTGACAGGTTTGCGTATCTTTACTCTAGTATCTAAAGCAACAATGATAAGCATTTATTATGGAGATTCAGCATGATTTAAATATCTCTTAGTTTGTCATTTATTGATAACAGATTACATTTAATACACGACATTCTATGCACAACTTTCTTTGAACTCGTGCGCATTAAATGCATGTCTTATCATAGTTACTCTTTAGGCATGTTTACAACTTGCATTGACTTAGACGGCTTTTGTGATCATTACCTTTTATAATATTGAATCTTAACCGTCCATCTCATAAAGTAGGTTTAAACTCAGCCTTAGATCGATAACTGTTCATCTTCTAGACATGTACATATTTCGATCAAATCTTAAGAACCGCCATATTCGCACTTAACATTACGATCATATCTTACCTCCGAAAAATCCGAGAATACCTTTGTGCAAAAACCCTCATTTGCTTACTTTCACCTCGATCAAATTCTCGGTATGCCTACATGTAGTTACTTATGTGTTGATCATTATTGATTAGTATTATATATAAAAAGTTTATTTAAATCGATACTGATAACAACTTCATGTAACAGGTACAATGGCGGAAACCAATATCTCTATGATATCTCCAACGGATATGCAGAACATTCTGGAGAAGGATCGCGTGTGGTTTGAACCCACCATGGATTTCTATTCATGCGATCTGGAGTATATGGATGAGATCTTCTCAGCTCTGCGCGAGTCAGGGCTGGAGAAATTTCTGTCTAGGAGGCCTTCGTTCTTCCTCCCGAGACAGGTTGCGAGCTGTACCTTGACCCCAGACGCAGTGTCTGGAGACGTAGTGGCAAGGTTTGTTGCCCATTCTATCCAAAACGCCACTATGGAGCTGAAGCAAATGTCCATCAAGGATGCCTTGAAGCGGAGTTTTGATCTGCCCTCCGAAGGAACCAGTACAGTCGGGTACAGAGACGACCAAGTTGATGAATACCTTACCGTGTTCTGTGGAAAGCCCACTACATTCAGAGCTGCTTTTCCGAAGAACAGCATGTTGCCTTAGTTCAGGGCACTTGCCTATATAGTGACGCAGCTACTGACAAGCCAAGCAGGGTCGTTTGACCAGGTGTCGAGGCCTAAGATTCAGATGATGATGGCCATATACGACCGAGCCCAGATAAATTGGACGGAGTTCTTTCTCCGAGAATTCATGGCTCGAGCCGCTAAGTTCGACAAAGCATCGAACATGCCGAGCGCAAAGGGCAAATTGCTTGTATGGACTCAAACCGTCCATTATGATCGAAGATTTATGTGGATTCGAGCCTATCACCTACGGTGACAAGGAGTACTTCAATGTGAAGAAGGTCGGATTTCACAACAAGACAAGCAGCGCTTCAGGCAGATAGGGTCGGGACCCTCGGCAGTCTCTCCGAAATCAAAGTCTCGACGAGCTACGCCTACAAAGAAAAGAACCCCTCCCGCTAAAACTCCTAAGGCACCGGTAAAGAAACCGAAGAAAGCCGTTGAGGTGCCGGCCTACGAGGAGGTTCCGGAAGTACCCTGTCGAACGAGGCTCCCGAGAAGACTACTCGGCCCATGCAGTGGTTGATGAGTCCGAGTCTTCGAGAAGACTCGGTCGATGGAAAAGATTGTTTCCACCGAAAGGGACCAAGGGGATGCTTCGAAGCTCGGAGCGCAGATATTCGGCGCCTAGACGGCCCCCCCTTTCGTCCCTCCACTCGGCTCGGTCCCTCCAACCGAAGAGCGAGACTTCACACATAGACTTGGAGTCCGAGATCGCATCTCGAAGGTGAATCAATCGGGATGGAAGCTTCGGTGATTATATCCAGAGCATCCCGAGAAATTCTACAACTAGTTCCGGAGCTTGCTGACTACTCAGACTTGTTGCTCATCACCAAAACAGCAAGGCTCCACATGTTGCTTCGCGACATCGGGAGTGGCCTCGTCTCTGCGCGCCTTGTCCTCCACTACTCCTGTCGGCAGTGCATGAAGAGGAATTGAGACCGAGAGAGGAGATAAGGCTATTCGGAGCCCGAAGACCTCGGCTCAATGGACAATCCGAGGGCTGCAATGCCGGCCATGATTCATGATCGACAGCACGCCTCCGGCCCAAGCACCCTCGGATGGGTCAGACCATGACGACCCACCCTGTGATTCAGGCCCTGGAAAGCCTGATGAGGGACATCCACAGGACAAGGATACCCATACTGAAATTGCTCCACCTCTCAGTATCCTTGGTCCTGAGATGTCCAAGGCTGGTGCTTCGTCCTCGCAGAGCCCGCTCGGCTCTTCTTGCCGCGATCGACTTTCGAAGCGGCGCCCGGCCCGGACCGCAAAGAGATCTCGATCAGTGGCAAAAGCCTTAACCGCCCAAGGGATCAAAAATCAAGATCTTGCGAAGGCTATCCATAGGACATGGGAAGCGCATGCTCAAGCCACGACTAAAGAACTTCGTGGGCCGAAGTCTTCGTCTCTTCATCGCCCGCCCCCGATGTTTCCGCGCTTATTTCGAAGCGTTGGCTCAAAGAACAAGTCAAATTCGAAGCTCGGCTCAAGATCTTTCGGGAGAGCCAAGCCAAGCTACTAGATGAATTTTTGGCTTCTAAACTGGCTCATACTGACGCTATCACTGAACAATCCGAGGCCACTGAACAAAGACTTGAGAATATCCAACTGGCCTTGGAAGACAAGATCACTGAGAAGCTGAAAGACTTCAAGGAAGCAGCCGACCTCTCTCACAAGCAATACAAGGAAAACCTTACCATGGAGAGGAACGAGTTGCATGAGGCTCTGACTAAGCTCCACGATCGTCTTGATGAGTTGTCAACCTCCTACAAAAGTCTGAAGAAGTCAGTCCTAGTCCCTACCCCGGTGCTCATTGATGATGTCAAAAAGGGGGAAAGTGAAGGAAAAAGGGAAGGAAAGAAGAATACTGAGAAGCTGACTCAAACTTAGTCTCAGAAGGGTGAGGCCCAGGGTGTTTCGGCTGCGAGCACAGCTGAAACCGGCCCAAGTGGCTCAGGACCCCAGCAGACTACTCAGGCAACCCAGACTCCCAAAGACATTATTAAGGAGGTTGCCTGAGTACGCCGAACAAAGGGCGGTGGAGGACTCAGAAGAAGAAGAGGCTCCTATTCCACCACCAGTTCAAGAAGGCAAGGGCAAACAGAAGCTTAAAATTCCAACCCCTCCAGAGCAAAGCGATTAAGGTACATATCTGGTGAGGAGGAAGCCCAAATAGCTGCGGATGAGAGACGGCCGAGAAATTGCAGAGGCCGAAGCAGCTAACAAGCCAAAGTCTAAGCCTGCCAAAGGAAAGACTAAAGCCCCATCCAGAGGAGGAAAGATAACTGCTAGACTGCCTCCGAGAAAGCTCATCATAACAGATGAAGAAGACAGAGAAAAAGAAAAGGAGCAGCAGCAGAAGAATACTGAAAGACAGGGTACATCCAAATCTAGATCTAGTACCCCTGCTGAATCAGAACAAGCTCCTCAGAAGCCTCAAGAGCAAGATGCAGAAATTGAAGAAATCTTTGCTCAGATGGATAGATATCTCTACAGAGGAGAGGAAGCTAGACGAGATAGAGGCCGCCGGACGGAGGATACATTTGGCGGACCTTGAGGCACTCGGGAAGCGTCTTGAACAAGAGGCCGAGCCGAGAGTTCCTTCGAAAGCCGACATTCCTTATCGATACAGAAGGTTCAGGAAGCCAAACGATCTGAAAACACATAGATGGCCGAGATCAGACGAATGGATGCCTATTCAGTTCAATCAGAGATGGGACTCGGCCAAGATAGAGTTTATCAAGAGAAATTATCTCTGGTGATTCTGGCCTGAAATGTCTAAGGCTGATGCCTATGTCGAGTGGATGACCATTACTGAACCTGATCTTTACCCATATATGCATAGAGCAGTAACTGAAGGGGTAGTAGTCAGCGTTCCTGAAGCAAGGATCATTCCTCCACCCAGAAGACAAGACGACTCAGTACATCTCGGAATGATTGAACAAGAAGTGAAGAATGCTGCGTTGAACAGAGGACTAGAACAAGATGATCCAGCAGACTTCGCCGAATACCTGAAGCTGAGGAAGAACACGTTCAGAATGTATGGAGTTCAACTGCCTGAAGATCAATCCCAAGGTTTCATGAATAGGATTCAGCAGTTTAAGGGTTCTCCCTCTTAGTTCTTCTTTTAGCTTAGCAAGATTTGTAATGTACTGAACTGTTTATTATATATATACAAATCTTCTTTTGGCTCTGACAACTACTTGTTGTCTAAATAGCCGTGTTTGCTTTATGCTTTAACACTCAGAATCACTGAAGTGATTACTGACACACACACTTTGTTTATATACTTGTCAGTTTTTGCTTGGTTAGATCTCTGATAGACTAGACTTTCGGAGAGTTATTATTTCTCTTAGGGGGAAATTGTTGCATGGGGGAAATTATTGTAAAGGGGGAAATTGTTCTGCCCTGTCTCCCTCGATAGTCTAGCACTTACCGCACAACTCCACTGATCCTACTTGTAATATTTGTAAGGAGCTCTGTTTCTGAGTAAATTAGTGTTTAGCATAGTTGATAGGACATAGATGATAGGTTTTGGCATCATCAAATAGGGGGAAATTGTTGGGTGATGATTCAATCCTCAGCATGATCATACTGGTGGGAAATGACTCTATCTTCTATACTAAATCACGCTCAGTAGCCTCGTGCTCTGAACTGTTGAGAAGATTTGAAGATCCCAAAACCCTATCTGATTGGTGAACCATTCCTTTGTATTCGTATTTGTCTACGAGGTTTCGGACTCGGTAGACACTCTGCTCCGGTCAAGGCGCTCGGTAGCTCATCGGCCTCGGCACCGGTGTAGAAGACTCGGTGAATCTTGGACTCGGCGAGAGCAAGATATCGAGAGAGTCGGTTGAACCGAACTCGGCGGGAGTAGTTCACTGGACTCGTAGCCGATCATCGGTAGACTTATCTCGGCGAGCCTATCTACCGAATACAAGGTCGGACTCAAGAACGGCGGATAGTCTTCGGGGCTGTCGAGAATCTTTTGAAAGACAATCGGCATTGTCATGTACGAGGAAGAGAGAAGTCGGCTTCGGCCCGTCTCGAAGTTTGTCTTTGTCTCAACCACTCCATCCACCTCAACGAATGACAAGCATACACGTGTCTTCTCACCTGCTAAAGCTGCAGTCAACCTTTTACCTAAAAAGGTGGGAAAGTACACTGTTACCTACACCAAAAGAGCCGTTTGCTACCAAAAAGAGAGAGAGAGAGAGAAGAAGATCGTCTCCAACGGATCTATTTCAATCTCTGCTCTATAAATAGAGGGATCATTCAAGATTTGAAAAACGAGAGAATGCGCGCACCTAGAACCCGAGAGAGCATTCAAACGAGCGATATTAACGACTAAGTCTTCCGCAAGAAACAATCGAGTTATCTCCGGCGAAAAGACTACATTCAGCTCAAAAGGAACCAAGCTGAACTGACATAAGCTTCTAGTATCCAAGCGACTGACACGAACCTATAGCTAAACCCTCAGCTGTTCGTCGCTCTAGATAGCTACATTCTCGTTCCTTATCCCTCTAACCCTAAGCTCACTTGTTATATCCATAGCTTAGACGAAGGAGTTCACATTTGAACCCAATCCTTATTGTATAAGGACTCCTTCACTGTTGGAGAAGTTTGTCAAACACTTTAAGTTTGATAGTGTTGTAACCGAGACTTGGATCGAGTATAAAAACCAAGACGCGGCTTTGCCCAGTGTGCAAGCTGACTGAGACTAACTCAGGATAATAAATAGCCTCCTGATCATTCGGGACAGTGGACGTAGGATTTGAGCGTTATCCGAACCACTTTAAAAATCATGTGTCTCTTACTGCCTTCTTAACTGCTGCATTGATTTTACTATTCATACTGAACATCATATTTAAAATCAATCAACTGTCTCAGCATACTGACCTCTTAATCTACTGAACTGAGACTTAAAACGTTTTCTCACAAAAACTGATTTGGGCCTACACTATTCCGCGCACTGAACTCTTACTGTAGATACTGAATTCTGACGTAGTCAGTTAGCGAATCTCGGTGAGTCGGTACTCTTAGCCTTTAACTCGATTCGAGAACAGTATGCCCGGTCCGCCGAATCAGTTTGATCGGACACCATCCTGAATAGGACTGTTCGAGTTCGAAATCGAGAAATCGAATCAGGTGTATTCACCCCCCCCCCCCTCTACACCTGACCGTATACTCGGGACCAACAAAAATGAAAAAGACAAAAAAAACGAAAAAAGGCGAAAAAGACGGAAAAAACGAAAAAAAACGAAAAAATGAAAAAAGTGTTGTAAATATATTTTATATATATACTTACCATATATTGTGATGACCATGTAAACCCTAAAAGCCCATGAGCCCATCTTGTACTCTTAAATAGAGGTCTCCACCCTCATAATAATAGACATCTCATTCCCGCTCTCTCTATTCATTCTCTACATTCCCTCTAGTTTATAACACGTTATCAGCACGAAACACTCTTCTCAAAAGACGAGACGATAAGCACGAAAGGTATAACTCTCGATTCTTCTTTAATTATTATTACACCTATTGATATTCTACCCCACGTAATCAATCTTTACAAATTGAGATTATGAATTCATTTTTTTTAAACTTACGTGGTCAACTTCTACGTGTAATAAAATATTGAATTGGATATTTTGGCGGACAATATCCACGGAAGCTATGGTTTAATTTTCGAATTGATTCCTCTAATTATATTATTATTATTGTTGCTCCTGAAGTAGCACAATACCCTAATATTCCTGAAGAATATTACTTAACTTTTTGTTGCTCCAGAAGTAGCACTATATATTAATATCCTGAAGAATATTATAAGCTCTTGATTAAGAGCAATTCCAAAACATATTTTTAACTTAAATTGTTGCTCCAGAAGTAGCACAATCAATATTCCCGAAGAATATTACATGCTCTTGAAGAGCATTTATTTACGCTTTTATTTATTTATTTGTTTGTTATTTATTTATTTATTTAATGTTGAATCTAGATTGTTGCTCCTGAAGTAGCACAATCCATATTTCTGAATAATATCATAAGCTCTTAAAGGGAAATTCAAACCTATTGAAATAACTTAATTATTGCTCCAGAAGTAGCATTATTTAATATTCTTGAAGAATATTACACACTCTTGAAGAGTTATTAGTATGATCTATGTATTTACTATATATATATATATATATATATATATATATATATATATATATATATATATACATTAATCTCAATCTGTTGCTCCTGAAGTAGCACACAATTAATATTCCTGAAGAATATTACATGTTTTCGATGAGCAATTCATATATTTTGTCTTATTGACGGTCGAATCTTGGTTCTTGAATTGTTATTATTGTTGCTCCCGAAGTAGCACAATTGATATTCTCAAATAATATTATATGTTCTTGAAGAACAATTGAGTTTCTAGAAAATATTAACCTTTCGCCTGAAGTGGTTTAATATAGACTAAAATTGTTGTTACTGAAGTAGCACAATTTGTATTTTCCTCAAGAATACTACATTTTCTTGAAGAACAATTCAAGCTCTTGATTTTGGCAATATGTTCATAATTCTAATTGTTGCTCTTGAAGTAGCACAATTAACTCTACATGTTCTTGGAACAACAACCATACTTTAATTGTTGCTCCTGAAGTAGCACAATTAATATTCTTGATGAAGATTACATGTTCCTAAAGAACAACGAATATATAAAGGTATGTTGTAATTTAATGTATTACTTAATTACATGGAGTGGTAGCAAGAGCTCCTCTATGTTGCCTAATTTCTTTTCAAGAATGGTTGTGAGATCCAGTAGATCTCAAAATTTATAATTTATTGATTTCATTTATCTTGAATAAAAGTGAATTGTTGCTCTGGAAGTAGCACAATTACATTCCTGAAGAATGACCATAATGTGATATTAACATTATCATCACATGTTTGTGGAAATGCTTCAAATAAGTATTTTTATATACTATTTAACTTTTGCTCCTGAAGTAGCATCATTTATATTCCAGAAGAATATTAAATGCTCTTAAAGAGCAACTCGCATTTTCGATGATATATGTTATTTTTGAATGAAAAACAGTGTTTATGTCTTTTTGACATTAATGAAATCTTGATATAGATGCTCATCTACCAATAAGAGGCATGGGGAAGATAATAATAGAATGAAACGAAGCATCCCAACAGGATTGCATCAAATATTAATTATTTGTCCTCCCTAAAGCTCGATACGAATAGTTGCATATTCACTGCAAGATTTTAAAATCTAGTGGATCGAAATTATTGAAGGCTCCAGAAGAGCATGTGTCATTCTATCAAATGATACTAAATTAACTATTGAACATGCCCTTTACTCTAGTAAGTCTAGAAGACACTTACTAAGTTTTAAGAATATGCAATGGATAGCATATTGAAATTATATAAGAAGATAGTGATTCTTTTGTATTTAGCCAGAAGCTAACAAAAGAAAAGTTATCACACTACCACCTTGAATGTATTACACATTCATAAAAATAAGTAGACAAAAATGTCATGAACCAGAAGTTCAAAAGAGCTTTATGCTTTCACATGATAAGTTTGGACATTTGCAAGCAACTATGATGCGCAACATAATTGAAAATTCATATGGGCGCTGTAGAGAGATCCTGAAGAATCTCTTAATTTCCATGAATGCTCGATTTCTATAAGAAATTTAGCAATTGGTAAAACTACAATTTCAAAAATAAAGAGCTCAATTTCATCAAGAAGATTTGCCTTGATAAAGCGAGTGAGTTTATTAAACTCCAAGTTCCTCCTGAAGATGATTTATATCAGATGGCTTTGGAATTGAGATCATATAATTACTTGCTCATATCCATACTCAAAATGGTTTTTGTTCATATAAATATGAGTCTCACAAAGGAGATTGTTATTTTGATAAAATAACGTTCCAACATTAGGTGGAACATATGTCACATTCAGATTCCTAAAGTAATCAATGTGAAATCTACATCCAAAGAAAAAGAAGCACAAGGAAAAAATAGTCACATTTGGATTCCAGAAGTAATCAATGTGAACATGAAGTCGAAAGATTCATTTGCAAAAGATTGCAAATCAACTTCTTGGTGCTTTTTATGTATATAAGAAGTGACAATGTTATACATTTGCTGCAAACACCCCCGCCAAAATAAATGTCCCTGAAGGACAAGTACAAATGGTAGCAAATTCATATAAAGTTCGTAAAAAAAATATGGTCGACCAATTGGTTCAAAAAGAAATTTTGTGCCTAAGATAAAGGGGTACAAAATATGAACCAAACCATGACGAATATGATTAATCAATCAAATGATGTTCCTGAAGAATTACAAACATCTGAAAATACTGAGATCTCAAAATATTGGAGAGATCAAATATTGTCGTGGACGCACGATAATATTTTCCCCTTTTAATATGACTCTTGCAATGATAAAAGAGGATCCTCAACGACGATCTATAAGAGATTGTCAATATTGAAATAATTGGCCAAAGAGAACAAAGTCATATAAGGTGAATTAATATTCCCTAGAAAGCCGGAAACATTTGGACCTATAGTTCCAAAATCTGGAAAGTATATCTGAAGGAATAATAGGTTTATAGTAAGGCTACCTTCCTCCTGGTGTGTTGTCGCGGCTCCGATTGTTGCTCCTGTGTCAGATCTTCTGATCTGTGTCCCGGCCTTTTTCTCCCTCTGGGTGGTCAGAGATCTGAAGAAAATAAATTTATTTTTCTCTCTGGTAACTCACGCCACTCTCGATTTTTATGAATCAATTGTTGAGTTTCTGAACAGAATACTAATATATATAGGCTTCAAAAACCTATATAATATTAATATATTTGTAGCCCATTAATTTAATTATAATCCAATGGGCTTCTATTAAATCAGCCCATAATATAATTAATTAATTTATTGGGCTACTAATATTTATCAATTAATTGGCCCGACCAATTAATTCCGAATAAATAACATTATTAAATAATGTAAAATACATTAATCCATTAATAATGAATTCTGAGAGATAATAAATTACTAGGCAACTAATTGGGCCAGATCAGGGATCCAATACAAGAAATAAAGCTGGGCCTCCAATTAATTAATTATCCATGCTCAGCCCAGAGCAAAATTAATTAATTAACACAGATTCATTCCACTAGAGAATCCGTGTTGACTTACCCCTTTATCCCAATTTGAGCAAGGGCTTGTATTTTAGACTTAATCGATCTCCGTATTTAAGATAGAAATATCCGTTAATTAATTAAGCTTACTGACTGCTTAAATTAATTAACATCTTGTATTCCTGAGTAGTACCACTCGACCTTATTAACACACCTGAACTTAATCAACCGGTCGGGTTTAGTGTGCTAATCCTTTCGAGTTCCTCAGGGGATATTATCAACCCATTCCTGGGATACGGCTGCAAGATACAGACAACCAGCCTGAGCCACAAATGACTACTAACACCCAAGATACGTAGATCGGGTCGCTCATTGGACGTTCACCATAGTAGGTCAAAGTGATAGATAGCCAAATGCACTCGATGAAGTCTTACCAAGCTTAAGATCGGCTAAGTCACCGAGATCTTGGTTCTCCACTAAGGTCGGTTAGGAGAACACATCTCACCGTGATCCTTCAATACACCACCTTAAGTGTACCAAGTAAAGACAAGCGGCTAAGACAAGCCACTTCTTATCTAAAGCTACGGCTTAAACCGACAACTTCATCCTTAAGTTGTCTCTACGTGTTAGCTGTTTATATCTTGTCAGTTCAACCAATTTGTGTTGTCTTCTGTGATACCCGACACACCACACAAATCTAACTTTTATACAAGATAAAGGATAACATGTGCAAATATACATATTTATCAGATAGGAGAATCAAACAGTGGTAAGGACAAAAACACATTGTATACAAGCATAAAAGTGCTTCCAAGTATACAAAATCCCAACAATTCTCCCACTTATACTAAAGTAAACTTTTAGTATACAATGTGTCTATATCTCGGCTATCTAGGTACAAACTAGTACCCAGCTATATCTTAGCTATATATCCTATCTATCACGACATCTTCTCCCACTTATACAAAAGTTTCTGTAGTCCTAAGTGGGGCATCTCTACCATCCCAAAGTCACGAACATGCTTCTCGTAAGCCGGGAGTGGTAAGCTCTTCGTGAAAGGATTAGCTAGGTTGACTTCGGCCCAATTTTGTCAATCACCGGGTCACCTCGATTTACGAATACTCGTATAATATGGTACTTCCTGTCTATGTGTTTAAACGCCTTGTGAGATCTAGGTTCCTTAAAATTTGTCACTGCACCCGCATTATCACAATAAATTGTGATAGTCTTAGACAAGTTCAGAACAATATCAAGATCCTGGAGGAAATTCTTGAGCCAATTGCCTCGTCGAAGCTTCCGAAGCGACCACATACTCTGCTTCCATGGTTGAGTCCGCAATGCATTTACGCTTTGCACTCCTCCATGAAATGGCTCCACCTCCCAAGGTAAACACATAACCCGAGGTAGACTTCTACTCGTCTCTCGTCGGCCCTAGAAATCCGATTCCGTATAACCCAAAGACACTAGGCGTCCGACTGGTAAACAAGCATATAATCTCTAGTCCGTTTAAGGTACTTGAGAATATACTTGACCGCATGATCCAGTATTCCTTTCCGGGGGTTAGGCGATATCTTGAGACCATGCCTACGGCATATGAGATATCTGCTCTTGTACAAAGCATCGCATACATGAGGCTACCGGCAGCGGAAGCATATGGTACTTGCCTCATACTTTCTATCTCTTCAGGCGTTTTCAGGGCACTGATTCTTGGATAGAAAAATGCCATGTCTGAAAGGTACTAAACCTCTCTTGGCTTTTGCATGCTAAAACGAGCAATAACGGTGTCAATGTAGGACACTTGTGACAAGCTTAACATCCTTTTTTCTGGCGATCTCGAATAACCTTGATCCCAAGGATGTAAGCAGCTTCACCTAAGTCCTTCATTTGAAACTGCTCGGATAACCACGTCTTTACGTCTGATAACACTTCAACATTATTGCTAATGCGAAGGATGTCATCTACGTAAAATGCAAGAAACACCACTGATCCGTTAACACAAATACGTTACACACACCTCGTTAGGACAGGATACAAATCCATAGGATTTGACTACTTCGTCGAAAACGCTGGTGCCATAACCGGAAATCTTGCTTAAGTCCATGAATAGAATTCTTAAGCTTCCAAATTAGATGCTCTTCGCCCTCCTTCACATAACCATCCTGGGTGTTTCATGTGGATGTCCCTACCTTTTTCAAGGTGACCGTTTAGGAATGCGGTTTTGACATATATTTGCCGGATATCTAGGTTCATGTGAGCTGATATGGCAAGGAGAATCGGGAATGGACTTGATCATTGCTACGGGCGAGAAGGTGTCTTCATAATCGATACCTTCTTTCGGGTAAAACCCTTCGCCACTAGCTTCGGCCTTAAACGCCATGATCTCTTCATTCGGTGCTCTCTCTTTCTCTTGTATACTCACTTACTACCAATAGCATTGCAGCCCTCGGGTAGTTCGGTGATCTTGTATACATCCATATCGATTATGGACTCAAATTTCGAGTCCATGGTGCATCTACATCTCCCATTTGTTTCGTTGTAAGTCCGAGGGATCCACGGTATCTTGTTCATCTGCCGGGAGATAATCAAACGTCTCCCCAGTGAACATACCGATCAGGTGTAAATATCACCCTCCCACTACGTCGAACAGTGTTAGGAGCTGTGTTAACAGATTGTGCAATTACTCGTGGAGTACTATCTTGCACTACCGGTCGTTCAAGTGGAACTCGACCACCTTGTAATTCTTCAAGGATGATGTCGACTCGAGATTTATGGTTACTAGTGTAATCCTCTTCTAAGAACCGAGCGTTAGGGCTAACAACGATCTTCTGTTCTTTAGGATCATAAAAGTATCCACTCTTCGTTTTCTTCGGATGCCCTATGAACAACATCACTTCTGAACGTGATTCCAATTTGTCGGCCTGCCTATTCAGCACATAAGCGGGGATAACCCCCAAATCCTTAAGTGGTGCATACTTGGGTTTGTGCCCGCTCCACAACTCGAAAGGGATCTTTTGTACCGACTTGGAAGACACACGATTCGGCAAGTATGTTGCGATCTCTAGGGCATATCCCCAAAAGAAAACTAGCAAAGTTGCATAACTCATCATCGACCGAACCATCTCTAAGAGACTTCGGTTCCTTCTCTCCGACACACCATTCTCGCCGAGGCGTGCCCGGTCTTTGTCGCTGGGATGTAATCCCACATTCGTCAAGTAGTCCTTGAACTCATTGGATAGGTATTTCCCACCACGATTAGATCGCAAGTATTTTGATTTCTTTACCTAACTTCCTTCTCCACTTACGCCTTGAATTCCTTAAAGGTTTCAAAGCAATCCGACTTGTGGTGAAGAAGGTAAACATATCCATACCTCGAGTAATCGTCGGTAAATGTGACGAAGTACTCATACCCTCCACGAGCTTGTGTAGACATAGACCCACACAAGTCGGAATGTATCAAACTTAATACTTACGTGGCTCTATAACCCTTTGCCTTGAAAGGCCTAGTCATCATCTTTCCTTCCAAACGGGTTTCGCAAGTTGGAAATGGTTCAATCTTGGAGAGACTCCACCGATCCATATTCCACCAACCTCTAAGTCCTGTTAAGATTGATGTGACCTAGTATTAAGTGCCACGAGATAAGTTTGGTTTACCTTAGAAGACTCTTTCCTCTTCTTAGGATTTGATGATGAGGAAGCAATATTAACGTAACTACGCGGTTTACAAGTAATAGTATATAAAGATCCGTTTAATGGTCCACCACGAGATAAAATCATCGTCTTTCATGATAGAAACTTCACTATCAAAACTTGATTTATAACCATCCATGGTGCGAGTTTTGAAACAGAAATAATGTTTCGCCTAAACTCGTGCACATATTAAACATCTTTAAGTACTAAAACGGAACTATCAAAAGATAGATTTAAATCTCCAATGGCAATTGCGGGAACTTTCAATCCATTGCCCATTGAGACTACCACCTCGCCATTGCTCAATTACCTTTTTCTCGCAAGAAACCTTGCAAGGTGTAACAAACATGAACAGTTGCCCCGAATCCACTACCCATTCATGGGTAGAAGAGGAAACATGAACAGTTTGCATACAAGAGCGACTCGCGTCTCTTTCCTTTTTGCCTTGACATCTGGATTATAATTCTTCCAGTGTCCTTTCTTACCATTCTTGAAGAACCTTCCTTTCTCCTTTGACATTTGCATGTTTCCGGTAAGGACCGTCTTCTTACTCCCACTGCTCTTCTTGAAATGTCCACCCTTTCTCGCTCTTTTTTCGGTTTCCGCCTTTCGGAGGATTCCTTGAACTACTAGGGATATTCAAGACTTGAGCACTCTTGCCCTTTTCTATAACCTCTTTGACCGCTACCAAAGATTTGAGTAACATACTCATAGTAAACTCGTTCTTAGACATAGCGGTCCTAAAACGGAAGTTCTTATAGAACCTTTGCAGAGCATTTATTGGGAAGGTAAGATATCTCTTCCACTTTGTAAAATTATTTAAAAATTGTTAAACCCATTAGGGTTTGGTTGGTGAGACTTGTTTAGGAACTTGAAAAATATCGAACATACATATCGATAAATATAATTTAAAAAGCATGTATAAAGTTAATATTTGCACATAATTCGTAATTAACAATCATTGTAACCTTTTGAAAAACCAATGATGTTAAATACTCGAATAGCCCTAGAGATCACACTCGCAAGCCACTCGGGTGGACGTTTACTCGTGCACCCCCTAGACCAAGCTATATACCTAACTCTTTAATTCCAATCCACGCCTAGGTTCTTAAGACGAATGGAATTAATAATTCGATGTCTCTTGACCATGTCACTATTAAAACGCGGGAAGGGACTTCTCGGGAAGTTGTACTGCGGTGACATCTAAGCTTTGACCATTAATTTGACCGAATTAACATCAAATTCTCGAAATTGGCATACTTACGCGAATCATACCGCTTTCAATTTGATTTAATTAGCCATCTTATTTAATTATTATCTTCTAGAGTACTCGTGTTTACTAGGCACGCAAGCCACTCGAGGTGGACGTTTACGGCTTCGCTCCCACTACTCAATAATAATTAAATATTATATTAGAAAACCCATCTCACAAAACTCGTGGTTCAAAAATACAAGCAAGCCACTCGGGTGGACGTTTACTCATATAATTGTTCCACTTTTGTGTAGGGTCCAATTAATGGAGATCCGATTAAGTGTTTAATATCCAAATTAATGGAATCTAATTAAACATCTAATTTGAAATTGCTTAGTCTTTTTATTCAAAAGGTTTGTTTTTGAATCATGCATATCCACATAATTCCTAAAGCATGCAATTTCTAAACGCACATAATAAAACGTGCTCGCGAAAATTAAAACATGCTTCAATAACGACATAAATCCTATTTACATGCTTTTCTAAGCGCAATTAATCACATAATCGCATGCTAAAGCATAATAAAAAATAAATGCGCAAATAGGAAATTTAAAATCGTTATCGGGCTTTAAAACACGTAATTCCTAACTATTACATTGCCCGAACAAAATACGGATCTTCGAAATCTTGAAAATCTTCGAATCTGAAACGCTGCGTAAAAAACCGCATCGAACCGTCATCGCCACGTCATCGGGGGTCCGCCACGTGTCGGACACGTGGCGCACACGCAGCGCCAAATCAGCAAGGGGCCGACGTGGCGCGCCACGCCGCCGCGCCACGTCGGCGTCTTCTTCATTAACAAGAAAACGCCGCCGCGCGCCGCCGCCGCCGCCGCTCGGAGCCGCGGCGGCGCGCGCGCCGTCGGCGGGGTGGGTCTGCCGCGGCCTTGCCGCTCTTCTCCGGCCGGCGGCATCGCGGGATCGCGGCTGGGAGCGCCCCGCTGCTGCGCGTTACTGCGCTCGCTGCGCCGCGGCGGCCGCCGCCTCCCGTCGCCTCCCGCCGCCTCTTCGGTCGTCCCCAAGCCTTCCGGACGTCTCACGGACATCTCGGGCTGTGAAGAACAGCCGCTGGGCGCCGTCACCGCGACGGTGTCCGCGCGATAAATCTCGCCCCCGCCGCCGACTACGCCGCCTGAATTCTCACTTTCCGAGCCGCGATTCGATCAATTGAAAGAGGGAAAACGTAATTGGAACACTCACGACCACCGGGTAACGGATTCCGGCCGAGATTAGTTCCTCAATTTCCCGAATTTCAAACGATTCGCCGGAACAAATTCATAACGAGCAGCGAACTTCAGACGTCAATTCCAGTCGCATCCGGGATCGGATGATCCCATACAACCTATCAACGCGAAGCTCGTAAGACAAGGATTCCATAGGTCCAAGCCTATCGGAAATCCGACCCCGGAACCGCCGGGAATCGCCGCCGCAAAATGCGGCGGAACCCTAGAAAACTAGGGTTTCCTGGCCAATTTGGGAATTTCTGGACAGCACGACCACTTCTCCTTTCCGACGCTATTCCGGACAAACCAGAAATCGGAATGGGTCGTACGAACTATCCAGACGAAGCTAACGAGAAGACGAACAAAAATATCCGAACATATCGGAAAGATACTGTAGCACGCGCCCCCACGCGCCTCCTCAAGCTGGCGGTCGTGTTCTGCCAGAAATTAGGTTTTCGCCCTTCCGCGCCGTCGCACCTCGATTTTCGTGCCAATCGGACCAATTACAGTACAACAAACAGTACAATCACATAACATATTGGTCCTATCATCTACTCGTGGATTTTCTCACGAGAAAAACGTTACATCGGGGTCAAAACGGTGGCTCGCGCAGCCGCCCCAAACACGAAAATTAACCCGATAACGACGGAAATAAAACCTAATCATGCATCTAACAGCAACAATCAGAGCCTAAACCAGGCTCTGATACCAATTGAAGGAATAATAGGTTTATAGTAAGGCTACCTTCCTCCTGGTGTGTTGTCGCGGCTCCGATTGTTGCTCCTGTGTCAGATCTTCTGATCTGTGTCCCGGCCTTTTTCTCCCTCTGGGTGGTCAGAGATCTGAAGAAAATAAATTTATTTTTCTCTCTGGTAACTCACGCCACTCTCGATTTTTATGAATCAATTGTGTGAGTTTCTGAACAGAATACTAATATATATAGGCTTCAAAAACCTATATAATATTAATATATTTGTAGCCCATTAATTTAATTATAATCCAATGGGCTTCTATTAAATCAGCCCATAATATAATTAATTAATTTATTGGGCTACTAATATTTATCAATTAATTGGCCCAGCCAATTAATTCCAGGATAAATAACATTATTAAATAATGTAAAATACATTAATCCATTAATAATGAATTCGAGAGATAATAAATTACTAGGCAACTAATTGGGCCGGATCGGGGATCCAATACAAGAAATAAAGCTGGGCCTCCAATTAATTAATTATCCATGCTCGGCCTGAGCAAAATTAATTAATTAACACGCATTCATTCCACTAGAGAATCCGTCTTCGACTTACCCCTTTATCCCAATTTGAGCAAGGGCTTGTATTTTAGACTTAATCGATCTCCGTATTTAAGATAGAAATATCCGTTAATTAATTAAGCTTACCGACCGCTTAAATTAATTAACATCTTGTATTCCCTGAGTAGTACCACTCGACCTTATTAACACACCCGAACTTAATCAACCGGCCGGGTTTAGTGTGCTAATCCTTTCGAGTTCCTCGGGGGATATTATCAACCCATTCCCGGGATACGGCCGCAAGATACGGACAACCACTGAGCCACAAATGACTACTAACACCCAAGATACGTAGATCCGGTCGCTCATTGGACGTTCACCATAGTAGGTCAAAGTGATAGATAGCCAAATGCACTCGGTGAAGTCTTACCAAGCTTAAGATCGGCCTAAGTCACCGAGATCTTGGTTCTCCACTAAGGTCGGTTAGGAGAACACATCTCACCGTGATCCTTCAATACACCACCTTAAGTGTACCAAGTAAAGACAAGCGGCTAAGACAAGCCACTTCTTATCTAAAGCTGCAGCTTAAACCGACAACTTCATCCTTAAGTTGTCTCATGTGTTAGCTTGTTTATATCTTGTCAGTTCAACCAATTTGTGTTGTCTTCTGTGATACCCGACACACCACACAAATCTAACTTTTATACAAGATAAAGGATAACATGTGCAAATATACATATTTATCAGATAGGAGAATCAAACAGTGGTAAGGACAAAAACACATTGTATACAAGCATAAAAGTGCTTCCAGTATACAAAATCCCAACAATATCCCCGAAGGATACAAATGTGTCTTTGTTACAAAGAGAAATGAAAAATTACGAGATATAGGGCAATACTCGTAACACAATATTTTTCTCAAAGACCGGGAATTAATTATGTACTTTCCCATAATAGACACCATTATATTTGATTAATCTACTTATGTCACAAATGGCTTGCTATGCGCCTTATGGATGTAGTAAATGTTTATCTATATGATTCACTAGATAGTGACATATACTTGAAAATCCATGAAGGATTTATCTTGATTGAATCACGTAAGTCAAAAATATATTTTCAAGTAAACTGCAAACTCGTTGTAAGAACAACGTGTATCTCAAAAGTGAAGATATTTGCTCATATGTTTTCAAGAAGAAAAATGATAGCAAAGCAGTTTGTATTGTTATTTGATTTTGGTTAAGACTCCTGAAGAGTTTAATACTTGAAAATTATGTGTATACTCCGTCTACATGACATATATAGGGCCACTACTTGTGGACTATTTTATTGATTGACACGTGATTCTATAATCCAACTAAACTATTATTGGCATTAGGGGGAGATTAAAATATGAATGCCGTAAATATTTTGTTGGATTAATTATTTAGATTCACACACTATGAACTAGAAGTTCATCAAGTTAAGTGCAAAAGGAGTGACTAAGATATGATTCATATGTTGTATATGCACCATGAACGAACTGAAGTTCCTCATAGAAAATCTAAATCAATTTATTCTCATTAGCGCCAGAAGCTTGAGAGATTTATTGGTGCTAAGAGATAAAAAGTCCGCGGAATAGAAATTTAGAACACATCACTCCACATTCCTCCTGAAGAGAATATGTGAATCATTATGTACAAAAGTACTTGATGAAATCAACCCATACCCAAAGACGGAGTTAGAATCAAAAGACTTGGGTTGAACTAATAATTGTCTCGACCTGTAGATCGAGCATCTCTCTGATGGAGTAACACTTGTCGACCTACCTAAAAGGTCTTTAAAGAGATTTATTGTATTTCATCCATATAGCTACCTAATGGTTGCTTCCATCACTTGAAGTTGATGTAGACTCATTTAGACTTATAGAAGATAATAAAGATGTTTTAGGACCAGAAGTTCCTTACTTATGTGCAATATGAGGATTTGAAATGATATTAACCATCGTTTATTATCTTCGAGACAGACATGTTATTCTCTATGAGAATAATTAAACTTGTGTTGTACATATTACTGTAGACCTTAAAGATAACCTTGAAGATTGTTATCTTGAGGGGGAGTAACAAATTGTAAATAATCCTGAAGATTAGACTGACTCCTAAAGGTCAAAGACCCTTAAGGTCAAATGGTTGCACTCTTTTTTCCTTTCTAAGTTTTTTCCTAAAAGGTTTTCTTAGTTAAGGTTTTTAACGAGGCATCCAATGCAACACACGAGTAAATGAATCATTGAGATTGATTCATAAAAGAGACAATGGAACACATGATTTCCAAAGGAGTGGCGACATCAACATCCAACAAATTCGCTCAAGTGACAACCTAGCGGATTCTTTTACAAAGGCATTACCAACGTCAACATTCAAGAAATTGGTACACGAGATCGATATGCGCCGACTCAAGGACAAGAATGACTATATTGAGGTGGAGCAGTTGTACTCTTTTTCCTTCGACCAGTTTTTTTCCTAATGGGTTTTTCTGGCAAGGTTTTAACGAGGCAACAGTTTCTTTTAGGAATGGTCAATCAAGAGGGAGTGTTGTAAATATATTTTATATATATACTTACCATATATTGTGATGACCATGTAAACCCTAAAAGCCCATGAGCCCATCTTGTACTCTATAAATAGAGGTCTCCACCCTCATAATAATAGACATCTCATTCCCGCTCTCTCTATTCATTCTCTACATTCCCTCTACTTTATAACAAAAAGACGAAAAACGAAAAAGACAAAAATAAAAACGAAAAAAGGCGAAAAAGACTGAAAAACGAAAAAGTCGAAAAATGCGAAAAAATGAAAAAAGACCAAAAAGGCAAAAAAAACAAAAAAGACAAAAAAAAACAAAAAGCGAAAAAAAAACTAAAAAAAAATTTAAAAAAAATTTAAAAAAAAACAAGTGGATCAAATATGGGTCAAAATTGGGCAATTGAATCATATTGTATGTGCAACATGATGCACACTAGTCTATTTCTTATATTATTAACTTAGCACTTTGATGGAAAATCCTTCAGGAATTTTTTGTTTTTTTTTTATTTTATTTTTGAAATTTTGGACGGCAATTCTCCAGTGAAGGGAACATGAATAGTTAGTGGTTTTGTGGCCCATTAAATATGTCTAGCCCAACACACCAGGCCTATTAAATACTGGCCCAATTCCTATCCCACACTGCTTGAGGAAGCTAATTCCTCCACTAAATATACAGGAAAATTGGAATCAAATAGGGAAGATTAATAGGGATATTCCTGCACCAGGATTACACGCATAAATTAAGAAATGGTTCAATTTTTTTAGTATTAGCAATTTCCAAAAAAATTGCGTATTCAGCATCAAATAGTAGGAATTTTTTTTAATCAATTATCGTTCATATCAAATTTTAATTATTAATAAGTAAAAAAAACAATAACGACAGTTATTGGTTATGTTATTATACAATCAGTATCAAATAATAGGAATATCAATTATCAATCATCATTTCTTAACGTCTGATGTTCAATAAATCGTTTTCCACAAATGAGTTTGATGTTCAATTAATAAATCATTTTTTAACCGTCATGTGTATTATCAACTAAGTTTATTAGTTGAATCAATGGAACTTGTGAAGTCTTGATATTCAATAAATTGTTTTCCACAAATGCTTTCTATAAAGTCTATATAATGCACAAATCATTGTAAAAAAATAAGACAATAACCTATAGTATTTCTTAATAAATGTCTATGTGACTATGTCTTAATCTCTTTTTCTCACCAAACCTTGAGACTTATGCGGTTTACTATAGTTTGTTTGGTTATTTTTACTATCAATTTTAGTGGTTAGTTTGCTATTTAACCTGCAAATTCATGTCAATTTTCTTTCTTTTTTGTAGTTTTTTTGTTTTTATACTTAAATGCATAGTTTTGAGTCAAACCAAGAAAACGAATTTATGCCACCCCTTGTCGAAAATCCTGCCTACGTCCTTGAATTTCCGCCACTATCATTTTTGAAACTTTTCGGATTCTGGTTCGGTCACTTAACTGTAGCATAAAGGGCATGGCTGAATGGTGTGATGTCACTGATATGGCTAGGTCAAGAAGCATGGTGCATGGGCTGCATGGCTAGAGCTGGTATTCTTTGTTATTGACTTCTTAGTCTCGTATAGTATAAGTAGTCGAGGTTACCATTAGCGCAAGTATCTTGTGTTTCCTTTCGTTCATTAAAACACACATATATTCTTTGGGCCACTTTAACTGCCTCTTTTTTCATCATCAGTAGCAACTTTTAATAACTAAGAGACACTCGAGAAAAAGTTATCTAAACCAAATTGGCCCCAAGGAAGTAATTTGCACCACTATGCATGTCATGTCTGTTCGTCGACCTTTCACATTTACTAGAGGTTATTAATTCCTGGTCAGTCTTCCTCCCATTATTACTGTAAACCCTACATTCGCATTTAAGGCTCGTGGCGAAATATTTTATCAAATAAAAACAAATCTCAATTATTTCTCCCACTAAAATCCAAGATCTAGGCAAATGGTTAGATTAAAGCTAGAGACCCACCACCACTAAATGCTCGTATAGTATTAGGATAAATTCGAATCTCCATGTGTTATCAAAATCTTGCATTTATTATCTTACTTGTACTAAACCCTCATCATATGTACTCACTTGGGATTACACCAGTGGTTAATCTGTCGCCGAAATGTCATGGTTTTAAAATCCACAAAGATCGCTATGTATGAGTCTATCAACTATGATTAGCCTTTCTATTTTATTTGCAGACTATAGCACAAGAGCCGAATTTACATACTCAATGCGCAATTTTAAAGGAATACAGGTTATCCTCGTCATAAAAAGATAATAATAATAAAATCCACGTCCTCCCATTAATTGAGAGGCTTTTTTGTGACATGACGTTTATATGAAATTGTAATTAGGTTTGGCATAAAATATTGTTGGGTAAAATTAGATAGTTACAAGTTTTTACTCAGTTTGCAATTATGAGTACAACCTTAGTTTAATTATTAGTCAATTCTTTGTTTTTGTAACTTGTACTGATCACTAGTCAATATATCCAGACGTTATAATTCCCCGGCCCGGTGTGTAAATTAGGTGAACATCGCATCTTTCTTTGTTGATTTTCTTGCATAATTGCATTAGATCCCCTAATAGCTAGTGACATCTCATTACCATAATATTAATGACCTCCTGTGGGCATATGAAAATGAAATTAATAAGACTATGAGCAATAAATATTAACTAAGATAAGAAACTAAATCGAACTTTAAACACAAAAATTTGGGGAAGATCGACCTCACCTATAGTCATGTGTTTTTGAAATCAGGAATTAGTCATGAGCTTAATTAATGAGTCAATGAATTTGGATATGTGAATTTGGTCAAAATATTAAGGTATGATCCTGCCTGAATTCACGTAAGGTCGACCTCACGCGCAGTCGTCGTGGATCCAAAAGGGGAAGGCCTCCAAAACTCTACCAAAATGCAATTTTTTATATATAATTTTTGAAAATTTAGTATTTTTCGGATTTCGCCCCACCACACCACCCTTATAATCCTGAATCCCCCGCTCGACGGGAGACCAACTAAACTTTAAATGAATAAAAATATGAGTGAAGATTTTTAAAAAAATAAAAAATAAAAAAATAAAATAGAAAACTGCGAGGATTGAATGGCTGGCTAGTAGGACACCCTAGATAGCCTGTTCAACTCCAGTGTGGCTTAGCTGCCAGTCGCCTACACGTCCCCCTTAGATTTCGGATTTCCATAAAAGACCAAAACGATGAGTTCCTTCCTTATAAGAGAATGTACAGTTTTTTCAAATTCATTTTCAATCGTCAACTCTACATTTAACTCTACAATGAAATATTCTATTTTGATTCTTTTATTTATTAATTTAATATGTTTAGTGATGGTAGTGGCAGTGGTTATGGACCATCACAACGTCTAGATAGTGTTAAAAAAATAAAAAATTAAAGAAAAAATCAGGAAGATATGTCTGATGTTTTTATGGTAGTGTAATTTTAATATTATTGTTTAATTTATGTAACAACTTGTGTTTAAATTTTATATTTTTACATTATTATATTTTTATTTTAGTGTAATAAAGATTAATTGAAAAAAGAAAACAAAAAAAGTAAAAGAAAAAAGTAAATAAAAACAAATTAAGGAAAAAACAAATTAAAACATAAATTATATTAATTAAATATATCACTATTTTATAAAAAGAAAACAAAAAAATAAAAGGAAAAAAAAATGGTAAGACTACCGTGTGTGAATAGGGTCACGGTATTCCTACCGTGTTGATTTCCTGCAACGCCTATATGCCGTCAGTTGCCGCAGATTGTTGGAGTGTTCTTTCACAGTAAAAACCAGTTTAACGCTACAATACCACCTTTGTTGGAGATGCTCTAACTGGCCCCATCTTCATTAATTGACCTACTAACTACAAAGCCTTCACAATCATATCATAGCTCAAGGTATACTATCTCTAGATACAATATGCCCAAACTTATACTGTCACATTTTTAGTTATATTTCGAAAGAGGTTACATCTTCATTAAATATATATGTTGTCGATTGATCACTCGGAAGCTTTCACAACTATCTCAAACAAATAAGAGAAGAGGGTGAACAATAAAAGACACACGATTTGTTTACTTAATTCGTAAGTAAAGTATACTTCTGAGGGCTATTTCAAGCCATGATATATCTAATGATCATATGTAGTCCGGGTTATAAAGAAAGAGAATAGACTACTTAATTACTATTAATTTTTACATAATGTCCATTAATACCCCTCGAAAAGACCTAAAACTTGGTCTAAGGATCGAAAACAATAAATAAGCACACATAGTTGCGTTGCAATATCAGCCCCAGTATTAAGCTCAACATTCTTATGTCGGCCCCAACATTATTTTATCAAACTATCTCTCCACCTTCATCATATTCTGACATTGAATCTAACTATTGATAGAGTCTATAATTATGTCTCACATCAACTTGGTGAAGCTCTCAGCTCCCATGTATAAGATTGAATATTCCTTACAAGGCCTTTTAAGGGGAATGTGACTCAATTTATCATCTACTGTCGATATTATTTCAGGTTCCGTAACCCAACATGTATTAATCCTCCAATAACTAAAGCAGAAAAGAGATATTAAGTCGGCAGGAAATAGAAACAAGGACTGTGGCTTGGATTTGATGGAATGAGATCTTGATGTGGCTTCCACATAAAAGGAGAGGATCGAATTGCAAATAAATTGGTAGGCAATGCTATGGTAGCGCTCCTACAGGATAAACCAATCACACTTAGTGGAGCCACTTAAACAGATATGATAAAACTACAGTTACAAGCTGCTGCATATCTTATATACACCCATTGTCACTCTCACTTCATTCCCATCCCATTTCCACTAACTCAAAATACGAGTCATGCAGAATTCAAGAGATTGGTTGAGTTTGAGCACGAGCAAGAATAATCCACGTGAAGCACAGTCAGGGGCAATCAGGCCTTATCCAACAAAGCTTTTCCCATGCAGTCGTACAACCCCATTCCTATACACACAAACCAGAAAGACTCGGAGCTCCAGGATTCGGATTTGATGATCAGATGCAGCACCAAGCAGCGGATATCATCATATGGCCGGGAAGTTTCAGATCGGATCATCAAGAGGCGGAGCAACAGACATCAAATCCAGACATGCTTGATTTGAACCTTAAACTCTAATCATGTAATGCGATACGCTACTCTTTATTATATAATTATTTTTTCTACGTAATCTGCCTTAGCAGTCAATTTTTATAAATATACATGTATGTACTAATTAATTAAGTTTCTTTATTAATTGCAGAAGAGCATTTTCTGCTCATGTTGTCAAGTAAGTATGTATTATTAGTATATTAATTACATTTTGCTCAAATTACCCTTAATTAGATAAACCCTAACTTCATCTATACATCATTAATCTTTTCTTTTCATTTTCTGTTAGCTGCCAATTGGGTAACTATACATTCGTCGCTTTAAGTATTTGTAAATTTCGATCCAACTCTAAAAATTCTGATCTCCATCTGATCAAGTTCAAGGGGAACTCAATTAGGGCATACGATTGCTTACAGTAACAGCACAGAGATGATAAGGACAGATCTAACTCCGTAGCAGAACTAGTGCAATTAACTAAAAAGTGGTGCAGTGAAAATGCAAACAAATAATGGACGTCAATCAAAGACGAAAAAAGGCAAATTGGAACTGCTCATTAAGCCCACGAGTCTATTATTTTCGGGGACTACTTGCTGTCGGACATTATTGCCTAATTTCGAATAACTCCAAAAGTTGCAACAAAAGTCATCTTTCTGTATTATCCATGTAGAAACGAATTTTCAAGAAAAATATTTTAAATATTATTGTATTTTCATGAAGCATAATTAATACTCCATCCATCCCAGCCGACTAATCTTATTTCTTTTAGCTACGGAGATTAAGATGAATTGGTTGTGTGTAGATGAGTGAGTGATTATGTGTAGAAATGGTAGGTCCCACAAAGAAAAAATGAAAGTTTAATAATTATTTTCTTTTTTAGGAAACAAGATAAGTCAAGTGGGACAACCCAAAACGAGAAAAAATAAGACAACTCAAGCAGGACGGAGGGAATATAATATATAGGGTGTGGATCATCTAAAATTTATATTCAACGTAAGAATTAAAAACTAGTATGTATAATCATTTTATATTTCATACAAAAAACCTAAAGTTTTACATTATGCAAATTAAATCCTTATATGTTTTATGTAGAAGAGTAAAAATGTAAAATTATACTCCCTCCGTCCCATTTGAGCGACGCATTTTCCTTTTCGGGATGTCCCATTTGAAGCGACACATTTCTTGAAAAGGGAATTAACTTTTCAAAAATTACAAATTCTCTCATACTTTATCATTTATCTCTCTTAGCTACTTTATATCATTTATCGTTTCTACTTTATCACCTACTTTCTCACAATCTCACCTATTTTCTCTATCTTACTTTATTAATTATATATTTATCTCTCATACTTTATCATCTACTTTCTTAATCAACGTGTCAAAAAGAAACACATCGCTTCAAATAGAACGGAGTGAATAGTTTTTTCTAGGGGTGTCTAAACGGGATCGGGATTCGGGATATCCCGAATCCCGTCCCGAAAAAAATGGTATTGGGATACCGAAATACCGTTTATCGGTATTTGGTATCGGTGTCGGTATCTCTGAACCCAGTAAATCAGGATTTGGTATATACCGATACCGATATCGATATATACCGAAATACCGATTTAAAAGACTTTGTTGGTGCTGTTGGTGGAGAATCACAGTCTTTCTAATATCTCTCTCGATCCGTTTCCTCTTCCAACTGTTGAACCGGGTGAGGATGCTTGCAGAAGTCGAGAAGAGAAAGAAGAAAAACACGATAAGACTTTTAAAGGTGACTCTGTTTTCGAGTTCAATGAGATAGCAGCAGCAAGGGGGATTCTTGGGCAGTTTACTGGAAGTGAGATGATGGAAATCATCAAGGCGTTTCTTAAGCTCTAATAATGGCTGCTTTTGATGTTGGTGGTGATGATGACATGTCAAGAATGCTAATATTTCATTTCTGTTTGTGACACGACTTGGGGGGCTATAGCAGGTAAGCATTAGTTCTTCTGTAGTTGCTGCAACTGCTGTGATGTTAATTTAATAATTTGTGAGCAATTAATTTCAGTTTTTCTGTTTTGTTGTTTTATAATCATATTGGATTGGATTTGAGTGAAATGGACGAAATATATAGGCCAGTGTGGCGGATCCTGGATTCCTGGGGCATGTGAGGGCCGATCCGTATCATGTAAGGGCCAATACTACCGGTATCTTTGGAGTATTGGCTCGTATTCGATCGAAATTTGAAATCATGTAGAAGTTATTTAATTTTTGATTTTTGTATTTAATTACGGGATTTTCAGAATTACCGAATCCCAATCCCGAAAATCCCGTCCCGAACACCGAATCCCGAATACCGAACCGGGATCGGTATTGGGATATAATATTCGTTGTTTTCGGGATCGGGATCCCGAACTTCGATATCGGGATTCCCAATCCCGTACCGATCGACACCCCTAGTTTTTTCCATAAAAGAATAAGGATTATACATAGTAGTACTAGTTCATAAGTTAAATCAAACACCCTATATATAAATTTATATATATATATAATATAGAATGCCGAACGTATTTAATATTTTTTAGTTTAATTTGTACTTCAATTGGAGTGTCATATTTGGAATAGTTTTCTATGTCTTGAAAGGTTAGGCATTTGACTACAGTATGCCTGCAATATATTCCCTGCAGATTGCACATGTTTGACTTTCATTCGAATCACCAATTAAATTAAGCAATACCTGTTTGTCATCTTCCATTTGTGTTGGAGTGTTGTTCATTCATGCCACTTAAAGTAATGCATTGAAATATATGCAAATATTTTATTATATACATAAATATGTAGATAAGGATTCAAAAAAAGTACACGCAATCCCACTCCCACTTTAATTTACGAGTTACCGTCCACACTCAACCGTGAAGAGAGGATAATATTGTTATTTACTTTTTTTTTTTTTTAATGACGAGGAACCGAGCCGCTACCTTTGATGCGCACAGGGTAAACCTCGATCCTGTGCTGCCTGCAAACCACACAAGAGAGTTAATATTGTTATTTACTTTTAGTAGAGGATGAGGACATAGGGAAAAAGACCAATTTAAGAGTTGTGTTTATATAATTTGAAAAATCATTATCATTTTATTTGAAATTGTAGATTGTCCGTCAAAAATATGATCTCTCGGATTTTTCATTTATAACGGAAGTTTTAGAAAAATATAAACTATATAGTTAGTCATAGGAACAAGTTGAAACCTTATACATACATATCACTGGAAAAGTTGAGTTATTGTCCAAACGGATGATCAAGCCCCATTGCCGGGGTTAGATTTTCAATTAATAGTAATAACTGACACTCTTTAACAATGATTAAGATCATCTCATGGATCTTATTTCTAAAATGCATCGAATATGATAATTGGAGTGCCCCGTACGATACGTAGAGATTTTTGAATTCGGGGCAATCGTGATGCGCTCTCTCATTCGCTTAGTGATGTGAAACCTCCAGCCCACTTGGTCTTCTCCACCCATGCAATTCTAGCAGTGACGAGAACATAAATAGTCATTTAATAGCCCACTAATACTTCCATCGCAACCCACTAGGTCTATTAAATAATGGGGTGGCCCAACTGAACCCTCTTCCTAGATGGAAATTTGCAAAACAATTGCAAGTAGATATTTGTTTTTCCATTATTTTACCAAATAAAATGTAATTATCAATTGGGTAATTTGTCTCAAAATACACAAACTTTCTTCATTTTCCCGTTTTGCACACGAAGTTTAAAATTCGCCTGTAAATACATGAACTTTCAATTTGTTTCAAATTTCACACCGGTGAAAAATCCGGCGAAATCAAAGTTGACGTGGCAATTTCCGACGTGACGTGTCTGCACACGTGCCTGTCCAGTCAGCGTTGAAGCAAAAGTCTGAAATTTAAATACACAAACTTTGTGAATTTTCTCGTTTTGCACATGAACTTTCAATTTGATTTCGATTTGCATATAAACTTAAAATTTCACTTCAATTTATACATAAAGTTCATATTTCATTTAATATTTTCTTTTCCAACAAATACGATTGGTTTTTGAATTTAATTTAGTCAAGTTTCATTTCGATGCTAGATTCAAAATTATATGGCACTTAAGGTATAACTAAATACTTATTAATTTAAAATTCTCTTTCAAGTATAGTAGACTACTTATGCACTTCTGTTTCAATTTTATCATTAAGTATAAATTAATGTTTTGTATAATGAATAATTTATTTATTAGCATATAATTGGATACATTAAATCTAAAAATATTCATAGTTGTGAACTAGGGAAAAAAAAATTGCTTCACCTTTAATTTTTCTCACTTCATTCTACACTTTCCCACCGTGCAATGGCGGCGTCTCAAGGCGGAGCTCTCATGGTTGCGGCGGCAATTTTGGCGATTTTTGCTCTCGTAGGAACCGCGGCGGCGCAGGAGGCGCCGGCGCCCGCTCCTACTTCCTCCGCCGGAGTTGCGATGCCGTCGTTCTTAGTCAGTTGTGCTCTCGCCGCTGCTTCGATTGTATTTGGATCTGCGGTTAGGATCTGAAGTATTTGCCTACGTAATAGTGAGTCTGTTTATAGAAGAGATCGTGTGAGTGATTTGTGCAAATCTGGTTGATTTGGTGTTGGTTTTGTGATTGAATTTGAGTTTTAGGCGATTTGTGTTTGATAGATATACATATTTATTTAGCTCATTCTACTCATTAATTTGATAATTTTCAGTTAAAAAAAATTGGGGAAAAAAATGAACAAAACGACGTCGTTTTACTCATCGGACGACTAGACACATTGGATTTTCCGGCTGCCAAGCCAGCTTTGATTATGGGAATAAATATTGCACATGTGCAATTTGAAACAAATTGAAAATTCATATATTTAAAGGCGTATTTTAAAGTTCGTGTGCAAAAAGGAAAAATAGAGAAAATTTGTGTATTTTGAGACAAATAACTTTTATCAATTTGGCTACTGAAATATCGTTATCAATAAGGCTACGTGAAATATCGTTATCAGATTACTAGACTAGCAAATCGAAGGGCCATGCATGTTTCAGATATCAGATTTGGGTGATTTCTGCTATCCTAAATCTCTCTCTTTTCACGATCATCATCACTCTGATTGGCTTGGCTAAGCAGCTGGGTGCAGTGCAGCAAGTCATACTACTCGCTTGACTATTCTGTGTGGGTCCATACTCCAGGATGCGACAGCGACAGCGACAGAATCAGTGGCTAAAAGGAAAATTCAGAGAAAATATTGATTTTGATACTACAATGTGATCTACATCTAATTTATCCTACAGTGTCTGATTTTGTTTTTATGATAAAAATTCCTTTAAGAAGGTGTGTGAACTACACATTTCGCCGAATGAGTAAAATAAATTATTTTGTAAAATTTTACAATAAAAAGATGAATATTTTTATCATTAAAATGATTTTTTTTTCAATGTAGTCTCTGTATTTTTTGGGTCTTGCAACTTTTGCAAGTGTTTGTTTTTTGACCCGAAATTTTATAAAATATATTATTTTAGCCATGCGACGAAGAGTTGTAGTTCACGCGTCTTTTTTGTTTGATAATTTATGTTGGATGATCGGAATCGTGTAATTTATAAAGTTATAGGACAAAAATTGGACACATTATAAAGTTACAAAATCAAAATAAGACCCTACTACATCTAGAGGATCAAAATCAAACTCTATATAAAACATGAGATCAAAATCGAACTTTACCATATTAAATACTCCCTCCGTCCCATTATTCTTGTCCAATTTGCTTTTTGCACGGTTTTTAAGGAGAGTTGTTAGTTGTGTGTAGATTGGTATAAAGTTGTGGGTCCCACAAAAAAGTTGTGTGTAATAATTTACTAAAAAAGGAAAGTGAACAAGAATTGTGGAACGTCCCGAAAAGGAATAAGGGACAAGAATTATGGGATGGAGGGAGTAATTAAAATCGGGCATAAGCCAAATTAAAGAAGCAAAATCGATATTTTTTTGAAAATAATACCGACATGTATATTTATAATGAAACCAACCGTTTAAATCAAACAATCACACCAGTTCAAAATTTATACATACAACACTCGTCCCCGCGAGAAATGGCCTAACAATGATCATAGGCAATGGCGTGACTAGAGATTTACATTAGTTGGGCCAAATAATTATGCACTTGTAGTCTACTGTGAACTAAAAAAGTGACGGCAAAACAGAAAATGACATAAGAAAAAAGATAGAGAAGAAGAAACATAAGGGGAAAAAGAGAGAAGGAAACTATAAGAAAAATGATGAGAAAAAGAAAAAAATGGGATTAAATTCAAAATAATAATGCATAACTTTTAAGAAAAGACATAATTATTATAAATATAAAGTTATATCTTGATTAAGTATAAAAAAAATATTTATACACAATTTCGAACGTGAAGGAGGAAGAGAGAGGGAAGCTAATTCACATCTTCAGGGAGTTGAACCAATGACCTATAAAAATTAGGCAAATTGGATTTTTTAGTCCCCAAACTATGCGTGTTTGCCCAATTTGATCCCTTATTTATTTTTTTTAGTTAATTGGTCCCCAAACTATCGAATTTTGGATGAATTGGTCATTCTGTTAATTTTTTGGTAAGTCAATGATTTTTAAAGGGTGTTTTCGGTATAATATTATTGAGGACCAAAACGTCAAAATACTAAAAAATTGAGGACCAATTTGGCCAATTTTTTTTTAATGAATTTTTTTTAATTTTACAAAAACCGAAAAGTATTTTAGTCGTTTTGATTTTTTTAAGGACCAACTACGCCAATTTTAAATAAGTTGAAGACCAATCCCTATATTTTGGGATCATAATCGTCAAATTTTATAGATGTGTTATCAAATTTTTTGAATATATTATTATGATGAAGAGAGATAAAAACGTAGAATATTTGATAATCAATGAATAAAACTATAGTAGATTTTCAATCAAAACATGTTTTCATTCCAATATGATTTATTCATTAATTTTTCGTATATTTTATGTTTTAATCCCCTATTTTCATAGTAATATTCGGTAAAAAATTAGTTACGGAGTAATATATTTTATGTTTTAATCCATCGTTTTCATAGTAATATGATCCCCAAATATATTATAATTAACGGGAATGGTCCTCAACCTATTTAAAATTGGCATAATTGCTCCTTAAAAAAAAGCAAAATTATTAAAATATTTTTCGATTTTTGAAAAACTTAAAAAAATTAAAGAAAAAAAATTGGTCAAATTGGTCCTCAATCTTTCAATATTTTGACGTTTTGGTCCTCAATAATATTATACCGAAAATACCCTTTAAAAATCGTTGACTAACAAAAAAATTAACTGGACCAATTCGTCCAAAATTTTATAGTTTGGGGACCAATTAACTAAAATAAATAAATAAGGGACTAAATTGGTCAAACACGCATAGTTTGGGGACTAAAAAATCCAATTTACCTAAAAATTATCAAACTATATTTGTATCAAAATTTAATTCCTAATAAAAAATCATAATTAAATATTTCAAACGACTACCCGACTCCTACCTTCGCCACTGATCGTAGGCTATGCTAGCACAACAGATTGTATCATTTGTGGGCGTATTAGTTTTGTGGTAGAGATTAGACGAGGTTACTATTAGCACAAATATCTTGTACAGAGGTTCAAGAAATCATTGATATCATTCTAGTTTTTTTTGTATGTTTCTTTGTATATATCTCGACAGCGAAAATAAAACACAAGAAGAAAAGTCCCACATCTCGGCCCACTTTGTGTGTGGCCCTTCCTCATCACTAGCAACTTCTCATTACAAAGCGACACTCTTCTGAAAATACATAAGTCAGAACTTTGATTTTGAGTAAAATTATCAAGTAAGAGTAGGAACCAATAATTTATCCCACTAAAATCTAAGTTCCACGTGAATGGTTGGAGTTTTATAGAGCCCCACCACCACTAAATCTTATAATGATTTCAAAATTGTACAAAATCAACCCGCCCTATGTTCTAAACGAAGCACATTCTACCAAAGGCGCGCACTGTACGCACGTGACATCTCATTACCATAATATTGACCTCATGAATAATATTCAAGTAACATCATAAACTAAAACGAAGTTTAAAGGGATCAAATATAAGGTAAACCCCCCCCAGCACCCCTTGCGAAAAAATAGAAAATTATTTTTGGAAGTGTGTCGTTTGGGGGGGGGCGCCGGGAGGGGGGGGGGGGCGGCTCGGGGCGGGGGGGGGTATATTTTAGTACGTAACAAGGGTGTTTTGGAAAGGTTTACAAGACCATCAAAAGTAAAAGAGTAAAAAACAATTGTGATTCATATGCTTACATACTTTTTCAATTTTAGTGTCTATACTTGATAAATAGTAAATTTGGTGTCCAAACTTAACAAATTATGGTAATTTTGGTGCTCCTTAATTTTTCTGTTAAGTTGCCCTTAAATAAAGGGCATAACAGTAATTATGTTAATTCCAAGTAATAATTAATATATTTTTATTTTTATTTTCAATTTTATTTTTCCTAATCACTTAAATCCTAAAATACAAATGCTTCAAATATAGAGAAATAATACTAGACAAATTCGCCACCAAGTATTTAACCTAACATCTACATAATATCTCTTATCTACACCAAATTAATGTTTTAATTTTACTTTAATCTTTTAAATTTATTTTCCCCTAATTACGTTTGGCAGAAGATGACATCCCTACAAAATTCAAGCATAAGTTATTCTTAAAATCTGATTGATAACAAAATACCCATAAAAAGCTTACATGATGAAGAATGCTTAAAAAATAACCAATGTGACTAGGCGCGATTCAAAACTCCATACATTTGCTTTTGATTTTTATCAGATCTGCAAAAATCCTAGCCCAAATACTCAATCCGCATGGCGAGAGCGAGCGAGCAAGAGACTGGAGACGCAACACCCTTTATTTATTTATTATTATTATTATTATTTTCATTTGCATTTTTATTCTTGTGACATTATGTATTCAATTAATTATTGGTAAATATGATCTTTATCAATGTTATTTATTTACATATAAAAAATAATAAAATTTATTCGTTATTACTTGGAATTAACATAATTTTACTATTATTCCCTTTATTTTAAAGGCAACTTGACGGAAAGTTAAGGAGACACCAAAATTGCAACAAATTGTGAAGTTTGGACACCAATTTTACCATTTTTCAAGTATAGGCACCAAAATTGAAAAATTATCTAAGTATAGCAACCAAAATTGCTATCCACTCAAAGTAAAATTACAAGTTGTAGAAACTAGAAATTATAACTAGTTTTGAATTTTATTTATTTTTTAGTTCAGTCAAGTTTAAAATTAAATTGTTTCAACACTTAAATCTTTTTGAATTGATAAGTTATCTTTAAACATGAAAGTATTCGATGGTTGGTCGGTTGGCCCACTAGCTCATGTAGTATTCTCATAAATTTTAGTTAGTGTTCTGTGTTTGAGTTCATTTAAATTAATAATATATTCGTATAAATTTTGGTATATTCAACCAGGGGCGGCTCAAATGTTTGGAGGACCTAAAGCAAGATAATAAAATGAGGTCCTAGAGGAATTCAATATTAAACTAAAAATTTGTATGAGGCCTTAGAGAAATTCAATAGATAACTAAAAACTTGTTCCATTTTTTTTCATCCGAACTTACTTCACTTATTAAACGTTTATATCAAGATTTAGTTAATAAATTAGTTTTAATGGCTAAAATAGTTAACCTATTCATTTGATCTTTATATATAGTTGTTCTTACATAAATTTTTTTTTAAAATGTAATGATAACTTATTTAAATAAAGAAATCTAAAAATACAATCTCTAACTTATTAGAGGACAATCAATAAGAGCTAATAAAGAGTGTAGAAGGCAACAAATTTGTATATATATACCATTATGCGTGTAAGGTATAATTTAAACTTCCAAAAACCATAAGAATTAAAGAGATAAAAAGATATAAAAAAATGGATATGATGGTGGACTAAATTTTGGGGGCCTTATTTAGTGGACAGTTAGTTTCAATAAACACAATAAGTAATGGCTAAGGTCTAATTTTAAATAATTAAATCTTAATTATATTACTATTAATTTAAAATATTTTTTAATAAAACCATTACAATATGGGACCCTATTTTGGTAGGGGCCTAAGACAGTTGCCTCATTTGCCTTGGCCTTGAGCCGCCCCCGAATTCAACTTTTGAATAATAGAATTTGTAGCTTAATTAGCGGCGGTAGTTTGCATGTTCAAATTTTGTCGGATTCAATTATTATTTTTTGATTATTTTTTTAATCTTTTTAAATTCTAAAAATGCAGATATAATTAAGAAGACTGATGTGAACATGAATTTTTGTAAGATTATAATTAGTCACCAAAATTGAGAGAGAAAGGTAGAGAAAACTATACAAGGATTTAAGAAAAGACCAAAACAGGATAAGATATCCCACAACACTCTTTGCAAATACGACATCATTTTGCACAGACTTTTGTTTTGTTTTGTATTTTCTGTTCTTTTTTTGGTGAAGTTATCAAAACCATACCAAAACACAAAAATAGGATAGATTTCGTCAACCACCTCCACATACAATATTCCAAAACATGTACTGTTTTACTCCCGCTCTTTCTAACTGGGCCCACCTTCAATAAATATGTTACTAACTAGGAAGTCTGTCGTAATCATATTAGCACAAGGGAAACTAGCTCTAAATACTATATTATCCGAATCTTATACTCTCTCATTTTTTTAGTAGTAAAATTAGTGAGGTTTCATCTTCATTCGGACTCCATTTGGTTTGCAGAATGGAATTGAATTTGAAATTAAATTAAAAGTTGATTTCGATTATTGTGTTTGGTTGATGAAAAATGGGACTTTCCTCGGTGTTCATTCCTCCCATTTTCTCTCTCTCCGATCAGCTCTTTTCTCTGTCCATCACTATTCTCTCCATCTGTTCTCTCTTCGAGACAAGTTGTCAAAGACGGTGGCGATAGAAGGTGCTACGACGCCGGCGAGTCTTATATAGGATTAAAGCCCTAATGGGCTTCTTAATGTAGTTACTAGTTCATCAAATGAAGCTACGTGTTACAGAAAGATTCGAATTGATGCAATGGGGATGGAGTCGAGCAATACGGTCTCGCAGTTAAAAATATTGTCCACGGTGGAACAGCTTATTTCCATACAACCCGATTAGTTTCCAATTTATTATAAAATTTACTCCATTAGAAGAGTCTTAGTAATATTTAATTTTAGAAAATTATTGCATTTAATGTCTTAATCTGATTTTAATTAAAAATATAATTTTCTAATTTAATTTTTAAATAGAATTAAATCATTTCTCCGATCGAATCAAATAGGTATTTATGAGATCAAGTTCATTATTGAAGCAAACTTAAACAATGGATTTCAATATCTCATCCTCGTTCTATTCCTTTTTAGGTAAAAAAAAAAAAAAAAAAAACTATATGAATTAGGTCAAAATGCAAAAACTATCTGAAGATCTTACCTCGTCTAGTTTAATAATTTCATTTAGATACTAACACTGTCAAAGATTGAAGAACGATTAATATAAACGCGTTGTTACTTTTGACAAATGGGGTTTGCATGCAACATTTTATAGAACACGAGTATTTTTTGCAATAAAACGAACACATAGTAATTGTATGCAGTTTCATATGAACACATGGTATTATTTTTATTTTCATTTTCATTTTCCCTTCCTTTTTATTAAAAACCAAATACGGTTTAAATGATCTGGATGAGAGAGAGAGAAGAGAGAGAGAGAGGGAGGGAGCTCCAATAGAAACAAAAATTTTGACGTGAATGTTACTAGAGATGGATTGAGAAGTTGATGTGGCTTCCACAGAAAACGAGAGGAAGGCAAAGAAACCAAGCACACTTAAGTGGGGCATTTAACACAGTTGTAAGCTGCTGCATATATATATTATCTATAGTGCTAGTTTATGTATGGTGTGGATCTGGTGAGAACATATATTTGACGTGAGAATTACGAATCATGTATAATTCCTTATATTTTTATGTAATTCTTATATATTTTATGCCAAAAATTTATAGTTTTATACTTTTGTCTTCTGAATAAAACATATAAGAATTATGTATAACGTAAAATTACAAATTTTTTTGCATAAAAAACAAAAGAATTATGCTTAAAACATATAATGATTATGCATATGATCACGTTAAATATGAGTTCTCACATGATTCACACTCAGCTTATATATATCCTCAACCATTAATATCGCTCTTTCATTCCATATATCCCATTTCTAGTAACTCAAAGTTCATATATATGACTATGAGTCAGGTAGCAGAGATGCAAACTGAAGCAACGGAAAAGCAAAATCAGAGAGAGTGGTTGAGCTTGAGCGCGAGCAAGAATCCATCTGATGATGAATCACAATCAAGGCCTTATCCAAAAAAGCTTTTCCCATGCAGCTTCTGCAGGCGTAAGTTCTACAGCTCCCAAGCATTAGGGGGACACCAGAATGCTCATAAGAGGGAGAGAGGCTTCTTGAGGTTTTTCCACTCTCACCAGCCCGTCATTCAACCCCTCTCCAACATCCACGAACCAACCACAACCGGATCAGTTGCCAGATCCGGATTCGAGGTGCAGCACCAAGCACCGGATCTTGTGTGGAGTGGGAGTGGGAGTTTCAGATTGGATAATCCGGATCATGAGCCATCAACAAATCCAGACATGCTTGATTTGAATCTTAAACTCTAATTAATTTTTCCCAGTCATAATAAGTTATAAGATTGTGTAAGCATTGAAGCATGTGGCTTTTGTTGTTTCCTTTTATTCCATCATTCTAGGGCTTTTATTTTGCTAATATCAAAATTATTTCTTTGGGGGCAACAGTGAATAGTCTTGGGCATTTTCTTCTCATTAATTCTGCAAGTACGTTATGAGGAAATCAATATGAATGTTCAGAAGATCGCGAAGTAAAATCAATTTAAATTGTCATTTTGTAATGCTGAGATATTAATCCTAGAAAATTCGCACGCAGGCTTGGGAATAAAATAAATCAATTCACCCTATATATATGGTGGCTTAGCGAAACTACAAACCATAATCTTACCAGTTAACCCTCCGTAGCAGATTTGGCGGGCAAAACAGCAATAAAATATCTCTTGAATTCTTGACACAAATCTAACACGATATAATCCAAAGGGTATATAGGAGAATTTTCAACTAGGTTTTATACATAGTTCCTTACAAGAAAATGAATGTCATGAATGTTAGAATTTACCCATATATAAATAATCATGTTCTAGTTATTACCATGAAATGTGTATAAACAATAATAAAGATTTGCTCAAAAAATGTGAATGAACATATAAGAAATTAAACAAACTACAACCACAAAGTAGGCATAGCCATTTCTGGTACCGGTTTCGACTACAATTTAAAACCACTGGTTAAGTTTGTCGAAAACTGAAACGGAAACCAACAGTCCATAGACGGTTTAGGGTTTCAGTTTAAATCGTCATTTCGAGTTTCATGATTTTTTGAATTTTTTATTTACTAAGTTAATTTGAATTCATTGTAAAAATCAAAAAAAAATATGTATACTTTTTTGAATTCGAAATAAGTCAACTATAAATAAAAATATAAAATCTATAACATGAAAAGAATGAAATATAAAATATATTTAATAACTCTCATTGTTGATTCTCAATATTACCATATTTGAAAGACAATTTATATTTTTGTTGTTGATTCTCCGCGATATATCAATTATTAAACAATATTTGCTATTCTAACATTTCACCACTTTAAACTATTAATTGTTAGGATTTTTTACGTAACACTTTCTATGGGGCACGGAGATTAAGAAAATGAAATTGTGTGATGTATATTATTTAACTTTTTGGCTTGTTAATTTTGGTCCACATATTGTTTGTCTTTTTAAGAAACAAGACACTTTTTATGGGACGCTCGAAAAGGAAAATAAGACAATTTCTATGAGACAGAGAGAGTATTAAATATAACTTAAAATTAAAAGAACTAAATCTTTAAAAATGTTTGACTTAAAATTCATTTATCCAATTCATTGGAAAAATAATCGTTCACGTTTTCAATAGGTGAACCATGTTTCTAATAATAATAAAAAATTAGGCGGGCGGGCGGTGACTCGGGCAAATAACGTCCTTTTGGGACAAGCGGGCGAAGCCGGTCTGGACGGTTCTTCCTACTCGTTTCTAGTACACACTACTGTGAAATGCAACGAAATAAATATAATGGCAATCGCACAAAAAGATGGAGAGCCAAGAAATTCATTCGTGAATCAAGAATAAGGCAATCGGAACTGCTCATTTAATCCACAAACATAGTCTTCTAGGGACCTAGCTACACCATTCTTTCGATTAAGTTTAAAATGGCGGAATAAAAGTGAATATTTTTAAGTCGACAACCATTTTAACCGTGAAATAAGATAATTGCATAATTAACACAGAATATTTAATGCTCCGAACCTCTAGTGTTTTTTATTTTTTTATTTTTTTATTTTTTAAATTTCATATATTTTAATCTATTTTTTTTTATATTTTATGCAGTGTCATATACGATTATGTTGTATGTCTTAAAAAAGTGAGGCATTTTATCACTATTATCTGCAATATCCCAAATTGTATACATTATAGACTTTCATTCGAAATTAACAATTAAAGTAATGGCATACCCATCAATCAATCATTTGTAATTTTCCATTTATGTTGGTGTGTTGTTTATTCAGCTTACCACTTAAGTAATGCACTTAAGATTGTTTGCAAACGCTTATTATAAGCCATTTTTATTTGTTTTTATTTAAAATTGAAAATAATTATTTTAAAGTAAAAAAAAATGATTTTGGTATCAATATTAAAAAGCATAAATACATAATAATTTCAGAAATTATGGTATTTTAAGCACTAAAAATATCTTAATAAATATTTAAAAAATTATTTAATTAAGCAATTTAGTCATTTAATTTTAGAGAAGCTACTACAGTAAGCAAATTTATATATACATTTATATCATTGGACAGTTGATTCTTCTCCAAACTCGAACGCCATTGGAAAATCTGATTTCCGATTAGAGAAACAATTGCGTGGTTCATGCAGAATATGATTCCCCATTAAAAAAAACTACTCCATTTATATCATTGAAATGTACATCTTATCTAACACAAAAATGGCTTGTCATTTGTCTTATCAAATAAACATCTACCATTTACAGCAAATGAAAGTGGCATTTACTATTAAAAACATCAGTTAGTAAATAGAATAGTACCCAAGTTGCACTTACAAGTTACTCCCTCCCTCCCAAAATTCTTGCCCAATTTGTTTTTGACGATTTTTAAGGAGAGTTGTTAGTTGTGTGTAGATTGGTATAAAATTGTGGGTCCCACAAAAAAGTTGTGTGTAATAATTTACTAAAAAATGAAAATGGACAAGAATTTTGGAACAACCCAAAATAGAATAATGGACAAGAATTGTGGGACGAATGGAGTACTATGATAGAAAAAAGTTGTCATGGCCAACGGTTGAACTATGGGGACGAGTGGGGGCCACCGCTCCCCCAAAATGTAAACAATCACGAATGTATTATGTATATTTTTCTTGAAGATATTGTCGGACGTTTTGAAATCCTTATGGATAAGCAAATGTCAATATTAATAGTACTCCTATATTATTTTGATTACAGTCGACAAGTGTACGAATTTGGTAGGAACACATGATTACATCGGAAGTACGAAGTATGCATATTCCTTATATTTGTGTGTGTAATCCTTTTTTTTTTATGAAAAAATACTATAACTTTTATATCTTTGCCGTTATGCATAAAACATATAAAGATATGCATAACATATATTTATACTTGATTGAATCCTAAGCTAGAGTTTGTTATTCTTTCGAATATCTTCTAACTAATTTTGGGATGCTATAAAAATACGATTTTATACTACATTTTTCATATAAATTTCAAAGAAAATATAATGGATATATATCGTATAAGAATATATAATTTTGGGATGCTGTAAAAATAGGATTTTATACTACATTTTTCATAAAAATTTTAAAGAAAATATAATGGATATATATATCTATAAGAATATATAATAGTTAGACTAAAATCTAAATAAACGCCCAAAAAAAACTGGATATATATATCTATAAGAATATATAATAGTTAGACTAAAATCTAAATAAACGCCCAAAAAAAACTTATCGGATGAGAAGATTGAGACAATAATTCTGGGTGGGAAAAATTAAGGGTGAAACAAATAATTTTATTACAGATATATAGATTACAAATCTATTAAATTACAACATTCTTCTATATCTTAATTCATTATATGTTTAATAAAAATAGTTTCACACTTGACTATTATGTGTGGGTCCGTTTGCAATAGCGATAGGATTGGATCTATTAATTAGCATTAAGGCCCATTTCTAAATTACTTATTTTATTGGGTTAGTTTTGAAAATCACTATAAATCTATACAAAGAAGCTGAAATTTTTTATGTGCCTGTCACGTTAGGGTGGCGTAGCAGTGAAGGTGGGTGACTCGGAACCAAAAGGTCATGTGTTCAAATTCTATTGAGGTTTACCTTGTGCGTATCAAAGGTAGCGGCTATGAATTCCTCATCATTAAAAAAAATTAAAAAAAACAAAGCTGATTTTTTTTATAATTATATTTACATATATTTATTGGAAAAAAATTTTGTAGCCTTCCAAAAATTGGGGCTAAAGCCACCGCGGGCAGAGTTAGTCTTGTAATCACGATAGGTTACTATTAACAAAAATATCTTGTACTAAATCCAAGAATTAACGAATATTCCATTCTTTCTATTATAAGTTATTGGTTGATTTTTGAATCATCTCATTAAAAGTGTCTAATTTTACTTAAATTACTCTGTTATAATTTAGTGGAGCCTACTTTACTCAGATAGCCCAATTTTCTTTAAATTCGTGCCTATAAGTTTTGAGCCACTAATAACAAGGTGAAAACAATACTTCATTTGTCTCATTAATCTTGTCTTATTTTTCTTTTTGGTTTATCAAATCAATCTTATCTCATTCTAAAAATGACATACAAACAACTAATATCTTTTTTTTGTGGAATCACATTTTCTCTACAAATAATAATTATGCTTAGCATAAAAAAATAAAAAAACGAGACATATTCATTGGGACGAAGGGAGTACTATTTTATTTTCGTCCTAACGAAAAATACATGAGAAAAAAAAAAGTTTGAGGAACTTCTCTTACGCCACCTACTCATCCCTTAATCTAATTATGTGGCTCTTGCTCATCGCTAGTAAAAGCGACAACTCTTGTGAAAAAGTTAGGTCGACCAAATTGGCCCCAAGCAGTAATAAGCAGCACTGGGCATGTCCTTTTTTGTGAAGTTGGTCCAGTTCCACATACTCTATATGGATTACTCTGATTTTATTCAATATTTCAATCTCTTCCCCCACTTTAAAACGACCAAAACAGGTTAAGATGTCCCACAACTTATCACCAATAATTCCCAAGTCTCAACACGACATCATTTCCACGAGACTTTTGTTTGTATTTTTCTTTTTTCTTTTTTTGGTAAACTTAGCAAAACCATAGGAAAACACAAAAATAGAATAGGTTTTTTCAACCACCTCCACTCTCTCTAACCAATTCGGATCTTCTGGCCCATTTGTGGTGGACTACTCAGTGGTCCACCAATCACGCGGTGTCACGCGTGCATTGGTGGGTCATGTTACTAGTAAAATAAATAAATGCATAGTTCATGATAAATAGAAATAAATGCGATAAAAGAGTTTCTAAAATCCCTTCATGAGTGACCATCACTATCCGCCACTTCGAGCATCTGCCGGACCCTGATCTGAAAAAGTGAAAATATAAAGGGGTGAGTACGACTACTTAGTGGGAGATGTACACATTTACTAAAATTATACTATATCACACCGATAAAACATGTAAAATTAGATCATGGAAAGAAATACTCGGCCACACAGACCGCTTGCACTTGTAATTTGGCCACACAGACCACATGAACTTTTACTTTGGCCACACAGACCACATGAACTTTTTCATAGAGAATCCGATTTCGAACCTAGAGTCCGATTTTGACCATTGGCTTTCATTGAGGATCCGATTTCGAACCTAGGGTTCGATTTCGACCCTTGACTTTTATTGAGGATCCGATTTCGAACCTAGGGTCCAATTTCGACCCTTGACTTTCATTTAGGATCCAATTTCGATCCCATCCTTTCATGTCTGTCAAAATCACATGAAATATTGAGCACAACATATAATAAAGATAAACGGTAACATTCCCTACCTTAACTTGACTTTGAATGAATAACGATGATATCAATGGATTAAGTCCTGCGCGTCAATCCTAACATGAAATAATTCATATCTTAATGTCGTGATATGCATGAAACAATTAATTGTTTTGTACATGGGATGCAAATAAGTATATCGATACTTACTTCTACTTCTCGTTTCTAAATAACTCCGAGTTCTAACGACTTATTCTAGTATTAAGCTTATAACATGACATATACGACGATACCTTATAGTTATTAGGTTGCAAACAATATCATATCTATATACTAGGTTTCTATGTTATATTTTAACTCGTGCAGAATACCTATTTTAAAAGAGTTCCACAGAACATGAATTCATTCCATAAATTCTAATTTTCTATATATAGATTCTTTAACGAGTCTAAATCATTCCAGATTTGGTTTCATATAAAAATAATAAGTCCTCTAAGAATTATAACCAAAATAGTACCTACTGCATCGATATATGCGATTTCTGACCTACTTACCTTTAACTATAAGCTTCAGTGACTAAACATACTTTAAAAATTCTAATATTAAACAAACATCTAGGGACCATACATAGGGATATCATATCAAAAATGCACCTTTGTTGGATAAGGGGTGACTTCTGAAAAACATAGAACGTTTCAACCAAAATCCGAATACGAAAATGCATGCTCCGGAAATTTGTATTAAACTGCTTTCATACACATAAGTTAAAAATACGAAATAAATATTTTTACAAACCCCAACGAGTGTGGAGTATTTAGGAAAAAGAATCAAGTCAAAATCAGTTTTGTGGAGTGAGATATAAATATTTTGCTAAACCCTATCCCGGATGCATACTTTTTCGGCAGTGTAAAAGTAAATATTTATTAAAAATATAGGGATTTGTATAAAAATCACCAAAATTTACAGAGATCTAAAAGACATACCTAGGAAGCTTCGCCTAAACTTTCACCACGATAGGATACCGTGAAGATGTGTAAATATTTCTTGAAATAGTTCGCATGTATGTTGACAGATTTTTCGAAAAGTTTATGTGAAACTATTTTATGGACGACTAAGAGTGTATTTATAGGCTTATGATAAATTATCTAAAGATCCCTAATTGTAAAAGGTATCAAATATATTTTATCCATAATTATTTTCGTCCTTATATATTTTATATACTAGTATTTATTCTATCACTTACCATATAAGACATTCAATCCTAGATAAATTAGGATATGGATATGCACAATTTGATTTTATCCTAAAACATGTATAACACTAATATAATATCTATTTTATTCACAAAATATAATTTTTAATTATCTCCTAATAACTTATATAATATAAATTATTATATTCTTTCATTAATCCTAGAGCCGGCAAAATGAGCTCGACTTGATGGGCCGGCCCGGGGTACCCGAAAAAAGGGTTGGGTTGGGCTCTAAAAATAGAAGTCCGAAGGTGTGCTGGGCTTAAAAAGCCCGCCCAAAAAAACCACGGGCTCTATGGGCTTTGGGCTAAAAAAGTCCAGGGTTTTAAGCCCGCCCAAAAAAAATGCATAATTATTAGATAATATTAATATTAATACATAAATATAAAAGAAAAAAAGATGGGAGATAAAAACTTCTCAAATAAAGATTCAAAATGCAATTAATATATGTTGAAACTTGACGATTTTAAGTTGTTTATTGTCATAGTTTGAATTTTTGTAATGTTTACTTGCATACGGCTTTGAATTTTGATATTTATTTGTACTTAAATCTATAATATGATCTATTTAGTCTATTTAATCACTTCATAATTTATACTTTATTCAACATTAATATATTTAATTTAAATTATACATATTAATTTTATTTTTAAACAACAAATATAAAATTATAAAATTATAAAAAAAATATTAAATAAATTAGTGGGCTAAGCCCGCCCGCCCGCCCGAAAGCCCGGGGTCGGGTTGGGCTTCATAAATCTTGACCCGGTAAAGTACCGGGCGGGTCTCAAAATTAAGTTAGCCCGATAGGCCCGGGGCTGGGTCGGCCCGCCCGCCCATTTTGCCACATCTAATTAATCCTAGTAGGTTCAGGAAATTAAAAAATAAATTTACATAACAAAAATAATTTAATGAAAAATAACATATATGTTTTAAATTTTCATTTTCATTTTTCTAAGGCGTGACTTACAGAACTAAACTCATGATATTATGCATGAAATGCAAATGCATTTTATTTTATTTATTATTTATTTTTAGGTAAAATTTCGGGGTGTTACATTTCAACTTCATTAAATATGTTAATGCCTATTGATTCGGTAAGGTTTGTTTGAAACAAACAAATATATATATATATATATATATATATATATATATATATATATATATATATATATATATATATATATATATATATATATATATAGGGTGTGGATCCTATAAGAAGGGGTCTTAAGATAAGAAGTAGGAAGAAATCTTAGCCATACATTTAGTATCATCAATGGATGTAATAAATTGATAAATTTTAATTTGTTAACTGCTGAAAATAAAAGAAGTAGATCATTAAGGGTAAGTTTGTAATTTTGGATCATATGTGTTTGAATCATAATTAACTTCCCTAATTTCCGTCTAAATCTTCTCCACTTTCCCAAATATTTCTTTCTCTTTATTTTACTCTCCATATTCATCAAACTCACTCCTGACATTTCCATATTCATTAAACTTACACTTTCTCTCTTTCATTAATGCATACATACATCTGATATAATATATGCATATTCTTATTTTTTTATTTACTTGATTTATGCATGTCAGTTTCATAAGTTGATGCCTACATGAAATAAAGTATATGTATATCATAATTTTAGTATCCAACTTATTTATGTATATTTTTTTCATTCTTTCTTTTTGAACGTTTTATACATGAAATACGGCATATGCATATCACAATATTAGTTCATGCATAGTATCAATATAATTTATGCATATTTTATCATTCCTTATATTTTCAATATGCATAGGAATATAATACTTTATTTTATCATTATTTTTTGCATATAATCAATTAATCATTGCATATTTTTCTCATTCTTTCGTTTTGAGCGCTTTATACGAGAAATACGATATATGCATATTACAATATTAGTTCATGCATAATAGCGATGTAATTTATGTTAATTTTATCATTATTTATGTTTTCAATATGCATAGGGTCATAATACGTTATTTTATCATTATTTTTTGCATACTATCAATTAATCAGTGCATATTTTACTCATTCTTTCTTTTTGAACGCTTTATACAATATATGCATATCACAATATTAGTTCATGCATAATATCGATATAATTTACGCATATGTTGCTATTCTTTATATTTTCAATATGCATAAGATCAAAATACTTTATGCATAAAATTATGGATATTCGTGCAGACCTAATCTTTACAGTCTGATTTACAATGATATTCAAATGGTGGCTTCTGGAAAAAGGATATAATACGATACTCGAAAAATGAAAAATCGGTACATAATGTCCCAATACAAAAAATGAAACTCAAAATTAGAAACCTAAATTTGATTTTATATGTAAATTACTGTATGTGAAATAAAGGAAATAGATTGCGGTTACAAAAATAAAGGAAGTAATTGCGGTTAATAAATGAAGTAGATTGCAGTTACCAAAAATAAAAGAAACAAATTGTCATAAATAACCTTAATGATATCATAATCAATAATAGAGTATTAAGGAAATACATAAATTTAAAATAATAACAACCATAGATTAAACAAAATGGAGGGCTAATATTCCTTCTTATTTCTTATTTTAAGCCTCCTTCTCATATGATCCATTTCATATATATATATATATATATATATATATATATATAGGGAATGAATATTATGAGATCCAAATCTTAAGAGAGATACGAGAACCGATCTCGTCCCTTCATTTCGCAAATCTAAGGCTCTCATTTTATCCCCAAAAGCATTTAAATTTAAATCAAAAAAGGAATAAATAGTCTCATTAAGGGCAAATATGTAATCTTCTCTTTTCTATTTCCCACCTAAGATTTTCGGGTGTTTGGTTGTATTCTTTGTCTGTTTTTTCGTAGTCATGTTCAAGGTTTGATATTTCATGTATACCGTAGTGTATTTATATGCTTATGGTATGTAATTTTTTTGCATATCCCTTTTTTATGTACATGTGTGTTTATATATCTGCATAGTACCCAATTTTGATTTGCATGAAAAACACTTTATATATGCATAACTTCTAATACTTAAATATACCAAACAAGTGTTCGTCTATATGAGTTCAACTACTGTATCAATAAAAAACATAAGTACCACCATAACTTCTAAGTTTTACATCCCAAGTTGTTCCAACAAAAGAGCTTTCACACATTCTTTAGAATCAAGTTCATTCTCATCGGCATGACCAACATCCTCTTGTTTCACTGTCTCCTTCATTTTGTTATTATCGAAATTGACTATGCTCAAGCAATACCGCATCCTCAAAAGCTTAATTTGCTTCACACCTTTCCTCAAAAATCCCGTGTCCCAGTTGATTATGTCACCCTTGAACGTCTCCATATGTCTCATCAAATACACTCCTGCAAGAAATAATTCGTATTTATCATATTTTACCGTTACAAATTGATTTATACTTACCTTTCTCAGAAATCATGCACACAAGTATATAATTTCATGCTAACCTTTCGATCAAGTTATGCACACATTTTATGCATTTGACTCAATCTTTTTATGCTAACCTTTCGATCAAGTTATGCATACCACCAATATTAATTATGCACAAAAATTCAAAATAATATATAACAATGGACAAAAAGTTTTATGCTTACGCTTATAAAAAAAAAGGCAAACGAAAAAAAAGGGTGTGCATACCAATATTAAAACTTTCATGCACACAGATACTCAGTTAGTATTGTGGCAAAAATATTTATGCTTACCTTTCTCAAAATTTATGCACACAGTTATATTATTTTTGTTCTCTTCCTCTTTCCTTTACCTCGCGATATTCCTGCTTTTTTAGAATATTCACTTAGTACGCATGTAGTTTTTTCACTGAATTTATGCATGTAACTATCATATTTGCATATCAGTATCAAAATTTATGCATACCAGTAACACACAAAACTGTTCAGAATATTTTCATTTTATGCATATGAATATCGTATTTTATGCTAACCATTACATTTGTTTATGCTCACCACCCTAAATATTTATGCAGAAACAACATATATTATATGTACCAAAGAAATTTTAATATATGCTAACGATTTCCTATATTTATGCTAATATAGATATACTTTAATGCTGATGCGCAATAATCAAATAAAATCTCACTGATTAACATCTACTTCCTACTGAATAGGCTTCAATCAACAAACTCTGCAGAAACACATCAGAAACACAATGCTTGCATGAATCTCCTTGCCTAATTCTATGGAACAGAGTCCATAACAAGTACGAAGAGCGGAGGATAAAGTGAAGTTGTCTACTTCCAAACACAACTTAGGCATCCTCCTAACAAGCTCAATCCCTTCTCCCAACATCTTAGCCTCTGCATAGCCTGACAATAGCGCATTGACGCACACAATGTTCTTTTCAGGAATTTCGTCGAACACCTTTGCTGCATCATTCAAGCACAACAGTTTAACGTAGAAATCCACCATAGCACTACCGACGAATACACTAGCTAACCACCCCGATTTATCCACATAAGCATGAACAGGGTAAAAACATTATATGAGCATCAAATAACGAATTCGTACCCTTCCATATTCACAAATCTCATTTGGTTCCCATAGGATTTTATTCACATTAACAATCATATCTCTACAACACCAAATAATCCATGGGTTTCATAATTTAAGTAACGAATAAGTAAAACATACCTGAATACTCGTCGATTCGAGGGAAATCGTCTCTAAATCTTCGATTTCGTACTCGATTGCTGTCGGTTCTTCTCTGTGGTCGGTTATGGAGGAAAACTATGTCTTCTCGGTCGTCGATTACGGAGGAGAAATGGGTCTTCTCAGTTTTGTATCTGTCGGTTGTGGATGGAAGTTTTGGAGTAGTGGGTCTTGTAGGTTTTCGATGGAATGGAACCGCCGACCATGAACGAAAATGTTTTGAAACTGCTTGAGCATGAACGAAATGTTTTCTACCACCCAAATCTATAATTCAATTATATGCCCAAAACACCCTTTTCTCATTTTTTATTTTTTTTAAGAAAGAAGGGGTTGATATTGGCCATTAGATTAGGACCGATCGACGCTTAGGATCGGTTCTCGTATCTCTTTTTGTTGTTGGATCTCCCTAGATCCACACCCTATATATATATATGGTTCAAATGTGAACATGCTCTTATTATGTGAACGTGTGAACACCGCACTTTCAAGACAAATGTACTGCATTATCAAAACAAATATACTGCACTTTCAAAATGATCAAACTGCACTTAAAGTGCAGTACTTAAAAGTGCAGTATCTTTGCATTGAAAGTATAGTACCTTTGTCTTTAAAGTATAGTATTCACACGTTCACACGATAAGAGTTGTTCGCACAAGAATCACTCACTATATATATATATATATATATAATATTTATGTGTTTTTTTAACCTCATAATTAAGCACCTTTTTTAGAGTTTGGAGAATCTGCTTGTGGCTTCTCTAAATAAAGTAGTCAAACTGCATCAACGGTGTTTAGAATAAATTTAAATAAGATGTTTTTTGGACTTTTTTTTATCAATAAGTACTTTTTTAATGCTTAGATATATTTTCAACTTAAAATAAGCAGAAGTTCATATGTTGGTCATCAAGTACTTTAAGAAGCGGAAGCCACAATAAAACTTAAAAGCCGTGTATGAAAGTGTTTGCATTACTATTTTTTTTAAATAGCATTTGTTTCTAATGATTCAAACACTATAATAGCTTTTACTATAAAGAAACTTTTAAGTATAAGTAAATAAAAGTTGTTAATTAGTAAGTGTTTGCAAACACTACCTAAATTTAAAAACATCAATTGCGATGTTTTTAGTGCTCAAAACCATAATAATATCTAGAACCATCAAAAGTATATCTTAAAAATATTTTTTTTTAAACTTTAAACATAATAAATAAGTAATAATAAGCATTTGCAACGCATCCTTAATCACAACCATAGCAGCCAAATAAGGAGAGAGAGAGAGAGAGAGGCACATCTATAAGCTGCTGCGTGCATATATATCTTAAATCCTCAACCATCGTCGTCACCTTCGACTCATTATTCCACATTTCCAGAAACTCAAAATAAGATTGAGTGAGCAGCGAAGCAAACTCAAGTAAGAGAAGAGCAAAACCATAGAGAGTGGTTGAGTTTGGGGATGAGCATAAGCATAAGAAGGAATCCATCTAAAGCAGAATCAGAGGCAAGTAGGCCTTATCCCACAAAGCTTTACCCCTGCAACTTCTGCAAGCGTAAGCTCCTCGTTCAACCCCACTCCCACATCCACGTTCAAGATCCGGATTTGATCAGATGCAGCACCAAGCAGCGGACCATTTCATGTGGCCGGGAAGTTTCAGACCGGATCAGTAAGAGGCATCAAATCTGGACATGCTTGATTTGAACCTTAAACTCTAATCATGTAATGTAACCGGCTACTTTTTATGTATGTTTCTGCATGATCTGCCTTAGCAGTCATTGCTTATTAATTGCAGAAGAGCATTTTCTGCTCATGTTGTCAAGTATGTATTATTATTTTTGTTAGTATTTTAATTATCTTTGCAGAAACTGAGGGAATCAATAGAAATGCTCAAATTATATACCCTTAAACCCTAGCTTTATCAACGACAACAAACTCCATCTTTCTTTCTTTTCATCTTCTTCTGCCAACTGGGTAGTTATATATATATTCATCATTAGATTAAGGGTTTTCATCGCTTTAAGTATTTGTAATTTCGATCCAACTCTCATCTCCATCCGATCAAGTTTATGGGGAACTCAATTAGGGCCGGGTGTAAGATTGCTTGCCGTTAAAATGCAAGCAAAAAATGACCGTCAATCAAAGACGAAAAAGTTAATTGGGACCTAGCTAACTGACGTCGGACATTTACTATCTTCGTCCCACTATTGTTGGCTATTTTTTTCGATTCGGACTTCCCATTAATAATGACCACTTTTCCTATTTGGCAAATAACTACCATTCTGTCCTCTTGGGATGACGTAGCGGTAAAGGTGGGTGGTCCGGGATCGATAGGTCATGGGTTCAAATCCCATTGGAACCGCTATGTGTTGCCTGTCACCTATGGTTAGCCTAGGGTGGTTGAACTCTCCTGTGTGGTTTGCAGGCTATTGCACAGCCTAGGGTGGTTGAACCCAATGCACATTACGATAGCGGCTGCGAGTTACTCTCGTCATCCAAAAGAAAAATAACTGTCATTCTCTATCCTACTTTATCATCTTCTCTCTTATGCTTTAATATTTTATTTCTCTTATTTTATCATTTACTCTCATTCATCTTATCTCTCTTACTTGATCATCTTCTCTTCTACTTTAATATCTTATATCTACTACTTTATCAATTAAAATCAATTATGTCTTCAAAAAATTTGGATGAATTCTCATTCATTTCCACCCAGGGGCGGATACAAAGGGGGGCGGGTGGGTGCGATCGCCCCCCGGAACTTTCATGTATTACTACGATTAGTTCTCTATTTTATAATTTACATATATATTCCATTTTGATTTTCGAGTTTGCCCCCCGAATTTTTTAATTTGTCATTCTACCCTTAAGTTAAAACTAAAATTAATGTGAATGTGACAACTAGATATGAAAAATATTAAAAATTATATATTAAGTACACCAACTTTAGTGGATGTTTAAAACTTGGAGTTTGGATATCTATATATTTTAACATATGATATAACTTTATCAATTAATATATTATGTTTGTGTTTTTTTTTTCAATACTTATTGTTCAATTGAATAAATTTTTGAATCTCCCCTATTACATGTAGACCTATCAAAATAAGATGTTGTAATATAAATTTCAAGGGATAGTTAGATGAATAACAAAATATCCCTAAATATCGCGAAATAGTAAGTATCGTTAGACCTAAATGAAAACAAACGCCCCTAAAAAAATTTCTTGGGGGCTCCGTCCCCAAACCCCCATACAACAATACCTTTCGTACCCTTATAAATTCTCGCCCCTCTAACTCGAAATCCTGGATCCGCCCCTGTTTCCACCAATCATTACTCTCAAACTGTCTCAATTTCTTAGTAGAAATAAAACTAATAAAATACACATCTAAATATTTTTTTTAAATTGAACGTCAATAGCAGCAGAAAGAGAGTACTCCCTCTGTCCCATTATTAATGTCTCATTTGTTTTTTTTTTTTTTGTCTCATTATTTATGTCCCATACTAAATAAGGAAATAAATGAGTGAACCACAATCAATTTAAGCAAGTGGACCCCACTCCTTTATATTTTTACACCATAACTTTACACATTTACCTCCACTATCTTAATTATGGAACATAAATAATGGGACGAAAGGAGTATTATTCATTTAATGGTCCACTGAATACTTCATCCCAACCCACTAGGCCTGTTAAATAATGGGTGGTGGTCCAGATGAACCCTCTTCCTAGATTGCATCATTGCAATTTGCAAAGTAAGAAAAAATTTGTTTTTCCTAGATTTTACCAAATCAGATCTAATTATTTTATTCAAATATATCAATTAGTTTGCTGAAATGTCGTTATCAGACTACTGGACTATCAAATGACAATATAGCCTGCATGTTTGAGATTTGGTGATTTCAGTTATCCTAATTCTCTCTCTCTCTTTTCTCACTCTGATTGGCTAAGCGCTGGATCATGGATGCAACAAGTCATACTACACTTGACTATTATGTGTGGGTCCATACTCCATCAATGTTGCAACAGCGACAGGATCAAAATGGCTTCACAATCTACGTATACAGTTTCAACCTTAAACATCCCCCCCCCCCCCCCCAACAACAACAACCAAAAAAAAAAAAAATGAAACCAATTGTTTAAATCAAACCAGCACACCAGTTCAAAATCTACAACACTCCGTCCCCACGAAAATGGTTTAATAATGATCATTGGCATGCTAGCATAGCATCACTAGAGTTTGTATTATTTGTGGACTTGTTAGTTTTGTGGTATATATTGGTCGAGGTTACTATTTGCACAAATATCATGTACAGAAGCCCAAAAAATCATTCATCTCTTTTTAATTTCTTTCGTATTTTTCTTTGAACGAAAATAAAACACAAGAAAAGTCGCAACATCTCGGCCCACCTTTCTTTGTGTGGCTCTTGTTCATCACTCTCATTACAAAGCGACAAACTTGTGAAAAAACATAAGTCGACCAAACTTGGCCCCAAGCAGTAATAAACAGCACTACGGATGCCATCTTAATTTGGTGAAGTTAGTCCTCACCAACTACTCAAGAGGTTATTTTTGTTATTCTCGAAAATTATAGGAGCTACCGACTTCGACCCAGGGGCGGATCCAGGATTACAAGGAAGGAGGGGCGAAACTTAAAAATTCAATAGAAAAGAGGGTGAAGTAAACATTTGGGAGGGCGAAATACAAAATCTTTTAAAAATTACACATAAAAAATTGCGTTTCGATACTAGTTCGGGGGGCCGCTGCAGCCGGGCGCCCCCCTTGGATCCGCCAGTGCTTCGACCTAATGTTTGTGTGCAAAATATTTAATCATAAACATGGAAGGAAATTTAAGAGGGGGTTTGATTTGCATATTAAAATTGGATTTGGATCTGCGGGTACTTGCTTATGATTTAGAATGTAAATGAGAAAACCCAATTTTTATATAAAATCTCAAAGTGTTGATTCCGAGTTAAAATTATCAAATAAAAGCAGGATCCAATAATTTATCCCACTAAAATCCAAGTTCCACGTAAATGGTTGGAATTTCATGGAGCCCCACCACCCTCAGTCCTATGACCCGCCACCATTAAAATCTTATTATGATGTCAAAATTGTACTAAATCAACTCCCTCCTATATTCTAAAAGATGAAGCACATTCTACCAATGGCGTGTACTGTACGCACGTGACATCTCATTACCATAATATTGATCTCATGAGTAATATGTTTCAACTAAAACGGAAGTTTAAGGGGATAAAATATAAGAGATTGTAAATATTGGTATTATTGGAAAGGTTTACAAGACTACACCAAAAGTAAAAACGCAAATAATTCAGTGTGACGGATTTACATACATCCGGCTCAATTCGTGGATCCAATTGTGACCCAATTACTAGATCTGGATCCGCGTGTACAATTAAGTAAATATATGTTCTGTTCATAATTTTATTATAATAGCTTGTAGCCTAATGGTGAAATATTATCGTTTTCGATAATAGGTCATAGGTTTGAGTCCTTCCAATTCCATTTTTTATTTCATTCATTTTTTTAAACTAAAATGTTTTATTCATCTTTTTTATTTAGTGAAAATACTGTTCGATTTTTAAATTTTATTTTAAATTTTTTTTATACCTTTTAATTTTTTTTAAAATATTTTTGATTATTTTTAACTTTACTTTTTAGTTTCTTTAATGCTTTTAAATTTCTTTCTCATTTTCAATTAACAACGACAGTGTCATTTTCAGTGAAAAAACGTGTCATTTATTTCGAAGAAAAGTGTCTTTTGTAGATCATTTATTTTGGAACAAAAGTGTAATTTGTAGAGTATTATTTATTGACTACCAAGTATTTTTGAAAAAAAAAGTGATTTGTTTCGAAAAAAAGTGTCATTTGTATATGAAAGAAGTGTCAGCTATGAATAAATGTGTCATTTATCTCGAAGTATCAATTATTGTGAATAAATGTGTCATTTATCTCAAAATGTTAATCAACTAAGTAAAGTGTCAATAAGAAGAAACGTGTCACTTTAATCCAATAAACATATGAAACCACCGTTCAATTATTTAATTAACAAAATATGATCAACATAATAACTAAAAATATTACTCAAAGTTTCAATCGTAATAAACAAAAGTGTCATTATTTCGATTAACTCCAAAATGGTGGAAGGAATAAAGGTTAATATTTCTAAGACTCGAACAAATATTTTAACCGTGAAATAGGATAATTGCATAGTTAACACAGAATATATAATTATCTTTTATGTCTTAAAAAGTTGGGCATTTGATCACTACTATCTGAAATATCCCAAATTGTATACATTAGACTTTCATTCGAAATTAGCAATTAAAGTAATTTATGCAGTGTTCTCATATTTAAACATATAATTAATTAATCATAATAGTGTTTTATGTCTTAAAATATGGCGAGGCATTTGCCCAAATTGTATCCGTAAGATATTCATTCGAAATTAGCAATTAAAGTAATTGACATACTCATCATTTGTCATTTCCCATTTATGTATGTGCGTGGTTTAGTCAGCTTACCACTTAAATAATGCACTTAAAAGTAAATAGTTACATAGGGATTCCATAAATATAAACCAGGAAGGGTTGAGACTATATATACATTATACATGTACAGAGAGGTTAATGTGTAAACAACCTTTATCGTGTGAACGTGTAGAATATTGCACGTAGTATTATACTTTAAGTACTGCACTTTAAGCATTGTACTTAAAGACAAATATACTGCACTTTAAGTACTCCACTTTAATGCATTATATTTGCCTTAAAAGTGCAGTACATTTATCTTTAAAGTGCGATGTTCACACGATAACAAACTATTCACATTTGAACCTCCTCTTACATACACACACGTGTATCACTGGACACTTGATTCTTCTCCAAACTCGAACCCCATTGGCTTAGATTTCCAATTTGAGAAACAATTGTGTGGTTCATGCAGAATCTAATGCCCCATTCAAAAAAAAATCATTTATAATGTTGAAATCTATTAGGTACATCTTACCTAACGCAAAAATTGTTTGTCATTAGTCTTATCAAATAAACATGTACTCCCTCCATCCTATTATTAAGGTTCCCTTATTTCATTTTAAGTTGTTCCACTATTAATGTCTCATTTCTTAAAATGACAATATTAACTTTCCATCAAAAAATGAGGTAGGCCCCAAACTACTCACTTCGTTTTACTAGTGCATGTGAATGTGATGCATGCATGTCCAAGCTTCATTTCTTCAAGCTTCGTTGTGTTTAATTTGTTTGATGGGACATTAATTAATTTTGTGATTTTAAGTTCATTGGCATATCAGCCAACTCTTTAGACAACAGAAGCATGGAGTGCATTTGTGCATGGCTAGAATTAGTTAGTCTTGTAGTAGATATATTTAGTCGACGTTTACTATTAACAAGAATATCGATCTTGTTAAATCCTACTGTATTTTATTTTTGTCCGAATGAAAAAAACAAAAGAAGAAAAGTTTGAGGAACTTCTCGTACGCCACCTACTGTCAGTCATTGCTTTCTAATTATGTGGCTCTTGCTCATCACTAGCAACTTCTCATAACTAAGTGACAGCTATAGTGAAAAAGTTATGTCGACCAAATTGGCCCCAAGCTGTACGTCATAAGCAGCACTATGGCATGTCCTTTTTTGTGAAGTCGACTAGTGTTGTCTAGTTGATGTTCGAAATGAAGACTAAGAAAATGAGTAAAGATATGCTAAAATGGGGTCCATTGTTTAGATTGATTGTGCTTCACAAATTATTTCTTTTTCGGAAGAATACAACAATAGCTGGACAACTGAAAAGGGAAAGCAAGACAACAATAACATAATGTAGTATTACTTTTATTCAATCTCTACCTCACGGGTGGAACCAAGATCTATAGACGAGGGGAGGGGAGGGGAGGGGGGGGAATTTACAAGGGGTTCGGGAGCGGAGCCCATGAAAAAAATTCGAGACAAAAGATAATGTAACAATGAATATAAAAAAGTCAAAAGTACTTATAACTTATAAAAACGACAAAAATAACTAGCCTAAAATGAAATACAAAAATAAAAAAAATAACAAAACTAATGAAATTCTCGTAAAATGAGCTTTTAAATTTTTAAATTCGATCCAATATATTAAATTCTCGTAAAGTAAAATGTGCAAAAATATTTTTTCGGTAAAATTTACATATGAATCTCTGCCTCAACACACAAAATGGAGGGTGCGGTCGCCTCAGCCCATATCCCCTGGTTCCGTCTCTTCTCTTCCTCCAATTATTATGACCCAAACACTATAACCAGCAATGGATTTAACAAACGTACACATAACCGCCTTATTTAGCGATGAAGTAGCAACGGATTGATATATCAGACATATTTAATTAAATAAATCATATTTAATCACACTACTATCATATGCATTACCTTACCTTTGTCGTATTCGAGTTCCTATCAAACGCCCCTTAGTTTCTTTAAAATGTTTTGTTATTATAGCAAGGGTTAACTACAAGCAGGGCCCACTTAGATTTGATATTTCTTGAAAAGACTAAAAAATATTATGATGTCCCACAACTCTACATCATTTGGATTAGTGCCTTATCGCCGATAATTTCAAGTCTCAATACGACATCATTTCCACAAGACTTTTTTCCCTTTTTTGGTTAAGTTAACCAAACCATAGCAAAACACTAAAATAGGATAGATTTCTTCAACCACCTCCACTTACACAAGTCATAAACATACACTCATCCTCCACTCTCTTTCAGCACAAGTGAAACTAACAAACTCTAAGTACAGTTAATATTCCGAATCTTATACTCCCTCGTTTTTACTCATAAAACTATAAAGGTTTCATCTTCATTTAAATATGTCATTGCACAACCATCTCAGCCAAATAAGAGAGAGAAACTGAAAAACCCACAGTCATAAGCTGCTGCGTGCATATATATCTTAAATCCTCCTCAACCATCGTCGTCACCCTTCAACTCATTATTCCACATTTCCAGAAACTCAAAATAAGATCGAGAGAGGAGCGATGCAAACTCAAGTAAGAGAAGAGCAAAACCATAGAGAGTGGTTGAGTTTGGGGATGAGCATAAGCATAAGAAGGGATCCATCTAAAGCAGAATCAGAGGCAAGTAGGCCTTATCCCACAAAGCTTTACCCCTGCAACTTCTGCAAGCGTAAGTTCTACAACACGCAAGCATTAGGGGGACACCAGAATGCTCATAAAAGGGAGAGAGGTTTATTCAGACATTCCGAGCCTCCCATACTGTCCAAATCGCTCCTCGTTCAACCCCACTCCCACATTCACGTTCCAAGATCCGGATTTGATCAGATGCAGCACCAAGCAGCGGATTATATCATGTGGCCGGGAAGTTTCAGACCGGATCATCAAGAGGCATCCAATCCGGACATGCTTGATTTGAACCTTAAACTCTAATCATGTAATGTAATCGGCTACTTTTTATGTATGTTCCTGCATAATCTGCCTTAGTAGTCATTGTTTATAAATAGGTTTTGGATCAAATACAAAGTGATCTCTCTCCTATGCGTTTCTACAAGATTTGAATTGGAGATATTGCACTATCATCCAGATCCTGTAATTCAATTTCTTTGTTGATTTTGTGATTTCCTATTTACGTGTTTTGTTGGTTGTTTTCGGCATATCACTTATTATTTTGTAACATTTTTCACCATCCACAATCTCAAACGATGTCTAAAATGTGAACGAAACAATTAACTGCTTAAAGGGAATTCAAACGGGTTTATAAGTGCATCACGAACATAACCTTATGAGTGTATCGGTACGGAACGAAAGTGTATCATGAAACGAATAAAAGTTAATTTAGCTTGAAATGGAGGAAATTGCACGACGAACAGAACCATAACCAAACTACACCAGTATAGAGAAAATGGCGATTTTGGTCCCATATCTTTCCAATACTGATCAATTTAGTCCCCCATGATTTTTTATGCAGTAGTTTAGTCCAATGCATACGTTTTACTTTTTTCTCTGCAATTTTGGTTCCGTATTTTTTAATACTTGACAATTTTGGTCCCACAATTTTAATACTGTTAGTTTTGATCCCATAATTATTTATGTGGCTATTTTAGTCTGGTATCTTTTTAATACTAGCGATTTTGGTCCCATAACTTTTGATAGGACGATTTAGTCCAGTATCTGTTTAACAATGGCTATATTCATCTCATATTTTTTATACGGCAATTTTGGCAGCATATATATTTAAACCGAACATTTTAATACCATAACTTTCACTTTCTTGTAATTTAGTCCTAAAGTTATTGGAATAAAATTGTCGATATTAAAAAGATATAAGATCAAAACCACCGTATAAAAGTTACCCTACCAAAATCGTTGATATTTAAAAGATATAAGACCAAAATCACCATTTCCTCAACCAGAAAATATAATCTCCAAATATGAGTCCATAGATTTTTCAGTCCTATAGCATTTTTAATTTTATTTTAAAGATGGAAAATTTGAATACATAATTAAAATTATGAATAAAGCAATTAGTCAAAGTGTCAATCAAGGGAAAGACCTAAAAAGTATTACAGTGAAAATGCTAGCAAAAATGGCATCAATAAAAAAAAAATCGCATCAATCAAAGACGCAAAAGGCAATTGGGACCTAGCTTAATTGCTGTCGGACATTATTGCCTAATCTATCTAATCTAATCTAATCTAATATATATATTAAAACTACTCAATGGTGTTTCAATTGTAATTAAATCTCAATTCAATTTTAGTTGATTTTAAATCTTTATTTACTTTTTACTCTTTTTAAATTAAATTCAATTGATTTTAGTCTTCATTTATTTTTTTGTCCCTTTTTTAATTACAATTCAGTTTTAATCTCAACTTTTAATTTTTATTTTAAGTCATTTTAATTTCATATAATCTTAAACAATTTCAAATCAAATGAATTTTATTTATTCCTCACTTTCAATTCAAGGATTTTAGTTTCATTTAATTTTATTTAATCAAATCTATTTCATCTATTTTTTTATTTTTTATTATATCTATTTCCTATTTAAACTTGGCAAATTGGCACAAATGGTCCCCAATGTTTGTTAGTTTGGATGAATTGGTCCCTAATATTTTTTTTTATCTTATTGGTCCCCTATGTTTACAAGTTTGGATAAATTGGTCATTTTGTTAAATTTTAAGTTAAGTTTCATGGACCAATTCATCTAATTTTAAAATTAAATTGAATTTTTTAAATATATTTTCTAAAAGTATAATCTTTTTCGGATTTAATTAAAAAAAATTAAATCCGTAAATTGGATTAATTTTAAAAAAAAAAATTAAAAAAGTTCAAATTTAATTTAAAAATTGGATGAATTGGTCCATAAAACTTTTATTTTCGTAAATATCTCTATGACTAACAGTTAACTAACTTAAAATTTAACAGAATGACTAATTTATCCAAACAAGCAAACATTGGGGACCAATAAATTAAAAAAATGATTATGGACCAATTCATCCAAAACAACAAACATTTGGTACCATTTGCGCCAATTTACCTTTAAATTTCATGATTCGTTGATAGTTTTACGCAATCAATCACTAACCATTTTAGAATAATAAATATTCAATTGAGTTAAATGTTCGTATCACTAAATTAAATTAAATTGTGTTCTTATCTCATTTAAAATAATTTTAATTTCAACTTTCAATTTAATTTCATATCATCCTTCATTAATTTTCAAATCAAATACCTCTGATTCAATTCAATGGTTTAAATTTAATTTAATTTTATTCAATCAAATCTATTTCATATTTGTACAAAGTATAAAATAATCTATTTCATCTATTTCTTATTTTATTTTCAAAATTTATTTATAGTATTAATTATACAATCAATTACTAATCATTTTAAAATAGCAGATTCAAAATTAAATTAAATGTTCGTATCAGTGGATTAAATTAAATTATGTTCTTATCTCATTTAAAACATATATATCAAATTGTATTTATAGAGTATGATGATTTCAATAAATAAATATTATAATACAAAATATAAAAGGAAAAAAATCAATTATAAATGAAACAACACGAAATGTACATCAAACGATATTTAAACAACATACCATCCTAATTTGTGTAGATTTGGAAGCATAACTATTTAGTTTGTTACAAATGTTGAGTAAAATATGGCAGGTGATTTGGTTATTTCATAACTATATTTCAATGTATAGTTAATTGTATAAGTATTAATTATATTAAATGTATAGTTAGATATTCTACCACTTTAGAAAATATAAAAAAATACTTCAGTGACAAAATAACATCATATATCTCAGCAACAACTTCTTGATTTGTGAAGTCACTCATATACTATACTATATTTCTTATGCTATCTATCATAATTATTTGAATAGTGGATGATTAATTAAATATAATTTATTATGTGGAGGGGTTGAAACGAGTGTGGTTATACATTGTGTTGATTCTAGAATCATTATTTTGATGAATCCACGCTCCAAAAAGGTATCACCAAATATTGAGTTAGAGGATCCTATGGACATCTACTTGCATGATATTCCAACTATACATCAATACGACAATACAATTATTAATGATGGTTGATAGTACAATTGCACTCTCTAATTCACTTGGTGATGTGAAACCTCCAGCCCACTTGATCTTCTCTTTACGTGCATTCTAGCAGTGAAGAGAACATGTATAGTCATTTAGTGGCCACTAATACTTCCAGCCCAGCCCACTAAGCCTGTTAAACCCTCTTCCTAGATTGCAGAATGCGTAGTAATAGATTTGTTTTTTTTCCAAGATTTTACCAAATTATATTTATTTATTTTATTCAAAATAAATACTAAAATGTTATTATCAATTAGGCTGATGAAATATCGTTATCAGACCACTAGACTAGCAAATAGCAATCGAGCTATGCATATTTAAGATTTGGTGATTCCAACACTTGACTATTCTGTGTAGTTCCGTACTCCATAAAGGTTGCAAAAGGAAAACTCAATTTACATTTTGGAAAATTGGATTTTCAAGTCCTCAAATTATGATTGTCGGATCAATTTAGTTCTTTAATTATTTAATCCCAAACTACAGAATTTTGGATGTATTGATCAGTTAAATTTTTAGTTAGTAAATCATTAGGCAAATTTTTGTAAAAACATTTTTGGTAAAATTTCTTTGAGGAGCAAGTTGGTCAATTTTTTTAATTCAAAAAATTTAATTTTACAAATATTAAAGTATATTTTAATCTTTTTATTTTTTTAAGGATCAAATAAGTCAATTTAAATATATAATAGACCAATTCCAATCGCCAAATATTATTCCAAACATAAACCCGCCAGAGATCTTCTAGCCCAATCACGCGGTGTCACGTGTGTATTGGTGGGCCATGTAATTAATATTATAGTATTTGTTTAATTTTAAAAACACATATGGTACCACTTGATTGGTGGGCCATGTAGTGTTCCTCACAAATTAGATCACAAGATCCGGATTGACATAAACCTATTCCGATTATCTATACCAAATATATATTATTTACAGCCAGAGATAAATATACAAGGATTTGATTCCTACTGTTCAACTTTACTGTGGCCCACTTGGATTTCATTTTTCGAAAAGACCAAACATGGTTAAGATGTCTCACAGGATCTTCTGCTTCAAAATCTCGTGCCTCATGCATGTCTTATTATTATTTTTAATAAATATCTAGATATTTATAATTTGAATTTAGAATTATCGTAAATAATTAAGTATTTATAGTTGAAATGTTAGTAGAATACTAATTGGATATGAAATTGCAGGACAGGACATCTGATCTGTATGATGTTCCACAACTCTTTGTGAGTTCCTCTATCACCAGTAGTTCCTATTTTTTTTTTTTTAAGTTATTAAAACCATAGCAAAATAGAAAAATGGGATATATTTCTTCAACCACCTCCACATACAATATTCCTGAACTTAGCAACTCCTTTTTTTTTTTTTTCTAACCTAATTCTTTTATAGTCCGTCACCTTAGGTGGTTAGCACCTCCTGTTGTTTGCGCTACCCTACAAGGAGTTGAGGTTTAACCTCTAGCACCTAAGGTAAGCGGGCACGCGGGTTCCTCAAAAAAAAAAAAATAAAAAAAAAAAAAAAAAAAAAAACTTAGCAACTCCTTTTTTACTCCGTTGGGCCCACCTACAATAAATATGATTACCACTAACTTTGCTATTTCCGTCTCATTATTTCTAACTTATTTTTTATTAAAATATTTCATTATTTCTAAATTCAGTTTAATTTGACAAAAAATTAACTAACCTTTTGAACAAGTTTTAGGTAAGATTGTGATAGTTCCTGTCACCTTGTTGGAGCAAGGCTCTTCTTATTAGATACACTACAATATAGATCTGTTAGAGAGATCTACAAAGAAGACGGTCAGAGTTGAGGCAACGATTTGAATCTTTTGAATTAAAGTTGTTCAAATTTTTTTTTCTGTCAATTAAATCAAACTGGGTGATTATCCTCGAAACGGTTTTTAAAAAAAAAGGTCGCAATCACATTAGTCGAGAGAGATTCATGGTTGACTCCAAATCAACTTGAGGGTAATATGCTGTACTATTATGGTTGAATTGGCACTTGTGAACCCACAGCTAGTCAGTCAGTAAGTCACTTATTTGACTTGTTAATGAATTAACTGGTTAGGATCATTGCGAAGCTGATCCTGATGCAGACAATCACTTCTTAGTCCACTTTAGTCTTTCCCCATTTCAGGTCGGGAGCAATATAACTCATCAGGCAACGTTGCTGTAAGAAATGAAACGACACTATACTATGCGACATCCTAACATCGTAATCGCCTAAAATCTGATGGCTATATACATTGACCTGGTTCATCATCAGGGTTTTGATATATGAATCAAAACTTTATCATTAAAATTATATCCCAACAGTACATATGAGATCAAATTCATTACTACAGCAAACCTAAAGAATGAATTTGAAGAAATATTCCACATTTCATGCCGCTCATATTTATATCTCATTCTAATTCTATTCTTTTTTATTAAAAACAAAATAGGCACTACTACAAAAAAGCGAATAGACAACGATTTTTTAACCGTTGTTTATTTTTTTTCGACAACAATTTTTATCCGTTGTCTTAATGTTTTTTCAGCTATTGACATAGGTGCTTTCGATAACGGTTTAAAATTATTGTTGTAAATGTTTTCAAGTGTTTTGTTAGTGTCTTTAACAACGACTTAAAATCTCTGTCGTAAATTTTTTCGACCATTGTTGAAAGTTGTGTTGTAGTATGCATAGATCGCAGACAATGGTTTTTTCAACCGTTGTACTTTTAACATGTGTTAAATTTAAACAGAAATTTCTAAAACAAAGTAAAATATAAACCCGTAAACGAAGCAAAAAATAATATTTTCCAACTCCTTACTGAAAAACTCCATGCTTTAAAAAAAAAAATCATTGTTCGACATCTCAACGGCTAATATAAACTAAGAATTCTTCAAATGCTACATATAAATCATTATAGGAGACCTCCTTAATACCACAGTAAGTCACAACAACGAGAAATTCCCAACAGTTCCATGCCTTGTGTTATACAAATTTGCCAACTCCATATCTGCGCAATGAGATTAGACTAAGCAAGAATCGGGAAAAAAACCCAACCTGTATGGAAATAGTACGAAAATCGAAAATATCTGCACAATAACAAACATTTTTACCATTTCCTTTATGCATGAACTAAGTCTAAATCGGATAGCGTTATTAGTTTATCATGTAGTGTGATAAAAGAATGCATATGAGAAATGGATTGAGTCCATCCAATTTCATTTGGTTCTCACCTTAAGGTCATTTTCTTGTTGATCGACAATCAATTTCTGGTTCATGGATCCACGTTCTGATTCTTTCATCTATCTTGTTCTTCTATGTTGTATCAACTTCCTTCAATATTGTAGAATTCTTCTGCTCAATCTTAATCCAGAAAAGAGCGATAAAATATGAGCATTCTCAAAGATTTATATAGTAAGATGAACAACAGATATTTTTCAGAGCATGTAATTTTAACAGGACTAGATGAACATTCTCTAAGATTTAACTATTAACAAATGAATAATACATATTTTAACAGAAGGTGATTTTAACAAACTACCTTCACACTGGATGAGGAGGGCTTTCAGAAAGATTTGTTGCCATGAGAAACGTTCTCCAAAGCAAGCTTTCTTCTTGAAAACAACATAACGAAGAGATATTTTGTGAGTATCAAAACATATTTTCAAAAGCATTCCTCATCATCAAAATTCCCTTCTATCTATATGTGTCAAACTTGTTTAAGAGGTATGTGCAGCAGTAGATAAAAAAACACGAAGGAAGCTTCTTCCCGTACATTAAGTTTCATCCGAAAAACAATCAATCCACTTGCTTATCACAAATCTAAAATAAAATTCAAAGCGAAGTTAAGTCGAAACCAATGCTTCAGGATATCAGCCACCTTAACCACGACATTGCCTCAAGATTTTTCCTTTAGAATCTAATGCCGAAGACTTATCCTGAAATTTTCATGGCAGTAAATAGTCGTTAGTATTCACATAACATTAAAATAAAAGAAGAGGAAATTACAACTACATTATACACTCTAGTGCCTCTAATTAATAGTAGTATAACATAACATTCAAATAAATAAAAGCAGAGCAAATTACAACTACATTTCATACTCTAGTGCCTCTGTTAATTTCAGTTGCAGATCTTGAGATTATATGTACAAATCTCTATTCTGGAAATTGCAAATCAATCCACTACGGTGAATTAGAAAATTAACTGCCAAACATCTTGATTGCATCACGAAACAATAGTACATGAAATTAAATGCAAGCAGGTAGCTCAATGGAAAAAGGCTAGACGGTCTGTGTGGAAACCTCTCCAACATGCGGCGAAACTATTTGATATTCGATTCGTTTTTCTTTGATATTTTTCAAAATATAAAATTAACTAAGAAAATGGAGAAAAGTTCAAACCTTCAACCCTAAATCCAGCGTTGCCCAAATTCACCTTACCTCCCCTCACCTCATTTACACCAACAAAAAAAAAATTGAAGATTTTCAATGAATCATAATCCGAAGACCTCCACCGTCAGCTGACTCAGCCCTCACGCCGGCAAACGGCGTCGCTTCCTATATCACTATCGGAAAAATTGTATCTCGCCGTTGTTCCACCACCCTCGTGACCCTCATACACCTCATCACCTGTCTTCGCCCCGTCTCCCACGTCACCTCAAAACGCTCCGTCAACCACCAAAGACACCACCGCCAACCACCAAGACACCCCGCAGCCCATCGCCCTCACTTGAGTCTTGGAATCTTCGATTTCAGAATTTAGTCTCGATAAGGATCATGAGAACTAATAATTTATTCTCTTAAAATTTTGATACATAAGACCTTTTAAATAATACTTCTCCATATATAATATATATATAAAATAATGTGGGTAGTAGGTTAATTATTAGGAATGCTATTTTTTTTAGATTAATGTAGGTATTAGGATAAGTATTATAAATGTTAATAATATTAAAATATATAAGTATAGTAATTAAAAATCGAAATTATGATTATAATTTTAAACTTTAAGTATTACTAATTTAAAGAAGATTAATTCTTTTGATTATATTAGATTTTAGTATTTTATTTTTAATTTTTTTTTAAAAATATATTAAGATTTTTAATTATATCTTATGTTATTTAAATTGCATTAACTCTTATTATTTAAAAAGATTAGTTCTTTTGATTATATTAGATTTTAGTATTTTATTTTTAAATTTTTTAAAAAAATATGTTAAGATTTTTAATTATATCTTATGTTATTTAAATTGCATTAAATCTTATTATTTAAAATTTATAAATTATATTTAAATCATATTAAGATTTTTAAATAACTATAAATATTAGGGTAAACGACAACGGATAAACGATAATGTTAATTAAAGTTGTTGTCTATGATCATATTTTTCCACTACAACAATAGATATACGACAACGATCATTAGAAGCATTGTCTATAAGCGTATTTTTAACTTACAACAACACATAAACGACAACGGCTTCCACAACCGTTGTCTATGAGCACCTTTTTCCACATACGACAACGGGTTAATGACAACGGTTTCCACAACCGTTGTCTATGAGCGTATTTTTCCACATACGACAACGTTTAAATGACAACGGTTGTAAAAAACCGTTGTCTATGAGCGTCTTCTAATATAAAAGACAACGGTTTTAGCTATGATAGTTGTTTTTTGAGATACAACAATGATTTTTCACCAAAATCGTTGTCTTTTCAGTGTTGTCGTAGATCAAATTTGTAGTAGTGAGGCCTTAAATTTGTTACCTATTGATTCACAAGCTTTCACAACCATCTCAGCCAAATAAGAGAGAGACGAGAGAGGAAAGAGAGAGGGCCTAGCTAGGGGAGCTCCAATAGAAACAAACCTTGTGACTTGAATGTGACTAGAGATGGAATGAGAACATTAGCAATCACACTTAAGTGGGACATGCTTAACACAGTTATAAGCTGCCGCAGATATATTATATATAATGCTTATAACTATCCTCAACATTAATATCGCTCTTTCATTCCATCCCATTTCTAGTAACTCATACTTTATATATATGAGTCAGCTAGCAGAGATGCAAATTGAAGCAATGGAAAAGCAAAATCTGAGAGAGTGGTTGAGCTTGAGAGCGAGCAAGAATCCATCTGATCGTGAATCACGATCAAGGCCTTATCCAACAAAGCTTTTCCCATGCAACTTCTGCAGGCGTAAGTTCTACAGCTCCCAAGCATTAGGGGGACACCAGAATGCTCATAAGAGGGAGAGAGGGCTATTAAGACATTTCCAGTCTCACCCGCCCGTGACTCAACCCCTCTCAAACATCCACAAACCAATCACAACCGGAGTTGCGAGGTTCGGGTTCGAGGCAGCGGATTTTGTGTGGAGTGGGAGTTACAGATTGGATAATCATGATCAGCAGTCGTCAACTCCAGACACACTTGATTTGAATCTTAAACTCTAATTAATTTTAATATATATTAGTATGTGTACTGTGAGTGTCTGTGTTGCATTAAAGGCTTAAAGCATGTCTCGCTCGTTGTTTGCTTTTATTCCTAGCCTGCACGTGCATTGTAGGGCTTTTATTTAGCTAATACTACGAAAATTACTTGTTTGGGAGCAATTAATATTCTAGGCATTTTCTGCTCATTAATTCTGCAAATATGTTTCCTATTATATATAAATAATCAAGTTGTAGTTATAACCCATGAAATATATAAAATTAACAATAATTAAGGTTTTGCCTAAAACCTAATGAATACAAGAAATTAAACAAACTGCAACCGCGAAGGAAGATGTTAGAAAATAAACAAAAAGTTCTACCAATCACTAAAACACACAACAAATTCGTACACGCATTTGTAGAAGACAGTGATTTCTCTCTCTTCGGACCTTAAACCCGTTCGATTAATTTGTTAATCTGACATGAAAAAACAATAATAAAATTAGTTTAGGCGGGCGGGTCAAGCGGGCGGGACAAGCGGGCGGAGCGGGTACACAATACACAAGCTACGCAACTGCAAAGACTTAAAAAGTGGTGCAGTGAAATGCAATGAAATAATGCCCGTGAATCGCACAAAAAGGTGGGGGAGACAAGAAGTGAATTCCTGAATCAAGAAAAAAGGCAATCGGAACTGCTCATTTAACCCACAAGTGTATATTCTTTTAGGGACATACGTACACCATTATTGTCGATAGAAAGGTAATTCATTTGCTCAAATTGTATCCGTACAATTGTCGTACATACAAATGTAAGATATTCATTCGAAGTTAGCAATTAAAGTAATGGCATACACATCATTTGACATTTCCCATTCATGTCGGTGTGTTGTTTATTCAGGTTACCACTCAAGTAATGCACTTAAAAGTACATGGTTATATAGGGATTTCACAAATATTGTTATTATTATTAAATCGATCCTAATGGATATTGAACATTAGATCAATTTTAGATCAATCATTTACATAAAAGTGGGAATTCCGACTACATTACATGTCGTCGGTAGAGACTCCATAAATATAAATTAACAAGGAAGGGTGTTGAAACTTTATATATACATACATATCACAGGACACTTGATTCTTCTCCAAACTCGAACCCCATTGGCTCATATTTCCAATTAGAGAAACAATTGTGTGGTTCATGCAGAATAGGATGCCCCATTCAGAAAAAAAAAACTATCATTTTTAATATTGAAATGTACATCTTAGCTAACACAAAAATGGCTTGTCATTTGTCTTATCATTTACAGTAGCAATTACTATTAAAAACATCATTTAGTAGATAGAGAAGTACCGAAGTTGCACTTACTATCTGCTGTTCTGCTATCATAGAACAAAGTTATCATAATAATAAAAATTAAAAAAAAAAACAACTATCGAAAAAAAAAATAGAACAAAGTTATCATTTCTCCTAAACTAAAAAATAGAAAACAAGACATTCAAAGGCACGAATTTATGATGTGTATGTATATATATATAATATATAATATATTTTTGAAGATATTGCTGATTTTGAAATCCTTATGAATAATTTTGAATCTTGAATCGGGATGGAGATACAATTCCCTTGGTATGATAAATTACTTTTATGACGAAATTATATATTCTCAATCTAATTGAGCTAATATCAAAGTTACCGTATAATAGAAATAAAATTCTCAAATACAAATTAAAGTAATTATAGTTTTACTATTATTATGTCCAACAAATTAATAGTACAATATTTTGAGATTAAGGCAGCTTTTCCAATAAATACTAACTGCTGTTAATGTAATTATATCATTAGATGATCACATACTGTAATAGGAATTTACCCTTCGTTTATTTTTAATTAACAATATCAATACGTAAAATATAACAACAAGAATAGTGATTGTCAAATTAATATTAATTATTTATTGTATCTATAATATCTTTTTCTGATCAATAAATGACTATCAAATTCACAAAAAAAATTAATCTTTAATTATATAAAAAGATTGTGGTATTTATTAAACTAAAGTCGTTATTAATTGGACAAAATAATAAAAGACGAGGCTGCAAGTATTATGAAATTATATTTCATGTAGCGTAATGTATCCAAGTATCCAACAATGATAAATTTAGTTTTTCATACAACAATTAATATTTAATATACGCAAAAGGAGCATAAAAAATCACTACAATCATACCCCACTGTGTTGAAGTTTTTGCTTTATTTATTTTAAGTGTTACAATTGGGATCTATCTAAGTGACCTTGTGTGTGTTTGTTACGAAACTGATATCTTCACACATTGGATTATATCTTATCAAATTTTTGTTAGGAACTCCGGAAATTATTATTTATTATTTCCATCATCAAACTGTCATCCGATCCATTACGATTTTATAATTTTGTTAACCACTAATTTATACTCCCTCCGTCTCACTCATCTTGCAACATTTGGAATTGGGTGCGGATTTTAAGATAGAGGGGGTAAAGGTGTAAAAGTAGTGGTGTAAAGTAAAAGATAATGGAGTTCACTTATTTAGGATGATTGTGGTCCATTTATTTTTTCTATTTTAGGAAACGTTGTAACATGAGTTGGACGACCCGAAAAGGAAAATATTGCAAGATGAGTGGGACGGAGGGTGTACATGGGTGGGTTGATTTTTATGCCGGAGCTTCACCATCGAACACCCTTAATTTCTTATATCCTGGTTTTCTCTCTTTTTAATTTCATTCGTTTAATCAGTTTTTTCATGCTCAATCTTTTTAGCTAATAAGCAGGTTGTGTGCAGCAAGGCATGCTACACTTGACTATTATGTGTAGGTCCACAAAGCTTCATTGATTGAAATAACTGAACATACCAATCAAAAATTAAATCAAAGTGTGCTCGATGGCTTAAATTATTGTCTGCGACTGCGTGTGTCCGCAAATGGTGCCACGGAAATCTTGTCGAGTTGACTTAGAAGGATCGAGTGAATCTCACGCACGATTGAGAAAGAGGTGAAACTTATATTACAATAATACTATTCAAGAACACGTAGTAGATATTTTTACCATAAAACAAACACTTTGACAGAGAGTTTCAATACTTTTTTTTTTTTTTTTTCTCTTAAACTTAAATTTGGTTAGTGTGTGTTTTACAAGTGTGATGCATGCATGCAAAGCTTCGTTGTGTTTGATTTTAAGCTGATTGTCTTATCGCTGCCTGGCTGGAGTTAGTCTTGCAATAATATAGTTAATTAGTCAAGGCTTGTTACTATTAACAAAAATATCTAGTTAAATATTCCTATTTATTTTCGTCCCAAAAAAAAAACAGAGAAAAAGCCCTTGCTCTCTAATTCTGTTGCAACTTCTCATTACTAGGCATGTCCTTTTTTTGTGAAGTGTATTAATTTTATCCAATCTCTTAATTCCTCCAAGTATTATGATCCAAACACTCTAAAAACACAACGGATTTAACGAAAGAACACATAACCATCGTTATATAGCGACGAAACACCATGGACTAGAGAAAGAAGTAATAATTTTTAACTTACTAATGGAAATGTTAGAAGAAAATTTTGCCACGGCAATGCTATGTTTCTGGTGATAATCTTTATTCTTTAAATGCATTATTATATTAACTATAGCATCGGTAGGTTTTCATCATTGATAAGAGTAACCATTTATTACTCCCTCCGTCCCAGATGAAACGTCTTGTATTCTAATTCGGATTGTCACACATGCATAAATATCTTATTTCTTAAAAAGAAAATAAAATCAACAACTTTGTTGTGGGATTCATTCACTCTACTATTTATTAACACACAAAAATTAAATACATAAATTATTGTGCCGAAAAGAAATACACGTTTCAAGTGGGACTAAGGGAGTGCTATATTAACTGTAGCGATGGAAGTATACTCGTCGTAACTAGTGACGACACATTTTCGACGTCAAAAATTCGTCATCCCAGTTGTTATTCGATTTAGGGGCTGGCTCACTTCCATATATATATATATATAAATATATATATAAGAAACAAAAAATAGGATTTATTCGGCGTACATTTTAATAGCGTCTGCGAGTTTCTCTTCAACATCGTAAAAAAGAGAAAAAATGATGGAAGAAACTCCAAGGATATTTAATGCCTAGTAAACAATACGAGATCGCCTGTTCAACTTTAGTATGGCTTAGCTAGGATTTGATATTTACAGGAACACTTTAAGATGTCCCACAACTCTGAGTGTCTTCCTTATTCACCAATAATTCCAAGTCTAAATACGTCATCATTTGTGCAAGACTTTTTGTTTGTACTCCATCCGTTCCACACACGTTTCTTTTGGGCGCGGGAATCAAGAAAGTAGTATTATGTTGTATAAATTATTTAACTTTTTAATAATTAAATATGGTCCACACAATTTTTACTACTTTAGGAAATGTGTCGTTTCTAGTGGGACGGCCAATATGGAAAACACGTCCTTTCCAGTGAGACGGAGGGAGTATTATTCTTTTTTTTTAGGTAAAGTAAACAAAACCATAGGAAAACACAAACATAGGTTATATATTTCTTCAACCACCACCACATGATACTCCTTTCTACTCCACTCTCTCTTTCTCTAACCGGGTCCATCTTCATTAAACATAATAATACCTATTAACTTTAAAGCTTTCACCGTCATATCAGCACAAGTGAAACTAACAATATTCCGAATCTTATACTCTCTCATTTTTACTCATCAAATTAAAAAGGTTTCATCTTCATTTAATATGTTTTTGCCTATTGACTCGGAAGCATCACAATCAAGGCCCTATCCCACAAAACTCTTCTCATGCTACTTCTGCAGGCGTAAGTTCTACAGCTCCCAAGCATTAGGGGGACACCAGAATGCTCATAAGAGGGAGAGAGGGCTATTAAGACATTTCCAGCAGTATCATGCACATTTAACGTGGGAATTACGAACTATGCATAGCCTTAATTGTTTTATGCATAATACGTATATTTTTTATGCATAGTTTGTAGTTCTCACATTATATGTGGATCTACATGATCCACTCCAAGTATATATATTGCAAGTATGAAAATTATTTTTTTGGGTGCAATGTTTTCTAAGTTTTTCACAATTAAACGTTAAAACCCTACAAAGTTCGGCTTTGCAACGCTGCGCAACCTTCGTTCACTTCCTTTACACTCTTTAATTCCTTATATACATATAAACTAGTTTCAGCTAAACAACGATGGCATATGCTTGCGTAGTATTAATCTGCTTCCACCCACTATTTAGTCGGTGAGGATCTTTTATCTCACTTTTTGTATCGCATTTCATGTTCCATTAATGAATAATTATTATTATATACTTTAGTATGTAGTATTTGTTAATCCTTGGAGAAGAATTATTTTAGGTCAAAGGAACATGTGTCACAATTCATTAATGGGATCTAAATTATAGAGTAACTTGCAAGTAGTAGGTATCAAAACTCAACTCGACGAAATACCATTTTTGTTTACTCTAGCGTTTCTCATACAGAAAATTCAATTTTGGTCGAATTACTGATATGTTATTCATATGTTCTTGACTTCTTGTTGTATTTGTATGTATTTACAAAATTACCTTCGAATTTGCTTTAGTATCTTTTTTTAATAATAATTTAAGGAATATGTGGGACTTTTTGTATTTTGCGTAGTGTTAGCAGTCGGAGCATGTATACATCAAAATATTTTATATCGTTGTGTTTTGCCCTCCCAAATTGAAGATTTAGGTGCAAATTCTCAATTTAAAAGTGGCGAAATATCAATTTTAAAAATATAAAGAAAATTCGGGCATTTGTGTGACCCCAAAATCCGCCTATGGCAATGCAGTTGGAGAATGTTTGAGTTTTCCTCATCTGGCTTCCAAGTCAGTAATGCTGACTGTTCCATTCTCCGATTCACTTGGTGATGTGAAACCTCTTACACTCCTCGGACTTCTTTCCATGAAAAACCCAGGCTCTTTTGGTTGGATCAAGATTTCTCCGTCACTTCCTAGCATCGAAACCACAGACGACGCAGTCGGCCTATCTTCTGCAAATCTCTGAACGCACAATAACCCAACATGCACGCATCTCTTCACTTCAGACTCCACGCATGTATCCTTCAAGCATTCATCCAGAAACTCCATAATCTTGTTGTCTTTCCACAACAACCATGCCTGCCATAATCACTACCAAGTAAGTTAATATGTAGATTTTCTTACACTTCTAGACAGTCTTGAAAGATTTATATACATGGCCTAAGAGGTTGAGATAGTGATCACAGTGTTCGAATCCTCTGTTCTTTCGTCCGCTGATTATCTCTAGCAGTACCACTCCGAGGCTGAAGATGTCTGATTTCTCTGAGAATTTCCCATCAATGGCGTATTCCGGAGCCATATAGCCACTGCAGAAAAGTATTCATCATAAGGCTGCCATATAAATAACAAACAAAGTGAGTTGATAACATGAAGAAACTTACTATGTACCAACTACTCTTTTAGTTCTAGCAAGAGATTGATCCTCTTCAAAAATTCTTGCTAACCCGAAATCTGATATTTTGGGATTTAGATTTCCGTCTAGTAAAATATTGCTGGTTTTGAGATCCCTATGAATAATCTTTAGTCTTGAATCATGATGGAGATATAGCAAACCCCTTGCAATTCCAATGATAATGTCGTAACGCTTTGGCCATGTCAGAAGTGTTCTTCGATCATGTTCTGTCAATGTCTATATTAGCAGTAGATTCTTTAATCTATGACGAGACAAGTAAAAGATGAAGGGTGTAATGAAATTACCAAAAACAAAGTAGTCCAGACTTTTATTCTGCTGATATTCATAGAGAAGCATCCTTTCCTCTTCTTCAATGCAACATCCCAAGAGTCTGACAAGGTTCCTATGTTGAAGCTTTGCAATCACCATAACTTCATTCTTGAACTCTTCTAGACCCTGTGCTGAAGTTTTCGACAATCTTTTGACTGCGATTTCTTCTCCTGATGGCATGATCCCCTGCTTTGAACAACAAGTAGTAAGTATGCTGGTGTATTGCTTGGCTCAACTTAAGCAATATTATGTAGTTAAGTTACCTTGTACACAGGACCAAAACCTCCCCCTCCAATCTTGTTTTCCCTACAGAAATTCTTTGTTGCTTGTATAATAATTGATATTTTGATTATAGGCAATTCTAGATCCTCATTGTTCCTTTTTACTGCTAGAAAGCATAAGAAAGAAAGAATTAATGTCCTAATATTTGGCTTGAGTTTATGCTTTCAAACATGAATAAATCAGTTGACAAGCTCAATTTTACCTTGCCTCTTTCTTCCTACCATATAAAGTACACCTCCATTGATGAAGGCTGAGACTAGAACACCAGAAGCAATTGATATCAGTATCAACATTATATACCTTTTCTTTTCCTTCTCCTTCTCCTTCTCCTTCTCCTTCTCCTTCTCCTTCCCATCCTCCTCTACACCAGTGCTAACTTCTACAGGCGAAATCACCACCCAGTCTAATTAGGACGCGTACACTAATCATAACTACATTTATGCAAACAATTAGGATTCACAATATGCATGCCAAGTAGTATGTCTCAATTGAAATCTTGTATCTATGGAAACATGACTTACCTAGCTCGGAAACTGGCACGCGGATATGGAGGTTCTGCTTACGATGTGGTGCAGAGAGTTCTCTAGTATCAATGAGATCACTGAACCACATCAAGCAGCCACTCCCTCCATCATTGATGAAAGCATTAGCATAAGCAGTGCAACATCTTTTTAAGCACTCTGTTCTGCATTCATCAAGGGTCATGCTACTACTCAACCAGTAACTCAACATATCCGGATACTTCACACCTCTAGCCTCCACGAATCCATCACCACCCTCACAATTCAACGCGTTAGTCCTAACGCATCCACCCGACCAATCTTGAAGGTCCCAATCCTTTTGGAACTTTGGGGCAAATCCTTTCAAACACTGGCACCTAATCGGCCTATCAATTCTAGATCTGCAGATGGAGTTAGGACCACAGCTTCCATATTCATCGCAGGCATCTTGAGGATATGTCATGGCAAGATTCCACTTCTCTCTTCTTATATTCATCGTATGGCGAACGATTGAACCAGATATAGCTAAACTAACCCTAACTAGAACTGAGCTCTGGTAGGGCTCTCCTATGGATATCAACTTACCTTCTTTGAAAACAATCTCTGGATTGTAAATGGAGTTGGGAAAGCGTGGTCCGCCGCCGAAGTACATCCCGTTCCACTGTCCGATTCGGTATCTTTTCATTGCTCCTTTCAGAGTCACCACCTCTGCCAAGCCACGGTTTTCGATCTTGTGAACAAAATCACCGGGAGAAGGATCATCCGAATTTCTCCATGATGTCAAATTGTGTAACACACCAGCATCTTTATCGTCCACCAATTTCATACCTGGTAGTAAGGTGTCGGTCGGATAATGAAAGCTCTGCCATACGTAGCCTTCCCGTTCCGTCGAGTTATCGATAAGAACTAGGTTTCCACTATCTAGGAGATGTAGAACTGGATTTGATACCAGAATCGATGAACTCGATGACCAGATAATGGTTTCGCCGATGCTTATAACGAGACTTCCACTTGACGAAATCGTGATAACTGCCTCTTGTGAGTGAGTGATTGGATTGTTACGATTTGCAACCCAGACTACAACGTCTGGTGTGCTCTTGTACCATATCCCCAAATATATCTTCGAAGACTTCCCCGGTGAGAAAAACCCCATTTCAAAAACTAGGTTTTGAGAAACCAGAGTTTCCCCAATAGCAAGCGGTTGATTTGGAAAAAGCATGTGATCGCCAACTGCTCCAGCCGTCAGTCTCAGGAAGGCGATGAAGTGAAGCAGTGAACTGAAAAATGTAGTGAGAGGGAACTTCGCCATATTCAAGTCAGATTATGCAGCTCCAGAAGTAGTTCTGCTATATTCAAATCCTTGATCAGTTGATCGTAGAAATCGCTTCAATTATAGAGAAAACAAAAAGGAAACGAGGTGAAATTCAAAGGAAAATACCGGACCGAGAATTTGTGGTTTAAGAATTAATATGAGTAACGTCACCTCCTTCTAACAGTAACAGAAGAATATTATGTTTATATGCCGGCAGATTACCGCGGCAGAATTTTCCAAATTCAAAGGAGAACTAGTTCACATGAGAATATTTGTGCACAAGATCACCCGTCTCAAAAACTCTGTTCCAATACTGTCCCATAAGGGTAAACATCTAAATGACTACGATATAATTTTATGATTTGTATAGTAGGCATCTAGATGTATGGGACAACATTAAGATAGGGTTTATAGGACATGTGATCTGATCCCGAATATTTGAACCTTGTAGGTGATTACATAAATTCTCCCGCCGCTCTTTTTTTTTTCCACGTAAATTAAAAAAATAGTGTATTTTATTTAATTTTTCAATCACTTTTTATTATTTAAATTTTTTCCATGCACTTTTTATTTTTAGAATGAATACTTTTATTGAAATGTGTCTATTGAGAAAATAAGTTATAAATAATGGGACGGATGGAATATTAATATAATAAACAAGTTTCACTAAATCACAATGCTAAAATTAACTAAATTCCTGCTACGACTTTCAATAAGAATAATTCTCGCGGTCAAATATGGTGGCAAAAAACTTTTTTCCGGCTGGCCTACTAAAGAAAATTATGTTTCAAATCGCAAAACACAACAAAAATTTCAAACGTCTCTTTCCATAATATACCGATATTTATACATTTTGTATGATGAGAGAAACCCGATGTTACTGGCCAAGACAGGCGGCGTAAATATTAACATGTAGTTATTTGTTCAAATGGAGCTTAAAGAATAATAGAACAATTTCATCTGGGCTCCAAATCAGTAGTGATGGTGTTCGCTTCTTGAGAAGCACTTCTTTCGCCGCTCGAGCTCTTTCCGGTGAAAAATCCAGATTCTTTAGGCTCCGGCATGATCGCCTCGTCGTTTCCTAACATGAACACCACCGATGACATGGCTGGCCGATCTTCCGTAAACTTCTGCACGCATAGTAACCCCACATGTATGCATCTCTTCACTTGAGATTCGACAAAAGTATCGCGCAGAGATTCGTCCATTATCTCCAGAACGTTGTTCTCCCTCCACACCAACCAAGCCTACAAAAACATATTCATTAGCCTTCTTTTAAATGTCAGATTTACAATTGTGAGAATGGGGATTACTTGTCCCAAAAGGCTGTGGTAGTCATCGTACTGATCAAAGGTTCTGTTCCTTTTTCCACTCACAATCTCTAATAATATCACTCCCAAGCTAAAGATGTCGGATTTCATCGAATACTTTCCGTAAATAGCATATTCCGGAGCCATATAGCCACTGTAACAGAACTAATAGTAATAAGTTAAGTAGAAGGTAATGAAATGTAAAGATATAGATGAAAGCTTACTATGTCCCAACGACTCGTCTTGTTGTGGCTATAGATTGGCCCTCTCCGAAAATTCTTGCTAACCCGAAATCTGAGATTTTCGGATTCAGATCTCCATCTAGTAGGATATTGCTTGTTTTGAGGTCTCTATGAATGATCTTCAATCTGGAGTCTTGATGGAGGTAAAGCAGTCCCCTTGCAATTCCCAGGATTATGTCGAATCGCTTAGGCCATGTCAAGATCTTCCTCCGTTCTTGATCTGCAAGTCATTCGATCTCTTTAAAATTTGATGCAACGCAAGTAAGAAATATATATCAGGACGTACCGAAAACAAAATAATCGAGGCTTTTATTCTGAAGGTATTCATAGATGAGCATTCTTTCTTCTCCTTCAATGCAGCATCCCAAAAGTCTGACTAGGTTTCTGTGTTGAAGCTTCGCGATCAAGATGACTTCGTTCTTGAACTCCTGAATACCTTGTTGGGAAGATTTTGACAATCTTTTGACAGCTATTTCTCCTTCTGCAGACAAATTCCCCTGCTTATGCATGTTTAAGGTAAATGTCAGAATGCCAAACTATTGTAATGTTCATGTTCATCAGCAGCTTTTTGTATTATACTCTACCTTGTATACTGGGCCAAACCCTCCTTCTCCAATCTTGTTTTTCCAAGAGAAGTTGTTTGTAGCAGCCACAATAGTCTCCAGCTTGAACATTTCTAGTTCTATGTCTTCATCATTATCTCTTGATGCTGTAAGGGAGAAAAGAAAAATCAAGCATTAGTAATTACTCCTCAGAAAACAAATGTATAATATAAGAAACCTCGGTGTAAATACCTTGTCTTTTCCATCTTATAATAAAAATTGCACCTCCAAAGAGAAGTACTAAGATTAGAAATCCACAAGGAACAAGTACTACCACCAGCTTCTTAGTCTTTCTCTTTTGTTTATCCTTCTCCTCCTCTGAATCTGAGTAACCTACAAGGATACAACAACTAATCAATGATTCTGGTTCTTGGGACTTTTCGAAAAAGGGTTTAACACTTACGTGCTGGCACGCGAACATAGATGTTTTGTTCATTATCTGGTTCAGGAAACTGTCTGATATCAATGAGATCTCCTAACCACATGACACAGCCACTGCCTCCATTACTTATGTAGAGATTAGCACAAGCGGTGCAGTTGCAGTTCTTCAAGCACTCGGCTTTGCATTCACCCAGGCTCATGCTCGTATTCAACGAATATCGCTCTCGCAACATATTCGGATACTTCACCCCCTTAACCTCGACAAAACCATCTCCACTCTGGCAGTTCAGCGGCGTGGTCCTATTGCATCCACCCGACCAGTCTTGATTACGCCATGCAGTTGGAGAGTTAGGCGCAAACCCCACGAAGCAGCTACAGATCTGCGATTTCTCAGCGGTGCAGACGCCGTTCGGCCCACAAACACCGTACTCGTCGCACTTATCTCTCGGATAAGTTATGAGTGCATTCCAATCGTCTTGCTTCTCATTCATGTTGTATCTCAGTAGCAAACCAGATGGCTCTAGGGTTGTTCTTGAGATGACTGAGCTGCTATTAGGCCTTGTCAGAGAGATCAGCCTCTCACCTCTGAATGAGTATACAATCTGAGTCCCATTTACAAAGGAAGGAAGCCCACTAAAATAAAGGCCATTCCAAGTCCCAGATCTGAACAGCTTCTTTTCCTCTTGAAAAACAACCAGCTCCGGCATGCCTTCGTTTTCAATCCGGTAGGAAGAGTCTCCGGGTGAAGGATCATCGGAGTCTTTCCAAGATGTCAAATACTTCTCCAAACCAGCATCACTATCATCCACCAGCTTCATTCCTGGCAACCAAGTATCAGTTGGGTAATCAAAGCCCTGCCATATGTAGCCATCCTTCGTCGTGTCCCTAACAACCACGTCTCCGATATCCAGAAGCTGTAGAACGGGATTTGAGGCCGGCCCGGATGAGTTGCTTGACCAGATAACACTTCCTGCTCTGCTTATGGAAAGAGTTCCATTTTTAGAAATGCCACAGACAACTCCTTGCGAGTCAGTGATGGGGTTGTTTCTGTTTGCAACCCAAACAACAATTTTGGGTGTGTTTTTGTACCATACACCCAAGAAAGTGTTGTTGGATGCTCCAGGAGTGAAGAAACCCAACTCAAAAACTTGGTTTTGGGAAACCAAAGTCTGGTTACCACTAATGGTTTCATTGGGAAAAAGAGTATCTGCTGCATCATAGACTTTGAGGAAAGTGAGGAGAAACAACAGCTTAAAGAGGAGAGGAAAATCCTCCATTCTTCAACACAAAAATGAAAAAAGAAATGGAGCTTGAAAATGGACTCAATGCCTACAACATAGACTCGGCATTACTCTCAGAAGAATAATAGAACTCCTATAGTCAAATCAAGAAACTAGGTGGCTGGCTGATATCCTTCCTCCCTTTTCAGACTCATCCATCACCAAGTCGCACAAAATGACACAAAACTTCAACAACTTTACATTACAAAATAAAGGTGATGGAGACATACAACACAATTAAAAAAATAAGGATTTGATGTTGCATCTTTCTTTTTCTTTTTTTTTTTCTTCTGTGTTGTCAGTTTTTCAACGCCTCTCACATCATTCAATTTTTCCATCCAACTTCCCCCTAAGTGTTTTTTCAAAGTCTCACTAACAACTTTCAAGTCATTTTGTCTTCCTCTTTCACGTGGACTATTATAGCAATAGAAACAAAACTACTTCTAGAAACACAACAGAAAATTCATCAAAAAAAAAAAATACATACTCTATAGCAAGTAGCGGTCTCCTTCCCAGTCCACATCTGGCCTCCAAGTCCGTAATGGTAAATGTCTCATCTGGGATTTCTAAAAGCACAATTTCGTCGTGTCTGGAAAAATTGAATTAAATTAAGATTAAGATATTATAAATTTGGTAGCAATCTTAAATTCGCTCAACATCAACCATGCCTGCAAAAAGTGAGAGAATTACAAATGTGTAACAACTAAAATTCCAAAACGTGTTATGTTGAAGAAAAGAAGGCTCTAACTCATTCCATAATCGACAGAGAGTTATACATTTTGTATGACGAGAGAAACCCGACGTTAATATCCCAGGCGGGCCGGGTGAATTCTACATGCATTTATTTCTTCAGCAGAGCTTAAAGAATAAAACTAGTTCATACATTCTGAGACCTCCTCATCTGGCCTCCAAATCAGTAGAGATGGTGATCTCTTTTTGATATCCACTTATTTCGGTGCTCGAACTCTGTTCCGTGAAGAATCCAGATTCCTTGGGCTCCGGCATAATTGCTTCGTCGTTCCCTAACATGAACACCACCGATGACATGTCTGGCCTATCGTGTGTAAATTTCTGCACACATAATAACCCAACATGTATGCATCTCTTCACTTGAGATTCGACAAACGTGTCGCGCAAACTTTCATCCATGAGATCCAGAAGGTTGTTCCCTTTCCACATCAACCATGCCTGCCAGAAATATATTCATTAGCCTTTTTTAATGTAGATTATTAGTTGGTTTAGATTTACAAAAGAGAGAATTACATGTCCCAAAAGGCTTTGGTAATCATCGTAGTGGTCAAAGCTTCTGTTCCTCTTCCCACTCACAATCTCTAACAGCATCACTCCCAAGCTAAAGATGTCAGATTTCATCGAATACTTCCCATAAATAGCATATTCTGGAGCCATATAGCCACTGTACTAGAATCATTAGTAATAAGTCCAGTAGAAGGTAATGAAATGCTTTGTTATAGAAAAAGCTTACTATGTCCCAACGACTCTTCTTGTTGTGGCGATAGATTGGCCCTCTCCGAAAATTCTTGCTAACCCGAAATCCGAGATTTTCGGATTCATATCTCTATCTAGTAGGATATTGCTTGTTTTAAGATCTCTATGTATGATCTTTAATCTGGAATCTTGATGGAGATAAAGCAGTCCCCTTGCAATTCCAAGGATTATGTCAAAACGCTTAGGCCACGTCAAGATCCTCCTTCGTTCTTGATCTGCAAGTGATTCAATCTCTTTGAAATTTAATGAAATGTAAGTAGTTACGTCTGGATATATATATATATGGGGATGGATCATATGAGAACTAAGGGGTATATGAGGACGTACCAAAAACAAAATAATCGAGGCTCTTATTGTGTAGGTATTCATAGATGAGCATTCTTTCTTCTCCTTCAATGCAGCATCCCAAAAGTCTGACAAGGTTTCGGTGTTGAAGCTTTGCAATCAAGATAACTTCATTCTTGAACTCTTGAAGGCCTTGTTGGGAAGTTCTTGAAAGTCTTTTCACAGCTATTTCTCCAAAAGCAGTCAAATTCCCCTGCTCATGCATGTTTAAGGTAAATGTCAGAATGCCAAACTATTGTGTTCATGTTTAACTTTCATTTTCTACTTTACCTTGTATACTGGGCCGAACCCTCCTTCTCCAATCATGTTTTTCCAAGAGAATTTGTCTGTTGCAGCCTCAATAGTTTCCAACTTGAATATTTCTAGTTCTATATCATCATTATCATCTTTTGAAGCTGTAAGGGAGCAAAAATCAAACACCAATATTGATATCTATAAAAAAGAATATGCCACAAGAAAACTCAGTGTAAATACCTTGTCTTTTCCACCTTACAAAAAATGCCCCTCCAAAAAGAAGCACTAAGATAACAACACCACAAGAAACGAGTATTGCCGCCATCTTTTTAGTCTTTCTCTTTTGCTTCTCCTTCTCCTTCTCTGAATCTGAGTAACCTACAAGGATATACCAACTAATGTAATTATTTTGGTTCAGAAACATGTTTAAACAGAAAAGATTTACCCTCAGGCACACGAACATAGATGTTTTGTTTATAATCTGCTTCAGGAAGCTGTCTCATATCAAGAAGATCTCCTAACCACATCACACAGCCACTGCCTCCATTAGTTATGTAGAGACTAGCACAAGCAGTGCAGTTGCAGTTCTTCAAGCACTCGGCTTTGCATTCGCCGAGGCTCATGCTAGTATTCAACAAATAGCGATCTCTCAACATATCGGGATACTTCACCCCCTTAACCTCTACAAAACCATCTCCACTCTGGCAATTAAGTGGAGTGATTCTAGTGCATCCACCTGACCAGTTTTGATTATCCCATTCATTCGGAGACTTAGGCGTGTACCCCACGAAACAGTCACAGAACCGCGATTTGTCAATCGTGCAGACAGTGTACGGCCCACAAAGGCCGTATTCGTCGCACTTATCTCTTGGATAAGCTACCACAGGATTCCAAAAATCTTGCTTTTCATTCATGTTATATCTCTGTAGTAAACCAGATGGTTCTAGGGTTGTTCTTGAGAAAACTGAGCTGATATTAGGCCTTGTGATGGAGATCAATCTCTCCCCTCTGAATAAGTATCCAGTTTCTGATCCTTTTGGTAAGGGTGGAAGCCCACCAAAATAAAGACCATTCCAAGTCCCAGATCTGAACAGCTTCATTTCCTCTTGAAAAACCACCAACTCCGGCATGCCTTCGTTTTCAATCCGGTAAGCAAATTCTCCCGGTGAAGGATCGTCGGAGTCTCTCCATGACGTCAAATACATCTCCAAACCAGCATCACTATCATCTACCAGCTTCATTCCTGGCAACCAGGTATCAGTTGGGTAATCAAAGCCCTGCCACATGTAAACTTGCTTCGTTGTGTCCTTAACAACCACGTTACCGTTATCTAGGAGGTGTAGAACGGGATTTGAGGCCGGCCCAGATGAGTTTCTTGACCAGATAACACTTCCTGCTCTGCTTATGGAGAGAGTCCCATTTCTAGAAATACCAAAGACAGCTCCTTGTGAATCAGTGATGGGATTGTTTCTGTTTGCAACCCAAACTACAACTTTGGGAGTGCTTTTGTACCATACTCCCAAGAAAGTGTTGTTGGATGCTCCAGGAGTGAAGAACCCCAACTCAAAAACTTGGTTTTGGGAAACCAAAGTCTGGTTACCACCAATTGTTTCATTTGGAGAAAGAGTATCTGCTGCATCACATAATTTGAGAAAAGTGAGGAAAAACAACAGCTTAAAGAGGACAGGAAAACCCTCCATTCTTCAAACACAAAAATGAAAATGAAATGCAGCTTGAAAATGGTGAAAAATGATTGCCTAGCAAAAGAAAGAAACATAACAAAGACTCGGTATTATCCTCATTTGAATAACATAAATCCAAAAGTCAAATCAAGAAATTAAGTGGGTTGATGATATCTTTCATCCCTTTTCAGACTACGACAGCATCTGAATTCTATATCAAGCTTTATTTGCAAGTCTAACAAGATGACACAAAATTCCAACGACTGGAGCACTAATAAATAAAGGTGCTCGGACTTTCAACGCACAAGAAGTTTAAAAAAAACTCTGTTGGTCAAATTTTAGCTCTGAGTGGGACTTGAGTGAGGTTCGTCCGTTTGTGGATATTGTATTCTGTAAGAATATGGAGTAATCAAATGGTAATCATGGTTGATACAGAAACAACTAATTATTGTGTAAACTGAGAAATTCTTACTTGATCTCCAGATAAATAAGAGAAGGTACCAGTCGCATCGTGCCAAAGACTAATTCTATTTACATCAATGTCAAAAGCTTCTTCCTGGAAAAGAGCCCAAGCTTAAGCTCCCATTTCCTCCACCCCTTCAGTATTATTTTAATCGAATGAACGAAACTTCCACACCAGTTCAATCACTATCCCTTCGGATGATTTTAATGCTTGGAGAGTTGAAACGTTGACGAATTTTCGATGATTGATAGCAACAAGTCTTCAATTGAATGCCCTAGTACAGTAATTGAAAAAAAAATAAAAATAATAATAAATAAACAACAAGTTGAGAATTTTAGATTTCAAAATCAAAGATGAATTCAAACTGCGCGGCACTTTGTGAAGCTTTGCAGAGGGTTGAGGTATCGTCGTGTGGCCTCCAACTCAGTAATTTCAAAAACGAACTTGTTCAAAAGATAAATAAACGCCGTTGCCGGGGATCGAACCCGGGTCACCCGCGTGACAGGCGGGAATACTTACCACTATACTACAACGACTTTATGTTGCTGTTTAGACTACAAAATAATTGTTCATATAACACCTTATGAAAGTGCAAAAATGAAAAATAGCCAAATTTACCATAAAAACAATGATGATCAAATGCACAATTTTTTACCCCTCAAAAGTATATCTACCTAGTCAATTTCCCTAGCTTATGAAATCACTACCATATATCAAAGTTCGAGAACTTAATTTGATTCGGTTATTAAGTTTTACTAGTAGTGAAACACGAGATGTGAAAATTGTGTATTCTCACGTCACGAAACATTTGGCAAAATCAATAAAATTGTGCAGAGTCAACAAATTTGATATAAGATAGGAGTATTACGGACCCAGTGACTACTTTTGCCATAGATTATTTATTACAGAGGCTGACTTTTGCATTTACAACTTTATTTTGACTACTTCTGATATTTCACTCGAAAGCGATTATGGGAGGATCTAGGAGTGTAACGGTTCGATTCAGTTCAGTTTTTTATGTATTTTAGAAATCGAACCAAATACATAGAAATGATTCGATTCGATTCGATTCGATGTGTTTTTAAATATCGGAACTGAACCGAACCGAACCGCTTATAAATGGTTTGGTTCGATTCGGTTCATCGGTTCACCTTTTTATTTATTTATTAATCCTAAATAATGCAAGAATAATAGTTTATAGGATGTCACTCGTTCCGAACTCATAATTATAGAGTTGTTACTCATTTCTCTTCACTTGTATAGATTAGAATTGATTAACTTAAATCTAATATCTAAATCCAACAATATTCTCATATAATAAAGACAAATATTAAATAAAAAAATTAAATAATAGGATATTGGTTTAGTTCGATTCGAACCGTTCAAAAATTCTTGAAACTGCGAACCGAATCGATTGTAAACGGTTCTTGAAAAAATAAACCGAACCAAACCGCGAAACCGAACCACATCACATTTTTCAGTTTGGTTTAGTTCGATCCGATCGATTTCGCGGTTCAAAATGGAACCACTTATACCCTGGGCCGGCCCTAAAATGTATCCAACAGGGGCAGCGGCCCAGGGCCCCAAATTTTTAGGGGTCCATAAATTTTTTTTAATATCTAATTCATTTGTAGTATACAAATTCTTTAGTTAAGAAAATGCACATCTATATATTTTATTTTCAAGTCAAAAGAAAGGGCCCAACAATTTTCCTTATTTAAATTTAATAAAGTTGGCCCAAATTTTTATACATGTATATATATAATCTAGTCTAGATTCTAGAATCCTTTTTCATATCTTTTTTCTTCTCTCAATTTCTAACGGCTATAGAGAGGGGTCCATTTTTAATTGTTCGTCCTGACCCATTATTTCTCAGGACCTAATGCGGTTGGATACCCCCTTTCGAAAAAAATTCAGACAATCAGATGATTGATTGGCCCTAAATTCGCCGATAATTCAATATCGTTACAAGACAAAAAAATATCAAAGTAGAAAAGATTATTTTATTATACATAAAACAACAATTTATGTACTACAATTAATTTGTTGTTACGGTCAAACCCACACAACAAATGAGCTAAACTTCGCTTAGCCATCATCATTACATCAAAGAAACTCGGTTTAAGACGCTCCTCCAACAAACCAAGTAAACAACACATAAAAAGATTAATAAAAAAAATCTTAATTAATCCTTCCTTAATTTGTCCGCCAGTATAAATTCAATACTGCAGTGCCCTAGAACGATCTCTTTCCAACAAACCTCCCATTATCACCCGCTTCTTGTACTCCTCCGAGTTCATGAACTGCGACAAGTCGCCTCGCCGGAGCTTGGGGCTCCGCCGACCGGGAGCGAAGAACAACCAAGCTGAAGTGCAAGCAACTATGGCGAAAACCTTTCCCCAAATCAACGCAAACAAACACACCAACAGAACGCAGATTTCGAGAGTAGGAACGTATTTAGGTTTTCTGCAATTCTCCTTTTTCATCGTCTTTTGCTTGTTCGTTGGGATTTTTGATTTGAAATTATGATCGAGAGAAACAGCTTTCTTAAGGCTGTCGATTTCCGATCTCGCCGGAGAAGATCGGGAAGATGCGGAGGTTGAAGATCCTGATGACCGCGTGGGGCTGGTCGAATTCGACGAGAAGAACGGCGAAGGTTTCAAAGTTTTTGACCAGAAAGCATCGTTCGCCTCCGTGTTCTTCTTGCCGGAGACGTTCTTCTTCACCGACCGGACAAAAGTTTTGCCTCTCGATAGTAGGGTGCTTCTGAATACATCGTTGTCTTGTTCGCGATGTTCGCTCCGTGATTTCTTCAGCTGCTTCGAGAAAAAACGATTCGCAAATCAGGATTTACCAATTTGAAATTCGAAAAATTGGTTAACCTAGCTATGGCGGGAAAATCAATTTGGGGAAAATAAAAAAAAAGGTAATCGAAATTGAGAAGGAAATAGGTGAAGAATCCTTACCAATGCCGACCTAAATATAACGGCCTTGAGGGCGGCGGAGAAGCTCCGCCGGAGGCTCCCAGCCTTCCGCTTCCGGCGACCGTCATCTCCGGGATATTGCAACGAGGTCGAGACCGGTTCGCTGTCTTCGACGACGAGCGGCGGCCTGAAACACGAGAAAAGCTTGCCGCTCCCGCGCTTCGTAAACGCATCCATCTCCACCGCCTAACGCCGAAGAAAATCCATGCAGGGTTCGAACAGAAAACACAACGTGAAGGGTGAAGCGACGAGAAGAGAGAGAAAGAGAGAGAGAGAGGAGGGTGGGGATTTGTATAAGAAGAGAGAGAGAATAAAATTGCGTTTCGCAGGTCGAAATTCCTTTCACCCTCTCTCTCTTACATGATAGATGAAATACAAAAATTATTTCAACTATAAATTCCAGAATAATGAAAAAGTGACGGTTAAAAAAATTAGATGGTAGTGATGTGGGAATAGTGGCGCGATTTGTGGTGGGAGTGGGAGGTGTCTGAGAAAACCAAGGAACGTGTTTGTTTGTTAGTATGTGTTGGGTTTGGTTGTGCGGCCGCCCGGTCACGGCGGCGTTTAAATTAATTTTTTCGTATCCAACGCTGAGTCGGAATAGGAGTGATTTTGTTTTTACCGTTTCTGACCATGGTTTGATGTAATTATTTCTAAATTCGGATTTGTTTTATAGTTGGAATTGACATATAAATATATTTTCAGTTGACATTTACAATATCACAGCTGTGGAGTATTGTATATCACATATCAATACGGTCAAAAAAATTAAATACGAGTTAGATCGTGGAAATGTATGTTTATGACCCAAAAGTCAAATGATATTCCCTCCGTCCCATCATTCTTGTAACATTTATTTTCGACGCGGTATTTAAGGAGAGTTGTTAATTGTGGTAGTTGTAAGATCATCTCCAAGAGATGCGTTAGAGTGGCGTTGAACGGCAGTTTGCCGTGTGAAAGTTCTCCAATGGAGAACTGTAAATGGCGGCACACAGGCGTTATCAAAATTACACACGGTACTACTACCGTGTTACTGTTCACACGGTAGTAGTACACAATTTTTTTTTTAATTAGTTAATTTAGATTAGTTTTATAGATTATTGTTATATTTAATTAATGATGTATTTAATGAAATGTAATTTATATTTTAATTTATTTAAGGTTTATTAATTATTATTATATTGAAATAAAAATATAATAATGTAAAAACATAAAATTTAAAACAAGTTGTTACATAAATTAAACAATACTATTAAAATTACACTAGCATAAAAACTCGACAATACTAAATTATGGAGACAAAGCAATCTAGTAAGCTCCAAAACCGCTATCTGAGCCTCTAAAGTCGCTTCCGGATCCTCCGAAGTCACTTCCAGATCCTCCAAGATCTGGAAAATCATCTCCAAGGCTTGATTGTACTTCTCTTTTCATAATTATTTTTTCTTGTTCATTCTTGAAGTAATTTCGCCGAATAGGATCAGAAATGTTGTCGGTGTCTATCATTAAAATCTTATTATCTGATTCCCACCTTTGAAAAGCAAGAGCTCTATTCTTTGCTTCAGTAGCTTTGTTATTTGCTTCAATCTTCTGCATTTGTAATAGCATAAGATTCTCTCTTCTTGTGGATGAGTTCTCCATTAATTCTCCAATTCTCTTATTTCCTTGTTCGATTGCTTTTAAAACACCCGACATATCTTCATGATTTTTCCTTTTATTTTTTGTTTTTTTAACACCATCTGGACGTTGTGATGGTCCAGAACCACTACCACTACCATCACTTGAATTGATACTAAATGAGGAAGGCAACCCCTCAGGTGAGATAGGAGATTCCGGTGGAGTGTCTGATCGGAAGGAAGACCTTTGTTTTCGAGAACTTTGTGGATTGCAATCAAACTTTGCAAAATCTTTCATAATAGGCCACACATGCTCGAACTTAAATCCTTTTGGAAATTTATCATCGTCTGCCATCATTTGTTTTGCACGAGTAAGCTGTATAATTAATAAAAACATGTTATACTTAGTAAAAGAAATAAAAAATAGGAAACCAAATAATGACTCGTCCTTACAATATCATGTTCAGAAGCTCCGCTTGGATTGAGAGCTTCTATATGTTGCATACAACATTTGAAAAATTTAACAGAGCTCGTAATCGATTGCATGCGAGTTTCAAGTGACCTAGAGCTTCGGTCAGCCATATTTGAAGAAGGTTTTTCTGAATTGTAGAGCTCCGTAATACGAATCCACAATTGAGTTGATTTTTGGTATATTCCCGTTACTGGATCTTGGGATATTTCCAAGTAACAACGACAAAGATGTTTATCTTCATCAGTTGTGTAATTGGGATTTCGAGATGAAGCCATATGTTTGTAAAGAGAAGAATTGAAATTGAAAAGAGTGTTGTGTGTGATTTGATTGTGTTGGAAAAATCTCATATATATAGAGGAAAATATTATTGTAGGTATGGGTCTCTTTAAAGTGTGTTGTGTGTGTGATATGAATGGATGTTGATGGGATGAGTCTCTGCGTACTATTATTGTAGGTATGGGTCTCTGTAAAGTGATGGGAAGCTTGCAAAGTGATGGGCAGACGATGGAAGCCTGCAAAGAAATTAATCAACATCTCTCTCTCTCTCTCTCTCTCTCTCTCTCTCTCTCTTGTCAACATCATCTCTATCTCTCTTGTCAACATCATCTTTCTCTCTCTCTCGAATTCATTTTGCAAAGTTGTAGATCAAGTTGCAAAGTGGGATCAAGTGGGATGAAGTTGTCATCTCTATTTAAGATGTTGTATTCTTCAACTCCAAAACATTCATCGCTTCATTTTGCAAAGTTGTAGATCAACTAGCATGACTACATTTTCTTCTTCTAGCTCGAGTTCATCAGATGAGCTTGAACAATTCATCACTGAATGCGATGATGAACATCAAATCATGGGTCAACATATTTTGAATAATCGCTTCATCGTAGCAAATATTATCCGATCACAAGCTGCAAGACGCCACGGAGGCTCAGTTCCTGGTCACAAGGTGATCCACCGTGATCGAGAAGGAGCAACTCATCGTCTATTCAATGACTATTTTTCTGAAAATCCAACATTCAATGAAGATATGTTTCGTAGACGTTTTCGAATGTCTCGGAGTTTATTCCTTCGAATTGTTGATGATGTCAAGAATCATAATAATTGGTTCGAGCAACGCCGAGATTGCACTGGAAGATGGGGATTGTCCACACTGCAAAAAATAACTGCTGCCTTTCGGATATTGGCGTACGAGATCCCTGCAGATGCTACTGATGAGTACATTAATATCGGTTCCTCCACGGCAATTAAATGTGTCAAGAAATTTTGTCGTTCCATTGTGGAAATATATTCAGATCAATATCTTAGATCTCCTACTGCTAGTGATGTTGCTAGACTACTTTATATTGGTCAACAACGTGGCTTTCCACGAATGTTAGGTAGTCTAGATTGCATGCATTGGAAGTGAAAAAATTGCCCTACTGGTTGGGCAGGCTCGTACGCAGGTCGGAGTGGATCTCCATCAATAATTCTTGAAGTTGTCGCTGATTACGACCTTTGGATATGGCATGCATTTTTTGGTATGCCAGGATCCAATAATGATATTAATGTGTTGGAAAGATCTTCTCTTTTCAGGGACCTGGCTAGAGGTATTACTCCACCCGCACATTATGTTATACAAGGTAAAGAGTATAATGTGGGGTATTATTTAGCTGATGGAATATATCCAAAGTGGTCCACACTTGTGCAAACTCTTCAAGAACCGCGTACTGCAAAAAAGAAGCATTTTGCAAAGCAACAAGAATCGTGTAGGAAAGACGTGGAACGGGCATTTGGAGTTCTTCAAAGCCGATTTGCAATTGTTGCAAATCCAGCTCGATATTGGAAGAAGAAACATTTGGATCATATAATGAAAACATGCATTATAATGCACAATATGATTATTGAGAATGAGCGAGATTTGTCTGCACCAACTGAAGATACAAGAGAAGTGCCAACTCCGGATATTGAAATGATATCATCTGAAACATGTCGTTATCAATCTTATTTTGCACGATATAAGATAATGAAAGACAAAACGGCACATCTTGCTCTTCGTGATGCATTAATTGATCATATGTGGGAGGAATATTCAAATTCTAAAAATTATGATATGTAATATTAGTTTTTCTATTATATCATGTAATTTGTTGGATTTGTGCTTTTAAAAGTGTTGTGTATTTTTAGTTTTATTATTGTGGAAATAAATTAATTGTTTTATATTTATTTAAATATATTTTTAGTTATTTAATTTTTTTTTAAAATTTTATATAGTGAGATTAATACAAAAATAAATATATTTAAATATATATAATATTATATAATTAATCAAATATTAATAAACATATTAAATTAATAAATAAAAGAATCAAAATAGAATATTCCATTGTAGAGTTAAATGTAGAGTTGACGATTGGAGATGAATTCGGAAAAACTCTACATTCAACTCTACAATAGCGTGGAGGAAACTCTATAATAGAGTTCCCTCTTTGGAGATGCTCTAATAGTTTAGTGAGTCCCTTCTCCTTAATTGTTTTCCATAATTTTTCTCTCACCTCTTATTTTGTTAGTTTTGTTTGTATTTGTCTTTATTTTTTTTCTTTAATTATTTATTAACATTTGAAAACGGAGATTAGTACTTCCATTTCCATTAGTACATAGAAGTCAGTTTTTCACACCAGTATAATAACAGAAAATGAAACAATAATTCCATTTCCATAATTGCCGAAAAATAAAGTAACCATAATTACCGAAAAATAAAGAAACCATAATTTGATATTAACAGTATTTCCAAAGCCGAGAGAATGTGGATGGGAAATCATCTCCAAATTTAAAATTGGAGCCAAAAGTGATTTGATATTCCCTCCATCTATAATCCACTATAAATACAGTTTTCAAAATCTCTCCCAAAACATTAACACAAAGAAGAACCAAGTAAAAAAGAAGAGAGGAATGGTGAGGAGCAAGGATCTCTCCACAGTAGAGAGAAATTTAGTGGCTCAATTTCTGCTACAAAATCTCAAAAATGGAAAGACTGCGAGTGGTAAAATCCAAGAAGTTGCATTGAAGTTCAATTGTTGTCGGCAAACCATCGGTCGAATATGGGCTGAAGCAAAAGAACAACAAAGTCAGGGTGTTGTCATCCATTTGCAGTCAAAAAAGAAAGGAGCAATTCATCCAAAAAAGGTTCTGATCAACATACCTCTAATAGAGAGTTTAAATGTGCAAAAAAGAGGTACTATAAGGAAGCTAGCTAATGGAGTATCTTGCACCAAATCTACGGTGTGGAGATGGCGTAAAGATGGTCTAATCAAAGCTCACTCTAGCGCAATTAAGCCCTCCCTCACAGCCCAACATAAGTTGCTAAGGTTACGGTTTTCCATTGAGACATTACAGTTCGATAGAATCATGCATAGACTAAAATTCAGAAACATGCAAAATACAGTACATATTGATGAGAAATGGTTCTATCTTACTAAGGTGCTCCATGATTTTACCTAACTCCGAATGAGGTTGAGCCACATAGGTCTTGCCAAAGCAAGAAGTTCATCAACAAAGTAATGTTCATGTGTGCAGTAGCAAGACCTCTATTTGATGAAGATGGAACAGTTTTATTTGATGGCAAAATTGGCATATTTCCATTTACGGAAAAGATTGCTGCCATCAGAGCAAGCAAAAATAGACCAAAGGGAACACTAGAGACAAAAGCAATTCAAAGCATAACAAAACAGGTTACCAAGGATTGTTTGATACAACAGGTATGAAATGGATCATTTTTAACTTTACAGCAACATCAGATTCTGAATTACAACAGGTTACCAATAATTTGTAAAGTACTTGTAATTCAGAATCTGCATTAAAAATCAGAATCTGATCAGCTTTGTACATTCCATTAACAGAGTACAAATAAATGTTTTTTTTTTTCATCTGATTAGCTTTGTACATTCTGATTAGCTTTGTACATTCCATTAATAGAGTACAAACAAATCAGATTCTGATTAGCTTTGTATCTTTGAAATTGAAAATTCATTTTCAATTTCAAAGTTGGCATATAACCTGATTCTTCAATGAATAAGATCAATATGCAAGTTCTGGAGTACAAAGGCAAAGCTGCTACAAAGGCAATGGTAAGGTATTTTATAAGGGTTAAGGTACTCAAATTATTTTTTTGGTTTAGATCAAAATGGCCTGCTGTGTTAGACAAATTGATATTTATACAACAGGATAATGCACGACCACACATAAAGGATACAGATGCAGACTTTAGGGCAGCAGCTAGTGAAGAGGGATTCGACATAAGGCTTGTTCATCAACCCCCAAATTCACCGGATACGAATGTCAATGACCTTGGATGGTTTAGGGTCATCCAAAGCATAAAAATAGAGTCAAATTGCATGAATGTAGATCAGTTGGTCACTGCGGTTTGCAATTCATTTGCAAACTTATCACCAATGACCTTAAACAAAGTATTTTTAAGCTTGCAAGGGTGTATGGTTGAGATAATGAAGGTGAAGGGCAGTAATTCCTACAAAATTCCACCTATGAAGAAGGATGCTTTATTGAGACAAAATGAACTTCCAAGAGATTTGGAAGTGTCAGCTGATTGAGTGCAAGAGTGTTTCACCTACATGATGGAGAATAACATGGTTGCAGAGGTAGAAGAGCTGAAGGGGAAGCTAGGGATCTGAGTGAGTACATTGCTATGTTTTGGGTAAATCTGTCTGCAAGACAGATTGCTACTACTATTAAAAATCAGACCTGTAAATTAGTTTGTAAATCTGTGTTTTATGTTTGGTTTATGTTTTTATGTAAATTAGTCTATAAGACATACCCTAAGAAGCAACTTTGTTATCATATTAGATTAAGACACATTAGTGCAATTGAGGTTGTGTAGTTCATGTACCAGAACCACAACCAGATAAGCATGTCATGCAAAATACTCCAGACCTGCTTATCTTACACCACCTCAATCACATTTCAGTTTTTCAAAATGCAGACACAGTAGTTATTAACCAAGCAAAACAACATACATACATACATAATAATCACCAAATGCTTAACCAACAAACCAGCAGCATTAACCAACAAACCAGCAGCAGCATAGTTCATCTAATCAACACTTAGCATAGCTCAACACTTAGAAGTCAGAACCAGAAACAACATCACATTTTCAGAACCATAACCAACAAACCAGCAGCATAATAAACTTCCCAAAACCTAATCAACATATCTCATTCTGAAACAGAGAATCTCATAGACATGTTCATCTAATCTAGAGCTAGCAAGTTCTTATCATTTTAGACCATTCTAAATGCATCTCCACAATAAGATCAAAAACTCAAAGAGAGGCATGTATTTAATTAACAGAAGCAAGAAAGCAGGGAAGGATCTCACCCAAAATCGCTTTAGTGGTCGGGTAATTGACTTATGCAAGCCTCAGAATTTGTCGGCTCCCATATATCATCGAAGCCGGTGGGGAAGAAAGTCCCACTGTCGCTCTCCGTTTCAGCCGCCGACAATCCACTTTCGGAAGTCTCAGAAGGCTTCCAAATATTGTTGAAGCCCGTGGGGAAGAAAGGCCCAGATTCACTCTCAGTTTCAGGCGCCGGCAATGGGCTTTCACAAGACGAATTTGGCTTCCATATATCGTCAAAGCCGGTGGGGAAGAAAGGCCCACGGTCACTCTCTTCCTCACCTGCCGGCAATTGCCTTTCGAACGCATCAAAGCCCGACTCAACGATATCGTTAACGCCGGTAGCGTAGAAGGGGGCAGTTTCCCTCCCGTCAATAGATCTGCGGCAGGGACCGTCAATCTCTTCGCTACCCGGCGGCGAGTATGGGTAATCGACCAACGAGTTGCTCAATTGGCTCCATCCAGAGCTTACATCACTCGTGCCGCCGTCAACCACCTTTGATCCGCTCAGACCTTCAACACTTTGCTTAATTTATGTTCTTATTAACCGTAGTATCTGTCCAACGGAGTGAAGATCTAGTCAGTATCCATCATTGCGGGCTCGGAGGGGTCGAGATCTAGGGTGCTAGAGATTGAAGAAGTAGAAGAACATGGAGGGGCGAGACCTCTGTTCTTTAGGTTGAAGAATATGAAAGAAACGAGCGACGCATAAATTAGATCTAGGGTTTGAGATAGAGAGAGAATGAAAGGTAGGTGTGTAATGAATGTTTGATTTGGAAGTGTATTAGGTGTGAAAGATTAATAAAGTTAATTGAGTTATTTAGACATAATTAAAACAATGGTTAAGTTAATTTTTTTTCCATTTTAGGAATGTTACAAGAATGGTGGGACGTCCCGAAATGGAAAATGTTACAAGAATCATGGGACGGATGGAGTATTTTTAATTAACAGTGCGTGAAGAAGTAAAAAATACTAACAAATTTCATTGTTATTGCCTAACATTATTTTCATATTCCAACATGTTTTACTGTCAAAACGCGTTTGATGGAGGATTATATGAAATTGTACATTGCGTTTGAATTAAGGATATTGAAATCGGAATTCTATTCTCTGTAGATAAATTGGATGTTCAATTTTCAATCAATTGCAATTTAATTACAAGTAAATTATAATCCCACGAATAAATTATTACTATTACCGATTAGATTTAGCAGTTTGTTTTTTTAATGTATACTCCAATATAATAGATTTACGAAATTGTGAGTTTCTTTCTTTTTTTTTTTTTTTTGCATAATTGGGTGTTATCCTAGTTTATGTTCAAATGTAAAGGGATTGTAACTGATTTACAATTAGATTGCCATTGATTCAAAAAGTGAATTTAATTCGAGAGTTTGATTTGATAGGAAAAACTATTTAGATTGCTATTAATTGAAAATTGAATTGATTGGACTAAATAAAAGAGAGCCTCATGTTCAAATGATAGACACAATTTGGAATCCACTCATACTATACCCTAAATACTGAACTCTTCGATTCTAAAAAGCTTTAAAAAAAATGTGAAATGCAGCAGAAGAAAATTAACATTAGAGACCAAGTTAAAAGCAAAACCTACCTAAACATAAACATCAAAGGCTGATTATTCATATACCGGATAAATGGAGGGGGCTTGAACGGCACCCGTTTCTCTTTTTTGGCCTCGGTAATTAGGAGGTTCTTAATGTTAACCAACAAGAACTCCACTGCTGCCTCCGCCATTAATTTATTGATGAAATTAGATTAAGGGTTTATTGTAAACCCGTTAGTCTTGTTTTTATCTGAATTAAGATTAGAAAAAACATCGGATCCGAATCGCTTTTAGTAGAATCACACGATTTTATCAGTTATATTTTGGTGTAGTTCACCGGCAATATGTATTTCCGCTTTAGCATAAATGGTTGATTTATAGTTCATCTAGTGTATTGCGGTCGATTTAAATTAATAATATATATATAGAGAGTGGATCATGTGAGAATCTGCATTTAACGTGTGAACTGCGAACCATGCATAATCCTTATGTAATTTATGCATAATCGTTATATATTTTATGTAAAAAATATATTATTTTACATTATACATATTTTTTATGTAAAAGGACAAAAGTGTAAAATTATAAAATTTTTTGCATAAAATATATAATGATTATGCATAAATTATATAAGGATTATGCATGGTTCGCATTTTTCACGTTAAGTGTGGGTTCTCACCAGATCCACACCCTATATATATATATATATATATATATATATATATATATATGGGAATGATCAAATGAGAACATGTATTTAGGGTGTGAACGTGTTAACAAATCTTAGCCTTTGATCTTGTGGATTGAATGGTCTGATTTTATTTTTATATTAAAATTTTCGAAGTGCACTTTATAGTGTATTGTTATTGCACTTAAAGGATAAGTAAGTAATAATACATTTAATTATAGATTTTCATAATTGCAAATGTTGATATCCTTCCCATTCTTTTCTTTATTTCTCTATACATATAACAACCACTTCGCTCTGTAAAATCTCTTCCTTAATTCGAGAGAGGTTTCATTAATCTTCTTCATATTAAATCGATTTTTTTTTATTAGGTAAATTTTGCATTTGTCATTTTTTATTTTTTATTTTTTGGGATATTTTCCCTTTTTGATGATTTAAGATATCATTTGAACGTGAGATAAACAAGTGCATCTCCTGATTTTTCTAATTGCAGCCCGTAATAATTCAAAGTGTAGTTCAAACGCATTCAAAGTGCATTTCATAACTTTTCAAAGTGAAGTCCATGATTAATCAAAGTGCAACCAATATCAATTCAAAGTGCAGTCCATGATTAATCAAAGTGCATCTCATAACTTTTTAAATTGTGGTCAATGATTAATCAAAGTGCAGATCATATCAATTCAAAGTGCATCTCATAATTTTTCAAAGTGCAGAAAATATTTAGGAATAAAAAATAGCAAATCGTGCATATATGAAAGATGATGAATGATTTGTGAGTTTTTATGGATAGATTTATGTTTTCAATTAAGATAAGATGAAAAGTAGTGGAAGTATGCGATTGAATATATTTTATCAAGTATACCATATGTCAATTTTACCCTTAAGTGCAATTTATTTGTCTTATAAGTGCAATTTATTAATTTAAAACTCAAACAAATTTTAAATAGTCCATTCATAAAATTATATGGTTAAGATTTATTCACACGTTCACACTTTAAAGTTAAGATTTGTTTTTTATGTTTTTTGCATAAAAAATATAATAATTATGCATAAAACATATAATGATTATGCATGGTTCGCAGTTCTCACGTTAAATGTGATTTCTCACATGATTCACTCCCTATAAATATATTTGGTATAGTTCAAATAGAGTAAACGGCGGATATATATAAGTCTAGTAAAACTCTACTTGAATCTTTTTTTTTTATCGATAAAATCCGTACTCAATTTAATTTGAACGGGAACTATAAAACGTTGATAATAATTATAATTTACGTTGATAGCATTGTTCATAAGAGATAATTTATCTCGTGAATAATAAGAGATAAAAACTTGAATTATTAGCAGTATGTAATTTTTATTTATCTTTAATTTTATGTATTTGTTAAATTTATTGTATTCTAGTTTATTATATAGTATAATCTAATTTATTTTATTAGAATAAGAAAATATACAAATGAAAAAAAGGCTTTACGCCTTGAATGACAAGAAAATTCAATGATGAGGATAAAAGTTTATCATTTCTTGCCCACCACATCGTTAAATATGACAAAAAATAACGATACATTTGTGAAATACTCCTTCTCACTAAAATAAAAACACAATAGTATCCACTTGTTAAAGTTATGTTTATCAAATACTCAAGATTACCAAAATAGCCTCACATTTTCGTCAGCATGAATGGAGGAGTGCCAGCAAAACAGCCACTGCCAATGGCATGATTTAGTCTATCGGCACTGGTAATTATATTTGTGCCTATCGCAGTGCTTATCGCAGACTCGCAATAGATATCTATGCCTATCGCAGTGCCTATCTGCATGCCTTTGTTTTTTTAATTTTTCACTGCTTTGTATAGTAAATCGGCACTAGTGGGATTCGATCGGCACCCGTAAGGTCCCCTCGGCACTCGGTGGCAGTTGAATCTCAGATAAAATAAATGAAAAAGTGAGGATAAATTGGTAATATTGGGTATTCTATAATTATTATTATAATGAGTGGGTATTTTTGTGGTTTTTTAATGGGAATGTAAAAACATATATTTCCACAAAAATAACTTACAATCGAATATATGAAATTATGTGCCTACATGTAAGGAGTGAATCACACACACAAACATATTACTCTTTAAAACTGTGTTTTTTAACTTTTATGCATAAGTTACTTAACAACCATGTCACTTAAATCAAGAGCAATTGTAAGGTAATTACTCACCCCGTCTTATTCTAAAAGTAGTAGCATCCGTTAAAGGATATGTTTGGTTGATGAGTTTCCTATCATATTGGGAATAATTTAAGTTTGATATTCATATATCGTGTTTGGTATTTGGGTATGAACTCCATACTACGGGTACTAAACTCATATGAATATGGGCTTTATCAAACCCAAGTAAATAATGGATATGAGATTTGATACCAATGAGGGTATCAAAATTATGTTTTATGTATTATTTTTTAAAATTAAAATTTATTTTTATAATATTATTTAATATGAATAATGATATAAATATATCTTTTCAATTTTATAAACAACAAGTATGATTATTTAGAAACATTTTTAAGTAGGAAAGATCTCCTGCATCACAACACCCATCCCACTACTTCAGCCAAATCGAATACTTTTGGCGTGAGAGCGTGGAAGGGTTGACGTTTTCAAGTAGGAAAAAATTGTCCAAGTGGTGCAGGTACACACTGTTGGAACGTACAACACGCCACAAAGTACAACAAATCCAAGAACCTCGCAGGCAGTAACAAGAATAGTACAATGCTCATACAACTTGTACTTTGCGGAAGCCCTATATTAACAAATTACAAACCAACGTAATAGGAGTTAGGACTGAAAACCGGTGAGGAAATGCAGGAAACAAGAATTGAGGGGTTAAAAACCTCATTGAGTGCAGCGTTGATGAGACGGCATTCGCTGTTTTTCATCCTGTCCAGATGCCGTTTCATTGACGCTGCACTTAATAATGTTTTTAGTTCTTGAAGCAGATCATATTCATTAGGTATGTTTCACACTTGTTCTTTTCCAGATTTATTTGATCTGTTAGTCTGCTACTCTTCGTACTCCGAGTAAAGAAAAACTAGAGAAAGTGCCAAAGATTTAACTCAAATGACTTGAGATTCAAAAGATTAAGCATTGGAACTATTCATCTATTCAATCTGTTTGTAGACTTAGAAAAGACAACAAACTGATCCTGCAACATGACAATAATACAGAGTGGCCAAAATTTGGTTTAAATAAACAGTTCCACTTATTTGGCAAGTAATCATCTATAAGCCAGTAATCTCATATTTACTCTACTTTCTAACAAGTAATCTTGTCAAATTTGTTTCTTGTTTATAGTAGCTACGAGGTACCTTTAAGGGGCCATTAGTCCTTCAATTGTGTAGGCGAGAGAATCCACCAAATCCACTTTGAAAAACAATTCTTGCAACGCTTGTAATGAATCATACCCTGGGTCAAGTTTCTGCTGCCAACCCTGTACCAAAAATAAGAATGAGAATAATATCGATAAGACAGCATATAGACATTATAACTTCTTAATTAGTTAGAGAACCTACACGGGATGGAAATTATACTTCTTTCTAGCAAAACTTTCCTTCATCTAACATAATAGAAATTTTCATGTTTCCCCACCATTTCTGTTCAAGCTATTTAGCACGTGTATTCAAGTTACTCTACGTGGCACAATCTAGTTTTTCAGTAGGTCTTGTTGAGCCTTCAACATCTTAAAGGCAAAGGGAAGGAATCAATGAGTTCATATAGATAACCACATTTACAAAGTCCAGTCAAAATACTGAACTTGAAATGATATTAAACTAAACAAGGAGCATTAACCTCATCCATTTACATCAAAGATCTGTTTAGATGCATTACGTAAATATGATACAACAGCTTACAAGATCTTTGCTCTTGGAATTCTTGAAGGTTAAAGAGAGCACTGGAAAAACAATATAATGGATACTAGACGGCATGCAGCACATAAATGGCAGGAAACTTATACTGTATCCAGAATGTACCTCCAACACCATGGTAGTTACAATCACAGTACAAATATTGCCATCAATATTGACTTTGTGACGCCTGACTTGTTCGAGCATGAGCTGCATGCAATCAGCAGGATGAAGGAAATCACCTTCATCTGAGCCCCAAAATTTGAAAGTATTGTCCACTTCCTATCCAGACATCAGAAGATATTATGATTTCATTGATTAACCAAAAGAAAACTCAGATCATGTATTCTCCCTAGCATTAACTGGATTAGCAACACAGTCATGTACCATAATATAAGAACCAAATAGATCTTAACTTCTTAAGTAAGCATACTATGTACCAGAAGGAATCTTTTCGGGTTAATTGCAATCTCAACCAAGACTTGGTTAGAGTCGTTTTCTGAACTTTCAATTTCTTAGGTGGGATGTGATTGATTCCCTTGCTTGTAAATGTAAAATTGACAAGTAGCATAAATTTTAACAAAAAATATCTGCTAGTCATTACGTTTTTTGCGTATCAGTGTATCCAACTCATGTGCCCTGAGTCATCCAACAAAGGAAATTGATCCAAATGTATATGAAGTCATTTCAACTGTGCTTACAACTTCTAGCAGAACTCAAGGTTAACTGAAAATCAACAGAAGTAGGTTGGCAGCGCACCTTGATGAATGCATCTGGATATGGACAATTCTGTTTGTTAGATAACCTCAAAGTGCACTCAGCAGCACAGCGGCCATCACGAAGTGCCACCGCCTTGAAGAATTCCACTAAATTGTCTCGGTCCTTCCTAGAAAGTTCAGCAGTACGTCAAGGAAGATAACATGAGGCCTTGATTTAAATAAAGATTTTGCCGAAGTTTTGGCATGCGATTCCCGAACAAGAATGTTTCCCGGATGCATGTCTGCATGAATGAAATTGTCTACCTGAAATTAAAAGATGTACTACGATCAATTTAGTATGTATCAACAAGCAATTTGCAGAAATTTTTGCATCATTATTGTCTTTCCCACGCCACTAACCAAGACAACTAGTAAAGAATACACAATAAAAGGTCTATACACTTGTAAACTAATACATCATGATTCCAGTAGAAAAATATGTATACATACAGTAGCTAGTTACGACTAGTACAACCATGATTGTTAAATTGGAGTATTACTTAAATATGATAAACATTGGAATTACTTTATCAATTATTTTTTTCAGATATGCAATTCCAGCAACAAAGCGCTCTTTTGACAGAAAAAAAAAGGCAAATAGTTAATGAGTCACATGGTAAGGAACTTATACCAAGAGCATCTTTAGGAGTGCATGAGTTCCAATATGAGCAAGGGCAGTTTTAATATGTTCTTGTCCTTCAAGCTTGTCAACATAATTAAGAATACTTTCCCCATGTTCATAACTTTCGACCAAAACCGCTGGATGTACCAAAGGATAAAGAGGTTTTGGGAATGAGACGCCCTTCCAGTGACGGAAATTGTAGATAAATCGACTTAAGTTGGCAGCCTCCCTGGCAAGATCAACTTGAGACATCATGAACCCAGCAAATTGTTGAATGCTTTCATCCAGTCTCAACCATCTCAGTGCAGGGATGAACTTTGAGACTTTTGCAAATAAATTAATCAATACAAAATCTCTACGGATTGCTTCACCAACACCTGGATGTCTAACTTTTACAGCAACAAGCTTAGGTTTTACTTGCTGTCGAGGATATCTGAATTTCAAAGTAGCTTAATGAACTTGAGCTACACTGCCAGACGCCAAAGGTTCCTCTTCGAACTTATCAAAAATCTCAGTCAGCTTGCTGCCAAATGCCTTCTCGACTGCATTTTTCGTGTATGCAAAGCTATGTGCTGGTGCTTTCATGTGAAGTTCAGCAAGCTCATGGCATAGATCACTCGGGAACAAATCAGGTCTTGCCGCAGCCCATTGGCCCCATTTGATAAATGCTGGTCCAGCCTTTTCTAATGTTACTCGGACTATACGAAGCCATGACCTCCTGAACTCCACACCAAAAGAATCGGCAAAAGGAGCCATTACCATACAAGGAGAAAACAAAGTTGCCAAGTATATGGCTCTCAAGACCAGTATCAGTCCCTCTAAAACAGAAAAGATAAATGAAGTTGCATAAACATGCCCACCTTGTGCATGCATGTACAATGAATCTTTTATAGGGAAGTAATCAGCATGTGCTATACATCCTCGTTCCATGCTAATTCTCCAATAATAAAGGCCAGGATACCAGGAGCCACAAGGTTCGATCGAGACAAAGCAAGACTTACTGCACATGCTGTCCTACTTATGGGCGGCAAGATTGGTCCATTATAGGAATACATTTCGAAAAGCCTTCTCCACGCAATTTGGGCTCTGTAAGAAAGTCTGCAACTTACAGATGATAAATCCATACTTTTGTACCCCTTATTCTTCCACAATATATCCTTGATCTCTCAAAACATATGTGATGCAAACCCTCCACAAGGAACATTGCCTTGTGAGTAAAACCTGCCAGTATCATAACCAAATCCAACTGGCAATGTTCTCCCGCAATGATTTGTCCGACGATAGCACAACCTAGCACTTGGGACAAGGCATTTTGCAACCCTCCTCAAACTGCCAGTTGCAAAAATACCATTTTTCATATATCCAATAAATTACAACGGATCTTGCCGTCAACAGCAAGGCTACTGATACTGTGTCCACGAACAGCATCAAACTGTGTTCGTGAGGAAAAGGATACTAGAACAATTAATGAACCGCATACAGACATACTAATCATCAAAACATTGAAATAAAAAAAATAAAAAAAAAAAAAAAAAAAAAAAAAAAAACCAATTCAATAATTAGTAAAGCCATATCATTCCTCTATTGCACTCCATTTGAACCTTTCCTCCAAAGGACTCGATTATCATCAACTTGGTTCTACCCAAAGTAGTCACCAACATTACAAAAAAAAAAAATACCAAAAAAAAGAAAAAAATGAATATTTGATCTAGGAAATGTAAGATTAACAAAGGTCAGCCATTAATGAAACATTCAACGCTAAGAACTACATATCCCTACATATTTGTTTGGACGGAGAAAGTAACAAAAAATTACCTTGAAATAGCCATGAGAATCAAGCGCGGTCAGAAGAGAGAGAGATTGGCACGCAGTTTGTCGTCAATCGATGATAAAATCATCAAATGCTAAATCTCCGGGGGCTTAGCCGTCGGCTCCGGCAATAATCCGGCCAGTTAATCGCGAATTGAGGCGACTGGAATCTGATTCCGGAATTAAAGTCGCATTTGGTTGACCGGTTAGCTTTCGGAGCTGATACGAGGGCTCGGAGTAATCCACGGGGTACCAACTAGTCTTTTTCACCTTGCACTTAAATTAGTTGTACGATTAATTAAAACTACCAAATAATTATTTCTCTCTTTTTTCAACAGTTGCATTGGCATTTAAAGAATTTTATAATTATAATTCGACAGTAAAGCAAATTTAAAAAAAAATAAAGTTACACAATAATAATTTAAGGTGAAATATAACTTTCGAACATAGAAGATGAAACATTATTTTTCTATATAGTACTTTTTTTTCTGGATCAGATTGGACTTTTGGAGATGTAATGTAGCATATAGCTAAGTTACATGAATAAATTGATTTCTTTGAATATCACATTACAATACAAACTCACATACACTTAGAATGTAGTCGAAGGATATAAGTTCAAACCAATTAAGACAATAATATATGAGTACGATATTTACTCTATGAGCACCAAACTTATACGTACTTTTCACTATTTTGGAGAACTGGTCTGCAACTTTATGAAAGACATATTTGCCCCTTCAAATATTCTCCCTCTAGCATTGTCTTAAGGATCTAAGAAAGAGTGTATTGTGTGTAAAAATGTGTATATAATAGGCTATATTTGTAGAGATTTAATGATTCAAATAAGATATGGATTGAATGGTGCAAATTAAAAAAGAAATCCGAATGGAGGTGATTTTCTGTTTAAATTTTTGTTAGTTGTAACACTTAAAACAATAAATGACAAGTTAAAAGGCATGAGTATGATAAATGACTATAAAGGTGTACGTTGATATATTGCATCTCATGCGTACTACAAAATTGTGTAAATAGGCATGGTACAGTAAATGACTGCAAATGTGTGGGTTGATATATTACAATAAATTGTATAAATATGCATGAATACGTATAAATGATTGGAAAAGTGTGAGGTTGATATGTTGCATCACATACATGATGCAAAGTGGTGGATAGTAAGAAAATACAGGGCAACAATTTCTTGTTAAATTCCAATGTGAAGCGGAGCGGCTTGGGTGTCCTATTGTTTACACCCTTTTGTGCCCCATTTCTAAAAATTTGACACGTGACACTAAATTTTATTGAATCAAAAAGAAAGACTTAACTACGGTTGGTCCGGTTGGCTATAGATGCAGAAGTGCAGAAGAAAAACTTTTGTTTCCCACTCCTATGGCGACGATATAGTTTATCTCCTTGTTCCTCATAAATCCTCCTCGAATTCTATTTTCTCTATTTTATTTTTTTTTCTATATTTTGCACAATTATCCAAAATTGGGCATCAGAAAATGGAAAAAAAAAATTAAACCTTCAAAGCTAAATCGCAAAAATCACAGTTCCAGAAATCAAATGCTAATTCATAAAATACAAAGATTCAATTGCTGGAGATTTGGGTGACGAGAAAATTTATCAGCAATTGTTGGTCCGGAGACGAGAGTCGGGTGTAGAGGGGGGTGAATACACCTGAGTACTAGTTCTTTTTCTCAAACGCGAAGGACAGCTGAGCTGCAGGTTGCAACTGATGAACAGTGTCAAATAGTAATATTCTGATCGCGGGTCAGAGTGAGTCAGCTACAGAGTCTCTCCTACTGACTTTTGTCAGTATTTGATTCTCAGTCGAAGACTTAGTGCGGATAAGTGTGTAGGGCCCGTAAGACTTCGTCTCATTTTGAAAACGTGTTTTTCGTAAACCAAATTATTTTGGCTAGTGCACTTTTCGAATACGTTTTATGCAAAGTATGGGTTTGTAAGATGATTTGTGTGCAGTGCAATAAAACAGTAAACGACACAAGCAATTTTTAACGTGGTTCGGATACGCAAGATCCTACGTCCACGGTCCTGCTGAACAGGAGGCTTATTGATTAATCTGAGCAAGCCTCAGCAAGGTATCTGTGCACTGGACAGACCCTTCTAAGTTATAGTCCTTAGCGACTTTACAATTCAAACCTAAGTTTGAAGGGGAGGGGATTTTCTCCAACAGTGAAGGAGTTCTTACAATAAGAACAGTTACAAAATGTGAACTCCTTCGAAGGTTCTAAGCTATAGATATGAACGATTGAGCTTAGATAGAGAAGAGAGATCTAAAGAAATAACTCTAGAGAGAAGAACTAAAAGTATTCTAATAATGCAAGCTCTTCACTGGATCTTCGTGAAAGCGCTAGAGTGTTTCGAAAGCTTGAGCGTGTAATCCCTTTGATATCCCGTGCGTGGAGCTCGGAAATGCTTCTCTATTTATAGTTGTGACCCAGGCATTTGTCCGTTGGAGAGGACGATGCCACGTGTCACAAATGTCCAAGGAAAACGGCCATATGTTCGAATTGTTGCATCAGACTTGTTGGTTACTGTGCATGAGAGCAGCTTTAGTAGGTCAGACTAGGTAGAGCTTAGACTGTTTCTCACTGGTCGAGGTTTGTGGTAGGTGAGACTTGTCAGACATCGATCTTCATCGGAGTTGACTCTCACTTATCCTCGTATGATCTTTTGCTGGCTTTCGAATGAAGTTAAAGGATGGGTCGTTTCCTGTCGGACACAGTAGACCTGATAAGATCTCTGTCTTCTTCGTCTGAGTCTGCTGATAGTGAATATTCTAGTGAGTGTAGTCAACTGATGACTCTGAAGGTATTGAGCTTGAATACGGTGTTCTCTTACTGGTGTATGTCAGCTGATGAAATGTCTTCTACTGAGCGAGGTCAGCTGATGATTTGAGAATATAAGCTCTTACACTGATGACGTGGGATTCTGGAAAGTAACTTCCTACTGAAGATCAATCCAACATTTACCCCTTACAAGACTTAGACAAAAAGATAATGAATAATATAATTCGTCTAGCCTATTACATCATCTAGTCTTATCGATACTACACAAAGGATACAAGACGGTTTTGGGATCTTCAATTCCATAGTAATGAAACACTATGATTTCCCCCCATTTTCGAAAAACATATAAGTTCTATTACAAGAACTATTGATAAATTAATACTAAGTATCATCTAAGTGGTTGTTAGGACAGACCACTGACTCATAACCAACAGCAATAATCCACAACATAAAGCAGGATGACGCTAATTTAAGCTTGATAATACAAAATCCTTGGCACCAAAGAATTTTGATTCGATTGACCGTGCAACTAAAAGATCCAATTGCAGCAGACAAGGGATTAATTTTTGGGGAATTGAAAATGGGTCGATGTTTCCTGATTGACTAGGGTTTCTTATCGTTAAAGATTGAGAAACAAAAACGAATTTTGGGTGAGATTCGGGCATAAAAGCATAGTGCAGCGTGAGTTTGTGTATATCATCAAAAACAAAAGAGCTAATCGATATGAAAACTCTTGATGTATTCATTTCTTCCTTGCTCGGTTGCCCCGTCGTTGCAAAAATCAGAAAAAATGAGGCGATTGCTAACTCTCAAATAGAAAAATTTATACTCAAATTCTAACCCAAGTTAAATTTTTACTTCTTAGTATTTAGTTTAACTACTGCCATATGTCAATGTGTAGATAATAGGAGACAGAAGGGTGTAAATAATGGGACACCCCCCAATTTGAAGTGGTGGAGAGAGTATTTGGTCTTCAAATGGTACGAATTATCTCACGTGGGAATTTCACCAACCAAGGCAGATACCAGTGGGCAGTCAGTCGCACACGCGCACATAGTCAATCCCGACGAAACTGGGGGCTACCCCCTTTCCGTCTTTCATTCCTCCCGCTATTTATACAAGTCTTCTCACCGCCTAGCAAAATCAAATCACAATTTCATCTTCCATCAAATTCCCCAATCCACAAATCGAAATCCTAATTTCTGAAATCAGAATGAGTTCGGCAAGCAAAGCTTGGTTAGTAGCAGCGAGCATCGGGGCCGTGGAGGCGCTGAAAGATCAAGGCTTCTGCAGGTGGAATTACGCTATGCGAATTCTCCAGCAGCATGCCAAAACCAATCTCAGATCTTACGCCCAAGCCAAAAGACTTTCCTCGTCTGCGGCGACGGTCGTGAAGTGGCAGGACGGAGAGAAGTTGAAGCAATCGGAGGAATCTCTAAGAAAAGTCATGTATTTGAGCTGCTGGGCCCAAATTAATACTATATTCATCAGCTCCTAATTGCAGGATTTGTACATAAATTTTTTATAATGAGAGAAATATTGAGCCTAATTTGCTCTTCAATTTTGGTGTTGGTTTATCCTTTCCTTTTCTCTGTTTCTAAGAAAGTATTGGCTCGTTTTCGCCATGGATCGATGATCTCTTCCGCCTCGAGGATGGATAGCAGATTCCACCAAAAATTATTGTGATTCTAATTTTTCCCTTATTTAAATTACTAATTGTACGAGAAGAAGGCTCCGTTTATTTGAAATGATCTAAAAAAACACTGCTAAGAAATCCAAATGGGCACATAGCAATTTACTAGTATACACTGAAATTGGGGGCTTCCATTTCTCTATGCTCTGAAAAGGTGAGATTATATGTGACGAATCCATTTCTCTATGTTTTGAAAAATCGGTGAGATTATATCCGACACAAATGAGATAGCAATATGTGTATTTTTAATTCAAAAAAATTATTAATCATAATACATGTCACTACGGGACTCAAAAAATATGTTAAGTGATCCTTAGTGCTGAAAACAACCAAGCCATAGTAGATCTTTCCATGGTTTACTTTTATACAGATACACACATATTTACTATAATGAAAATAAAAATTATTAAATTAGGAAATACTGTCCAAATAAAAGAGTGCAAATTGAATCACTCCTAGTTTGGATACCACACACAAGGCGAACCCAATTGGGGATGGGCATCAGCTGCCCCCCTATATAAATTTTTCGAAAAGGAAAAAAAATTATCATCTCTTAAATTGTAGAATTGTTATAAACTAGAGAGAATGTAGAGAATAAATAGAGAGAGCAGAAATTAGATGTGTATTATTATGAGGATGTAGACCTCTATTTATAGAGTACAAAATGGGCTCATGGACTTTTAGGGTTTACATGGTCATCACAATATATGGTAAGTATATATATAAAATATATTTACAACACTCCCCCTTGATTGACCATCCCTAAAAGAAACTGATGCCTTGTTAAAACCTTGCCAGAAAAACCCATTGGGATAAAAACTGGACGAAGGAAAAAGAGTACAGCTGCTCCACCTCAATATAGTCATCCTTGATCCTTGAGTCGGCGCATATCGATCTTATATAACAACTTCTTGAATGTTGGTAATGCCTTTGTAAAAGAATCTGCTTGGTTGTCACTTGAGCGAATTTGCTGGATGTTGATGCCGCCACTCTTTTGGAGATCATGTGTTGCATTGGCTCTTTTATGAATCAATCTCAATGAATCATTTTCTCATGTGTTGCATTGGATGTCTCGTTAAAAACCTTAACTAAGAAAACCCTTTGGGAAAAACTTAGAAAGGAAAAAAGAGTACAACCATTTGACCTTCAGGGTCATTTGAACTTTAGGAGTCAGTCTAAGCTTCAGGATTATTTACAATTTGTTACTCCCCCTCAAGATAACAATCTTTAAGGTTATCTTTAAGGTCTACACTAATATGTGCAACACAAATTTAATTATCATCAAATATAATAGCATGTTTGTCTCGAAGATAACAAATGATGGTCAATATCATTTTAAAATTTCCAATTGCACATAAGTAAGGAACTTATGGTCCTCATTTTTGTTATCTTCGATAGACTTAAATGAGTCTCCATCCACTTCAAGTGATTGAAGCAACCATTAGGTAGCTATGTGGATGCAATAAAATAAAATCTCTTTACAGACTTTCAGGTAGGTCGACTAGCATAACTCCATTAGGGAGATGCTCGATCTGCAGGTCGAGACAATTATTAGTTCAACCAAAGTCTTATGATTCTAACTCCGTCTTTAGACATGAGTTGATTTCATCATGTACTTTTGTACATAATGATTCACATATCCTATTCAGGAGAAATTTGGAGTGATGTGTTCTAATTTTGTATTCCGCGGACTTCTTATCTCTTAGCACCAATAAATCTCTCACGCTTCTAGCGTCAATGAGAATTAATTGAATTATTTTTATCTATGAGGAACTTCGGTTCTTTCATGGTGCATATACAACAGGTATATGAGATTTTAGTCACTCTTTTTGCACTAAATAACTTGATGAACTTCTGGTTCATAGTGCGTGAATCTAATAATTAATCCAACGAGATATTGCGGCATTCTATCATTTATGTTTTATATCTCCCCCTAATGCCGACAAGCATGTGAGTTGGATTATCAATGAATAAAATAATTCATAATTACTTGTTCTATGTAAGTCATTTTGATGGAGTATACATATAAGTATTATGTTCTTCAGGAGTTCCAATCAAACTAAAGTCATCATTTATGTACCCTTCTGTCAAGGAATTCTCGTCGTTATGATTATATCATATACGGCTACGCACTATTTCACTCACGACGGTGACTTTTGCAGTCTAATTGAAAATATCTTTTTGATTTACATGCTTTGAGCAAGTTAAATCCTTCAGGAATCTTCATATATATGTCACTATCTAGTGAATCACATTGATAGTATTTACTACATCCATAAGGCGCATAGCAAGCCTTTTGATAAGTATATAATGGCGTCTATTATAGGAGAGTACACAATTAATTCCCGGTCTATGAGAGAAAAATTGTGTTATGAGTATTGCCCTATATCTCGTAAATTTTTCATTTCTCTATGTAACAAAGACACATTTATATCATTCGGGGATATACTTTCCGGATTTTGGAACTACAGGTCCAAATATTTCCGGCTTTCTAGGGAATATTAATTCACCTTATATGACTTCGTTCCTCTTTGGCCAATTATTTCAATCTTGATTATCTCTTATAGATCGTCATTGAGGATCCTCTTTTTTCATTTCAAGAGTCATATTAAAAGGCGCAAATACCGTTGTGCGTCCACGACGATATTTGATATCTCCAATATTTTGATATCTCATTATTTTCAGACGCTTGTAGTTCTTCAGGAACTTTATTTGATTGATTAATCATTATCGTCATTGTTTGGTTCATATGTTGTGTCCCTTTTTCTTAGACACAAAATTTCTTTTAAAACCAATTGGTCGACCATATTTTTGAAGAACTTTATATTCATTTGCTACCATTTGTACTTGTCCTTCAGGGACATTTATTCTTGCGGGGGTATTTGCAGCAAATGTATGACATTGTCACTTCTTATATATACAAAACTTAAAAGCATCAAGAAGTTGGTTTGCAATCTTTTCCAAGTGAACCTTTCGACTTCTTGTTCACATTGATTACTTCTGGAATCCAAATGTGACTAGTTTTTCCTTGTGCTTCTTTTTCTTTGGATGTAGATTTCACATTGATTACTTCAGGAATCCAAATGTGATATATGTTACAACTAATGTTGGAAATGTTATTTCATCATAATAACAATTTTAATGTGAGATGCATTTTTATACGCACAAAACTCATTTTGAGGATGAACATGAGCAACTAAATATTTAATCTCAATCCCAAAGTCATATAATATTAAATTCTCTTCAATAGGAACTTAGAGTTTAATAAACCCACTAGCTTTATCATGATAAATCTGCTTCAAGGAATTGAGCTCATTGTTTTTGAACTTATAGTACTAACAAATTCTACATTTCTTCTAGAAATCGAACATTCATTGAAATTAAGAGATTCTTCAGGATCTCTCTGCAGCGCCCCTATGAATTTTCAATTATGTTGGACATCAAAGTTGCTTGCAGATGTCCAAACTTATCATGTCAAAGCATAGAGCTCTTTTGAACTTCAGGTTCATGACATGTTTTGTCTCACTTATTTTTATGAATGTGTAATACATTCAAGGTGGTAGTGTGATAACTTTTCTTTTGTTAGCTTTTGACTAAATGCAAAATAATTACTACCTTCTTATATAGTTTCAATATGGTATCCATTGTAACGGATATCCTTAAAACTTAGTATGTTTCTTCAAGACTTACTAGAATAAGGGCAAACTCAATAATTGATTTAGTATCATTTAATAGAATGATACAAGCTCTTCGGGAGTCTTTAATGATATTCGATGCACTAGATTTTAAAATCTTGCAGTTTAAAATGCAACTACTCATATCGAGCTTTAGGGAGGACAAACAATTAATATCTTGATGCAATCCTGCTTGGATGCTTCGTTTCATTCTATTATTATCTCCCTATGCCTTTTATTAGCAGATGATCATCGATATCAAGATTTCATTAATGTCAAATAGACATAAATAATATTTTTCATTCAGTAATAAACATATATCACTCAAGAAACGAGTTGCTCTTTAAGAGCATTTAATATTCTTCTAGAATATAAAATGATGCTACTTCAGGAGCAAAAGTTGAGGCATTTCCACAAATATGTGATAGTAATGTTAATATCACAATATGGTCATTCTTCAGGAATTAATTGTGCTACTTCCAGAGCAACAACTTAGTTTTATTCATTATACGTGAAATCAATAAATTGTGAATTTTGAGATCTACCGGATCTCACATCTATTCTTGAAAAGAAATTAAACCACAATAGGATATTGGAAATGCAATTGTTATTCAAAGAGGAGCTCTTGCTACCACTCCATATAATTAGGTAATATTTTAGATATACATTGTTCTTTAGGAACATGTAATATTCATCATGAATATTAATTGTGCTACTTCAGGAGCAACAATTAAAGTATGGTTATTGTGATATATGATTTCAAAATGACAAGTTTTAGTTGTTCCAAGAACATGTAGAGTTAATTTGCTACTTCAAAAGCAACAATTATAGTTATGAACATATAACATTTGACAAAATTAAAAGCCTGAATTGTTCTTCAAGAACATGTAGTATTCTTCAGGAATACAAATTGTGCTACTTCATGAGCACTAATATTAAATCACTTCAGGCGAAAGACTAATATTTTTTAGAAACTCAATTGCTCTTTAGGAACATATAATGTTCTTTGAGATATAAATTGTGCTACTTCGGGAGCAACAACAATAACAATTCAAGAACCAAGATTCGTCCATCAATAAGACATATTATATGAATTGTTCATCAAAAGTATATAATATTCTTCAGGAATATTAATTGTGTGCTGCTTCAGGAGCACCAAATTAAGATTGTATGTATATATATATATAAATATTATACAGTATGCAGGGGAAAAAAACTTAAATATATAGTAAATACATTGATAATATTAATAATTCTTCAAGAGTGTGTAATATTCTTTAAGAATATTAAATTGTGATACTTCTGGAGCAACAATTAAATCACTGAATTTCTCTTTAAGAGAATGTGATATTTTTTATGAATATGGATTGTGCTACTTTAGGAGCAACAACTAAATTATTTCAACAAATAATTTTTGAGTTGCTCGTTAAGAGCATGTGATATTCTGCAGGAATATGAATTGTGCTACTTCTGGAGCAACCGTTGTGATTAAAGCATTAAATAAACAAACACATAAATAAAAACGTACGTAGAAATATTGATTGTAAATGTTCTTCAAGAGCATGTAATTTATTTCAAAACATTGATTGTACTACTTCTGGAGCAACAATTTAAGTTTAAAATATGGTTTTGAATTGCTCTTCAAGCGCATTAATATTCTTCATGAATATGAATTGTGCTACTTCAGGAGCAACAATTGTTATTTAACATTAGATAAACAAACAAACAAACAAATAAATAAAAACGTAAAGTAAAAGCTCTTCAAGAGCATGTAATATTCTTCAGGAATATTGATTGTGTTACTTCTGGAGCAACAAATCAAGTTGAAAATATGTTTTGGAATTGCTCTTCAAGAATATAATATTCTTCAAGAATATAAATATATTGTGTTACTTCTGATAAACCATTTTACAGCTGTCCCACCTCGACCGCTAGGCCATCCCAAGGGGACAGTTGTTGCCCATAGCAACTTTGATAAACCACTAAAAAAGAACTGGTTGATTTCTATTTCCGTCTGCAGTAAACCAAACCACCCCTAGTTTTCTTCTTCCCACTATATATAAGTATTAAGTGCTATCCAACACAATCAATCACAAATCTCATCCTAAATCAAATTCCTCATTTCAGAAATCGAAACCCTAATCTTGAAATCAAAATGAGTTCGGCAAGCAAAGCTTGGTTGGTAGCAGCAAGCATCGGAGCCGTGGAGGCGCTGAAAGATCAAGGCTTCTGCCGATGGAATTACGGCATGCGAATTCTCCAGCAGCACGCCAGAAACAATCTCAGATCTTACGCTCAGGCCAACAAACTCTCATCCTCTGCGGCGATGATCGTGAAGAGACAAGAAGAAGAGAAGTTGAAGCAGTCGGAGGAATCTCTAAGAAAAGTTATGTATTTGAGCTGCTGGGGCCCAAATTAATATCTCTAATTGCAGGATTTGTACATAAATTTTTTAGAATGAGAGAAGTAGTGAGCCTAATTTGCTCTTCAACTTTTCTGTTGCGTTATGCTTTTCTTTCTCTCCGTTTCTAATTCAAGACGTAGATTTTTTATTTTTCTTTCATTATTTGAATTACTAATTGTATGAAAAGATGATCACGAAATCGAATGATAGAAAATTGATGCACAGTACGGCTGTGTTTTTTTTTATTATTATATGAAAATAATCTAAAAAATCATTTGCCAGAAATCAAATAGGCACATAGCAATTTTACTATACCACTAAAACTAGGGGCTTCCTTTTCTTTATGCGCTCAAAACAGCCCAAACCGTCCCAGAAGATCATCTGGCCCAAAAATGGAGATCATCTGGCCCAAAAATGGTGGCCATTCGGTGGGCCACCAATCACGCCTCGCTATGCGTGCATTGGTAGCCCATCTTTTTAAAATTAAAATATTTTTTTATTGCTAACATGGTCCACCAATACACGCGTGGCATGACGTGATTGGTGGGCCATCGAATGGGACACTTAGGCCAGAAGATCCGGCTTGCCCAGTAAGTCTACTTTTATAGATCTTTAAGAAAGAAAATAAATGGTTTACTACAGACGACAAAAATACGAACATTTGTACTCTAATTAAAACAAAATTATTACTCCTCCCTTTCATTCGTCTTGTACTATTTGGATTTCTGCATTTAAGATAATGGGTGTAAAAAATATAAAATAATGGCGTGAAAGGATAAAACAGTGAGTCCTCATTTTTTCTATTTTAGAAAATGATAAGAAAAAATAATGCAAAATCAATGAGACGGATGAGTATTATTCGTGAAATAGGATTGGGACATTTTGCAGCATCAACATTTTAATTTATAGTAAAAATCCCATACTTTTGGATTTCCGCACATCAAGATTTTATCCAAATAAAGAAAAATGCAACTTGAATTATCCCTAGTTTGGATACTACATCCAATGGGGGATGGATGGAAAATTGCCACTCCAAATCATGCAGAATTTTGAATTTCGATTATATTTTTGAAAACGAAAAAATATTTCATCCTTACGTTGCAAAATATCTCCATTTTTTTGAAAAAAATTCATCCCTTAAATTACATAATCTCTCTGTCATAGCCTTTATATTGAGAGAATTGTTAGTTGGACTAATTATTTATATTGTGTGGGTATATGTTTTGGCCTAAAACCATTATTCCGAATGATCATTTTGTATTATCCTCTTTGTTAGTAGATTGTTAATCACTTTCCGCAAAATTCGTTCTTCAAATTTTGAGAGTCAAACGACCCTGCTATGTAAAGTATAAACCGTACTAACGTATTAGGAAAAAATCTACCTGAATCAAGTTGTAGATTTGAGTCACAAATCTGATGTCATCAACTTATGGACATTAAATGTAAAAATTCTAGAATATTTAAACATCCAAGGTTTTATTATACTTTTATATTATATAAGTTGTGCAATACATTTCATTTTCTATAAATAATATGCAAACTATATAGGCGACACTACTTTTTTTTTTTACAACTGTCATATCGTAATTTTTTCCTTTTTTTGGTCCTATTTCTTTCTATCGTATAGAGTTTTTTATATTTCTATTCTTTAAGAAAATCATCTTTAGCCGCATATGTATTGATTTACACTAAGCAAAAAAGACTATTTTAATGATGGCTCTCCATAGATTCACCTATATAAGCCGCGACTAAAATTGCAAAAATAAGAGTTTGAATACCACTCGTAAATAATTCAAGGAACATAACGGAAATAGGAACCATAATATAAAACTCTAAATAAAGGGGCCAACAACTTTGATAAACCACTCTAAATTGTTGGATTTCTATTTCTGTCTGCAGTAACTACCAAACCACCCCTAGTTTTCTTCCTCCCACTAAATACATATATACTGCCATCACTCCCCTCATTTCTCACCATCACAATTCACAACATAAGCATATACAACACAATCAATCGAGAGTTCATCCTCCATCAAATTCCCCAATCCCCAAATCAAAACCCTAATTTTCGAAATCAGAATGAGTTCCGCAAGCAAAGCTTGGTTGGTAGCAGCGAGCATCGGAGCCGTGGAGGCGCTGAAAGATCAGGGCTTCTGCCGGTGGAATTACGCCATGCGAATTCTCCATCAGCACGCCAAAACCAATCTCAGATCTTACGCCCAAGCCAACAAACTTTCATCGTCTGCGGCGATGATCGCGAAGAGGCAAGAAGTAGAGAAGTTGAAGCAATCGGAGGAATCACTTAGAAAAGTTATGTATTTGAGCTGCTGGGGTCCAAATTAATATCTCTAATTCCAGGATTTGTACATATAATTTTTATAATGAGACAAATATTGAGCCTAATTTGCTCTTCAACGTAATTAGGTGTTGCTAATTTAGCTTTTCCTTTTCTCTGTTTTTACTACCATATTGCGATCATATGAAAATATTGTATGCATGTGTTTATGTGAAAATACATAAAAACAAAAATTTAAAAAAAAAACATATCAAGAAGTCCAACTGTCCAAGTAGGCACATATCAATTTTACAAAACTGGGGGCTTCTATTTATCTCTCCGCTGGAAAACAAACCAAGATTTTTAAAAAAAATATTATTTTTATGAAAACTGTTCGATAACATTCAGTTGGGTTAATCGATGGTAAAAAAAAAAATCGAAAACTAAATATACCAAAAATTAAACAAATGCCAAATTGAAAAATTCGATTTTAGCTCGTTTCAAAGAGTAAACTGAATGCCCTACAACCACTTCCAGTACGTTTACTTTTATTATATATTACTCTCTCCGTCCCACAATTATTGTAACATTTTTCTTTTCGGGATATCCCATCATTCTTGTAACATTTCTTAAAATAGATAATTATTACACACACTTTATTTGAGGACCCTACATCTCTACTCACAACCAACAACTCTCCTAAAATACTGCGCCGAAAAGTTTTGTTACAAGAATAATGAGACGGATGGAGTATTTCTTAAAAAATGGTTTTAACTTTTATGCAACAAAAAATAGACAAGTTTTTCAATATTTTAAATAAAATTGTTATTATCATGGAAGAGGATTAGGAATACTCCTGCTTCAACATTTTATTTTGCAGTAAAAATTCCGAAACCGCTTGCATATCAAGATTTTATCCAAATAAAAAGAATGCAACTTGAATCACCACCACTACTAATTTGGATGTCAAGGCCAACTACATTCATTGGATATAATATTACTTTTTCAGAATACTAAATAAAAATAAAAATAATATTTATATATATTTTAATTATAAACCTTATGATTTTACAGAACTACAAAGTTATTGTATTCCAAGTGTACATTTAGTAAACGTAGTTACTGTGTAGAATTCGTAAACAACTTATGTACAATAATAGTGATAGTATACAATATTGTGCAAACTTAGGTTGCATTGATATAGGACACAGGACATAACTCGACATAAATGCGGGACACGATATTAATTAAAAAATTTATGACATGACACGAAAGTTAATTTATTTTAAAATATAAAATCAAGTGTAAATAAACAAATTATATATATTTTTATTAGAATTAGATATATATGTATAAATTAATTTATTGGATACAACAACTGAAGTGTTAGTATCTTGTGACTCGTGTCCGAATGTCCGACATGATAAATCTATGTTTTTTAAGTGTTAACCAACCAACGCGTATATATAGTGCCAATTAATTGTGACTTTATAATCATTTGCCCCTCAACATATAAAACTCCAAAAGAAGAAATGAATTGGCCTACTGACTATTTGGCCCACAGCAATTTTCATAAACCACTCCAAAACTGGGGATTTCTATTTCTGTCTGCGGTGAATCCAAATCCACCTCTGGTTGAAGTATGCTATATAACTGCTATCACTCCCCTCATTTAAAACCATCACAAGTTTTACAACAAAATCAATCGCAATCTCTTCATCTGTCAAATTCCTTATTCCCCAAATTAAAGCCCTAATTTCTGAAACCAAAATGAGTTCGGCAAGCAAGGCTTGGTTGGTAGCAGCGAGCGTTGGGGCCGTGGAGGCGCTCAAAGATCAGGGCTTCTGCCGATGGAATTACGCTCTGCGAATTCTCCAGCAGCGCGCCGCCACCAACCTCAGATCTTACGCTCAAGCAAGCAAACTTTCGTCGTCTGCGGCGATGATCTCGAAGAGGCAAGACGGAGAGAAGTTGAAGCAATCGGAGGAATCTCTTAGAAAAGTTATGTATTTGAGCTGTTGGGGGCCCAATTAATCGCCATCATTCTTCGACGATTTCGTAATTGTACATAAAATTTTTATAATGAAACAATTATTGAGCCTAATTTGCTCTTCAACTCCGTTGCTTTTATAATTCTCCTTCCAGTGTTACTATCAAATTGTGCACTCCACCAAAAACACTGTAATTCTAATTGAAAATTTAGATTTGTTTTTTGTTTTCTTAAATGACTAATTGTAAGCATAGTACGGTTGTTTAACTGGAACTGGAAAATACAAAATACATAAAACAAATCAGGTATGCAACTATGTAACAAGTCCAAATAGGCACATAGTAATTTTACACAACCACAAGAACAGCGTTTTTTTTTTCATAAAAAAAATATTTTCAATACAACACTTAAAAGTTCCCAAACCACTTGCATGTGCACATGATGAACCCGTCGGGAAACAGATTCAATAAAGTTGATTGTGTATAAATTGCAAAAATAGACAAAATATATTTTTTAACATTTTTTCTCTGACTGCAACTACTCTACTTCCTCATCTGCAAATAAAAAATTGATTTTGACCCAAGAGGAAGAACTTTGCAGAAATTGTCGACTCTTTCGTTATATAATCATTTCAATTTTGATTGGAGAATATATATATGTATATATATAAACGATTCTTTTTATTATTCTAAATTGACATATATTACTATTATAAAATGCATACAATTTAGTTGTAATATTATAGAAATTATAATTAGAATTAATAACAATAAGAATAAGAATTATTATTATATATTTATTATTATCTTTCAATAAAAAAATTACTTAGGATTGATATTATTAATAATTTATGTAGTAAACGCTCAATTTTTTTTTAGTGCTTAGATTTTACGCTCGAACGCTTAGATAATATTTTTGAGCGCTAAGGTAAATTTTTTTCTTCAAGTTTTAGGTGATTTACTAGTTTTGATTTTATTAATTTAATTATTTATTTTTATGATATGTGTTTAGATATACATTTTAAGAATAAATCAATAGTTTATAGAAAATAAAAAATATAGAGTATTTGTAAAAATCACTACAAGCACTTATTATTTATTTTTGTCTAAAGTAGAATATAATTATTTTTAAGCAAAAGCATATCAATAGATGCTTTAAAAATACTGTTTAATTAAACAGTTTAGTTGCTTAATTTTAGATAAGCTACCGCAGTAAATAATTTTTTCATACACTACAAAACTGCTTATGCAGTCAATAAGCATATTTTATAAGTATTTGCAAACATCCCCTACACAAAAGGAGTTTATGGACGGCTTAATAAGTTTCCAAAAGCACGTATAAATACTTATTTTTTTAGACTAAATTCAAATAAGTTATTCATAAACTTTGCTAAACAGAGTCACTAATCCAAATTTATTATTTTTCCGCTCAGATAATATGCAAACCTCCAATATCCAAACTGACATTACATAAAATAAATTTTTTTTATTCGTTTGGTCCACACACATAAAATTCCAAAGAAAGTGCCCATAGCAATTTTATAAACCGCTCTAAAACTGAGATTTCTGCTGTTTCCGTCTGCGGGTAAATCCAAACCACCCCTAGTTTCCTTCTTCCCGGCTGGCGGCTGCCACTCAAGTATATATAAATCGCTCTCACTCCTCTCATTTCCCACCATCACAACATACATCTATACAACACAATCGAATCTCATCCTTCACCAAATTCCTCATTTCATAGATTTTGGAGCCCTAATTATTTGAATCAAAATGAGTTCGGCAAGCAAGGCTTGGTTGGTTGCAGCGAGCGTTGGGGCCGTGGAGGCGCTCAAAGATCAGGGATTCTGCCGATGGAATTACGCTATGCGAATTCTCCAGCAGCGCGCCGCCACCAACCTCAGATCTTACTCTCAAGCAAACAAACTTTCATCGTCTGCGGCGATGATTACGAAGAGGCAAGACGGAGAGAAGTTGAAGCAATCGGAGGAATCTGTAAGAAAAGTTATGTATTTGAGCTGCTGGGGGCCCAATTGATTGCTCCTCTTCGAAATATCATTTTTTCGACATAGTTTATGTAAAGAGAAATTTTTGGATCTAGTTCTATTTCACGATCTCATATCGATCTGCTTTGGGAAGTTTCATTTAGATCATAGATTTGATTAGAGGACAAAAAATATATATATATGATTATAATATCTATCTAAAGCAGAGCAATTGTAATTAGCCAAATATAATGATTCAATGAGTATAGAAAAAAAAATGATTATAATCTTCTTTATCAAAGTTATTCTTTATAGATCAGACATAAAAAACTGATTTTAATCACAATTATTTCAATTGCTCTCATGTAGATCATTGATTTGATGGTAACTACTAACTGGATTACTAGAAGACATTTTCAATATTTAATTTGGTGGAAATGCACTCTGTTAGCCAATTTCATTAGAATAAAAACAATTGTAGTCATCTATTATAACAAAACACATATATAGCCATTTAGGTTCACTTTTTCTGCTAAAATTCAATTATTTGACTGCTTTTCTTCTGTCATTACAAGAAATAAGGCGGGCCAAAGGAGGGTCGATGCCTTATTTCAAACGAAGGGGATAAGGCCGAAGTTGTTCTCGTGTCCAAATCTCGGCTTATAGACAATAAAAAATACGGGTCGAAGGAAAGCCTACAGAGTATTCGGCCGCCTATCGGCCCCTTCCTCATAAAAGTGGCTCAAATGATTGATGAGATGTGATTGAAGACAAAAATAAATTAATTTGCTAGAAATGTATTTTATTATAATGAAAGACTATATTTATTTTTCAATTAAACTATTTGGCTATGATTAGAAATGTCAATATTGGATGTGTATACATTAACAGATGTATTATTATAGTATAGGACATATTGAAATGGATTTGTTAATTATATGCCTGAAATCAAGTGATGATTATCTAGTCTAGCTTTCAAAAGAATGCCCCAAATGAGCCTCTTTAATTTACTCTTTGGGAGAGTCTCTTATGGAGACGATTTAACATGAAATCTCTCAATTCAAATCATTAGTGAATAATAAAAACGATAAAAAAATTAAAGTATGTTACTCGTGGGTCGATCCTAAGAATACGAATATCTCTACCATCTAAATACCCAACCAACCCAACCATTCTAATATTTAATTAATTTTTCTTTCCTCTTTATACTTCATTTTACTTTCAACTCAACCATCCTTACTTCTTATGATTTATCCCTAACCACCCAACCATGCCCCCACCAACTATATTTTTTATATATTCTAATTATTTATTATTAATATTATTATATATTAATAATAATTTTTTAAATTTAAAAGCGTAAAAATTAACTGAAATTGTAGAAAAAATTATAAAGCTCGCAATCGTACAAACTAAAATATAGGGAACATAGGACAATAATTGAAAGACGAAATTGAAACAAGCAAAAACTAAAATTACAAACAACGAACAACTAAAATTATTATATAGATCCATGATAATTAAAAGAGAGATTGAGATTTGTAGTAGATAATGAAATACGAGAAAATGAAGATTTTTTAAGATGTGAATAAATATAGCAATATTGAGCTCTATTTATAGAGAATGAAAAATCATGTATTTTGGTATAATTTTTATTTATTTTATAATATATATTATAAAAAATACTCCCTCCATCCCATTATTAATGTCCCACTTGCCTTTTTTGGTTGTCCCATTATTTATGTCACATACCAAATAAGGAAATAAATGAGTGGACCACAATCAATCTAAGCAAGTGGACCCCATCCCTTTATACTTTTACACCACAACTTTACACATTTACCTCCACTATCTTAATTACCGTGACCAGTCCCAATGAGACATAAATAATGAGAAGGAGGGAGTATTTATTTTTCAATTTAAAAAAATAAATATTAAGAGCCAATGGGATGAGGCCAAATGGCAACACCCCATTGGTCAATACAAATGTAACCACATGGTAGCATTTTTAATGAAAACCCACTCTGGTCACTTCTTTCTCTCTCCTTTCTCCCGTATTTACTTTTTTTTTAATTGCTTGCAAATACAAAAATCAATTTGGGTTGGTTGATTTTGCATGCGATATTCCTAGTCTAAATAAATTTTTACCTAGTCCTTTTGTTGCGGGAATTTAAGGATGGATAAAATTCAGATAACATATATTGTATAGAAACTACCAACAAATCAAATTTCTAACTTTGAACATTTATTCTTGTGAGATAAAATAAAATTAAAAAAAGAAAAGCAGCTAAATTTAGCAATCGAGTGGAATTGGAATGAGAATCCCACCAGGTTCGGTGTCTGGTGGAGGCGGCCGGCGGCTTGTATGAATGGCCTTTTTTGTCCTTTTTGAAAAGGTTGTGTTATGGATATCAAGAGGGACCCTTAACTGACCACCCCATACTCTCCCATCTCCATTCCATCAAATCCCAATCTTGGATAGAGCATTCTTATCTATTGCCTTCATTTTATTTTTTAAACATAGGCGGATTTGGGAATTAATACTATCGTCATCATAACTATTAATATTAGCCTGCATAACAATTTAGTTATTTACACACGCACACTCGACTTTTTAATTTTGATAAAATAGAATTTGTAATTTATTACAAGGAATTATAATAATTAATCGAGATAAGTCCAAAATAAATTGAGCGCCGTACCAAATGTAAAACTGGGGCTTTGCGTTTGTATGCGATGAAACCAAACTAACCCACCCCTAGTTTGCTTCTCTCTCCTCTCTCCTCTCTCCTCTTATATATATTTCTACTTCCGGTCTCTTACTCCACCATCAGCACCACATTCCATTTCCACTCAGTCAATCACAATCTCATCCTTAGTTCAGATTCTGATCCCTAAATTAATACACACATCTTCCGCAAACTGAAATGAGTTCATCGAGCAGAGCTTGGTTCGTGGGCGCAGTAGAGGCTCTGAAAGATCAGGGCTTCTGCAGGTGGAATTACGGTATGCGAGTTCTCCAACAGCACGCCAAAACCAATGTTAGATCGTACGCCCAACCCAACAAACTCCCGTCGAAGAGGCATGGAGAGAAGTTGAGGCAATCGGAGGAGTCTCTAAGAACAGTTATGTATTTGAGCTCTTGGGGCCCCTATTGATAATAGTAGTTGCAATTAGTTGTAAAAGTTGCGTCCAACAATATTCAGTATTCAATGTTCCAATCAGTTTGATACTCAAGTCTTAACGTATATATAACTATGTTTAATTTCAAAATTAAATATATATACAATACAAATATTTTATTAATAACAATTTACACATAAATGATGAAATGATATTGTTTTGGCACGAAAAAGGCATCTACTATTTAAGTAATAAAAAATGTATTTGGTACTTAGATTGTGTTTGCAACTATTTATTATAAATATTTATTTATTTATTTTTATTTAAAGTTAAAAAATTATTTTTAATCAAAAATAGAAGATTTTTGGTATTTAGTTTCGAAAATTATGGTGTTTTAGGAATTAAAAGCACCTCAATACATGTTTACGGATTTAAGCAGATTTGTTGCTTAATTCTAGAGAAGCTAACGCAGATAACATATTTTTGCAAACATTAAAATCTACTTATACGGTCAGAAAGCAGATAAACAATTAAAATAAACTCTTACAAACACATCCTTAAAGTTTGAACAAATTGAAAAGTCATATATTTACACAAATATTTCGAAAGTCATGTGTAAAATTAGAATCCTCTCAAAATTTATATATTTACGGGCTAATAACTATTATAATAATTGCCAAATTTGTACATGTAAGTTAATAGGTTATATCCAAGGAATGGGACGAAACGTGGATATTATACTAACATTCCATATATCTCACAATGAAACAACGTGCTAAGATAATTAATACTACTATCAATTAGGGGTTGATTTTTTAAAATTATATTTTCTCCCTTTCAAAATTTTGGTCTATTATACACTACTTTGAGCCGTCTCAAAATTATTGTCACTTTCCCTTTTTAATAATTTATTACATAATTATTTTGTAGAATCTACAATTTTATTTTATTTTATCCACAACTAATAGTTCTTTTTAAAGTTATGCTTTCTAAAAACCAAAAAGAGTGAAAAAGAATTTTAGAATGGAGGAAAAATATAAAATGGAAAAGCCGTCAACATTCAGGTGTCTGGGAAGCTTCGATTAATCTTCCTAAACAATGGCTTAAAGTCTTAAACACCCAGGAAATGCACGTGCTCCGAAATTGGTAAGCGTAATAAACAATTTTAACAAAAAAAATAAAATATTAAATTCAATACTTTTTGCATTTTAGGCTACAATACAGTTAAACCTTAATAAAGTAATAATTTTGAGATCGAAAAAAAATATTTATTTAATAAGATTATTACTTTATCGAACATTATTTTAGTACATTAACTTATATCAAAATCGAAATAAATTATTATTTTAACAAGATTATTACTTTATTCAATATTATTTTATCGAGGTTTAACTGTACTACTGAATTAGTTTGTTCCGAACAATTAAAAACCAGCAACTTCCGAAACTTATGGTGGAAGGCTAGTCCCAAAACCGGGGGCAATTCAGAGAAAAACGACCCAAAACACCTGGTTTTTCTATTTATTTGAACAATTAAATAATTAGATTAAACCGCTCCTTGTTTTGGAAAATTCCCATTCTGGGTCTCACGCTCCCGCAGAATCGCCACTCGTAAATCATAATTAATGACTAATCTCGCCTCCCTATATAATGCGCACAACGCTAAACACTTCCTAACCACACAAAATCAATCAGTTTTCGCAGCAAAAATCTCAATATCCTCTCAAATCTTCTCAATTTTTCAAAAAAGGTGATAATGAGCGCGGCAGCAAAAGCCGGATGGGGGGTTGCGGCGAGCATCGGAGCCGTGGAGGCTCTGAAAGATCAGTTAGGGGTTTGCAGATGGAATTACGTTTTCAGATCAATTGAGCATCGCGCTAAAACCAAAGTTCAATCCTACTATCACACACTTGTGATCTCACAGCCGACGCCGGATTCCGGTTCGTCGGCTGGAACTGGAAGGATGATGGGGATGGTGGGGGCGGAGGGGGAGAGGATCGAGAGGAGAGAGATGCGCGTGAAGAAAGTGATGGATCTAAGCTGCTGGGGTCCGACTACCGTTAGATTCTGATTTCTGATCGGCGTGAATGTTTGATTGTCGATGGTGTCACCGTGTTGCCGCCGCAAGGGTTTGCGTTTTGTGGAGACGAATACGTTACTACATGTATTGGATTGTAAATTTGTATTAGACTAAAGCATATGTGGATTTCCTAATTGTGGAAAATGCATATTTTATGAATATAGTATGATAATTCTCGTTATTTTTAACTCATTTCTACGAAAATTAAGAAAGTAGATAATAAAAAAGTGAGAGAGAATGGATGATAAGAAAGTAGATAATAAAAATATGAGAGAAATGGTAGGGGTGTAAGTGGTTCCGCTCCGAACCACGAAATCGATCAAACCGAACCAAACCGAAAAATATGGTTCGGTTCGGCTTTGCGGTTTGATTTGGTTTATTTTTTTAGGAACCGTTTACATTCGGTTCGGTTTGCGGTTTTAAGAATTTTTGAACGGTTCGAACCGAACCGAACCAATATCTTATTTTTATTTTTTTATTTAATATTTATCTTTATTATATGAGAATGTTATTGGATTTAGATATTAGATTTAAGTTAATATCAATTCTAATTTATACAAAGGAAGAGAAATGAGTAACAACTCTATACTTATGAGTTTGGAACGAGTGACATCCTATAAACTATTATTCTTGCATTATTTAGGATTTAAAAAAAATAAATAAATAAAAAGGTGAACCGGTAAACCGAATCGAACCAAACCATTTATAAGCGGTTCAGTTCGGTTCGATTCCGATATTTAAAAACACATCGAACCGAACCGAACCGAACCAAACCGTTACACCCCTAGAAATGGATGATAAATTAGGATTGAGAATAGTGAGATAATAATAAAATAGATTATAAAGTATGATTGAGAAAAATTAGAAAATAGTTAATTAATTTTTTTGTCAAATTGGACCGATTAAGAGATAATATGATATTTCAATCAAGAAAGTGAGACATAAATAATGGAACGTACTTCATTTTTTATTTGCTTTTGTTTGTCTTTGGTGATTAATATAAAAAAATACTTCTCCCGTTTCATTATTTATGTCTCATTATGATTGAGTATGAAAATTAAGATAATGGGTGTAAATATGTAAAGTTGTGTTGTAAAAATATAAACGGATGTGTCCACTTATTTAGATTGATTGTGGTTCACACATTTAGTATGAGACACAAATAATGAAACAAAAAAAAAAGTGAAACATTAATAATGAGATGAAGAAAATAAATATTTAAATAAACTAATACAGAAAATATGTTTTGTAAATATTAAAAAACTATTTACTTAACTAAAGAAATATACGTTATTAAAATAAGTTTTTACAAACACAAAAACATGAGTGTATCTTGCTTAGGAAATAATTACTTAATTGATAGTTAGTGACCTAAATCCCTAATTACAATCTCATATTTTGCTGAAGACACATGTATGGACTAAGAGGGCACAAACACTTGGGCTTCAAAATATTGGGTCTGATGGCCCATTAATTATAAGTTTGTACAAACACGCCTCTTCATACATAAACTTCATCAATTACCCCATTCTCAACAAAATTATTAATAGTACAATTTTAGGTCTACTAAATTCTAAGAATATAAGTATTTCTAACACTAACAAATTACTATAAAATGATCAGAAAACTCACGTCTTTATAAGAGTCATGAGAAAATTCGTGCACTTATCTAAAATAACCAGTTTTACATATTATTAATTTATTATCGATATTAAATATACATTTGAAATGTAAAAGATATACTCGATTTTGTCTTCTGATTTCATTTTATTATACCAATCCAAGTGGGTATTAAATATGAAAGCAATCACAAACCGTGATACACTTTTTAAGTATAAAATTATCTATTTTCAAAATGTCCGCATATTAAAGTATGAAAACTGCATCGAAAACGTTTGCTAGCACAAATTTAGTAATGGGGTTTTCACATTAGATGCGTGTTAACTTTTGGTGAATGGATACTAAAGATATCATATAGCAGAGAAGTGCACAAAAGTTGTTAAGAATTGAAAATCTTCATTACCATATCCACCAATTGGTATAAATTCACTCATTTTCAATACAACCGAATCTACTGCCAACGTTATAATTGAAATATTTATTGCATACTCACCAATTAAAGCGCTCCTTTATCAAATACTATGAAATAAGTTGCGACATAGTATTAATAATTTGACTAACCAAACCATAAATAATTGAAATTAAATACCTAATCAATTCCCACCACCCAACTAACCTGCACCAACAACTTAAGTAGCCGACCAATATCTATTTTTTCACCCTACTTAAATTGCCATCTGCCTCAATTATTTTTAACTATCAATAACTGATAGAAAAGTACAATCATGCGCGCGTGAAAGTCACTCCCTCGTTCATTGGTGCGATGATTGCATGGGCTCGGCAGTCATTTACAATCTTCATTTGCCGAAACGATAACAAAAACAATTTCACTCGGTTGGAGGGCATAATTGGAAATGAATTTATACCAATCTTACCGGATAACAAACTACATATACGGGTAATGACGGTGCGAGCGGACGTGAATTCCAAATCAAACCTTTTACTAACACTCATTTCATGTCCGAACTTGCGCGTCTAACTATAGCCTACCACACCTCTTAGCTGGAAGAAAGACCCAAAAACGCTCTAAGGATTGAACAAGTCCATGTTGAGTGTTTAGGAACAAAATTTATAATTTCAAAAAATGAGAAGAAAAAAAAAATCATGTTATAAGACAAAAAAAGGAACACAAACCCACCAAGATTGAACGATCATGTGTTTAAACCTACGAAAACCGTTATGTGTGAGTCTGTCACATATGATTACGTGGTTGTAATCTCTTGTATTATTTGCAAACTAAAGCACAATAATAAGATTTACTCAATGCAGACATCGGTAGCGACTAAAATTACCCTCATTATCCAAAAACAAAAAGAAAGGAACACAAACCATATCATAAGACTAGAACTAAATTTCTCCCAAACAACATATTAAAAAACATTATAGGCATTAACGGGAAGTTTCATGTTTTTTATGAATACGACTTAAATTGTATATCCATATGATATGGAATTTAAAATGTAATAAAATTAAGATAGTTAAATTTAAAAAAAAAAAAATTAGATGATTGAATATTGAAGAAGTCTAGGACGAATGCATCTGACCTAATGAATTGTTTTTATTATTAAAATATGGAAAATGTAACAGACTTTTCCGATCCTATATAAGTGATCGCACTCTGACTTTTCGGCAACGCAAATTCCGGAATTACAGTCAGCTGCATAATCCACTCTTGCCGATAATTGGTATTGGCGCCGTGAATCCATCGGCCAATTGCGGTAGATTTTGGCGGAAAAAATGGCGATAGTTGACGACCACCAGCACCACCGCCACAAGAAGTGGCGGATTTGCCCCTTCTGGCAGTCAGGGACGCCGCCTTCCTCCTCATCCTCCACGCAGAATCTTCAAAGTCAATCGCAGAATCATAGTCACCAGAAAGGTGTCCGCTCGTCCTCAGCCGTCTCTTCCGTCGCCAAATCACTCCTCCCTGGACGGCGGAGGCTCCGCCTCGATCCTTCCAAAAACCTTTACTTCCCTTGTGAGTCGCGGTCGATTATTTAATTGTTTTGGGAACTTGATTTTGATTTACTTCGTTTAGCACTTTAGATATTCATACTTACCAATTCGATTCACTGATTGCTTCTTTCATTATTTAAATGCAAAAGATGAACCGGGAAAGCAGGGGAGAAGCGCTGTTCGGATTAAGAACTCGGGGAAGTCTCACGTTGCCTTCAAGGTACTTCTTCGTATCCTGGTATTGATAGTTTATGAACTTAATTATTGTTTAATCTTTTAAGTCTTCTAATGGTGTGGAAGAAGTTCCATGTTAAATCACATTTTCACTTTTTTCTTCTTAATATCTTGACATAATGATTGTTAACACAAGGCCAAATGTTCTGAAATTCCTGAATGCTTGTGCTTAATTATTCATTTGAAAAAGGGAAGGAATTTAAGGAGCTACTGACCTGTAAAACTCAATTAACCGACTTGACGATTTTTTCTTTCATTAGTTTCAAACTACTGCACCAAAGAGTTGTTACATGAGACCACCTGGAGGTATCCTTGCTCCTGGAGAAAGCCTAATAGCTACTGGTAACTACCGCGGTCCCTTCATTACTTTGCACATGGACATGGTTAATCTCATTGATGGAGAATGAAAAATGAAAAAATTTGGTTATTTGCCATGGTACAAATTAAATATGTTAAAATGTTTGTTGTTTTACAGTATTCAAGTTTGTGGAGCATCCTGAAAACAATGAAAAGCCTATGCATCAGAAGCGCAAGGTTAAGTTCAAAATTATGAGCCTCAAGGTCAAAGAAGGAATAGATTATGTGCCTGAGCTGGTAAGTGTTATGACAGTATCTAAAAATGTTAGGGCACTCATGATTTTCGAAATATGGTGAATGTTTTCATGTATTAATTCCCGTTTTGATTAGAGAATTTGGTTTGAGAAATGGATTTGAAAAATGACTCAAAGTATACAGCATGATCATAGCAAAAAGCACAGCGAAATTGGGTGTTAAAAGAAGATATAAGAGGTTCATTTCAACATAAACTCATTCGAGTAGAAGAAGACTTTTCTCATTGTGCATTGAACCGTAAATCAGAATCTTTGTCTTAGAGAGTCTAGTCTGTCTGGAAGGTCACCAGTGGGTCCACTAGGTCCGTATATTGCACATATTGAAAATAATGTAGTTATCATTAACCTAATAAGAGGCAATATTATTATCCTATGTGAAGGAATCAACCAAATAATTGAGCTCTGTTGTGGATCAGATGGTAGTATGGTCTGCAATATGTTGTTTTTAAGTTTTTGCTCCATTTTGATCGATTGAGAGAATTAGTATTTGTGAAGTTTTGTTGGACAATAATGTTAAATTAGCCCTGCATTTTGGTTTTGCTCATGGAGATCATATGCTAAAATGCAGTTTTTTCTGTAAATCTGAATTATTTCAAAGCTTTGAAGGTATTTAATGTAGCCCATGACACTCTCAACTCAAATGGGCTGAAATGTGTATTTTTTTCAATTTATTTATTTATATAGTAGGGACATAACCATGATCTTTTAACAACGCAAATGATGCTGACTGCTTACTGAATTATAGTTTCCCTAAACTCGTTTTTTATCAACCCCCATTTGGCTCAATAGTTATAGTAATATATCATCTTATACAATATGTTAGAGATGTTAATTCCTAATGCATCACTCCTGTGAACTTGCATATCTCATATGCAGAAAGGTTTTAATTGGCTTGGGAATGTCGAATCCTAGATTCTTAATGAGCAGTTTGTGATTTTTCTGCAGTTTGATGAGCAAAGGGATGAAGTAATTGTTGAACGTGTACTGCAGGTTGTTTTCCTAGACCCGGGCCGCCCTAGTCCTGTAAGTATTGATCCTCTCATTAACCTTCTTTGCATTGTTAGTGTCACCGCCTTTTCTATCTTCCTCCATTAGACCATGACATTAATTCCATGTGTGATAAAGGCACTTGAAAAGCTGAATCGCCAGTTGGCTGAGGCTGATGCTGCATTAGAAACTCGTAAGAAGCCCCCAGCAGATGCGGGTCCAAGGATGATCGGTGAAGGCCTTGTTATAGATGAATGGGTAAGTCTTCTTCTTCAATACGAGAAACAACATTCATGCATCAGAAAGTTCTGGAAATCCATCCATCTTTTACGTGTATTGTTGCTAACATCTATCTCTCTCTCTTTCTCTCAGAAGGAAAGAAGGGAGAAATATCTTGCAAGGCAGCAGGTTGAAGCTGTAGATTCCGTGTGAACTGTTGGTTTGCAGTCGATTTCTCGTCGATGTTTTCGTATATCGAACTTCTTTCCTGTCCAATTCCACCTGTTTTTGGACCCTCCGCAGGGATGGTGGGGAAGTTCTGAATGCGTAGTGTAGTGTAGTGTAAAATAGTTGCATGTGAGATCAAATGTATGTAATTAATAGCTAGGAATATGTTCCCTTTTTGGCACTGTATTTCCTTAATGTAAATAGTTTCTATCATATATTTAAAATGGATAATCCTATAAAATTATAAATTAATTAATATCCTGAAAATTTTGAAGAAAACCTAACTAGTAGATAAAAGGTAGATGCAATTTCCTCAAGGAGATGTAGTGTCTCCACGTCGGCCTTTTATCGGACGGTCCACTGGGTCGACCCGAATGGGTCCTTCCAGCCATACCACAAATACACGTATTACGCCAGCAGTTATCAAGGAATTGATTAAAATTAATGAGAATTTTGACTGAATTGATCGTTCGTACAATTAAGTAAAACAAAACGAGAATATGCCGACGAAGGTTTTCAGACCAAGTGTATAATAACCAAGTAGGTCAAGTAAAACACAAAACTTTAGTACCCATTCAAATAAAACTATCTACAGTATATTTAAGTTTATCTAAATTTCCTCAATTTTTTGAGATAAAGTACTTTCTAATATTGTCCGACGGTTTGTCACAAGTTTGATACGAACGTGCCTATCATGTCCAATCGCGTGCCATGTCATATGCCCTATCGTCTATCGATAGGGCACGTGCCATATCATGTGTCCAATTACGAAAATTCAACAAAACACTTGAAAATGATTGAGAAGAATGTATTTTTCTCAAAAAGTGAGGGTATTTATATAAGTTTTGGGTATATAATAGATAGATTTTATATGAATGAGGAGTTTTATGTTTTACTTAAGGGAATTGGGTAGTAATGAATAATACTACTAGTCCATGACTCTGTTTGGAAGAGATTGAAAATAATTTATTTCAACTTATTCTTAATAAGTCATTTTGCGTGCATTAGAGAATGTTTATCGAAATAACTTATCGCTCTTCATAAGAAGGTAAATAATTACGTTCGATTTTAAATATATTTTTTATTTTTATTGTATAATTGTATATATTATGATTTTGATTTTTTTGTTAAAAAATTTGCAGGAATTCGACAGGTTATATGGAGCTGGTTGGCAATGTATTGTAGGGACTGACTTTGGTTCATTTGTTACACATTGCTATGGATGTTTCATCCATTTTTGCGTGGGCAGCCTTGCGATTTTACTCTTCAAAGGATCGAATGTGCTTGAACCCGAATATGAATCCGAACCCGAGGCCGATGTCGATGCAGATCACCAGTTTCTAGCTTCGCCCTTGAAGACTTAAGCTAGCTACTTGTTGTTCTCTATGAATTAGTTTTGGAGAATATTGGGTTTTATTCCCATGGTTGTTTTCAATTTTAATATAAAAGAAAGAAAGACTTAAAGAAACGAAGGGAAGCAATTTTTATTTTTTTTCAGTTTATTGGATGTTTATACATGAATTATTATTATAATTCTCGGGAGTGATAATTGATAAGTAATTATGAATTTACATGAAGTATTAAGGGGGGATTAATATCATTAATTCGATCCTTTTGTTTTTTGATTAAGTATTACTACATGATATTAAACATTTTCTTTCGTTTACGTTAAAATCAAGGAAAATATAGGATTATTTAATCTGTATTGTTCAGGTTGTGACGCCATTTAACATTGAATGGATAAAAAACTACACATGAGAAGAATATATTCCTCAAGAAACGAGATTTAGTATCATATGTAGATTCTCGTTATCTTCGAATATAATGCATCTATTATCCAATCAAGACTGATATCACATATTCTTTTTGGCAAAAGAAATAGAAACTTGAGTTTAGCAAAAAAAAAAAAAAATCACGTGCATCACGATATGAATAAAATGAGAAAAATATTAACATGATGCGGGGATAGCTCAGTTGGGAGAGCGTCAGACTGAAGATCTGAAGGTCACGTGTTCGATCCACGTTCACCGCATAATTAATTTTGCAAATGTCTTTTAATTACTTGTCTTTTTCATTTTCACTTTTGAATAACTCTAGCGTTAACATTTAGTAATAATGCATTTTGGTTTCCCTTTGTCCTTTTAAGAAAACAAATTACAGTTAAACCTCGATAAAGTAATAATCTCGCTAAGATAATAATTTCTTTCGGTCCCGATATAAGTTAATGCACTAAAATAATGTTCGAAAAAGTAAGAACCTTATTAAATGAATATTTTTTCTCGATCTCAAGGTTATTACTTTATCGAGGTTTAGCTGTAATCATACGTCGTTTTTCAAATTCTGATGGTCACATATTTTCCCAGATGTAGCTATATTAGTTTTCCCTACCACATAATTGATCAAGAAATAACGTGAAATAGTTTAAATACAAATTTTCAATTCCAACTCATTGACGTGTTTAATAAAGCGTTGTTTCCGGTTTAGTATTTAGTTACCTACACCATTTGACACTATTCAATAATCATGTAATTGTGAATCTGCCTGATTAGTTTTTCTATGTTATATAGACACTTTAAAATTATTTTAAACTACCGTATCGTGTTCTTAATTATCGTGTATCATATTGTTATCATGTCGTATCTCGTATCGTGTGTCCCGCATCCTTACAACTTATTTTTTTTTTCAACCTAACCATGTACTCCATATAAGAATCTCTCTTAGCAGGAGTATATGTCACAATTATGAACTAACAATCGCTTGTTTTTCTTCATTTCGTTGCCGTTATAAAAAAATCTTTTCGAAAGATAAATGATGGATAGTAAGGATATGATATCAAGATACTTAAAGCCTTCTCATTGGCTGGGTGATGCTCTTCCCCTCATCACCAGCCACAAATTCCACCATGCAATCTTCACCACTCTCTCTCCACCCTCTCTCTCTCTCTCTGCATATAAAAGCCTGCGCATCTCAACTTCAAGTTTAACCTACATCAACAACCATCCTTGCAACACATTACACACGAAAAAAACCCATCTCCAGATCTCCAAGAAATGACATCCATGGCTACATTTGCCAGCTCCATCAAGGCAACCCCATTCTTGGGCCAAACCAAGAATGCCAACCCTCTTAGAGATGCAGTCTCCATGGGCTATGCCAAATACACCATGGTAATTCCCACTTTTTATTACTCCTTTTCATCACTAATATTAGCTGTACTCATATTGTTGTTTGTGGTCTATTAATAGGGAAATGATTTGTGGTACGGCCCAGACCGTGTCAAGTACTTGGGACCCTTCTCAGCTCAGACTCCTTCCTACCTCACCGGAGAGTTCCCCGGTGACTACGGCTGGGATACAGCCGGTTTGTCCGCGGATCCCGAAGCCTTCGCCAAGAACAGAGCTCTTGAGGTATACTTGCATATTCATCTTTCTTGATTCCCGCTGCCAAAAGAAACGTGTCGTTTCTGGTAAGGACGGAGGTAGTATTAAACATTAAATGGTGGATATATAATGATGGGAATGTGTGCAGGTTATTCATGGGAGATGGGCCATGCTCGGAGCTCTAGGATGCATCACACCAGAAGTCCTCCAAAAATGGTTGAGTGTAACCTTCAAGGAGCCGGTTTGGTTCAAGGCCGGTTCACAGATCTTCTCAGAAGGTGGCTTGGATTACTTGGGCAACCCCAACTTGGTCCATGCTCAGAGCATTCTTGCAGTCCTCGGCTTCCAAGTTGTGCTCATGGGTCTAGTAGAAGGGTTCAGAATCAACGGCCTCGATGGAGTTGGAGAGGGAAACGACCTCTACCCCGGTGGCCAGTACTTCGACCCCCTCGGCCTGGCCGATGATCCGGTCACCTTTGCCGAGCTCAAGGTGAAGGAGATCAAGAACGGAAGACTCGCCATGTTCTCTATGTTCGGTTTCTTCGTTCAGGCTATTGTCACCGGAAAAGGCCCCTTAGAGAACCTCTTGGATCATCTTGACAACCCGGTCGCTAACAATGCTTGGGTTTTCGCCACCAAGTTTTCGCCCGGATCGTAAGATGTGTAGATTGTGTTTCTATTGAATGAATGTCAATAGTATTTGTAAAACTCTTGTCCGATTCAGTGGCATAAGCGTTTATTTTAGCCAAAAGTTGCTCTGACTTTAGCATAAGCTCAAATAAGTTGTTAATAAGCCCTTCCAAACGAAACTGTAGTACCAATAATTACATTCGGGTCTCATCTACGCTATTACATCGTTCAACATATACATGATCAACTTTTGAATGGCCGGAGAATGGAGATAGTAGACACAAAACAACAAAATTTGATATATACAATAAGTTTCTATCCACCTCTGCTACGACGATCCTTTGCTTCTCTTCCCCCACCATTTCCGGCGATGCTTCTCCGCTTCGGCCCGTTCGAGCTTGTTCGCCTTCAACTTCGCCTCCTTCAGCCGAACCTTGAAATCTTTCTTCCATACTTCAAACCTGTGTCTCAGTCTCCGGAACTCCTCCACACCATGTAGAGGCGACTGGTCCGACTTCACGGATGCAATCGCTTGTGCTTCTTCGTCGAAGGCTCGTTTCCGTTCCTCAAACTCCTTGGTGAGATGGCTCACAGGGTTTGAACTTCCGTTAGTGTCGATTATACCGTTGTGAGCATATCGGAGAGGCGTGCTGCCACCGGGAGTCCGAGTCCCCATCGATGTGTCCTCGGATTCGTAAAATTGAGGTGATTGCGCTCCGTCGAACTTTCTTGGTGGGTTTATAGCATTTTCAGCACCAAGACTCTTCTTGGCTGCAGTCAAACTCATCTATGCAAGTAAAAAAAAAAAGGAGAATGCTAATTAGTAAGGTAGAGTTCAATCTACCTAGTTTACCCTTTGATCTGAATGAATGATGTAAGTTCAAGAAGAGGATTTAGGGGGTTATTTTAGTCAAGAATGTTTCTACCCAAAAGGAGAATGCTAATTTCTGATTAGTAAGCTATATAGTGCAATCCTACCTAGTCTATCCCTTGAATATTATGGTAATCACTAATCAATCTTTGAAAATAAGTTCAAGAAAAGGCTATTAGGGGGGTAAATTAAGTCAAGAATGTTGCTAATGCAGCAAACATTTGCAAAATACGGCAAGAAAACTTACTTGTAGAGATGCAATCTGCTTTTGCCACATCTCCTCCATGGATTTCATCTTGGCTTCGTATTCTGACCACCGTGCTTCGTTCTGCACAACCTGCTCTCTCAAAGAGCTATTTTCTTTTTCTTTCTGCCCGAGCGTTGCTTCTGCCATTAACACACGTTTCCGTAGTTCTTGAACAACCAACGGCAGTGTTTCTGGTGCATGATCCAGCTCGCTTAAATAATGTATCATTTTCCTGCTTTGCTTCTGATTACTTACTTTCAACTGTTTTGATTTCCGGAGGTGGCTAAAGTGTTTCCGGGCCAACCATCCACGAATAACTGCAGAAGGCAAGTAACTGTATTAGGAGGATACCGAGTTGTAATTAATTACTTAAAATTTGAGAGAGAAATTTACCAGACTGTATTTGAATAACTGCCATAAATTGCTCATCTGGCTTTGCAGGAATAACCTGTTTTTTCGACCTGAGCAACGCACTATGCTCCTTTCTAGCAATTTCACCGCGAACATCTGCATACATATAATAAGTTGATGTATGTTTAAGAAAGAAAAGAAGATCTTATTTTTATACGAGAAGATTAGGTATTAAGAAGTATCAGATAAGTGAAAGCCTAATTTCAACGTACGTGGTTATTTGATGAATTAAAGAAATTATTACAGTAGAACAGTTCCTCAAAAATCATTTTCATCGAGGGAAGTAGTAACTGTAGTAAGAAATTGAGCAGTAGGTGCGCTGGCCTTACATGATTGCAATGTCACTACCACTTCCTTCAGTTTAAGAAAGTCCCGGGGAGCACGACCATCAAAACACTTCTGCACCTCAGAAGAACCTTCTAGAACTCGTTTTCTAATATCTTCCAGGACATCAATCTGTCATCCACCGCAGCAGAATATCAGACAAACTAATCTGCAAAAAATGTTCGGCTTCCACAAGGAATATACTTAAATAGAAATTAAAATCACACAGAAATCACCTCTCTCTTTCGGAAGTATAATTTTGTACAACCAACTCGGTATGTATCTGGAAGGATACCAAACTTCTGCAGAGTGGCGATTGATGTACTTAACGGATCTTGACAATCCATATTTACTTGAAGTAGAAATCCGTACCTGAAAGTCGCACCAGCACATTCTCAATAAACAATACAGTATCATAAGAAACAACGAAAATTAAGATCTCGGATCTTTACCTTCTTGTAAACTCTTGATGGGTCATCCGGGTGGGATACCCAGACCTTGAAATCCTAACAACTTGCAGAATCCCAACGCAACGAAGCTGTTCTAAGACAACTTTTTTTTCAAATGCCCCAGGGATCTGGTCATTATTTGGTCTTATGCAATGTACAAAATGTGGCTTTGTGCTTTCAAGATGATGTATTAATTTGAACAACTGGCCCTGCAATAATGTGCAGAAAAGTGACACAAAAAACTTAAAAAATTATCAAGTACAATGAGAGTTCTTGTTCCTAACTAGAACTAATTATAAGACAGATAATAAATGTAACAAGGGGGAAACATTATGTTTGAATAGAACCAGTTCTGTTTTCTTCAGCTTTATTTCTATTTTCTTATTTTTGGTAGGGTGTCTCCCGAGAGAGAAAGGAGATTGTTGAAAGATTTGGAAAGAACAAGTTGATCACCTTGAATTTTGTCGCAACACTTTGCTTCTTACTGACCCACATCCCTGACTGAGTCAATCTACTATCTAGATTCTGGGATTGTTTATGTAAAGCAGCAAAAGATTGAGGAAGTCGCCCAGTGCAGGACGAGAGTAGTTCAATGATTTCAGAATGCAGTGGATCTCTGTTCTTTTCCAAGAACTTTGCTGTCTCGTAAAGAACCTAGAGTAAAAGGCTCATATCAGTATTAACTAAATAAACATTAGTGATACATATGACAGGCTCATTCCAAATCTAGCAGATAATTTGGCTGTGTACAGAGAATCCACTAAAGTACAAGAACTAAACTGACCTCTCCAGCATAATGGCGAATTGTGAATGTTCCACCTTTTTCTCCTTTAAAACAGCGGTTATTATTTAAGTGCTGCTTAAGTTTAGCGGCAAAGGTTAAATCTGTAGCTTTAGGGAGATTTGAAACTTCATCCAGTAAACATATCAGTCCAATAGGTTTCTGTTCAAGCACACCAGTGTGACCATAAATAAAAAAAATTATAAATATAAAACCAGAGTCTATGTCAAATATTTCTTCAACAAAAGCAGTTGTAAGTCTGATACAAACAGTTAGCAGATAAGAAAAGGAGTTAGTGCAGTATTAAGGTTCAGAATTATGCATTAGTGATGAGACAAAATGGCATCAGCTTTGCCGTGTGCAGAATTCGACGAATCTATGTAAATTCATGAATGCTGATATGTCAAGTCATGAATGCTGAAGGTAACTCCAGATAAGGAAAACCCTACTTAACAACGATTAAGAACACTACTATAGAAGACTTTTCCGTATGGGAAGATATTGATATATTGGGCAAAATACCTTCTCAAAGAGATTCAGACATTCTTGGTTGTCTTCAAAATCTATATTTTTCCAGTCAATTCCATCTAACTCATACTCCTGTAATAGAGAAACAATCCACACTCATTACATTCCCATACCCAAAGGACTATGATAAGATATGTAATGCAGAATTTGTAAACAAAACATTCTGCATTAGGCTATTTGCTTATTCAGATTGTAAAGGCAAAAAATTTAAGACTTGTGGATTCACAAAAAAATAAATAAATAAAAATAATCCTTTCAGGCTCTATTTTTGTGATTAAAATACATACAATGAATTAAATGTATGAAGTAGCCCTCCAGTCATGCCATTTTACCAATTTAAAGATTGAAATATATATTATACCTCTTGCTTGAGTTTGACTAGATGTCGATTGCAATGATGCTGAAGCCGCTCATTAGCATAATTGATACAAAACTGTTCAAAGCTATTATTCTGGAGCAAAAATGACTCAAAGTAAGAATCACAGGAGTGGGACAGTTGCATCATAATACATGCAATGGAAAATATCAAAAGAAATACCTTAAATGATTCAAATCCATAAATATCAAGAATGCTTATTGAATACCCCATATCATCTTTCTCCGTCGAAAGAGATAAGTTTATCTCTCCCACAATCCAGTCAAACAAGCTCTCGTAGATAAACTTTGCTAGTGCATCTCTTGTGTCAATTGCCTAAACAAGGGTGGGCAACATAGCATAAGTGTGATTATTTTGCAAGCAAACCATCCTTTCTCTAAAATATGCAAGAATTAAAAAATAACTAGCATTAAATATTGTGGTGTTGAAATAGGGTAACGTTCAAGAAATTGTTGATCTTTAAGATTATCAAACCTGTTCAAGCGTCAGACTTTTGGTGACCTCCTCCTTTCCAGCACGAATTTTTCGGGTTGACAGAGCAAGGATCAGGTCATGCTCACTACAGCCTATTAAGGCAGCAGCATTGGTAACAGCTGTAGATAGAAATCCATTAGAATAGTAAGGATTCAGGTATATAAATCTAATCTGGAAATATAGAAACGTTCTGCATGATGATCACAGAAGTTAGTCAGAAATTTAAAAGTGGTCTGCTTAGTTCGTTTGAGCTACACAATTTATCCTTTCATGGACTCTTATCTGATCACTTAAATAAACAAACACGAATTATTTAAGGCCTAAACGAGTGCAAGAGAAAAATGAAATCCTTCTCAGATTACAATTTAGCTGGAAAAAATCTGGATAGTGGGATAGTACTTAGTCATGATACAGATTCAAGAGAGAAAAAACTGTGCCAGGAGAGATCTTCATAAGTGAATTGATAGAAGAGCATTTGAAACCGTCGAGGGGTATAGAAACTTCCAAACAAAGCCATGTCAGAAACCATTTACTTCAAAAAAATGCAAAGATTCCGTTGGTACAACTACTATTTTATCGTAATAATCCCCAATAAATTTTCATTAAATACAACTACTGTATCTGTTACCGCAAAAACAGATAATCAAAAAAAGGAAGTTTTGGAAAGAGGATAAGTAATAAAAGAGGTTTGGGAAAATGAGATTAGCCATACCTTCATCAGCAACAACCTCTATATGCTTTTGATTGTCAGTTACCAAAAACGATATGTTTCCAAGCCACAAAACTGCAGCAAGCATCTCAAAGGCATGCTCCTGATCTTCTTTACAGATTCTGATAGAATCTAAGGCTTCCTAGTCAGAGAAATAATATTCTAGAATTAGTAAAACTTTGAACATAAAGGAATATAATGGAAAGAACATAAAGTTTTACATAAACTCTCCTTTTTTATTTGCCCACCAGCACAGTAAACTTCTTCAGATGCAACAGAAGAGGGCAAACAAAATGCGAAGGTAAAAATTATATACTTATATGCACGAACTGTCAATTACCATGAGATTATGAAATTTCTTAGCACAATCAATGTTGTGGATCTCCAAACAACCACTTTGATTGAGATAGTTGTATTCAGAAGCACTTTTTAACCTCAGCTTACCTGGAAAAGAAACCACGTGACGTACCGTTCTGTCATAGTCTTGCAAGTAAAGCTATTAACATTTTATAAGGTAATAAACGAAATCAAGTACAAGAACTGTGCGCCAAACACCAACAGTATATGTTAGAGACAAAGTTTATCGGCGCCGTTCGAGGAAGAATTACGAGAGGAATGGAACAGGGACGGATGGAGTATGCAAGGCCCGTGGGGGAGTAGCGACATAACGGCGACGTGCATGGCGAGACATTGGCGACGTGGGTGCATGGCGAGGCATGGGCGACGTGGGCGATGTGCATCGACGTGCATGATTGTTATTTTTATATAATTGATATTATTTTTATATAGTTGGTATTCTTGATTTTTATTTAAGGCCCATGGAACGGGCTTAGGGCGAATAAGTCCTAATTAGACTACTGAGTATTTAATTGCTTGTTTGGAGTAGAGAGAATTATCGAGGGTTTTATTCTCTTTGATCTAGGAACGGCGTTTACGCTTGGCCGATAGCTTGTCTATCGTGGGACTCATCTTTGAGTTGGATTTTGCTTTCGTTTATTTAATTTCGTTTTGATTATTATTCTTATTTGTTCTTCGAATTCCTTTACTCTAACAAATTAGTCCGACCTACCGGATGACAAATACGTGACAGCTTGCGATGGAATCCCGTATTGAGGAGTTAGAGAAGGGGTTGAAGAATATGGATTCACGGTTGACGGAGGAGCTTTCATCGATGAAGAATTCAATGACAACGATCCAAGACTTGCTGCGCGAAGCTCTAGCGGAGAAGCACAAGTCGCCGATGGGATCGGCGGATGGATCAACTTCCAACCCTAGTTTGGAGGGTGGTCAGACAACTGGGAACCCGCAGTCCTCGGGACCAGATTCGGCTGTCAATACTGCGGGGGGTGTATCCAGCGCGCCGCAGGTGACGTTACCGGCGTTCGATGGAACGGGTGCGGAAGGATGGTTAACTCGCGTAGAACAATACTTCGAACTGCATGGTACGCCGGAGGAGAAACGGTTGGATGTAGCGTTGGTAGCGATGGAGGGCGATGCGTTGCCTTGGTTTCAGTGGGTCCGAGCAACTAGTCCGACTATGGGATGGTCGGGGTTTAAACTTGAGATGGTTCGCATGTTTGGATCGAACCCGTTGGCTAATCCATTCGAAACACTTGTTCAGACGCGACAGACTCAGTCGGTAGGAGAATATGTTACCCTGTTTATCGCTCGGATGGTCCACGTTCCCGGATTGGACGAAAAATATTGTCTAGGTTTGTTTTTAAACGGGTTACGGGATGAAATTAGGCTAAAAATCCGGTCGAAGGACGCGCGATCGTTGTCGGATACGATACATTTGGCAAAAGAAATTGAGCGGGAAGTGAGTATACTGGGAGGCCACTCAAGCACCTCGCATCGAGGAGGGCATGTGGCGACACCGAAGGTTAGCTTTCAGTCTTCAATATCACCGTCTATTTACACTAACTCGGGCCAGCGTAATGGGGGATCAAGGGATAAACCCCGAGAATCAACCTCGTCGGTGGGATCCACGACGAGGGACGGTGGAATGAGTAGAGTTCAGCCAATTCGACAAATTTCGAATAGGGATTACGCCGCGAAACGGGCAGCGGGTAAATGTTTTAGGTGTGATGAGAAGTGGTCGCCAACTCATAAGTGTGCAGACAAAAGCTTGCAGGTGATGATTGTGCGGATCGGAGTTGAATTGGACGATTTCTCACAGGATCGGGTGGAAGAGGAACCAGCCGACGAACTGCCTCAACAAGATTTCGAAGCAGAGGCCAATACTATGGTGTTAACGAGACTGGCTGCTCAAGGTTTTGATGGTCCGCAAACGATGAAGTTAACGGGGTGTATTTCAGGACAATCGATTTGTATTATGATTGACAGTGGGGCCAGCCATTGTTTTATTTCGGCCCGAGTGGCCGAAGCTCTCGACTTGGTACAAAATAACTCCGGTCGCTCAACCGTTCGTTTGGGAGACGGACGGCAATCAAAGATCCTGGGGATATGTCCAAACGTACTGATAAAAATGCAAGGTTGCGAGTTTGGCGTGACATGTTACGCGTTTGAATTAGGAGGAGTGGATGTCGTGTTGGGAGTGTCATGGTTGAAGACGTTAGGTGATGTGCGCGCAAATTGGGATCACATGACCATGAAATTTAATTTTCAGGGGAAAGCTGTGGTTCTTGTAGGGAATTCCTCGTTGGTACGGCGGGAAGCGTCGTTACGCACAGCTTAGCCGACTATCGAAGTACAAGATCAGTGGCTGATTTGGATCTCGGAGTCAAAGTTGGGATTACATGCAGTTGACCAAACTGATTTAATTCCGGAACAAAGTCGGGAATCGTATCTTCAAAATGAGCAAGCTGAATTACGAGTAGTGCAAATCCGAGAGTCGAGTGAGGCTCTACGGGCTCGAATGGAGGATGATTTTCCTTCGGTTATGTTACCACCGCAAGGGTTGCCCCCTCACCGAAGTGTAGACCATCATATTCCCTTAAAAGTAGGGGCGGCACCCAGTATACTGTTGGCCAGTATCGGTATAGCTATTCAGCTAAGGATGAAATGGAGCGACTTGTACGGGAAATGTTGGATGCAGGGATTATTCAACCGAGCTCGAGTCCTTATTCTAGCCCAGTATTATTAGTCCGGAAAAAAGATGGCAGTTGGCGGTTTTGCGTGGATTATCGTCAACTCAATAAGCAGACTATTCCGGATAAGTATCCGATTCCAGTCATTCAGGAGATGTTGGATGAGCTTCATGGAGCTAAGTGGTTTTCGAAGCTAGATTTGAGATCCGGATATCATCAAATCCAAATTGCTCCAGAGGATATTTCAAAAACGGCCTTTCAAACTCATTCGGGGCACTATGAGTTTTTAGTGATGCCGTTCGGGGCTCACTAATGCACCAGCCACTTTTCAGTCTACAATGAATGATTTGCTCCGTGCCCATTTACGTAAGTTCGTTTTGGTTTTCTTTGATGATATTTTAATTTATAGCAAGGATTGGGAATCGCATTTACGACATCTTCGTGTGGTTATGTCACTGTTAAAACAAGACTCTTATGTGGTGAACCCGAAGAAATGTGCTTGGGGGCAAACGGAGGTAGAATATTTGGGACATATCGTCTCGGTACAGGGAGTGCGGATGGACCCGGGAAAAGTGTCTGCAATACTGAGATGGCCGACGCCTAAGTCGGTAAGAGGAGTGCGGGGGTTCCTGGGGTTGACAGGGTATTACCGTCGGTTTATACGTAACTACGGTCAAATGGCACGAGGATTGACGGAGTTATTAAAGAAAGAGCGAGCTGCGGTGTTTACTTGGACCGACGAGGCTAAAAAGGCTTTTGGCAATTTGCAAAGGGCAGTGACTACGGCTCCAGTGTTAGCTACCCCGGATTTCTCCAAGCCGTTTGTTGTGGAATGTGATGCTTCCGGGCGCGGGCTTGGAGCGGTTCTAATGCAATCGGGATGTCCGATTGCTTACTTCAGTAAAGCTGTTTCTAATAGGAGTTTGGCAAAATCGGCATATGAATTAGAACTGATGGCACTAGTGTTTGCAGTGCAGCATTGGAGGCCGTATTTGGTGGGACGACGATTCACGGTTCGGTCAGATCAGCGGAGCTTACGATTTCTCCTTAATCAGTCGATTTCGACTCCTGCACAACATTATTGGGTGGCCAAACTGCTAGGTTACGATTTTGAGATTGAATATAAATTGGGAAGCGCGAATCGGGTCGCGGACGCGTTATCGAGACAAGGTGAGGACTCGGTTGAATATTCGGCAATAACATTACCAGTATGGTTAGGGTGGTCGGTTGTGATGGATGAAGTCCGACGCGATAAGGATCTTGGAACAATTTATAAGGCTGTGCTTGCGGGATCAACGAAACATACACATTTCCAAGTAATTAATAAGGTGATGTATTACAAGGGCCGATTGGTTATGGCTAAGGGTTCGGTTTTTGTGCCACGATTAATTCTTTGAATTTCACGCTACGGCTCGAAGGGGGCCATTCCGAGCTTTCCGGACATATCGACGATTGGCTCTCAGCGTATATTGGCCGGGAATGATGAAAGATGTGACCAAATTTGTGGCTGAATGTTTGGTGTGTCAAAAACATAAGTACGAGACACGATCCCCGGCGGGATTATTGCAGGCCTTACCTATTCCGGACCGGGTGTGGGAAGATATTAGTATGGATTTTATTGGAGGGTTACCACGGTCGGGAAACTTTGATTGTGTGATGGTGGTGGTCGATAGGTTGTCTAAATATGCCCATTTTTGCGGTTTACGCCACCCCTATACGGCACGCGAAGTAGCCGACTTATTTGTAAGGGAGATTGTGAGATTGCATAGGTTTCCTTCGTCGATTGTGTTAGATCGAGATCCTGTTTTTTGTAGTGAGTTTTGGAGGGCTTTGTTCAAAGCTGTAGGAACGAAACTTCGCATGAGTTCGGCTTACCATCCGGAAACGGATGGGCAAGCCGAGGTGGTGAATCGTTGTGTGGAGACATTTTTACGGTGCTTTGCATCGGAAAGACCGAAACAGTGGGGGCGATGGTTAGCATGGGCCGAGTATTCTTACAACACTAGTTTCCATTCTTCCACGGGCGTGACTCCGTTCGAAGTGGTTTACGGCCGCGCTCCGCCAACTCTTGCGGGGTTTTTGCCAGCCGAAATTCGTGTTAAGGCTGTGGTGGACGAATTGCAAGCGCGAGACGGAGCACTTCGTCATTTTGAAGGAGCATATTTCCCGAGCTCAAGACTACATGATAAAAGGAGCAAACAAACACCGTAGAGATGTGGAATACGCCGTGGGAGAGCAGGTATTTCTTAAACTACGACCATATCGTCAAGTTTCGTTATTTAGGAGGAAAAATGCTAAACTAGCGCCACGATATTACGGTCCGTTCATGATTGAGGAACGCATTGGGGCGGTTGCTTATAGACTACGGCTGCCGGAAGGATGTAAATTACATTCGGTATTCCATGTTTCATTACTTAAGAAAGCCCTTGGTGACCATGAACTCGAGACGAGTTTGCCCGGGGAGTTATGGGTTGCCGATCCGGAGTTTGTTCCGGAGTGGTTTTTACGTGATCGTTGGGTGTGGAAAGGTGATGACCGAGTGCGTGAGGTATTGGTACAGTGGTAGGGTAAAACAGCGGATGATGCAACGTGGGTGGAAATGTCGGATATGTTAAGTCAGTTTCCGGGTTTCAGCCTTGAGGACAAGGCTGTTTGGAAGGAGGATGGAATTGTTAGAGACAAAGTTTATCGGCGCCGTTCGAGGAAGAATTACGAGAGGAATGGAACAGGGACGGATGGAGTACACAAGGCCCGTGGGGGAGTAGCGACATAACGGCGACGTGCATGGCGAGACATTGGCGACGTGGGTGCATGGCGAGGCATGGGCGACGTGGGCGATGTGCATCGACGTGCATGATTGTTATTTTTATATAATTGATATTATTTTTATATAGTTGGTATTCTTGATTTTTATTTAAGGCCCATGGAACGGGCTTAGGGCGAATAAGCCCTAATTAGACTACTGAGTATTTAATTGCTTGTTTGGAGTAGAGAGAATTATCGAGGGTTTTATTCTCTTTGATCTAGGAATGGCGTTTACGCTTGGCCGATAGCTTGTCTATCGTGGGACTCATCTTTGAGTTGGATTTTGCTTTCGTTTATTTAATTTCGTTTTGATTATTATTCTTATTTGTTCTTCGAATTCCTTTACTCTAACAGTATATACTAACTAGCAGATGTCCAGGTTTTAGCATGCTTTGGTATGGCACAGATGCATTAAGATAAACTGAGTTTATGAAGTTTAACAAGTAACAATACAAACCACTAAAAAAGATTTTTCATATATCAAACATATTGTAATTGGAGAGCTATAATCATCAAATCAAAAAAAATTGGAGTGTACTTAGAATTTATTTTAGGAAAATGAACAAAGAAAGAAATACATATTGATTTAGGGGAAAGAAAAGGAATAAAATATGGAGATTTGGAAAGCTGAAAACAAACCTCTCAGACCAGAAGGAGCACCAGAGCAAAGCTGGTAGAAAATGTGATAAGACCGCTCTCCTTGGGCCAACTGAACAACTCTTGACTGATCCAACATAAAACTATGTTAATTCCAGTCCATTACGAATATGCAGACTAGAGAAGAAACTCACTGATTTAGATAGAGAAACTGACCTTTTCAAGGGGAGCTATATCATAATTGGGGAATTTGACATTCGACATGCAGAAAATAGGAAAACCATGTCAGAAGAATATGTCAAGAACAGACTAAACTAATAGTCCTTTCAAAGTTCAACTTGACCATTAAAAAAGCATGCTTACAGGTCTGTATTTTAGCACCACAGATTTGTCCAGAAGCACTAAAGTGGATTTCAATTAATTTTCCCTACACGAATATTGAATATTACCAAGTCAGGTTGTCTTACATTGATCGCCAGATGCTAATGTATGGTGTCTCTTCACATAAGGAACAAATTAAAAGATAACTCACAAATCGGCTGGAGTTGTTGTTGCTGGCTGTTTTGGCATTACCAAAAGCCTCCATTATACAGCTTGTTTGCATGACTTTAGTTTCAATTCCACCACCACCTCCACCAAGAGCAGCCAAATATTGGATTGCAATCTTGGCTGTCTCAGTCTTGCCAGCACCACTTTGTCCACTAAGGATCATAACTAAGACATTATATCTTCCCAAAGAGCATTCATATACTACTCCCTCCGTCCCGTTATTTGTGGCTCAATTGGTTTCGGCACGGGAATTAAGAGAGTAGATGATAAAGTATGAGAGAGGTAGTAGATGATAAAGTATGAGAGAGATGATGATAAAGTAGGAGAGAGAATGTAATAAAGTAGGAGAGAGGAGATGATAGAGTAGAAGATATGATAATATTTTTTTACCAAATTAGGAAAGTGGCCACAAATAACGGGACGGAGGGAGTATATTTTAACTCTATCAAAGCACTAAACCTGGTAATATAATATAAATCTAGTCAAAAAATTATAGACAAAAAACTGTAGAAGCTAACCTTATAATGATAGACTGATTTACTTCTTCTGCAAATCTCAAAAAGTAGCAAAAGGAAGTAGAAAATTAGCATCTAAGCCAAAACAATATGTCAACAAGGCCAGCATTTCGCCAAGTAATAAAGGTATTGTTTAGCACCTGTTCTCATTGCATTATATGCTGCATCAGCAACAGAATAAACATTAGGGCTGTCCAAAATCTTCTTTCTGTAATCAGTAACAATGTCATCCCCATATAGCTGCACATCTTTGAACGGATTGACTGCTAGCAATACAGGGCCTGCCTTACTCTATGCAAAACAAAGACATGAAATTGATTGAGAGATCAGAACAATATTTAACTTTGTAACAAAAAAGAAAAAAAGAAAACAAATTTCCAATAAAAAATTACATATATTTTATCTTGGGAATATCTATACTGAAGATTGTGAAGAACTGAAGGCTCGTTCAAATAACTAAGTTGCTCGAGATCATCAACTCCATCTAGTATATGCGGATTGGCTGGTAGAAGGTCTTGTGTGGGAACAGTCACAACCTATAGTGATAATGAAGTGAGTACATACTTCTTGTAGGACGAAACATAAGTAGCGAAAAGATGACAAATAAAATGAACTAACCTTTCCATCGGACAGCAGGATCAGATCTTTCTCCCCCGAAGTTGATTTTATTTGGCCCGACTCCCAGATGTCATCATGTATCCGACACCAAACACGAAGTTTCTGAATACAAACATAATTACCATCAAGCTCAGAGAAATTGTATATGGAATGTATGTACGCCAAATTGAGCAAGAGAAGAACACATGATTCTGGCCCATATGTTACGACTAATTATCAACCCAGCTACATATATGTGTCACTGTGTGCTCCACTATTCCACTTGACATCATCTATACAACGCGTAAAAGGGACAAAAAAGGGAAAGGGAACATATCAGCATAATTAAGTTGAGCTCTTAGGCAAGAGAACAGAAGCCACACCTCTGACTAGTCTTAAATCACTGTCTTATCTCGGTTAAGAGAAATTATGTTGTGAAATATGAATACGATCTGAAACAAAGAAACCTAAATATATATATAGGAAGATCCCTTTGTGTGATTGAACAGAAAAATAATATTCCACCATGTATTTCTTGATTTCTTTCATATCTAACATTATTTAACAACCAATGAATATCAATAACAAGAACTAAATTCGAACAAATTCATATACCTTTTTTGCGGAACGCCCCACGTCATCATCCGCCGTCGACTTCCTACACCGTGATACAGATCTGACGGCCATGCTTCCGAGCTTGGCATTATCTTTCTCCTCTAGCATCTGATTTCTCCCCTCCGCCGCCCTAACATACGGCGACTCCACATCTTCCACTTCCTCAACTTTTTTATCCCCAAAACAATTCCTTCTCTGTCCTTCCCTTTCTTCATTATCTACACAACAATTCAAGGAGCTACGAGTCGGCTCCGTTCCACCAGCTTGACAGCTAGTAGGCAGCGGCCTCTTGGCCGACGGAAGCCGAGCACGAGACACCGCCTTCGGCCGCGACGGCAGCGCCGGCGGCAAGTCCCTCGGCGTCTGATTCTCATCTTCTCGCTGGAGAGAATCGAGCATTTCCTCTAAGGAGCTCCGAGTCGTCGACAAAGAGAGCATTTTTTTCTCCTCCTACAAAAACCCTACAATTGCATAAAGCCAAAACTCCTTCACTTTCTTCCCCAATTCAACAATGTCATCGCCGAGACTACGATGCTCCAAAATTCCCCGGATTTATAGAGACCAAACTCAACCCCATCTCCAGATGAGAACTGAAAATCATTAAATTCGCGACAAACACCAAAGCAAACCCAAAAGCAAAAGCAAAGCCACGAGCTTCCCCGCACCCGAAAATCTTCCCGTACAAAAAAATAATCCGCTTTCGTCAAGACAAAGTCTAGTAGAGATGCTGCACGCCGCGATTCCGCCTCAAATAACCTCGGAGAGAGAGAGAAGCTTCAATGCCAAACAGCGGCAACTGATAATTCTGTGAGTTATTAGCAGTTAAGAGTTTTCATGTATTTGCAGAGTTTGGATTTAAGGATTTCATGGCAATTAAACGTCGGATTTTGACAAAATAATGATTTTAATGGTCCAAAATTAGATTAAGACCGTTGAATCTGATAAGAAAACAATGGGAATTTTGTGTCTGAAATTTAAATTCGGAAATAAGTATAATCGTGGGGTTATGGTATATATGAACTGTTAGTGAGTGGGTGGGCCCCGGATTGGGATAATCAATGTTTCATGTTTAGCTGGTCCCTTTTGTGAATTGACATTTTTAGACATCTTGAGGTTTAATTTCTACTTTCCATCTATTTTTTTGTTTTTGTCTTCTAAATAATTTTTTGTGTATGAGGCCAAGAAAGGAGTCCATTTGGCAATTTGACCATAAGTTGCTTTTTCTATTTTACAAAATAATTTAGTTCTGGAGGGAGTTGATATTTTTAAAATTTGAAACTTTTATATAATCCTAATATTCATAAAAAAATAATCGGACGATACTGGATTTATTATATTTGACTTGAAGATGTTACTATAACTCGCTCCGTCCCGCCCAACTTGTCTCATATTCATTTTCAGGCAGTCCCACCCGACTTGTCTTGTTTTTTGAAAAGGAAAATAATTACTACACAAACTCCACTTTTTCTTTGTAGGACTTACCTTTCTACAGACAATCACTCATTCATCTACACATAACAACACACTCATCTTAATTTTCGTGCCGAAAAGAAATAAGATAAGTCGGGCGGGACGGAGGGAGGATTATTTGTTGCAGAATAATTCACTCTACAATTCCTGTTTTTTAAAATTTGAACTTTTATATGCATCATAACATTTAGAAGAAATAATCAGCCCACACTCAACTAATTATATAAGCGTTTGGTTTTAAAAGTGTTATTGAGATTCGAATTTATAAATTTTTATCTAGAAAACAATTAACTGTACCACTAGTTCAGTTCGAATAATGGCTTCGGCAACTTGTCGGCAAGTTGTAATAATAGTTAAGCTCGAGGAATAGATTGATACCATAGCTATTATTTGTGGACTTAATCATGATTTTGTCAAGTTCGATATTCATTTCTTTAATATAATAAATTCATTAAAAGCATCATTCATGTGCATTAATATATTACTTAATTTGGTTCAACTATATGCATTAAGATTTATAAGGCGTTCACCTACCAAAGGGAATTGCTCATTGAGTTATATTTTAATTTGGAAGCAGTTTCTTTAATTAATGGTATGCAAAAAAATAAATGCGATCAAATAATGTTGGATGTGTTTTTTAGGGCCAAAATTATAATTTTTGACAATATATGTTCAAATTAATCAAATAAATTATAATAACATCAACAGTAAGTGATATACAGTTAAACCTCGATAAAATAATATTCGATAAAGTAATAATCTCGCTAAGATAATAATTTCTTCGGGTCCTGATATGGATTAATGCACTAAAATAATGTTTGATAAAGTAATAACCTCGTTAAATGAATATTTTTTCCCGGTCTATCGAGGTTTAACTGTAGTTCATGTAATGACGACTTATAATCTTTGTACAATCAATTTGAGCTTGTATATAGGTGGAGAAAATTAAATATGTACATGAAGCATTATTTGTATATATATTAGTAGTATTAAATAAGTTAATAAAGTTATATTTTATGTAGTTGTTGAGAAGATGTTGCATGTATTATTATAATGTATGGATATTCAACCATCTAGAGAGAGAGGGAGAGAAAGTCAAGTTGTGCAGAAATAGTGTTTGCATGTCTCGTTAGGTTATTATCCTGTCCGGAACTTTACCAAATATAAAAATACAAGCATAGTGCATTAATAATGCCACATATATTATAAGTATATATTTTATTACATGTACATGTATATCAATCATTGAATTTAATTAACTGGATACTTGGAATTGACGATTCAGTGTCGTTCGGTTCATTCCGACACTACTAGGTCCACCTTAGCATTATTACTAGTATTTCCAACTTTATACGGAGAACATTCCTGATATTTTCGCATATTATTGAAAAATAATAAATAATACGAAATATTAAAATAATTTTTGTAAATAGTCTACAAGAAAATGTATATATAATTGTTTATTTATGCTACCCTAACTATATGCACGACAGTTTAGAATTCAAACTATTTATCTTGGCTCATATTAGTAGTGACTTCGGAGTAATTATGATTTTTTTTTGTCACGTACTTTATCAATATTAATATGCCAGTGTATTGTCAATTATTACATCGAGTATACTACTTCTTCCGTCCAATTAATATTGAGTCTTTTTCATCATACTCCTTCCGTCATATTTAAAACCCCTATTTTCCTATTTTATTATTTCATCCGTCTCATTATTTTTTACTCTGCTTTCCTAATTGGGACGTTCTATTATTTCTGAAGTCATAATTTGGCAAAAAATCAATTAACGTTCTCCTACTTTTTCATCGTTTCTCTCATACTTATCTATTCTATCATAAATTCATAATCTCACTAAATTTTTCTATCATATACTCCCTCCGTCCCACAAATGTTGTCCATTTTCTTTCCGGCACGGGAATTAAGGAGAGTTGTTAATGGTGTTAGTTGTGTGGGTCCCTTCACAATTAGTGGGTTGTTTTATTTTCTCTCTCTTCTTTAATTTGAATGCAATTAATGTTTCATACAATAAGCATAATTTTCTATTATGCACATTTTTATGTTAGAATTTCATAGTGTTTAATTTCATGCTGCAGTACTTTTGTTGATAATTTATTGCCTGTTTAATTAATCCGATGCAATAAATTAATCGAAAATTGCGTAACACCAAAATTTCAATTTATGCTGACCGAAAATAAACAATTAGAAAGGCACAGTCACAATTAGCAAATGGAGCCAAAATAAACAAGAAGAAAGACACGGCCACAATAGAGCCGCTCCAAGCATTTTCCAAAATTAGCAAATGGAGCCAAAATCCATTCAAAATTCCCTTCCATTTCAGTTTCTCTATATATACAAGCATCTGATTCAAAACAGAGCATACTAATTCATCCACTACCAAAACAGAGCATTCTAAATGAGGAAAGATTTAACATTAGATGAGAGAAATGGCATAATTCAATGGATTATGCAGAATGACTGAAGAACGCAAGCGATTACACTGATGACGTGGGGTTCTAAAAAGTATCTTCGACAGAAGATCAGTTCAACAATTACCCCGTACAGGACTTAGACAAGAATATAAAAACGATTACAACAAGTCTAACATATACATCAGCTAATCCTAACGACACACTGAACTACTGATATCAGCTTGGTTTTGGGATCTTCAATTCCATAGTACTACTATGATTTCCCCCAATTTTCTTTTAACCACGAACAGCTGAGTATCATCTACTGACTCATATCCAACACGTATCCATCCGTAAAGCATCGTATCCCCCGTCGAAATAAGGTCGGTCACGGCAGGAGTCCGAGTAGCCATGAAATTGGCTTTCGGTATCTGGACTGTAGGGCGGCTCCTCCCGTAAGGGATCATAGCCGGCATCGAAATAAGGTCTGTCGAGGCTAGACTCATTGTAGCCATAACATTGGCTTTCGTTTTCTACCGGCCAAGGCGTCTCCTGCCGTAAGGGATCATAGCCGGCGTTGAAATAAGGCCGGTTAGGGCTCGACTCATCGAACCCATGGAATTGGCTTTCGGTATCTGGACTGCAGGAGGCCGAGTAAGGAAAATCGACCAATGAATTCGAGCATTGACTCCACCCAGAGCAGATCTCACTCTCGCCGCCGTCGGCTACCGCCTCATCGCTCAGAAAATTAGGGCTTTCTGTACTTTCTCCACCGCTTGCAGTAGTATCTGTCGTACTTGTTGCCGAGGATGTAAACTCAGAGATTGGGTCGGATTCATCATGCGTGGTGTGAGCGGCGCCGACGGAGTCGCTCAGAACGGTCAAGGAAGCCGTCGAAGTTCGACAATCGGAAGTTGAATGGACACATTCGCGGCTTTGAGATGGGGAGAGGCCGGATCTTGGCTCTTTGTTCATCATTTCGACTATGGCGGCGAGATCTAGGGTTAGAGCAGAAAGAAGATGAAGAAGGAGGCGCAGATATAGGGTTCGAGCAATTATAGAAAGTGGGTGTGTGAGTATAGATGTAAGAAAAGGAGGAGTAGAAGTAGTTAATGTTGTAAAAATGATAGATTAATTAGTGAGGTAATTGTGTAATTAGATGAGCATAATTTAAATGGTTAAGAATAATTTATTGCTATTTTAAGTAAGGGGACAAGAATTGTGGGACGTCCCGAAAAGGAATAAGGGACAAGAATTGTGGGACGGAGGGAGTATTCTCTTATTATTTCACTCATATTCTCTCTCTTAGGCCATCTCCAACCGGCTGCATTATGGTGTATGCAGCCGGAATTCGTTCCCCAACCGAACTGCAAATTGAACTGCAAAATGGTGAAAATGTTTTTTTCTCTCTCTTCCAACTGCAAAAATGGCGATCACTGTAGCAAGCTGCAAAATCCTACGTGGAGTTAATATTTGCACAATGATCCTCTATCTTTGATAATTTCAACTTTACTATGAGTGAAGATGGACAACCGTGAGTGAAGATGGACAAGAAGAAGATGTGAAGAAGATGAATCCGTGAGGAAGAAGATGAATAGCGGTAGTTTAGGTTATATTTAATCATGTGGGTTTTAATTATGAGCCCATTTAAAAAAAAATTGAGCCCATTTTTATCTTTAATTTTTTAGCCTATTTTTATTTCTATCATTTTTGAACAATATATTTTTTATCTCTATTTTTTTAGCTCATTTTAATAATAAAAGTTGTATGAATAATAAAGAATATTCTCAAAACAATGAAATTGCATTAAAGATAACCATAATAATATAAACTACTAGGAAATAGAGTACATAGCAAATAAAAAGGAAATCCTACGTTAATAATATTAGAAAAGATACGATACTACTATAATGTAATAATCTAGTAATAAGGTAGTAACTCATTTGTGGGCGGAGTATACTAATTCCGAGAATTGAATTTTTATTTCCTACTAAAGAATGTGCACGGATCTATCTTTTTTATTGTAATTTCTTTTATCAAGTTGTGTAATTTTCTTATAATTAATGCACGAATAATTTAGTTATTTTTATTTATTTATTATTTTTTAGCTATTTAATAATTAATATTTCATATATAATTATTGCTTGAAATTATTGTGGGGTTAATTTGTAATATTGAGAAATATATAGATATTATGTAAAAGTATAAAAAGTAGTGTAAAAAGGAATATGTAGAGAATATTCTTTTTGAGGTTGAATTTGGAGTTGTGGGTTGGAGTGAGATTAGTGTTTGATGTGACAGATACTGCAAAATGAGATTGGAAATGGGTGTGCCCATTGGAGATGGCCTTATGTTATCATCTACACTTTGTCTCATATTTTGTTATCAATTTTTTTAATTCTCATGCCGAAAAAAATAATTCAGAAATTATAGAATGGAGAGAGTATTTCTGTATCATACTTTATCATTTTTCATTAATCTTTTGTCACTTACTTTATTTTCTAAATTATCATGTTGAAAAACAAAAGAATCAATATAAATGAGACTGAAAAAATACTAAATTATCTAACTAAAATTGAGAGGCAGAGAGATGACTGCGTCAATTGAGGAGAAAAGATGGGAGAGAGAGAGAGCAAAATTTGAAAATGGTTGGGTCCCATCAACACTACCTAATACCGAATTTTTCTATTCTATGTAGACCCGGTGGTTAAAAATAAAGACACATCATATGTTTGTAAAAAAAAAAATTAATAAAAAACACAACTTCTATCCTGCATCGAGTCTTGTAGGCCCGTGCCAGGATAGAAAAATTCACCTAATACCCACGCTCCTGGATCTAATCCATGCTAGTATTATTTTTATTTATTTTCTTTTTCTTGTCCTCTGCTGCATTTTCTTCCACTTGGTGTTTGTATGCTTGCCACTTCTCACTATCGACAAAAGTCAATTATTTTTTAAAATCTACTTCTTTTTACTTGTCTTTTTTCTTTTTGATTTTGAGCTTCCTTTTGTCAATTTGCACCTTTTATTGATCTTCCCTTTGTCATTCTTATCTTTTATTTGCAATTTTCTTTATTTCAAAACACATTGTTTATTTATTTCACAACAGCAATTAAAAATATAGGGGAATGACAATTTGTAAATGGAAACGACCCAAGTATTCAAAATTACATTTTGACTTCCAAGTTAGAAATATCATTTGTTCATATGCATATAATATACTCTCTTCGTTATTTTTAGCATGAAAATTACGAAAGTTGATGGAAATGTGTTAAAGTGGTGGATTCACTTTTAAGAAGCAAAACAACAATAATGGAAAAAAAAATGTAAGCATATTAATTAGGACGACGGGAGTAACAACTACATGTTACCTATATATTTTTCATTAGATATTATTATAGTTAGCTCATTATTAAAATATACTCGAATCTGATATTAATTATTAAAATATTCTTAATTGCCTAGATATTACATGTTTGATCGGTACGGTCAAATTTTTCATTAATGATAATCCAAATTAAACAATTACTGGCTAAATAGTAAGAAGAATATAATTTCTCAAAATTTAAAGCCGTCTGCAGATGATTTCTACTAATAAAAAAAGGCCTTCAAACAACCCAACAATACCCACACCAAAAATTTTGGGCCTGAACAACAAGAATTTTGCATCCACATTAATTTTCATTCTGAATACAAAACTTCATAACTTTATAACCCGGTGTCGCTACTGAAATGTGCATCGGATAACCCCAACAAGAATTAGAACAGGGCTTTCGCAAGTACAATAGCGACACGTGGATCAATTAAGAGTTCTGAATAAATTATTTCTCAATATATTAGCACAAAATTGCTTTAAAGCAACATAAAAAAATTAATTACATTGATGCTGCTATGCTCTCTTGCTCTTCTTTCCCCACCATGACTTCCAAGGTGTATCAGTAGCCTCACTGTGCCCCACTGTATGTACCTTTGTCTTTGAATCTCTAAACTGAACCTTGTGATCCTTTATCCATGTTTTGATTGTGCGTTTCAATCTCCGCAGTTTCCCCATGGGAGAGACATAATGTGAATTCTTCACCTCTACAACTGCTATGCTTTCATCCTCAAAACTTACCTTCACTAGCTCAAACTCCTTCACACCATCAATGCTAGGATTGAATCCTTCATTCTTCTCTTTAACACAAGGTGGTTGGCTTCCATCTTGGCCTTCGGTAATACTTTCAGCAACTGCACTCTTTTGAGCTGCAGCCAAATCCACCTGCACAAGAGGTGGTTATTAGGAATAGAAAAATGATACTTCCTTTTAGATATAGATGTATCTAGGCAAGTAAGATAGAGCCAGAATCAAGAATGTAATGCCAGTAAATTGTTTTATGAAGATAATGCTTACTTGTAACACATCCTAAATGAGGGCCATTTGGTGCTCTACTTATCTCTAAAAGTTGTAATTGTAAAACAAATATACTCACTTGTAAGGCATGTTTTTGCCAAGTCTCCTCAGTTGATTTCATATTTGCCTCATATTGTTGCACCTGCTCTCTCAAGGATTCATTCTCATTTTCTTGTTCATTGAGTTGAAGTGTTACTTCTATCGATACCCGCTTTTGAAGTTCTTCAACAACCGGAGGCAACGTTTCTGGATGGTCTAGGCTATCACGGGTGTCCTGTTCTTTCAACCTTAGTAAGGCACCATACTCCTTTCTTGCAATTTCACCACGAACATCTGCAGACAGATGGTTATCAACACAATGGAATAAAGAGCAACCATGAATTTGATTTTCTCAATGGAGCAGAGGATTAAAACTAAAACACATAGTTGGAGAAGGCCTTACATGATTGGAATGTGACTACTACTCTGTTGATTTCGTGGAGGTTCTGACGATCATCATGATTGTGCAAATCCTTCTTCTTCTCAGGAGTAGCTTGCAGGACTTGTTGTCTAGAATCATCCAAGGCAACAATCTGTTTCACCACAGACCAGACAGCATATAGTTGATTAAATCTACACGAGCCAATCAATTTGGAGAAGAAATGCACACACATCAACCAACATCATGTCCGTAGAAAAGATAATAATTCTCACAGTTGATTTGATTCTACATCTACTAGAACAATCTCATCTTAGTTAAAGCAAAGAAACCAATTGACAGATCCAGAATTTAACAAAATAATTGTTAAAATAATAGCTCAGAATTATCCGCAAGCATGATGATTTGCTAACGATAATTTTCATAAGATTTCAAGCGTGTCTATCATTGTAGTAAAGTAGCCTAAATAAATTACACACGAACAAAAACTTGAAAACGGTTTACCCAAAATATTACTATCCTCTCCTAAACCATCATAAACCTTGCAGCAATAATCGAGTGAAATGAATCTCAGCAAAGCGAAAACAAAATCGAACAAGTATCAACCTCTTAGATGAAATCTCACCTTATTAAGTCCTCTCACTCCCCCCTTCTTCACACAGAATTCTGAGCTCTCCTCGTTTTCATCAGCGAAAGAGGTCACAGGTAGCCGCCTCTTGAATGACGGAGGTCGAGAGCGAATGACTGCCCGTCGCGGAAGAGCAGGAGGAACGTCACGCGGCATCTCACTCTCGTCTCTTCGCTGGAGCGCCTCCAGCATCTCCTCCAACGAGCTACGAACTATACAATTCGGCGATACAGACAACATCTTTTCCGATTGTATCCACAAAGCCCTTCGATCCCACTCCAAACAAACCTTTAATGTAATTCACCTCAACTCCTAACAACTCCGTCGCCTGAATCACTATCAAATCTTCTCCAAAACTCTGCATCCGACTCAATCAATTCAGGATTAAAGTAAAGGCCAATTCGAAAGAAGCAGCAAGCTGCCAGGTTTTGACGATTAACGGAAAATGTTAATAGCCGTTAATATTAGACAGTGTTTTCAGGGGTAACGGAAACTGGGTGTGGGTTTTAATAAGAGACTTTGGGGCTTGGGCGGATGTGAAATTATAGCCGTTGAATTTGTTTTTGAAAATGGAATATTGCTGTTAGTTGGAGGGATCCGGATAAGAACACAAACGTAAGTTCATAATTGTTGACAACTGACCTCCTCAAATTTCCATATATTGTTTTTTTAAATTTAATCTATAGTATTTATTTGGGCCACATAAATGGAATATTTGGAAGCTATTTATTGCTTTATTCGCAATTGTTTTGGTTTCTAAATTATAATGACGAAGAAAAGGTATCCACAAAAATTGTTAGTGTACGTGTTGACTGATGATACCACTGAATACTAATTTAGTTATGCCGCTATATTTAATTGTCAATTTTTGTGCTCGAGGATTTTATGTACTATACATTTATTCATTATACGAGTTTTTTAAATAATTTCATTTTAAAATATAATATTTTTGGATTTAAAGAATTTATGTGAGGTCGATCTTATCTATGCTGAGAGTTTTTGAAATTACAGACTGAGCATGAATTGGATTAATGAATTAATATATTCATCAAAGTATTAAGATATAATCAAAGTATTAAGATATAATGCTACCCAGCCTTATATAAGATTAGGTTAGACCGTTGATCTCACAAAAACCTATTGTTTTTAGAATGGAGTTTAAAAAATTAAGAAATAAACATGATTTAGTTTGCAAGAGGAAGACAAAGAAATAAACATCTTTTCGGAATGGAAATATTTCGATATCCCACATGAGCCGTATCATATATTTTTATAGATTATAGATATTTCATATGAATTATATGGAATATTTATATATCATACTTCTTAAATAAATAATATGTTTAGCACTTGTTAGTTGTTAAATTATTATCATTATTGTGACAGAGAAAATACGATACACTAGTTTAAATTGTCGGATTGAAAATTGTTCGTGTATGATGGTACTAGTCTTTATTGGGTGAAACATGATATTTTCTCCCTTTGGCTTTGTTGACTTGTGTGGTCGAAGTTGCCCATTGCTGACGGAAAAGGTAAATTGAAATCAGTTAGTTATTCATAAATTTAATCATTATTCTTTTTCTCTCTTTTGGCATACTTTTCTCTGTCAAATTCAATAATTTTTGAATTGTGGATTGGAGAACACAAAAGGTTTTGGGTGGTTTGGGGCCTAGGTGTAGGTTTAGGATTATGTAACTTAATTAGTTTATTGTATACTCTTTTTATTGTTATTTGTGGTTCATTTATTTTCGAGACGAAAATAAGATTGTTATATTACGTGACAGATTGTTTGATTTTTTATTAGTTAAATCTAATTCATACCATACAATTTTTATATTTTTTGAGAATGAGGGACTATATGAGGACTTCATCATTAAAATCGGAAGCTAGAGAGGGAATATCTCATATCTACTTTATATGCTACACAATTTTGACAGGAAAATATTTTAGATAGCAATTACGAGTCCATCTCTTTATGAGAAAAATATTGTTTCTTCTATTTAACTATTAAATGAAAAGTTCAATACTCCCTGCGTCCATTTATAAGTGACTACTTTTCTTAATTAGAATGTAGCCAAATAGTTATCATTTCTTTTTTACTTTATAATATTCTATGTCATTCTTTCTATTACTTTATAATTTTCTCTCTTATATTCTCTTTATGATTTTCTCTCATATTATCTTATTTTATACTCCCTCCGTCCCATTATTCTTGTCCGCTATTCCATTTTGGGTTGTCCCAAAATTCTTGTCCACTTTCCTTTTTTAGTAAATTATTACACACAATTTTTTTTGGGACCCACAACTTTATACCAATCTACACACAACTAACAACTCTCCTTAAAAATCGTGCAAAAAGCAAATTGGACAAGAATAATGGGACGGAGGGAGTACTTTATAATTTAGCTCTCCCCCATCTCTTACATTTTATGATATATTTTCTTAATTCCCGTAACAGTTCACAAATGCGATCGACGGAGTAATAATAATAAACTAGTTCAGTGTCCCCTGGGGATGGCAGAGTGGTAGAGGTGAGGCGCCGGGGCCGATGCGTCACGGTTCAATCCTCACCGAAGCCATTTACGTGTGAGCCCTGTCACCTTAGGGTGGTTGAACCTCCCGTGTGGTTTGCGTATCGCACATGAGAGTTGAGGTTACTTGCAGCCGCACCGGGGCGTAGCGGGCGCGGCTCTCAAATCAAAAAAAAAAAAAAAAAAAAAAAAAAACTAGTTCAGTGAGTATGTAACCCAATCTTTGTTTGCTTCTCCACTGTAATTTTCTTCCTCGCACTCACACACACGATTTTCAATCTCAATCTAGGGTTGTTTAATTCCATGGCTGCAGCTGCTGCTTCTTCAAGGATGTCGTGCTTCCAGTGCCAGGAATCCGGCTCCAACCCCGATCATTTCAGAAATGGCTGGCGCCTCCGCAGCGGCGAGTTCGCTCAGCTCTGCCCTCGCTGCGCGTGAGAACACAAACATTATCTCTCTCGTCTCAACCATGTCCTTTTTCTTTCTGTGCCGGTGGCTTTGATGAAACGTTTAAGCTCTTGCAATCTGATGTTTGAACGATTTTTCTCAACTTTGGGGTGGGAATTATTTGATCGAGCTTGGCTGCGTGTTTAATTCTGCTGCATTTGCTCTAATTGAGTTCCTATGTGGTCCTGTTTCTGAGTTTAACAACTAATTCTCTTGGACTTTGGGATTAAACGGCGGCGAGCTGGTTTCTGTTTACTTGCTTGTCAAGCAAACGGCAATTAAATAATTCTTTCATCATTTCATGCCATGTCTACACTTTGCTCTTGATAAGAGCTACTCCCTCCGTTCCACCCGACTTGTCTTGTTTCTTTTCGGCACCGAGATTAAAATGAGTGATTGGTTGTGTATAGAGTGGTAGGTCCACAAAATAAAAAGTGGGAGTTTGTGTAGTAATTATTTTATGGGACAATCCGAAAAGAAAAATAAGACAAGTCAAGTGGGATGGAGGGAGTATTACTTATATACGTTAAAAGTTTAACTACTGCTACTTCAGTTTCAAGAATGGGACAATGTTGTGATTAATAGATGCTTATCTATAGTGAATGGTATCTATTCTATCAACATGAGAAGGCTGCAATGATATCCGATTTCAAGTTGTGTTTAATACTCCCTCTTAGCAGCTTTCGCATCCCTGATGTTTCTTAATCATAATATAATCCTCCTTTAATGTATTAATGTGTCTTTAGTTATATGTATGATGATGGGAGATTCTGTGAGACCTTCCATTCAAATGATGATGGTTGGAGGGACTGTGAATCTTGTGGAAAGGTCAGTTCATGAGAGTTGTTTTCTCCTACAAAAATAATTTATTTCTTATTCCAAGTTTACTTTTCTCTGGATCAGACAGGTATATAACATGGTTTGCCTTTTGTATCTAACCTGGAATGGTTTAGTCCCTCACATCCATGTTAATGCTTAGCTTTTCAAATGCAGTTAGTCCATTGCGGATGTGTTGTATCTTTCAATACTCATTTGCTCTTGGACGTTGGAGGGATAATATATATGGAGTGCTCAAGGTTGAATTTTCTATCGGTAGGAGAAAGTTTATATCGTGTTTCTATTTGACTTCAGTCTCAAAAGTTAATTATCAAAGTAGTGATTCAGAAAAGATGGATATTTAAGGTTTAGCTTATGAATAGGCTTATTGAGTTTTTCAGGGATCACTGTCCTTTCTGTTAAGTTTTTCTCATGTATTCCTTCACGTCCGTACAAACTACACATGTTTAACTATTACCTGGGCTGACGGAACAAAGCTATGTTTTACTGCAGGCGCGGAGACAATGTCGGCCTCTTGAACTTGTGGAAAAACCTAGAGAACCTTGTCAGGCATCATGTGGACAAACCCCAGGGGAGGCCCAGTACCGGCCTCAAGTGAACAACTTAGAACTGCAAAAAGTTTCTCGAAAGTATCCTTTCTGACTTCATTATCTCAATATTCCAGAACAGAAGCACCAGAGATAGGTTCTTTGTCAATTGCAACGTGCTAGTCAATTTATATGCATTTGATCTCAGCAGAGAATCATTTAATGCTTTAATGTTCTGAAGCTGTGTCTTAGTTCTATATCTTTTTGTTGAATGTGTTTTTCTAACTTTGAGAATTTGCTAAAACTTATCTATGCTTGTGAAAATAATCCTTGACCATGTTTTAGCCCTAAAGCTACTGTCACTCCTCTGTTTGAAAAGATACTGTCTGCTAGTGATGCTGACCTCAAACTTGCACGCCTCATCATACCAAAGAGATATGCAGAGGTGAGCTTTAACTCCCTAAATTTGAATTCCAATCGCACTGTTGGCTTATTAATTCTTGTCTAATTGTTATCTGCAAAACGTGGTTTGAAACAGAACTTTTTCCCTGATATTTCTGGATTGCATGGCTTATGCATAAAAATACAAGATACCGATGGCAATGAGTCGGAATTCAATTACCGGTATTGGCTAAATGGTGGGAGTAGGATTTATGTTCTAGAGGGGCTCAGAGATAATATGGTCTCAAATAAATGGCAGCCAGGTGATACAGGTAATTCAGGTGTTTGCATTCCAAAATATTCAATATTTACAAATGCCATGAAAAGAAACATTTTTTGTTAAATTAACCTAGAAGTAGTACTTTCTAATCCACAAAATTACAATTTGTTCAGTTACATTTTATCGAGTTGATCCAGGAGGAAAGGTGGTGATGGGATTAAAGAAGACTTCTTGTAGCCCACAGCTTCCTAGGTACGGATTTTGCTTCGGTTCTTGATCGAACCATGCACATATTTTTATATAGCTCACTTTAGTTTGATGACAACCTTTTTCTAGGTAGATCTGAGTGATTGCTCCATGTTTTGGTTTCTCCCAGAATCTGGAGTGTATATGACAACTGCAGCTGGAGAATGTAAGTATGTTCACTAAAAGTATTATGTGTAGCTGTTTGTTTTAAGCTAGCAGACAGATTGTTGTAAATATCTCCTGCTGGTTCAAATTCATTGTTTGTGATATGTAAATTAATACTGTTGTAATTGTCTGAATAGCAGTTGTGGATACTCCGAGTTAAGTTCAGAAACTCAGAGCCAGTGTATCAAATTTGATTTATTTTTCTTAGAGATACTAGTGATCTCCATTTGTGATATATATGGAGTAATAGTTCAGTTTTCTGGAGGGTGTTAGGCTGTTTATATTTATTTCGAACAGAAGAAAGCACATGAATGAAGGGGGGAGGGATTGAACCCGGATGTCTCGCTCTCGAAGAGATCGCCATTTGACGGATTTTGAACTTTATACCTCATCTTACAATATTAGCAAACGAGGGACATTCGTAGCGGTTAAACACTTTAACCACTAAGTCATCACAATGAGACAATTGAAATTATTATTACTCTCTCCGTCTTGCTAATTTTGTCTTTTTTTATTTTTTTTTCGGTTGTTACGTTATTTTTGTCTTCATCTAAAGAAGAAAAATAACTTGTAGACCACCAATCACTCTAACCAATGGACTCCATTACTTTAACACAATCTGATTCACTTTAACATAACTCTATCAAATTTTTTAAACTTCTCACCAAATATCAATAAAAGAAAAATAACTTGTCCCCTTGGGATGACAAAGTTGGTGAAGGTGCTTAGCTCGGGACTGATAGGTCCTGGGTTCGAATCCCACTGGAAGCAACTTTGTGAAGCCTGTCACCTATGGTTAGCCTAGGGTGGTTGAACTCTCCTATGTGGTTTGCGGTGCTCGCACAAGGAGCGGGGGTTTACCCGGGCGCGAAGGTAGCGGCTGCGGGTTCCACGTATCAAAAAAAAAAAAAAAAAGAATAGTGGGATAGAAGGAGTATTACTTATAGAACTCCTACATGTTTAATTTAAAACACTATAAATTACTTTTCATATTTAAGTTAATAAATATTGACATCTCTACATGCCTAATTTTTTTTTGGATGACGAGGGTAACCCGCAGCCGCTACCGAAGTATGCATTGGGTAAACCTCGCTCCTGTGCTCTAGCCTACAAACAACACATGAGGATTCAACCACCTTAGACTAATCATAAGTGACAGATTCACATATAGTGGTTTTGATGAGTTTTGAGTCAATGATCTTCCAACCACAGACTACTCACCTTAACTGCTATGCCATCCAAAAGGGACTACATGTCTAATTTTTGTCAGTATTCATATGTAATACTCACTCTGTACCAAAATTATTGTTCATTATATTATATTGGGCCGTTTTAAAATTCCTGTCCACTTTTTTTTAGTAAATTATTATACTTTTTTTATAGGATCCACAATTTTATATTAAATCTTTACATACAAATAAAACTCTTCTTAAAAATTACGCCGCCACCAAAGTGGACAAAAATTTTAGGATATAGGGAGTACTATTTATATGGTAGAAAATAAATTTAACAAATAAATTTCCTTTTATTTGCATGTTTACTAGTCATTATTTGACAAGTACGTGAAAGCGTTATGTTGCGTGATTATGTATGTGACGCTTCTACAGTCGTGAGGCCTTCGATTTTACAACGAAAAAAACTAATTAGTCAAACACGAAATTAACACTGTACTTTATTAGCTTCCTCAAAAAAGTATCCATCCTGTGAATCTCTCTACCCCTTCTCTCTCTCTCCGTGCAAGATGCAAATGAAGTTGGCCTTACTAAGCAGCTGCAGCTGCAGCTGCAACTTTAGCTGCTCTCGCTCCACTCTAGTTTCGAATTTTAAGCGTTTACCCACTAATTTTCATGGTTGGTGTAACATCCAGCAAAAATCTGCCTTCATTTTCTTGATTCTTGCTACATTTCTGGTCAATATTTAATGATATATCATGTTATTTTAACTGATAGGTAATCATGATAAGCAGCATCCCGTAAAATTGAAGCCCGACCATGATAATGGTGAATCTGTGAAGAGTATTTCTTTGTCCAGTACTCCCAGACTTGATCTTACTGGTGCCCTGATAAATTCTTTGGCAGGTATTTATAGTTTTGTATGCTTTTTTTTTCACCATTTGGGGGATAATTTTCTGCGATTACTATTGATGGAGTTGGATATTTCTGACTGACCAAACCCTTTTGGATTGCTGATCAAAGACATTAATATGCTATTATGTTTGTAATTCTTGCAGATAGTTTTGGGCATTACCTTGCAACACTGAAATTATTTTTGTGTAATATGATGCTAAGTCGTTTTACTTCTGTAATTTTCAGTTGCGGCCTTCATTGCAACTCCCGTAGCAAATGCTTCCACTATGGAATCTATCATGGTGAGAACTCACTGTTATCTTCCACAGGAATGTAGTTCCACTTCTACTATTGTGGTTGAGATGCACTCCCTCCGTCCCATTTATATTGACCCTTTTACTTTTTGGCACGAAAATTAAGAAAGTAGAGTAGATGATAAAGTAAGAGAGAGAAGATGAGTGGGATAGCGAGAGTGTGAATGATAAAGTAGGAGAGATAAATGATAAAATATGAGAGAATGTAGTAATTTTTTTCTTTTCCTTTTCGGAAAGGGGTCATTTCAAATGGGACATTTCGAAAAGGAAAAAGGGTCATTTTAAATGGGACGGATGTAGTATTATGTTGTGGTTATACCGTCTTGCATATGATCCTAGCAATAACCACCACTAATCCGCGTTTTGCTTATAACATTTATCTTCTTGATTCTGTATGGCGCTTTTGTATATGCTTTCCCAAACCTTTTGGGATGCTCACCATGTAGATGTGAAGGTGAAAGACTATCTGCAAGTTGATTGTTGATTATTAACAAACCTTTTATTGATTTTTGGGTTATTGTATTCTTTCTTAAATTTGGCTAATCAAGTTTTATGGAAGCAGAGGTAAGCATGAAAAGTGTTATTTTTTCCAAACTGAGGCGTATGCTTGATAGGCAACTGTAGAATTGATGGTTGTTTGATTTTTGAAAAGGATTTCTGCCCCCGCTCTTTTCCCTCTCTTTTGCCTGTTTTGTCCCGATTTTAATACATCCACTTAATACCACTTTGGTCCTAATGAAAACCTCTATTATGTTGTATGAGGTTCAGATAGAAAGACATGTTGATTGTCTATCTACGTGGTAGCACTTCAGTAATCTTAATTCTTCACTAAAAAAGTTTAGATGATTGCAACGAAAGGGCTTATGGAATATTCGATACTCTTAGGTAGGCAGACAATGAAATGGACAGTGACGTCATATTGGAAAAACTTTTATCCAGGACATATGTGTATCTTCTTAAACATCACTCGAAGGGTTTTTACCATGCATACATTTCTTATACATGTTACCTTTCCTGGTCAGGAAGTTTCTGCTTCTTTATTTACTCTTGCTGATGGGAGCACTGGAGATTGGCTTTCAGGCCTCCTATTTTCATCTAGTCAAGAGGCTAATATAGCAGTTCAGGAGCAGTTGTCAGCTGTCAGTTTTAGTAGGTTCGTCTCCTCTTAAGTATCTTCTCCTTTGACTTATGTTTATTGAAGCTCTTTCATAAACAAATGCCACACCATTCTCACATATCCCTATCTGCAGTTTGGCAGTCATTTTTGGTGCTGGGCTTGTAACCAGCCTTTCTCCATGTACACTCAGTGTTTTACCCCTCACTCTTGGTTACATAGGTTCGAAGTTGAGCTAACAGATTATCATATCTTTTAACAACATAGCCTTCTTCTTCTCTAACTTTCTCGTTTGGTTGGTTTATCTTTTAGGGGCATTTGGCTCTGGAAAAAGCAAGGTGGAGGTAAGGGACTTATCAAGCAGATATGCACTTAAATTTTCAATCATCAAAAGATGGCTAAATAGTATACCAAGAAATATGGTTAGAGTGTGACAACCGATATAACAGCACTCCATTTATATTCTTGGGTTTTATTTTGGGCAGGTTGTTGGGAACTCAATTTCATTTGCAATGGGATTGGCAACGACGTTGGCCCTGCTTGGCATAGCAGCCTCATTTGCTGGAAAGGCCTATGGCCAAATTGGGCAAGGACTGCCTATAGCTGCTTCTTCTTTGGCTATCATCATGGGTTTAAATCTCTTGGAGGTGTTTTTCGATAACCTTTATCTTTACAGTTCCCATGAAAAGCCCAAATCACTTCAATTAATCTTAGAACTTACAAATTTATGTTCAGAAGTCCTTATAGTGCTGTTCTTATATGACCACGAAAAAAAAAATAGATAGGTAGGCATGGATATATACACTTCTGCACCTAGATGATTGAAGTGGTTTCGGTCCTGGACTTTAGGTTTTGTCGACTCCCTGTCCTCACGTGATATAAGATGATGTTCGTTTGGTGGGTGATGCAGGTAGTTGAATTACAGCTTCCCTCTTTTTTCAACAACTTTGATCCTCGTGCGGCTGCTGCTAACTTCCCTCCAAGTAATGATCTGTTTTTTCCTATTAGCCGGCTAATTTATGCTCCCCATCCCCGAAGAAATAAACAGATATAAACTTATTCTTCATGACTCATCAGGTGTGCAAGCATATTTGGCTGGACTTACATTTGCATTAGCTGCATCACCCTGCAGCACTCCGGTGCTTGCTACGTTGCTTGGATATGTTGCTTCCACCAGGGTACTCATCAACTCCTTAAACAAGCATAGCTAGATCCGTTCTACGCCTTCTAATTTGATTTGAAGTTGTCACTTTTCACCTTCTTAGCCTCAAAACTAGTCTCAGTTTTACAGTGGAGAAATTGATTTATACAATTCTCAACAGGATCCGCTAATTGGTGGTAGCCTACTACTGACATACACGACTGGCTACGTTGCTCCTCTTCTTCTTGCTGCTTCCTTTGCTGGAGCATTGCAGGTATATGTCAGTTCATTTCACTTGAATAGGTATATCAGTTGATTCTCCCACATAATGCTAATGCATGTGTACCCTGCAGAGCCTGCTTTCGTTCCGTAAGTTCTCATCATGGATCAATCCAATGAGGTACTATCTCTCGTGATGCTGCATTTTTTGAAAGACTATTCTTTTTGTTCTAATATGGGTTCCTTCCAGTGGTGCCCTCCTCCTTGGGGGCGGGGCATACACGCTTCTGGATAGGCTTTTCCCAGTCACAATGGCGATGTGAGTGTCTTTATAGATCAAGCTATTCAGCAGAAACCAGCCTTGCATTCATCATACTAAAGGAACAAACTCGGATTTCTGGGTCTTGGTCTTGGACTATAGAATGCCAAATGGTAATTTGGCTGTGCAGAGGCAGAAAAACAACTAGTGTTGAATGTACAAAAGTGTGACAAGCTAATCCTTTATGGTAGTTGCTTAATTTATGCAGAAAGGCCAAGGAGTTACAACATAGAATAAACAATCTTCTGCATATATTATAACATAGAATAAACAATCTTCTTAATGATCAAAAGCTCAAAATGACAAAGTATACAAAGCATGCTAGAAAGAATATCTCAATCTTACACAAATTAATACTCAATACACCTTTCAGCCTCAAATTCTTTCCCTACAATAATAGTTTACAACCCCCAAATACAGGAGAAAAGAACTGCTTCTCTGAATAAATCGTGTAGTATGCTATGGAAGGTCCAAAAAGACATTCCCATGTTCAATGTCTTGTGAAAAAGCCTTGTGTCAGAGAGGAAAAATCATACTCTTTTTCGGATTGTGAAGAATCGGACAAACGTGAGGACGTATTCTGGTTGCCAGCTACAGGCATACTGCCATTACTGGATGTATTGTTTCCCACTGCATATGCGCTGCAAAACAAGAATGAAAAGGTAAGCAATGTTAACAATATAGGACATTCACTTCGATTTCCTAGCTTTGACTCTATCTAAACCAAGTTCACTGGAAAAAAAGTTGGATCTGAATATTTTGAAAAATCAACTTTCATGGAAATACCTAGATGTTGGGAGGGCATAAGAATTTCCAATTGGTCGAGGCGGTCCCATGTTTCCCATCTGTCATAAGAGCATAGAAACAGGAATGTCAGATACATCTATTTTTTAACTTTCAAAGATAAATCAGTAGAAACCACTTTCTTCCACCTGCATATATTTCTGTAACTCAGCTTTCTGAGCTTCTGTCATCATCATTCCCGGGAACTGCTGACTAACATTCGGCAAGTTTTGGTTGGGCAAGTTGGTGCCATTAAGCTCTGCTTGAGTGTTAGGAACTTTTTGCATTCCCCCAGAAGCAGAGGCTGCAGCAGCCATCAAAATCGACTGTTGTTGAGCTAGCATAGCAAGTTGTTGTTGATGAACAGAGAAAGGAGAAACAACATTGGACTGCACATGTCAATGCAAGAAAAAGATGGAATATATTACGGCCAGTAATTGCAAAATATGAAAATCTAGTTGTCCCTCAAATTCTCATGAATTCTTTTTACATGAGATAATGGCTTTTTTCATCTCAAGAACAAAAGTTAGACACTACTTTGGTTTATTTAGGATCCCTACTGAAAGCTTTTCCAAGTACATAAAAGTTCAGTCTCTTCTCACAAATTAGTGAATTAGTCAAGACTCCTGTATAGTACAAAATAACAAATAGCGAGTCAATTCATCAATTTGAATAATTTCAAATAAATATATAAATAAATGTGGGAGAGAGAAAATGTAGGGTCATTTATCTGCTTGGCTAGTCGAGCATTGGGGGTAGAGACTATATACAAATAAAACCTAGGGATTGGCTTTCATGCTTTTCGGTTGTGTGTTTTGGGGGCCTGGGGTGGTTCAGAATATACTTGACAACACATACCTTCTCAAATAGAGACATAATATCGTTTTTAACATCTTTTTGGGTTGAACTAGGTGCAATTGACGGTGAATCCTTGAAAAAATCTTCAATTCCAGAAGCGGACTGTGATTTGCTTTCATCCACTTTTGCTGGAGGGGTCTTTGCTGTTGAGGATGCCGCATCAGCAGCTGCAGTTCCAAAAGAAACATGCTATGAATTTTGCTAAAAGGCTGAACCCCACCCCCTGTTCCCATCTCACACAAGAGACATGAAAAAACCACAAAACCACATGCAATCCAACCCAAGAAATTGCAAGATTTAGACATACACTGAAATCCTGCCCATGAATTATCATCCCCAGACGCTACAGTTGCATTTTCACCAGAATCATCCATGGAAAGCATGTTGAAAAGATCAGTACCATAGTCAACTTTTGGGGGAGAGACCTTTTCTTGCATTTGCTTTGGAGGTTCAACAGATGGAGCTGTCTCTGTTATCTGAATCACTTGCTTAGTAACTAGAGCTGGAGCTACCTATTATCAGAGAGATAAATAAGGCCCCTTGTTTTCAACATCACCATATTAACAAGTGTATGAGAAGTATTAAAAGAAGCCGCATAGAAAAGGAACATTAACTTTAAAGCACAATGATTAGAGCGACCAAATCTTAGCTTATTCCCTTCACCGTCATACATGTTCATCAGAAGTCACATTTCTTTAAACCATCAATTGTTAGCTTTTTTTGCTTGACTAACTTTATTGAAAAACTCAATCTCTAAAAGAAGTTCAATATTATCCTATAGAACTGAGCACCTATCATGAAGAAACTTCCAAAAATAAAACGAAAATTATGCCACAAGACATACTTGTTCTGGGCCTTTAGGTGGCACAGGCAGACTAATTTTGGCAGCAGGAATGTTTTGTTTTGTACTAGGTGCTGAAGCGTTCTTCCTCTCAGAAGAGTTATGAGAACTGCTGAAACGTCCATGCCCAATTCTATCACTAGGCCTTTGCAACTGGACAGAAGCCTTTTCTTCAGTTCTCCTAGGAGGCGACTTTGGTTTCCCATCCCTTGATACCCATCTCTTCTCTTCATATCTTAAATGAATGCATCAGAACAAACACATATCAGTTTGTCGTATCAGACATATGAAAAGCATTTGCATAGTGAGTTTCTTATGAAAAAGAATCGCATACTTTGCACGAATGAAATTCTCAACCCCCACTCTGTCATAATTCGGGGGAAGCTCTGCCTCCCAGTAACTATTTGCCTTTTCATTTCCCATCGCTACATTCACAATGGAGAATAACTTTAGAAATTGTTAAAAAAATACAAATTTCTTTCAACCTGATGGATATAGGCACTAGAATTCTTACATTGAATAAATGCAACCTGTTCGGGAAGCCATGTGTCAAGTGTAGCAGATCTCACCTATTAAAGGACCAAACATATGAACACTCAAACAACAAGTATCAATCAATATCCACTACCAATTCAACAAGAAAAAAAAAGATAAGATTACATTGGTCATAGATTAACAAGCTTTGTTATTACTTCCAGGATTGAAGAAAAAGATACATCAACAAGAAAAATTATGACACCATAAGTTAGAAAAAAATAATTGTCAGAAACTCTGAAAATAAAATGCAAATAGGAGGATTAATGTGTGTAATCATAGACAAAAAACAAATCACTTAACCTCCCAAAGAAAACCCCAAAAAAAAAAAAAAACATTTAGAAATTTAAGGAAAAATAAAGTACAGAGCTTATATTTGATATGAATAAGTCAAAATTTCATCTGAGTCTCAAAGAAAAAGTCAATTATGCCAGTTGAGAATATTCAATAGCATAAGTCCTTATGTATTCCAAAGTTTCATAATGTAGAAAAATTTGTGTATGCAGCATTCTTTCATCTTTAGATGCATGAAAATTTAACACTGATCAGTAGAACTAGAAAAATGCAAAATGATCAAGCTCCAAAGAAGCACAACAAAGGAACCTGATGTTTAAGAATACAAAGAAATCAAAGAACCAGATAAGAGATAAGTAAATCTAAATGACACGCCATTGCCACGTTTAGAAACCCAAAATTCCAAATATTATTGGGTTTGTTCTGAAAAACATTAGTATACTGTGCTTTAGAAAATGTCACACTTTCCTTCAACCACTTACATGATTGAGAGAGTTTCTCCCAATTCTACCAGCCAAGGCTGCACAGTGCAATTTTTCAACATTTGAGCATCAGTTTTAAATTAAATGAAATGATACTAGAAAGTGCTTCAACTCCTTGAAATGAACTAAAGAATGTTCTATGGCTGAAAACTTGAACAATGAAAACAAATATCTCAATTTAGGCATGGGTAAACTGTAAAGAATAAAACATAGATCTCACCTTTGATATGTGGACTCCAAGACTTCTATGGATCCCAGAGCATTGCATGCATATGAATATGCCTAAGTTCACGCTAGCCCATCGAGGACCTCTGCATTCCAAAACAAATCAATTAAAACTAACGAAGTAACAATAGAAAAAACCAATGGTATGTTATATTTAGTACCCAACAAAGAGATAAGTATACTGTCCTAAAATGCAAAATGGAATAAGAGGCATAATACCTAAGCTAGCCTGTATTCTTCATTACCATGGTTAGGTAATTCAAATTTTAAAAATAAAATAATCATACAGTACTTACTTGCATTTGCAATCAGCACACTCCCTATTTTCAGGCAACTTAAGAAGTCCATCTAAGATCTGATAGACATAGATAAATGAAGTCAACTCATAAGAGGAAGACAATGGAAACAGCAAGTAAACCAAGAATCCAACAGCTCGGGGAGGACAGATATATAAAATATTATATTTAACAAAAGATTTAAGCATGTTGATAATAGGACATGGCATATCCGCGTAGGTACTGAAATATAACCCTAGTAATATCATGTTAAACAAGCTTTCAAGAACTTAGAACTGAGAGAGTAACGTCTTGCTGCATGGTTAGGCATGTGTGATAAGGCTTAAATGCATTACATTTTTAGTACAATAACTAATTTTGCTCAAATAGAAGAATAGGACCAGCTCTTAGTTGTAATAGAATCTACAATCAATTTGGCTTAAGACCATAAACAATTATTTAAATATATTTTGTTATTCAGTCATTCAAATATATGTTGTCACCATTCATTGCATAATCGTTTCACACAAATCTGTTCTTGAAACAGCAACCAATAAAGATTCTGATAAACAGAAAATAGAGGATAACCAACATGCTCATCAGCAGACTAGCTCTGCATAAATCCAAGACTCGACAACAATCCATATTCACGGAGAATCTAGACCGAGATGAAAATAATAACATCTATTAATCAAAAGAAATAAAAGAACCCAACCAAACAGTATTTCATCTGACAAATGCATCTGGAGACAACCATACGCAATACAACCTCAATAACACCAAGATGCGCCTCCAAACGCGTAATTCGAACAAATCACAAGCCAAAAACAACCAATACCATGATTTAATCATCTCCAAAAACGCGACAAACACTAGAAGGCGTACACAGCAGTAGCACAAATCCATGTTAACAGATAATCAATCTATCAATTATCAAGCAACGAGATCCTCCTAAAAAAAGTTCAAGCAACGAGATCGAAAAAGAATTCTGAAAAAACTCAAATCCAGAAACAAAATACAACCTTCCGATGCTTGGCATTAAGCTCTTTGGAAACGCCGGCCTTCTCATTCATGATGATTACTCACAATCCGCGCGGAGGAGAGGATGGAGAAAAAAACCCGAACAATGAGGTGAACGGCGGCGATCGATTCCTCTCCCTCTTCGGAATTGTGAGATATGTTAAATTATTATGGAAATCGCAGAAAAATTCGTTGGCTTCTGAATTGAGTTATATATTTTCTCCTCTCTCAATGTATTTACTCTTTTTCTTTTTTTCTCTTTCTAGTTTTGTTTTTCTTTTTTGGTTGATTTTTTAGGTCGAATTCGTTGACAAATTTAAATTGTGTGTTGAATGGGTTAGAATTTAATGGCCATTTGGTGGCTCCAACTTTCTATAGTTATTGGAGTCTCCACTTTAATATTTTTCCGAAATTAATATGTAACAAACTCGATTCATAAAAATTCGAAATGATAATAGTTTATAAGATAAAATCTACGTTATTATATATATTCTCTTTTTCTCTGAAAAATTTGTAAGTTGTACCTAACAACAGTTTTAATTTTTTTTATGACGAGGATAACACACAGCCCACTATCGAAGTGTGTATTGAATAAATTATGCTCATGTGTTTTAGCCCGTAAATAATAGAGTTCAACCACCTAGACTAACTATAAGTGACAGACTCACACATAACGATTTTGATGGTTTTGAACTCAAGATCTTCCGGCACTGACAGTTGACAGTTGTAAACTTAGACGATTATTAGCTGGTGAATGTGCAATCATTAGTAGCTTCATATACTAACAAAGCTACTACAGATATCTATTTTAATGGTTTGTATTTTGAGATTGAGCTTGGTTCGGAATCATTCTTCAATGATTAAGAATGAGTATTGGACAAAATTTAAGTTATGAAGAGTTCGAGAAAATCTACTTTTTTAAATAGAATTTTAAAAGATAAGTTTAAAGTAATTAATGATTCTCAAACTCTTTTACTTTTAATTAATTTTTTACTCATATCAACAATAATTTCTTTTGATTTTATCTAAATAAAAAAATGAAAACACGGTAATTTTGAAAAGTATTGCTATTTTTTTTTGCCAAAGCTAATTTGTTTAACTATATCGTTGTAAATGTTACTAAAATAATAATTTTCAAGAAAATACATACTCCATAAGTCCATATCGGAAAGTCCAATCCCACTTTTCGATTTTATTTAGTTGGTGGAAACTTTATGATAAAGTGGTGTGTTGCTTTCAAAACGATGAAACCGTTTTCTACATAGTTATTATTATAAATTTGAGTTGCATTTTTGTACTAACTAAATAAAAAGTCAAAAGGGTTAATTAAAAGTAAAAAAGGCTTCTAATTGTTATTTATCATTATTTTTCTAAGAACTGCATATCTACGTAGATATATACATAGGTTCTCTTTGAGAAAGTTTATCAACTATTTTATTTTAGAAAATAAGTATTTATGTCAGCTTTGTGAAAACAGTTTATTTTAAAAATAAATTCTCATATAAAATCTCAATAATATAAATTTTGTAACTATTAAACTATATATATATTTCTAATACCATTTTTAATTGCTATAAAAATATTAATAACATTTTAAATTGCTCTATCTTTTAGAAGCTTAAAATAAAAGTTGGGGTGACCTAAATGTAGACACAAAGAATAAATTCTTGCAATAATATCGAAATGTAAGCTTACTTAAATGAAATTAATTACGAATATTCAAGTTTACTAGGTCAAGAAAAACAGAACCATGAGATTCCAAGAATTCAAGATAATTTGGAAATAAAGGGATCACATTTATAGAGACCTAATAAACCTAAGACAAAAACAAACAAGAGCTCGCTCGCAAGACTTAACAAAATCTCCCAAATACAAACAAAAAACCGATCTCATAAGCGGCAGTTTCAGTCCACCTTCTGCAAAACGCAAAACCCAAATCCACTTTTTTTTTTAATTTATAAATAATATCCAGAAGCACGCAATACACACAGTGAGAAAGCACACTTTCTTTCCCATGGCGGCCACCCCAGTTGTCCTCCTCATCACTCTTTCGTCTCGCAATTCGCCGCCTCAAGCCTCCCTCTTCGGCATTGGAATGACTTCATACTTCTCTCCCTTCCTATTCCTCACTTTTTGCATCCTCATTTTCACCCTATACGCAATCTTGAAGAATTACAGCAGCAGTAATGGCAGTAAAAGAGAAGGGAACTCGATAAAAATCCAATCTTTATCCGCAACCGATGGTGGGGAAATTGTTAAACAGCAGAGAAAGGAAACGGGTTGTGAGCCCGACCCGGGGAATTTGGCCCGTTCGCTGCTGCTTGAGATCTTGCCTTCGAGTTCTCCCAAATGGGATTCGGTTTTTAGTAAAGGTGAGGATATTGATGATGACCCGGGTGGGAATAGCGGGTCGGGCCAGGAGGATAAGAAGAGGAAGAAGAAGCGGGCTAGGAAGAAGAAGCCCGGACCGGATGAGGAGGGAAAAGATAAGGAAGAGTTGGTGTGTTTGTATCCTTTTACAAAATCTTGCAGTGCTACTCAGAGGAAGATCAAGCAGCAGTATGATCAGCTTGTTAAGTCTCACGGATCAAATGGATTGACTCTTGATCAGGTTTTCTATTACTTTTTTTTTTGGCAGTCAAAGTATTTATATGTTTGTGGGCTCTTATTCAATGCTAATGGCTAGTAGGTAGAATGGAGAACTGAACTTGTTATTGAAGATACTGTTAGTTTTTACTGAAGATATTATGTCTGCCAGTGGGTAGATTTGTACCCTTTTTCACAAATTTGTTTATCGTTGATCTAGTTAGGCTGAATAAATGATTTTGTTGCTTAGACCTATCAATTTTGGACTTTATGCTGTTTATAGTTGTGGTATTTGATGGAGGACGTTGAATTGTTCACTTCCTTGGAGCTTTACATGAGTTTAGATGATTCTAGAATCAGTTTTCCCTTCTGTTGTTATGCTGTGTTGTAATATTAGACTATCAGTTACATTAAAAACATGGGACTGAATTAATCAGATGAAAGTTTAGTAGAGAAATTTTGCAGGCTACTGGTTTTAAGGTTACTACATATACGGGCATTACTTGAATATATTGATGCCCACAACTGCAAAAAATAGGCTGGCTTTCGTCGTCTCCTCAAAGCAGTCAGCCTATGTGTGTGCTAGAAAAGGATGTCTTTTAGTGTTATGGTTGAATATCGGCAAGGAAAAATGGGACCTCATCCTAGATGCACAAGGGTAAACTGCATCAGGATCACGTTATACGTTGAAGTAAAGAAAGAAGGAAATTGAAGAGCAGATGTCAAATATCTGCAGGCACTACTTTAGATATTGTAGATGATAAAAGGTTGTTGCATTACCTCAATCTAGAGTTCAGAAGCAACTGTTGCTAGAGAACGGATCAAATAGATTTGAAAACCTAGACAGTCAGTGCTGGATATATTTAAAAATAGATACTCATATGCATAACCAGCTTCATTGGCATGCATGCTGGTAATTGAAAAAATCCATGGTTCCTCAGATAATTTATTCCGTATTTAGTCAGTCATACAATTTAAGGATGCCAGAGTCTATCTTTCATTATCTGAGGGCACAATATGATTGAAAAAATATAAGTGGAATTGGACTAAGAGTTGGATTTAACAGATTTCATTTTGGGCGCTTGAAACTATTTTCCGTTTAAGTGAAGACGTTTAAATGTCTTGGTGGAGAAGAACTCCTATTTATTGAGAGTAGTAAATGTCTGAGGAACAAAAATCTGCTACCTTGAAGATAACTGATTGCTTAATGCATTGAATTACTCTTTTCCCACTAGGCACTAGACGCACACATGTCAGTCTCTTCTTCGTGGAGATTAGTCCTTTTGTATCTGTTAGGTTTTTCTACCTCTTACCAAGATATTCTATTTTTGGCACTATAAGTTGTCTAAGATCTAATGTTTACTTCCTCGGATGGCTTTAGTAGCCTTATTTTCTTGTTCTTCCATTCTTTAGAGGCTAGAGACGTCGCGAGATGAATTTGTTTGCATTTCATTACCTTATATCTAGAACACTGTCAAAATGGACAAATATCAGTGGTACATCCTTTTGATGCCATGATGTGCGCATGTTTGGTACACGACAATGTTAGATCATTTATGAATCTCAATTTATTATGAAGTTTATAAATGTAGCTTATAGAATTTGGAGTTTCACCAGGTTCAGCTGACTATCTCCCGATTATCTATTTAAGAGTGTGTTGAAGACATGGAATACTGTTGTGCTTAAGCAGTTCAAGTTGTGAAAATCTCTTTTCGTTTCGTTGTTCTCTTGTTAGTATTTCTGCTTGTGTATGTTGCCTTGAGTTTTATCATGCTTAGAAGGATACTTAGTAAGAATCGTTTATAATTGTACAGTGACGCAAATATCTTCTAGCCAATAGCACATTCTACTTTCCGCGAATTACATTTTGTTCGACTAAAAGCATAAACACTCTGTTTTAATGTTGCAGGTTGGACAATTTGTCAATTGCCTGGTCGAGGCCAGAAATGAGCTGCAGAGCAAGTATGCTTGCTGTATTCCTTCATCTATCATGTAAACATAAAGTTAAGTCGAGTTTGTTAACAATACTTTCCTGGTTAACAGATCTGAAGTCATTAAGAGGAGATTCACAATTACAAAGGCCCTACTGTTTAAGGCAGACAGATCCTCCTTTGACCGCCTACGTCAACAGGTGCATGAAAAAGACTCTCAAATATGTGTTACATATTTCATACATGCCATCTTACTGAATTTCAGTTATTTCTTGCTATATGTAGATATACAAGCTAGAATTAGAGCAAAAGAGACTCGAAGAGGATGCTTTCGTCTATAACTGGCTTCAAGAACAGGTTAAAGTCTCTCCTGCATACAAGAAGGTACCACCTAAATGCATAATAAACGAATGCATGCATTGGGGGCGTTTTTTTCTTATTATCGGCGGCTGAATTCTGGTACAATTTCTTGATATATTCTCCACTTGAAGATGCTAGAAATCAGTGCATGTATGGAGACGGAAGCACGTTCTAATAGCCTTGCTGAGAGTCAAGAAGCCAACTTCTCTGATATATCATTTGAAGAATTACTAGCACAGGAGAAGAAGGATGCATTTTGGTCTGTTCTAATCTTAAACTGAATTCTTTTGCATATTTTGATTAGCTACTTCATACTGAAATTGTTTGTTATGTGCAGGCAAAGAAACGGGAAGCTTAGAACGTGTACGGGGTGAGGCACGACGTTATAGAACTAATTGTAGATGGTTTTGTAATCACACTTATCTGTACATCCGAAACCCAAAGTCAGTCAGTGTTGCAGGAATCTGATGCTGCCTATGCTCCTCTTGGATAAGGATTGATTTCAAGACAGAATCATGAGAGCTGAAACTTTTGATCATTCTGTATCAGAGTTCTTGTTTTGAAGTGTAATTCATCCTGCATTAGTGCAAACAGATGTTCTGTAAAATCAAATTTTGCAGTACTTTGGTTATTTATACCAACCCATAGTTTGATCTTGAAACTGGGATCTCTCTCTCTCTCTCAGTTTGTGAGTCAATCAATTTACTCCTAATGATGTTTAATCTAGATATCCTTAGTTTCTTCCTAACGAATTGTGAAATGTTTGCTTTGTGGCCGAAGGTCATAGATTCAAGTTCCACCGATGGTATATATATAATAACCCTTGTGTTGGGTGGTTCGCATATTCTATGTGTGGAGAACCCAGACATTAATTGTGTAAACCTAGCTTTGCATTCCCATCAAATTTGGAAATGCACATGTTAATAAATATCAGATGACATATTCATGATTTTGTTATATCTAAATAAGAATATTGTCTAATACTTCTTGTATCCCATTTAAAGTGACATGTTTTCCTTATCAAGGAAAACAATAGAAGAGACATGTTTCCCAAAATGATAAATATTGTGCAAAACCACATTTATGATTTATCTATAAAATAAATCAAACAATCTACACCACATAATAATTACTTTTTTAAATCCCATGCCGAAACGAAACGTGCCACTTCAAATGGGACGGAGAGAGTATATCTTAACCATTCAAAAGACAACCATGATACAATGTGGACGGAAAGACAGATGAATGCATGATATAGACAGATAAGAAAATGCATTACAAGAAAGATGGAAATTTTGACCAATCAAGAGAAAATAAAATAATTGGAGTGATGAGGAAGATGACGATATATATTAAACTACAATGTGTATGATTGATTCCCACAAGTTCCAGCACAACTAGGATCTCTGCCTACAACGAAAGTTCTTCAAAAACTTAGGAGTTCAGAAAAGTGACATCAGTGATCAGTAAAACTATTTAGGATACAAGACAAGCACTACATTGGCAACAGAAATTGAGATTTTGCAGCAGAAAACATTTACACCATTAAAGCTTATCCTGAAAATCCCTTTTACCTGATCTCACTTGTCTTCCACCCCAAAAGACGTATCCACGAAATTGTAGAAATCCCTAATTTGCAAGTTTTGCTTAATCGATCTTCACAGAGGAATAGATTTTCCGGACGAACCAGAAGCAAGCATAGAACCCAATTGTTCCGGTCAAAGCAAAGAAAGCATACGATGCAATGAGCATGTACCCGAAATACAGAATGCCCGAGACTAGCTTAGTGATTTCCAGCTTGGTGAAGAAGTAGAAAGCAGAGTACAGGAAGAGGTATAAAGCAGAGGAGCCAGCGGTGAGATAAGCTCTCCACCACCAATGGTAATCTTCACTGCATAGCTGGAAGTAGCAGAGGACGATTGTTATCTCCGCAGAGGTGACTATCAAGATCACGAAAACTATGAAGAGGAAGCCAAAAATGTAGTAGAACTGGTTCAGCCAGATGGAAGTCAAGATGAAGAACAGCTCTATGAAAACAGCACCAAATGGGAGAATGCCTCCGATGAGTACAGAGAATATTGGTTTCATGTACCAGGCCTGTTCAGGTACCTGCCTCGGGATCTTATTGGTCTTCACAGGATCTTCCATAGCGGGCTTTTTAAATCCCAAGTAACTGCCAACGAATACCAATGGTACTGATATTCCGAACCATAGGCACACAAGAGCAAACATTGTCCCAAAGGGTACAGCACCAGATGACTTTTCACCCCAAATGAGAGCATTCAATACAAAGAAGACCGCAAAGAGAATACCAGGGAACATGAATGCCGTTTTTAAGGTATTCCTCTTCCACTCAGTGCCCTTGAACATTTTGTAAAGACGGGCAGATGAGTACCCAGCAAACAACCCCATGAAGACCCACAAGAGAACCATAGCTGTCATTAGCCCACCTCGGTTGGAAGGAGATAGGAACCCAAGTAATGCGAAAATCATGGTCACGAGTGTCATTCCGAATATCTGAATGCCAGTTCCAATGTAAACACACAACAACCCATATTTTAATGGAGGCCTAAAAACATCTCCATGAACCAGCTTCCATCCTGTTTCTTCTTGAGCTTCATCTTGGGTTTCTAATTGATTATAGTTGGCAATATCTTTGTAAAGTGTTCTCATCATTATCATGGCAACCATACCAGAAAGGAAAAGGACAATCATCAAAGAATTGATGATTGAGAACCAGTGGATCTGATCATCATTCATGAGGAGATAAGTATCCCATCTGGATGCCCACTTGATATCACTTTCCTACAAAAAAAAAAGTAATGTAATATAGTTGTTGGCGAATGCCAACAGAAGATTTCAGCAAGAGATTTAGATGCTTGGGGTTACAAGTATATACCTTGAAAGAAACATCATAAGTAAATACGATGTCCTTGTCTTTATCAACTTCCTGCGGCACAGTGCTTCCCTGAACCATATTTTTGGTGTTCTGGTTACACGTTGGCACATTAGGGTTCTTCTCATCCCACTCCTTGTACTCGTGGTTAATGCTGTTGGAACAAATATTGGAGAAAGGAAATGAGAGATGAGAAAATATAAGTTTAAAAATAAATTAACTGTACAAACCCAAAATGAATCCCTTAGGCCTTGGAAAAATCTCTCCACGGCCATTTCCCAGTCTTACAGAAACTCCTAATACAACTTTATAACTCACTCTATACATGCAAAGTAATTTGAGTTGCTTCAGGTCTGATTAAGAAATCAACAAACCTTCCAGGAGAAACTTCAAATCCAACAATTCGAGCAGTATCAGTTTCAGGATCTTTATGATACATAACTCTGAAGCTTAAGTGGTTATGAATAAAATATTTCTCCTCTTTGCTCTGGAAAATTCACATGCATTAAAGCAATCAGTGCATGAGAATAAACAAGATCTTCAACATAAGAAAGAAGAGGTAACTAACCCCAGCATAATTCCCCTTGAACCCTACACGAAAACCGTGCTCATAAGTTGTTGATGGAATTCCATCTCGCCTTTGCCTAAGTACAGCAACTGGAAGATTATCTAGAATCCTGCACGCAGTTTCAGATGTTAGTATCTCCGAAGAATTAATTAAAGCAACCACCATTTCCATGTCATTCTACAATGGAAGAAGAGTATGATAATGAAAAAAAATGAGAAAGTAGAAAGGAAAGATAGGATGCATGGAGAGTATAAAGGGAACTGGGTTGCACATACATATTGGCTCTGTATTCATCATCAATTTTTTCCTTGAAATCCTTTGCGGCTTGAGCATCAAGATGAACTTTGCAACCCACTGTGCATGATTTCTCCTCCCTCATGTTAAACTGTCATTACCAATCAAAAAATTTCATATAAGGAATTGAATGATAAGAAATAAAGGAGTAAAAGGTCTATAGAGTAATTATCTGATAACGGGTTCTTACGTTATAAACTGAGTTTTCTATACGGTCACCTCTAAGAACCTCCCCAAGGTTTTCAGCAACATTCTGAATCTTACTTGGTTTGCAGTATTTCAAGAAATAATAGTCATATGGAAGTTGCGTCTTCGTAGATGACAGTTTGTTCACCTTCACTTGAAGTTCATCCCCCTGTTACAGATGGGAAGGAAAAACAATTATGCATGGTAAAGGCATGAAATATTGAGGAAGCAAGAAATAATAGTCTTCCCCTTATCTAGGTGTGAAAGAAGAAAGCTATCAAGCATAAAATATTTGCAGACAATTAGCTCATTAAGCCAATAGATATGTTACTTCAACTACTCTTATACCAACTATAACAATAAAATAATTAAAAAGCTAATAACTTTGTTGACTAGAGCATACCAAATATATAGACGACATCAAGCCATACTTTTGAAAAAAATAAAAACCAATTGATGAAATCCAAGACTAGATAAGCAAGAAAGAGGAATTGGTTTGAGAAGCTTTTAGCAGCTAATAGAAAGGTCACACATCTGCTTTAGATCAACAATGCCTTACTTACATAACCAAAAGATAAAAGAACTTTATTCATGCCTAGCACATGTAGAACCAGATGGAACTTGAACACTAAAATTAAAATGAAGTCAACCCGTTCCCCTTTCCCCATTGAATCCACATCCAAATTACTAGCAAAAAAATGTTAGTGCCATACTGGATCTACTTCATCAGTTCTTACTACAAGATGCCCGGTCATCACAAAATCTAGACCATAAAGTACATGCCAGCAAGTTGAAGAGCAAAAAGAGCTGGGAAATTACATAATTTTTCCAGAATAAAGCACTAGTAGAAAACATTAAAAATCGACAACAGAACAGAAGCAAAACATGCAGCCCTGAGGCCGGAAGTCAAATACTAACATCAAACATCATAAAACATTACAAAACTGCTGATCCAATCACTTAAACAGATGCCACCTACCCAAATACTGAAAGCAATAAAAACATTTTCACACTCACTACAGAACAAAAATCCCCAGATCGGTCAAAATTCAATTTACACCCGACTAGGGTAAATCATAAACCCGAGATCTCCACCGATCAATACAACCAAATTTTACAGAAATTCAATACGCCACCTGCAGATCTAATTATCAAATACTTATCCTATTAGAACCTCGATCTAGAACTCTTTATTCAGAGAGTGAGAGAATAATAAGAACATTACTCTTGTAAAATCACGAGGCGCAACACCGGGTAGATAGAAGGAGTGCGCGGAGGAGATCAAGAGAAGCAAACACGAAACAATGGCGGCGACCCGATCCGGGATCCGGCGACCCATTTCCCTCGATTCTGATCCTCCAAGCTGCTGTGCGAGCGAGCGAGATAGAAAAACTAAATGAAGGGCAGCTGTAAGAGGGGTTTTATAGTTTGATCTCAGATTTAGAAAGTCTAAAGTCGCGCTTCGGAAACGCGCTTCTGGTGTGATTTTGTTTTTAATTAATCTATTAGGCTAATATTAGTAGGTAAATGTCGTAATTATATGGACTAAACTTTAATTATTAAATATTTGGTGATTTGTTAAATAATAGATTTCTTTATTTATTGTATGGATGAAAGTAGGGACGGGGAAATGACAATTATTTACATTGACAACTATAATGAAATAATCATCATCATGATTATTTTTCTATATATAATAATAAGAAGCGTGTGAAATTGTATAAATTGTATTGCAGTTAATTACAATGAAATTAACCTTTTCTGTCAGATTTAGAGCTGCCCTTTTATGGAAAAATGATGATCCTCATCATTACAATTATTGTATAATTTTAATTATATTTTTTAATAAATTTATTATTATATTTAATTTATTATATAAGATAATTGTATTTTAATTTAATTTATAAAAAATAAAAATATTATGGAATATTCATTTTTTGCCTTATAATATTGGAGAATGGTTGGGAACGAAACATTGTTTTTGTTAGAGATATGATTCCCATAAAATAAGGGAACCTTGGAGATGCCCTAAGTGGGTGCATAATGATAAATAATATGATAAATGGAGTTTATTCTTAGTAGGTTTTTAAATATTTACTAGTTTATGAATATAATTACTAGACAAGTCGTTCTATATTTTATTTTCTTTCCAATTAGGATATGAAACTGTAATTAATTTTTGTTAGGGATGTGTAATAATGTATGAGTAGCTTTATTAAGATCTGAAACAAGTTGCTCTATATTTTCTTTTCTTTCCAATTAGGACATGAAACTGTCTACTTGAGTGTTCCTTGGCCCCGTCCTAAATCAAGGTTAGCACTTTTCAGGAAGTCGTTTAGCTGCCTCTAGCTCAATAAGTATCAAACAAACAAACCGTTGGTTATCAACACACAATTAGTTAATAATAATAATCCATATTTAACACTTCAAAGTTGGAAATATTATGACATACTCAAAAAACTCCTCATGTGGTATGACATGATTATATTGTCAGAAAAATAAATGCAAAACAAATTAGGAATTAGTTATAAAAGCTAATTCAATACAACCACTCCTTAATTTCTGGATATGCAAATATATTTTCTCCCATCACCCACTTTTTTCACATTTTTCCAAAAACACCAAATCATGTACGCTTATGAACTAACGCCCATTTAGGATCGCCACCTTCTTCGTGCAATCCCAATCTCCGGCAATTCACAAATTGCTCCGGACATGGGTACGCCTAACAACATCATTTTTTGCTTTCATAATGGAAAACGTCGATTAAATGATTCGCTACAATAAATTGTCAATGATATGCTGGTATTGGGTGATGAAATTATCATCCCGTTAATTTGCTTTGGCATTCGGTGTTGGTGTTGTGGAGTATAGATTCTCTGGCTTGACTGATAGTTATTCGCAGCGTGATTGTGGATTGCATGATTATTTCCCTTGGATTTTCACTATTGGAACTTGTGCATGATACTAATTTACGTTTATATATTTTTTTTTTTGAATCAAATCTCCGAGGTGTTGACGTTTGAAAATTGGAATCATAAGAGCTGGATACATCGTAAATTAGTTATTCCTCTTTGAAACTTAGCACTTCGATTGTTTTCTGTCGTCTAATGAGTTCGCGTACATAATGCTACTAATGGCTGATAACAAATGTTTTTCATCTGAAGCTGATTGGCTATATAAATGTATAGATGTGGGGATGTCTGCGTTGTGTTGAGATAATTTATGCTTCAGCTGGTGCATTGCAAAATTCCATTTTGAAGTTTATTATTACTATCTTATTATTGTTTTGGTCTGAAGTAAGTGATTCTTCATATGTATGTTGTTGCTTTTATAACAAAGCTACTGTTGCTTATCTAGAAAGCGACAACGGATGTTGCTCTACTCACCTCATAGACGGGGATGGTAATTTCAATGTTGAGGGAGTTGATAATTTTATGAAGGAAGTTAAACTTGCAGATTGTGGGCTTTCTTATGCCATAGTAGCCATCATGGGCCCTCAGAGTAGCGGTACGTATTTTCTCTACTCAGTGATCGCCAAGTATCACAGCCAACGTGCCTGAAATTTTTTTGCTTGCTTTGACAGGGAAGAGTACATTGTTGAATCAGCTGTTTCGTACAAATTTCAGAGAAATGGATGCTTTTAAGGGAAGGCATGCACTAATTGGCTCAGACGTTTTATTCTGTTTCATTGTTTATTTCCAAATACTGACATAATCCTAGTCGATCAGGTCACAAACCACAAAAGGTATATGGATGGCTAGGTGTGTCGGCATTGAACCTTGCACGATCGTTATGGATTTAGAGGGTACTGATGGAAGAGAACGGGGAGAGGTATAACAAATTTTGCACTAAATCACTTAAATTTCTCCATGTGGTTTTGTGCATCACGGGTTATCGCTGTCATTGTTTTGTGTTTTTAAGATTAATTGAGCCTCTTCCTATGATCCCTCCTCTTTTATGCAAAATGTTGCTTGTTAGACCTTATTTTTCTATTAGTTTTCCCATCCTCCAGAGAGACCTAGTAAACATGATTCCAGAATATACTCACTAACCTATATAATTCTATTGTCTACATCTCATAAGAGTTTGTATCTACGGAATATATTTCCTTTTTTCCCCAGAAAGTATCAGTAGTTATTGATTGTTGAAGTGGCAATACTGTAGCTATTTTACCCCTTTCCAGGATGATACTGCCTTCGAGAAGCAGAGTTCTCTTTTTGCCCTTGCTGTATCAGATATAGTGCTGATAAACATGTAAGCTTATTGAAATACATTTACATGGACAAGATTTTTTTGTATTGTAATAACTTTATATTTTTAGTATAACTTTATTACTCTCATGATGAATTATAATCTTCAGGTGGTGTCATGACATTGGCCGTGAGCAGGCTGCAAATAAACCTCTCCTGAAAACTGTGTTTCAGGTATGTCAGACTGATTTTTGGAAACCGTTCATATGAATTGCAAATAAATTGATGATTTGACATACTCTGAACAGGTTATGATGAGATTATTTAGTCCACGAAAGACAACTTTGTTGTTTGTTATTCGTGACAAAACAAGGGTAAGCTCTTCCTCATATTCCTAATATGAGTCCATGTTAAAATGTCTAGAATTTACTATATTTGGCATTTTTCTTGCCCATAGACACCTTTAGAAAACTTGGAACCAGTATTACGAGAAGACATTCAAAAGGTACATTTTATGAATCTCTTCATATGTACTTGGTGTTTCCATTACAGTTATTTTCTAATATATTCCTCTATTTTTTTTCCTATGCCTTCTTGGGAAGATATGGGATTCTGTCCCAAAACCGGAAGCTCACAGGGAAACTCCATTAAGCGATTTTTTCAATGTAAGATGTTTAGATATTGATAGGTTCAATCATGTCTCTTAATTTGGACGAAAAGATTACATCATTGTTTCTCTGAAATCATTAAATGGCAGGTTGAAGTTGTGGCTCTCTCTAGTTACGAAGAGAAAGAAGAGCAATTTAAAGAGCAGGTAAATGCAGTTGTTTGGACCCTGGATAGTTGCAATCATTTTTCAAAATGCTCTTCAGCTTGTGTTATGAAGGAGCTAAGTTGTTTGGTCTATAAATATTCTGATCCGCTAGGGGAAAGGTGGATGCTTTACCAGTTATTGGAGACAGGAGCCTTTCATTTGGTTAACGTTTCACTTTTGATTTAAGGTGGCAAATCTAAGACAACGATTTACAAATTCTATATCACCTGGTGGGCTTGCTGGTGATAGGCGTGGTGTAGTTCCGGCTTCAGGCTTTTCTTTCAGCGCACACCAAATATGGAAGGTCATAAAGGAGAACAAGGACCTTGACCTGCCTGCTCACAAGGTAGCAGATCCATCTATGTTTATAGGACCAACAAACTTTTGAGGATGTTTGAACACTGAAGGTTTGCTACTTTGTTTATAGGTTATGGTTGCAACGGTTCGTTGTGACGAGATTGCTAATGAAAAGTTCTCTTCTTTCATTGAAAATGAGGTATTAATCCCATGACAAATTGAGGATATAATATAATCTATTCTTTTATATTTCTGTGAATGTTATGAATTGTAAGTTGTTGGTTCATATTCGCAGGAATGGCATGAACTGGAAGAGACAGTACAAACTCAACCAGTGAAAGGGTTTGGAAAGAAGCTCACCTCAATCATTGATGTTTGTTTAAAAGAGTAAGTCAAGCATATGTGATTATATATTTTTACTGTATTCATATATAAGTATGCGATACACATTTACAATCACGTTGAAGAATTTATCAAATTTGCAAGAGTGGCACTGATAGCTCTTTGTCCACAAACAAAGTAATGTATAGCATGGCATTTGCTATTAGGTTCACAGAGGACTAGTAAAACATTGTCTTCAGTTAGTGTGGTAGGCTTCGATGAGTAACAATTATTATTCTGAGATTGAAGTGTTTTAAAGTGGAGTTACAGCTTTTGAGCCTGGTTTTTGATTATATTGGGAGACCTGATCAATGCAGAGAGTGATGGCGTGAGGAAAGCTGAAATATAGCTGTTAGAGGACCAATATGAGCACTTGTTTTGTTACTTTCATGTGTGAAATTATGGGTGGATCTTTCAAGCATTAGGTATTCACATGGAATGGAGATCTATCATCAGTCTAATGACTGAAGTTTGGGCGAAACTGAATCTTTCAGTTGTCTTATCATTTTATTTGTTAAGTGAAAAAGTGGCAGTTTGCTATGGCAAAGAATTAAAATATATACAGGAACTGAGAAACCAGCAAGGTACTATATAGTTTTAACCTTGAATGCAATCTTCTACTTTAGCAATATGAAAATTTATGAGTTATGTGATTTCTCAAGGAAAGAGAAAATAAGGATTAGACTGCTTTTTAAGGAATTTGTCAGTGTGATGATTATGCTGAGCTATGTTTCTACTTTGTAGCATAAAATTATCTTTTGTTCTTTTTTCTATTTTTTTGGTGGTTTTAGTGGTTGATCTCCGACTTTGAGTCGTGAAACGTTTGTGTCAATGTCTTGTTTTTTCCCATGCTAGATATGATAACGAAGCCATATACTTTGACGAAGGTGTTAGAACTACAAAGAAGAAACAGTTGGAAGAAAAGCTGTTACAGGTATGTTTCTCAGTCTTTTATTATGACTCTTATTCTTTGAGCACATATCAAAATCCCACAGTTATAGATCACACTGGCACTCATTTTACTTCTGCATTGATTAAGAGGTCCTGCGGCATTTCCAGCGGATCTATCATCAACTTGGCCAGACAACATATTGGTTTGTATAGTTAGATAGGGCTGTAAATATAATAGCAGAGCAAAAGAAAATTGTGAGGAAATCATGAAGGATATGAACTACTCCTGCTGTTGGAGTGTGTTTCTTATGGTCATTGAAAAATCATAGTGCTCATCAACGGTCAGAATCATGATTCTTCATGCATACAGGAGTACTTCGAACAGACTGAGTTAATTCATTTATGCATGCCTAACAGAAGCAGTAGTTTACTGAATGTTGTTAAGTTGAGTATAATGGAAAGCCAAAACTAAGCACTTATGGCCTCTGAAAGGAGGAAGTGAACCTTCATTTTTTTCGCTAGATTGTAAACTAGCAAAATCTAATAAACTTTTTACTTTGTATGTCGAACCTAGTGATGTTTACTAAAATCAAGGATCTTTTTTACCAAATCGTATACTACTTGTTTTTATTATCTCTTTGTTGGTATGACCATCAGATTCTTGCCTTTGGAAACATCTTTAACTGTAACGAATTTCAAGATACATCTGCTGTTTTTTCATTCTTAATTTTTTCTTTTGATCGGGTGGTCGGGTTGGATTTGATGAATGCAACTTAAACTCATGCATTAATACTTCATTTCATTCTCTATTTCCACCTACCGTTTTTCCTTTCCTCTTAGCTTGTACAACCAGCATACCAATTCATGTTGGGACATATACGCTCTGGAACCATGGATAAGTTGAAAGAAGCATTTGATAATGCCTTGAATGAGGGGAAAGGATTCTCAGCAGCTGCACGTGATTGCACCAAGCAATTTATGACACAGTTTGATGAAGAATCTGAAGGTACTGTTATTGACCTTTGACTTAATATCGGAGGGCTTGGTGGGATGATATTTGATCCAGATAAACCTTTATCTTGAAGTGAACCCTCTAAAGACATCTACACACAAACTTCGGGTTTAAACTTCATTATCAGCTAGCATTGTTTTTTTTTATTAATAGAACGTGTTTTCTGACTTTATCCTTAATGTGTTAAGTTAAAGGTTTGCAGCAAACTTCTTTTTTGACAATCATGTGAATTTGTGCTTTGAAGGCGTTCATATTGATCAAGCAAACTGGGACTCTTCTAAAGTGAGAGAGAAACTCAGCAGCGACATAGAGGCACATATTGAAACAGTTCGGACAGCCAAGTTGTCTGAGCTCGCAACCATGTATGAGGTATAAGATACTGTATACTTAGATCTTTTCCTAGAATCCTGTTACAGTAGTAAACAGAGTAGACAGAAAAATTTGTGCTCCTACGGACGACGGTGAAAAAATGAATTTTTTACAGTAAACTGATGATATGCTACTACCTAGAGATAAGATAAACCAAGAAACAAAATCAACAAACCACCATTTCTGGTATTTACAGTAACTCTATCCACAGATCATTATTAAGCTTCTTGTAAATAAGAACCCTCATACCATTTGCATAACTATATGCTGCTTTGCCTAAACAGAATGCACATGATCCGCAAAATCCCAGAGCTCTGTTTCGCTCTCTCTTTCTCTTCCGTGTTCTGTGTTTATATAAGGTAAAGCTTTCTATTAATAAGTTGTTTCTGCAGAAAAAATTAGATGATGCATTGGCTGCACCTGTGGAGGCTTTGTTAGATGGAGCCAGCAATGACACCTGGCCTGCAATCAGAAAGCTTCTCCAGCAGGAGACTGAAAAAGCCAGGGCTGGATTTTCTACTTCACTTTCTGGTTTTGAAATGGATAATGTAACCAAGGAAAAAATGCTAGCTAAGTTGCAGAGTCATGCAAGAGGAATAGTTGAAGCAAAGGCAAAAGAAGAAGCTGGAAAAGTTCTGATGCGTATGAAAGACAGGTATTATTCTTACTCATTATCATGACCTAGAACAAAATTGTTGTTTTAATTCTCCTAACGGTTGCTGGCCTCTAAATTCTGTGGACAGGTTCTCAACATTATTCAGTCACGATGCTGATTCGATGCCACGTGTCTGGACTGGAAAGGAAGATATTCGAGCAATCACAAAAACTGCTCGTTCTGCTGTATGATATTCTACTGTGATCTCTCATCAGACTATTGGTTCTCGAGTGGGCTTTGAATAGATTAAAAATTGCTTCTTTTGTTTAATGTTTGTTTTCTTCTTGGGGCCAGTCACTGAAGTTGCTATCCATTATGGCTGCTATAAGGCTGGAAGATGATGCTGATAGTGTTGAGAGTACCTTGTCCCTTGCTCTTTTGGATCCGAAAGCTTCAGCTTCTACCAATAAGAGTATTACTGCGGACCCTCTAGCCTCAAGCAGTTGGGATAAGGTAGTTAGCCATATTAGTTGAAAGTTTATATTTATTGAATCGAGGAACTTCCTTAGGTATGTGAATTGCTTCTGTAGAGTATCAGTCAATCAATATTCCAATCATATTCTTGAATTATAATCGGTGCATTCCTCGCTCCTCTGTATCGCACTCTGATAGATCCATGAAAATATGAAATTTATCCTGATCAAACAGTATGTTATTGTCTCATCTTTTGCTATGTCGGTGCTGCTTAAGAGAGCTAAGTGCTATTTACTGAACTATGTTTTGTTTGTAAAAATATTATGCTTCTTTACCTTTCTCTGATGCATTTTCATTATTTTAAATATCAGATTATTAAGTAGACACTATGTGTGTAAATCTTCAGCTAGAAAAGTAACATAACTTTGGACCCACATGAATCATGCTTCAGACTTGCATTTGTAGTGATCTACTGCCCTCATCTAGAGTTGAATTTAAATTGGCTACTGATCTAATTGGGAGCTGTCTATACTCACAAAACAAGTTGGTGGACTTCTTTGTGTATATAGTTTTTCCCCTCCATGCATTATACTTGGCCTATTGTTTATTCACTGTCCAGGTTCCAGCTGCAAGAACCTTGTTAACACCAGTCCAATGCAAATCTTTGTGGAGGCAGTTTAAATCTGAGACTGAGTACACGGTCGGTCAGGCAATTACTGCTCAGGTAAACTTGTATATACCAACGCTTTTGAAAAAAATAAGGCTCGTGGATTTCATTATAGAAATTATCTGGAGGCTTTGAATCCTGTTTGAGCCACTTCATATCAAGCAAAGTTTCTAATAGAATTATTATTTGTTGGTGCTTCATGGATAATCATGTACTTTTACTTCTTAAAAATCAGGAGGCTAGCAAGAGAAACAACAATTGGTTACCACCTCCATGGGCAATTGTCGCATTACTTATCTTGGGATTTAATGAATTTATGACCCTCTTAAGGTATTCACTATCTTATAATTTGTTCTATATTTGTGGTTGGTCGAATGATGTTTATCTCTGAGTCAGAGGTAGTGGAACCACTGTCAAAATGTCCATATCGTTCTCTTCTCCCTCCATTCTTGTATCTGCATTCTTATTTTGTTGTCAGCAACTTGTAGAATAATACTCATGCCAGTCCCTCCTTTTATTTGACAGAAATCCTTTGTATTTGGCCTTCATTTTCGTGGTATTTTTACTCGTGAAAGCCCTCTGGACGCAATTAGATGTCCCTAATGAGTTTCGCCATGGAGTTGTAAGTGGACTTATCATCCTGTAGTTGACAATGCTACTCCTTTCAGTTGCCTTAATGTCCTCGTAAATATTTAAAATCGGTTTTAATCAAATATTCTCTTTGTGCGCATACCACGGACAAAGCACATGATCTCAACTTTTTTTGGATTTTGTTGCCAGCCATGCAGACTTTTAAACTATAACAGACACTAATGTGTGTTGTTTTGTTAGATATTGATGTTTCTTGGATGCAAAGAAGTCATAACAAACTTCTCATTGGTTCTTTTATAGTCTATCCTCTTTCTGCTAGTGTTGGATTTCATGAATTAATTAAGGAAGCTTTACTGCAACCAATTAATAGAAATTACTCCTATTTGAGGTCTGATATTTGTCTTCACCCCTACAGCTACCTGGAGTTCTCTCAATATCCACCAAGTTTCTGCCTACTGTAATGAATCTCCTCAAGAAGCTAGCTGAGGAGGGCCAAATGGCTGCTAATCCTAATCCTCAACGAAACCCTTCCGATCCATCAACGACCCCCCTAACTGCTTCCTCTGATTAGGTAACTTCATCTGACACTAGTTGAGATTAATAATCTAGTCCCACTGGACATCACAAAGCACAATAAGCTGCTATCTGCTCTTATCTGAGGACTCCATCTCTATTTCTTAACACCATATAATCGTATTCGTTTAATCTCCCACAGAGTGACAAATACAAAGGCTGAAGAGTTCATGTAGTTGTAGGTGTCTTTGGGGGGTATGTTGTGAAAAAAAAAAAAAAAAATCTGCTTCATTAGTTCTAGTGTTTTGTTTATGATTGTCTGGATTATCATTCATTTTTGTATCACTAGAGTTAAATCTATTCTGTACTGAGTGAAAATTCTGGAATACTTTTGCTATTCATTATGTATTCAAATCAGAAATATGTCTCTTCTGATTGGCTTCATCTCATAAACTGCTAGTTTCATGGTTAATGAGAATAATGTGTCCCAGCCCGGAACAGTTTTACTATCTCAAATTGTGCACGTCTATACACGTAACACTTGCAAAATTATTATAATTTTAACATTAAACAGTGTGACACACGAATGGGATAAATTGCGGGATATGGGAAATGACAGATTTGCCCCCAGCACTACAACATATTTCACGAATGGGAACTGGTTATTTGTCTTGTTATTTATATCTCATCATGGACGTGGTGTGCATTGTCATCTCTCATTGTTCTGCAGTTTTTAGCTGTTCGAGCCTAGCCTTTTATCAGCATATTGATTGGCGGTAAATGTACATACGAGTATTAATGGTGGAGATTGTGGAGTTAGTTGACAATAGGGAAACTATTATTTACTTATATATATATATATATATATATAGGTATGGATATGTATGTAGGAAGATAGGAAATATGCATATTCCTTATATGTTTTATGGATATTCCTGATTTTTTTTATGCATACATTTTGTATTTTTTACATTTTTACCCTTATGCATAAAACATATAAGGAATATGCAAAAAGAATATTCTAGAGCATATTCAATCTAAATCATCAAAAAATAAAATGAAGGATGTAGATTTCTTTTTATTTATTATTTTAAAGAGGCTTCTCATATGATCCATTCTATATATATATATACTCACTCCGTCCCACAGTTCTTGTCCCCTTTTTTTTGGGCACGAGAATTTAGGAGAGTGGTTGATTGTGAGTAAGATGGTGGGACCCTTAAATAAACTGTGTGTAATAATTTGCTATTTTAGGTAAATGGACAAGAATTATGGGACGTCCCAAAAAGGAATAAGGGACAAGAATTGTGGGACGGAAGGAATATATATTTGGTGCTCCTACACAACTTATCACTTTTTTTTTTAATAATGACGAGGAAGCTACAACCGCTACTTTTGATGCATATAGGATAAACCTCGTTCCTGTGCATTAAACCACCATAAGTTGACAGACACACATAACATTTTTAATGAGATTTAAACTCATGACTTCTCAGTCCCGGACTACCCACCTTCAATGCTACTCCATCCCATGAGTACAACACAAATTTCTCACTTGGTTGGTGGTATAGTGATACAACACTAATACCACTGCCACCTATTGTGGGTAAAAAAAAACTTGTCTCCATGGCAACATTTACAATATTGGTGTCCACATTGAATATAATATAATATTATATGTACATGTCCGTATTTATTAATTAATACTGTTATAAATAAAATACCAAATTTGTCTTCATGCACTACTTGCGTTGGGGGGAAATCTACCAAAGCTAGGCAGATAGACTCCTTTCCCGCTGCTAAGGGCGAGCTAGGGGCTATCGCTTTCCCCGGCCTAGCAAGAGGTTTTATAGCCGCTTCTCCGTCTCACTCACTTCATAATCTCATTCGATGGAAACATATAAATATAAATGTATAGTGTGTGGATCTCATAGAAATCGAGATTTACACAGAAATTAGAAGTATGTATAATTTTTACTTTCTTTGTTCCATTTGGTTTGTCTCGTTTTTCTTTCGGGGTTTCCTCACTTGACTTGTCTCATTTCTTATGATGAAAAATAATTACTACACAAACTTCCACTTTTTTTTATGGGAACCACCCATCTACGTACAACCAACCACTCATCTTAATTTTCGTGCAAAAAAGGAACGATACAAATCAATTGGGACAGAATGAGTGTTTTTATGTGTAACCCTTATATTTTTATGCATAAGACCATGTAACTTTGCACTATTATCCTTGTGCATAATATATATATAAAGATTATGCATAACAACATCTTTCAGAACATATTCGATCCAAGCTATCCAATAGTCGGATGAAGGATACAGATTGATTCCTAATAGAAGCTCTTATTTGATCCACTCTCTAGATGTAGGGTTTCCGAGCATAATAATATATATAGAGAGATCAACATCAGTGTCATTATATTGTGTTAAAACCCTAATTGTTGATCAGTAATGTTATATTCTCCCAAATTGTTGCATATGTTGTTCAGACTCTTTTGCTGGATAGAATGAATTGTCGATAGAATGTTATATTCTCCCAAATTGTTGATCATTAATTAGCTTCCTTATAAGGTCTTCCTCTTTTGAGTTTGATTTCAGACAATTATACATAACCATGAAAGGTGTGTGATTTCATGTGGATTTCATTTCATTATCTCATTTAACACATAATAGTACAAGGTACCTGCCAATGCACGTATAAAGAATGACTCATTAAATAGACATTATTATATAATATTGCCCTTATTGTTTCGATTCAAAATATTTTGTGTTTGTATTCGCGCTCCTCAAATCATTTAGTTTCATATTTATATGTTATATTCATACTTAGCCGTCTCATTGTTGTTACGGGTGTGTCGAAATGACGATTATTACGTTAGCCGAAGTAAGAGTTGGACTCTTTCTCCGCAAGACGATAATGCTCCGCTACTCAGTGCAAGCGGTCTATAACACTCGTCTCCAAGATACAACGGCTTCTCAATTACGAGTAACTGCACTACTTCTCGTAATTCCGGCGAACTACTTGATATTTGGGACTAAGGAAATGAAAGATAATCTATACGTATGTGATGAATGAAACATAAAAGAAATGGAAGAAGAATAAACTTCTTGTGTTGGTGTCCTCTCTCGGTTGGGATTAGTTGTCTATTTATAGACTTTGATAAGTCCATTCATGAAGGGACACACCTCTATGGAATGGTAGTAATGTGTATGTGCATGCGTCCATTCCCAAGTGAAGCCATGCAACGTTATGTAACATTCAACATGCAACGTGGCTCCTCACCAACGTACAACATTCAACATGCAACGTTATGCAATGTTTCGAATGTGTCCATTCATCATGATTTTCCAACCGACGTGTCTCGTGTATTTTCACAAGTTTCAAATTTAATAATCTAATTTTTTTAATCTAACACTCATGCCAACACAAAACACGATACAATCTTAATTGATTGAATATTTAATGAAATCTCAGTTAAGTAAATTTCAAGATAAATGCATGGATAGTACAAGGTCTGAGGAAATCTAATAGGGTTTCAAAACTGGTATGTAAATACAGTTGAAAAATCTGAAAGAATTTAATTTGATGAGAAGCTACATATATATTTCCAGCTAGGTAGAAAGCAAGTCTTCATGTGCATTTTGTCTATGCCTACTCAATGTGGCAGGTTTGAGTATTCAATGTATATTATTTTGTGTACAATCATTTTTTCCCTTACTTAAGTTGCCAAATTGTAATAAAAATTCAATAGCCATAAATAGTAGTAATTGATAAACAATTTACCATCACTTTAATTAACTAAAAGAAACTACTAGACACATCTTAATTAATTAACTAAGCACAGTAAGTTTTGGAATGACGATTCAACGCCTACATAAATCCTTATTAGTGTATATATATATATATATATATATATATATATATATATATATATCATGTGAGAATCCACACTTAACGCGAGAACTGCGAACCATACATAATTATTATATGTTTTATGCATAGTCCATGTATTTCTTATGCAAAAAACCTATAATTTTACAATTTGCATAATCCTTATATGTTTATACAGAAGACAAAAAGTATAAAATTATAGATTTTTTTGCATAAAATATATAAGGATTATGCATAAATTATACTCCCTCCGTCCTACAATTCTTATCCCTTATTCCTTTTCGGAACGTCCCATAATTCTTGTCACTTTACCTAAAATAGCAAATTATTACACACACTTTATTTAAGGGTCCCACCATCTTACTCACAACCAACTACTCTCTTAAATTCCCGTGTCCAAAAGAAAAGGGACAAGAATTATGGGACGGAGGGAGTATAAGGATTATGCATGGTTGCAGTTCTCAAGTGTGTTCTCACCAGGTCCACACCATATATATATATATATATGAAAGGCATCAAAAGAGATATTGGATTCAAAAGAGATATGAGAACCAATCTCCTCCATCAATTTCCTTAATCTACTGCCACCATTTTTTCCACAATAGACATTTTAAAATAATTCAAAAAGGAGAAATTAACTTCATTAAGGACAATAGGGTAATCTTATATATATATATATATATATATATATATATATATATAATTCTTATTTATGTATAATTCTTATTTTTTTAAATGTGTAAATCCTATAACTTTTATACTGTTGCCCTTATGCATAAAACATAATAAAGAATATACATAAAAATATATTCCAAAGCATATTCAATCAAAACCCTCCATAATAAGATGAAGGGTGCATATTGCTTTTTATTTCCTATTTTACATGGTATTGTTACATGATCCATTCCCATATTTATTTATCTAAATATGTTTATTGGTATTTATCTTGGGGCAAACGGTGTGGTTGCTCCTAGGGTACTTTAGTTCAAAAAAAGATGTAAAAGTATTAAATGAATCAATAAGATTGAAAAATAATTAAAAGGATATAGATAGATATAAGACAAGTACGTAGTCTCTCTCGAGTCTCTAGGTTGTCAAGTTCTAGACTTCTAGTACAATTATCATTTTTATGATTCAATAATTTATACAGTCCAAGCCTACATTTTCTATAAGTGAACGATAATTGTGCAGCTAGGCCATTTATTTATAAGCCATAAGTATGGCTCTTCAGTCTTTATTAGTAATTTTACGTGCAATACATTAATCGATTTAATTTAATAATAACAGTAAAACTCCACCAATTTTTGTGGGCTGGTTCAAATATATGTATAGTAGCCTTCACAAACCCTTGCATGACGAGGAGATTAGCAAGATTAAATGAGTCTAAGCTAGGTAAATTAGGCCATGAGACCGTCTGTCTAATTTTTTCGTATTAAATTTATGTAAATTTTATGTTGTCAATAAAATTGGGACACTTATCCTCCATTTAATTCAAAATGCATCACCAATCTCAACTAAAATATATTACTATTAAACTCAGAAACGTATCATTATTTCATTAGTGGCCATTACAAATTGAACTGTTGATCTGTTCCGTAGATTAATTAGCTATTGCATGGCTACTAGTATTATATATTACTACATTCTTTACTATTAATATATTATATTACTAAATTATAGTTTAAATATTTTTAGATTATTGTACTATACTTTTATTTAAATTTTACATATTGTTTCATCTTATTTTGTAATACAAGTTATTTCATCATATTATTTCCGTAGTTATTGATCTATCACATGATTATACACATATAAAAAAAATACACATATACTCTCTCTCTCTCTCTCTCTCTCTCTCTCTCTCTCTTCTCTCTCTCTCTCTCTCTCTCAAACACAAACACACGTATATACACATACATCTACAAAATTACAGTTGTGTTTAGAATTGAATGTGGGCTATGATGATCAGAATGCATGATGAGAGATTCTTGCATCCCAGGCTGAGCAGCAAATGCAGGCTGGCCTTTTGAGCTGTCAAACCAAACGCATATGAAGGAGAAAAGAAAAGTTAAAAAAGAATTCTTTTTCTTGTGCATAAAATCCAAACGGCGGGCATGCATTGATGGCTTCTCCAACCGTTCCATTCATTTCTCCATTTAATGCCACATATATTTTTTCCCAGTTGGATTTCTGTTCGACATTTAAAGAAAAGATGCACCATTGTTCATCTTCAGTTGTTTCATCGCCATAAATAATTATTGCGTAAATTATTAGTATTTATATAAGTTTCACTTACCCCCTCTGATAAACCACATGCATGCATGATTTCTGGTTTGATTAGTTGAAATCTCTGCAACTGCGTGTGTGTATATAAGTGTGTGGGTGTGCAGAGAAGAAGGCCAACCGGAGAGAGCCACATCAATCTAGCGAGCAAGAAGGGTTAATTGGAATGTGAATTGAATTCTTTTTTTCTTCGGAGAAATTAGTGTGTGTTTGTGAGTGTGTGTGTGTGTTTTTTTTCCCAATGGCTTTGGTTGGTGGTGGTGACGGTGCAGCTCTTTTACTTGTGTTGATCAGTTTCAGCACTGTGCTCACTCTCTGTCAAGGTTTCTCTCTCTCTCTCTCTCTCTCTCTCTCTCTCTCTCTCTCTCTCTCTCTTCCCCTTCTCTTTCTTGCACACGCACTAACACCTCCATTGTGTGTGATTTTCTTGATTGTTGAGGGTGGTTTGAGTTTATGTCATAATCTTCTTTGTAATCTTTGTATTTATTTCTGTGAATTTGGGAATTTAAAACATTATAGGTACAAGAATGGTGTCTTGTTTTGCTTTTTTTATTTTTTTACATTTTGTGTTTTCATTTGCTTAATTACGTCATCTTCTTCCTCATCCTATCTCTCACCCTATTTCTATTTCTCTCTCACACATATATTAACATAGAATGTGTGCTAAAGAAATGGAGAATCAACAATCTAAACCATTTCCACATTGAATTCAAGAAAAAAGATTGAGACTTTATCTCACACACATTAACACGCAGTAGTGTATGTTCCTTCCAAAACCAGCAAGAAATGAAGAAATAAACTCAAATTCAGTCATTCCACTTCAAATTGACATTAAGAGCAAAATTGAAACTTCACTGCATTTTCTGAAACCCTTTTTCCTCAATTAATTAATTTAACCAAAAAAAAATTCAATTAAATTTTTGTCATAATCTGCAGGTGCTCAATATGATCACTCATCTCAGTACCGCTACCCCTTCATCAAACCGGCGAGCACATTCTCGTCTCTGCCGTCTTCCGCCGGGGGGACCGACCCCGCCGCCTCCTACGACTACATAATCGTTGGCGGCGGCACGGCGGGGTGCCCCCTCGCCGCCACCCTGTCGCGGAACTACTCCGTTCTGCTGCTGGAAAGAGGCGGAACGCCGTTCGCGAATTCGAACGTCTCGTTCATGCAGAATTTCCACATCACTTTGGCGGACTTCTCGGAGAAATCGGCGTCGCAGATGTTCATCTCCACCGATGGCGTGTTCAACGCTAGGGCTAGGGTTTTGGGCGGCGGCACTTGCATCAATGCCGGATTTTACACCCGCGCAAGCGCAAGGTACAACTCCCCCAAAATCTCTTATTTTTTTTATTAATAATTCGATTTTTTATATGTATTTTTATGTGTACATTTCACCATTAATTACAACAAAAGTATGGAATTACATGTGGAAATTGCATGAGAATTCCATCATTAAAGCAACTAGTTAAACACTTAAACCCATAAGTTCTTTATTTCTTTAAAGTGAGTCAAATATTTAGTATAGTCTATTGCTTTTCAATTTTACATTTGGAAATTAAAGAGACTAAACAAGAAATTCTTGTGTTGGGGGTTTGTCCATTGTTTATCATGTGGAGTCATTTTCAAACTCATGCCCAAAGGTTGTTAGGTATATGCAATTAATTACTATCAACTACTCTTAGTTTTATAAATATGCCTTATTTGAATTGCCATCTATGTCTAGTCTTGCCATGATTTTGATTCAAACTTCGCATCTTGTATAATCTTGAATCTAAGCCAAAAGTGTGTAACTTGTATACATAGATAATCTATAACACCACTATATGTAAGTGAGAGAAGAATCAAGAATCATATGTTTATTTATGTGATTCCGTTGTTGTCAATAAATTCTTGCGTTTGGTCCACTTGTTTAGTTGATGACCAGTTATGTAGTGGCTGTCAGAGAGGGGCCAAGATAAAAGTAGAGATATAGACACATTTATAAGTGGAGCCACTAAAGAAGGGCTCAAGATTGAATCACATTTATGGCACCTTAACTACTCCTACACACACTATCATTAATGCATACTACTGTTCCTTAGTTTTTGAATATCAAGTTTGGATATATATATATATATATATATATATATATATAGGGAGTGGTTCCCGTGTGAACAACTCTTATGGTGTGAATGTGTGAACACTGCACTTTAAAGACAAACGTATTGCACTTTCAAGGTAAATATACTGCATTTTAATACTGCACTTAAAAACAAATGTACTGCACTTTAAGTATTGCACTTTATAATGCAGTTTGTTTGCCTTTAAAATGCAGTACATTTGTCTTTAAAGTGCAGTGTTCACACGATAAGAGGCTGTTCACATTTGAACCTCCTCATATATATATATATATATATATATATATATATATATATATATATATATATATATTTTCTTAGTTATGATCTTGATCATGCATTACATCTCATATGCATGTTAAAAAAGATAATGATTTGATTGGAGATTCTGAAATATATCTGTAGTAGAGAAGTAAAAGAAGAGAACTTTACTTTCTACACAAAAAAAGGATTAGGAGAGTCTGGTTCTTGATTTAAGTAGAGAAACTTAGTAATGACTAATGAGGATGGTTATGCTGAAACAATTTGATTTGCAGTGAGATTGAGAAAGCAGGGTGGGATGCTGATCTTGTGAATGAGTCTTACCCATGGGTAGAGAACCAGATAGTTCATTGGCCCGATTTCGGGCCGTGGCAGAGAGCTATAAGAGATGGTCTCTTGGAAGTTGGGATTTCACCTTTCAATGGCTTCACCTATGATCACTTATATGGGACCAAAGTTGGTGGCACCATCTTCGACAGGTTCGGCCGTCGCCACACGGCTGCTGAGCTTCTCGCCTCTGCTAATCCGGACAAACTTCGCGTCTTGGTCCAAGCCACGGTCCAGAAGATCGAGTTTGACACAACGGGTAAGTCCGAAAAGACTCGTATAAATAGTGTCAGGGCATGGTTAATGATGATTTTTCATTCTTGGCGTGTGATGGTAGGCAAAAGACCTAAGGCTGTTGGAGTGATTTTCAAAGACGAAAACGGGAAGACACATAAAGCAATTCTGTCGAAGAGGCCGAGGAGCGAAATCATCGTGTCGTCCGGTGCAATAGGCAGCCCTCACTTGCTGCTTTTAAGTGGAATTGGCCCAAAGACACAGCTTGAGAAGTTCAACATTCCTGTTGTTCTTGATAATGATTTTGTGGGGCAGAATATGTCTGATAACCCTCTAAACACGATCTTCGTCCCGTTCAAAACGCCCGTAAATCAATCCCTAATCCAAACTGTGGGAATTACAAAGCAAGGAGTGTATATAGAAGCCAGCAGTGGCTTTGGACAATCAAAAGATAGCATCCATTGTGATCATGGAATTGCTTCTGCTGAGGTTAGTTAAATTGATTACTTTTTCTTGAAATGTGTAAGTTTTTGTAGTTTAAAATGTTTTGATTCATTCTTCTTAACAGATAGGCCAGCTCTCAACCATTCCTCCGAAGCAGAGAACACACGCGGCCATCCACGAATTCAAGAAACGAAAAAGAAACCTCCCACGTGAAGCATTCCAAGGAGGCTTCATCCTCGAGAAGATAGCTAGGCCGCTCTCAACCGGTGAAGTCAAGCTAGCAAACACCAACGTTGACGACAACCCTTCGGTCACCTTCAACTACTTCAGCCATCCAGCTGATGTGGCGCGGTGTGTGGAGGGCATACGTATAGTCAAGAAGCTTGTGAACTCGACCCACTTCAAGAACTACACACAGCTCGATGATGCCGTGGTGGAGAAGCTGCTGAACATGAGCGTCGAAGCTAACTTGAACCTCATACCGAGACACACCAACGACACGAAGTCTCTCGAGCAGTTCTGCAAGGATACTGTGATCACAATCTGGCATTACCATGGAGGCTGCCATGTGGGGAAGGTGGTCACGCCCGATTACAAGGTTATCGGTGTGGATAGGCTACGCGTTGTTGATGGCTCGACTTTCTTCGACTCACCGGGGACTAATCCTCAGGCTACAGTCATGATGTTGGGCAGGTAAGATTGGAATTCTCCTCTCCCTTAGTTACATGAGTTTTCTTTTCTCTAATATTTGTACAAATGCAGGTACATGGGAGTGAAGATTTTGAGAGAGAGACTAGGCAAAGCATCTCAAGTCTGAGGAACAAGTAGAAGAGGGATGAATTGTAATTCTTTTAATCTTATTGTGTAGAGTTGAGAAGTAGCTGATGATGTGAAAACTGTTAATTTGGAGTCTTTTGTCTTGACAGTATCAATTCTCTTGATGCTTCTATGTATTATCTCTTCCTGGTCCATCCACTTGGAGTCTGACTATATGTGTCATATCTCGTCATCGTTTGTGGTCGAAGATCATGAGCTCGTTTATATTTAACCAAATGTGCTTATCTTATCGTTCTAGTTCTAAATTGAAAAGTCTCTGTATCCCACAATTTGGTTATACATATTATTCACTTAAGCAGCTTGACACGTAAGGTGCACAATTTGGGATAGAGAAATCTTTCGATGCTGGAGCTGGTGTTACTCTTAACACTAACACCAAAACCCAGCTTATAACATAGGATTTATTCTATAAACAAAAAATACATTCTTGAAAATATTGATGAAAAATATGTAGAATGAGTGAACTAGTGCTGTAATGAAAACTCATGCTCACTCATGCTGCCTCCGGACAATCCCCTAAGCCTCTGCCAGAACTTCTGCTTTCTCCCCATTTTTAGAGGAGCTGAATTAAACTGCCTCCTAAAAGACTCGGATTCCTGCCCTACAAACCCTGCAGAAGCACTTGCTAAATCCACACCAGATACTGCTACTTTTGAATGAGATTGCTCAAGGGCCTCCATAAGTTCATTGTGCTTGGAGCTCTCCATCTCAATAGAGAAGTCATCATGGCTAACACTCCTCGATACGGGCTCTCTCGTTTCATCGAGCTCGTTGCATACAAGCTTCAAAGCTTGGACTACTTCTCCCATGAAGGGGCGGTGGGAGACATCTGGCTGGACACACATTGATGCTATGGCTGCAACTCTAGCTAAGCTATCTAATGCCACAGTTGACTTTATAGATGGATCTATCATTGCTTCTAGACCTTCTCTTACTGCAAGAAGAGGCCTAGCCCAAGACACAAGATTCTCTTGCCCGGGAGGCTGAGATAGATCCACCGGCTTTCTTCCGGTAAGTAGTTCGAGAAGCACGACTCCGTAGCTGTAGACGTCGCTCTTGACTAGGAGATGGCCGGTCATTGCATACTCTGGAGCTAAGTAACTGAAGAAGGACAAACGGTTAAGTTTTTAGTCTATGTACGAGTGTGTTTAAAAATGCTTATTATCGAGCACTTCTTATTTGCTTTTGCTGAAACTTGAAAATAATCGTTTTTAAGTAAAATCAGGGGGTTTTGGGAATTAATATAAAGAAGCACATATTTGTGAATTCGGAAACTATGGTGCGTTTATAAATTTAAGCAGTTTAACTGCTTAATTTTAGAGAAGCTAATGCAGAAAGCAAGTTTTTGCAAACACTAAAAAACTGTTTATTCGAAAAAAGCTCTTGCAAACACACCCTAAGTAATGAAAAGTGGAAAGAATGAAGAAATTCTTACCCAAAAGTTCCCATGACATGAGTTGAGATGTGTTTGTTTGCTTCATCCATTGCAGCTCTAGCAAGGCCAAAATCAGAGACTTTAGGTGTATAATCATGCTCCAACAAGATGTTGCTTGACTTGAAGTCTCTGTGTATTACACGAGGACTCGAGTCCTCGTGTAAATACGTGAGTCCCCTAGCAGCACCGAGGGCTATTTTCATCCTAGCAGACCAATCAAGAGTACCAATCTCCTTATCAGCTCCTGCACATATAACACCACCAATTAGTCTTTGCATAGAAGATAAAAATTTTATGAGTGTTTGTAGCGAATACGGACCGTGTAAATGGGACTCGACGCTTCCATTGGGGACAAGCTCATAGACAAGGCATCTACAATGATCCTCAGCACAGATGCCTATCAGCTTCACCAAGTTTCTGTGGTGCAGACGGCCAAGCATCTCCACTTCTGCTAGAAACTCGCGGCTGCCTTGCTGATCGCCTCGTTTGAGAACTTTTACGGCCACCTTTCTCCCATCGTCAAGAGTGCCTCCATAAACTAGCCCAAAGCCTCCTTCTCCTAGAATTCTTGAACTGTCAAACTTATCAGTAGCTCTCTCTATATCCTCAAAGGTGAAAACTTTAGTAGTCCCGGTAAATGCCATTAGGCTAGAGCTGAACGATAACGAGGTTGAGCTCGGTCTACTTCTCAAAGTCAGCAATCTACCACCACCTGCCAATACAAAGAAGGAAGTCTGTTTTATTGAAATTTACTAAATGAGTAGTGATTTGTTTTTTTTCTCAAGCTATACCTGATTGTGTGCCTTCAGATGGTATTAGGCTTTCTTGCTGATGACTTCTTCTATCTAGGAAGATGCCGTTTCGCCATTTTGATAGAAATAACAAGATAAATCCCATGCACATTACAAAGGCTGTAACTGATGAAAGGACAATTATAACCACCATGTTTCTGCTAGACTCATTCTTTCTACCTCCCCTAGGCACATCTACTCCCAAAGGCTTTATTGGGCCATCATCATTCCTCCCACCGGGGTAAGGCTGCACGTCGATTGAAGCAGAGCCAGACGGCCATGCTGGCGGAGAAGGCGGTAGGCCTGCAAAATCCTCAATTATGAATTTTCAAGAAGACTCTATCAAGTAAGAAATGTGAAGCTATTATGTTTGTGTACCTGGATAATGAACATATAGAACTTGATAAACACCAAATGTGGAAGAGTTTATTGACAGCTCTTTGTTCCAGAACTTTTTGTAAATTGAAAAGGCATTAGCAGCACTGAATGGCTGAGCTAGAGGTACTAAATTAATGAGCACAGTTGTTTTCTCTTGCTGCTGGTCTGCTGCATCTGCTCCCATAATACGGACTTGGCTTCGATTTAATGGTATCGATGCAGCAATTTCTTCAGCAAGATTAGACACCATAGGGAAAACTTCATAGAGGGAGATGCTGAACAGAAGTTCAACTTGCATTGGCCAAACACAAGCACAGGGTGTTCCGGGGGGCGTGTAGGTTAGTGGCTCGGTGCATGTAACAGATAAACATCCTGCAAGATAATATGTGAATCTTGTTTTCGTATTTAGAAGCTTCTAGAAGGTTGATGAAATAAGTAAAGTAAGCAACAAACCTTGATTAGGAGGTGGAGGTGGTAGTGCCATGGTTGGTAATGGTGGTAGAGGTTTCTTGCCACTCACTGCAGGAGAACTCATTGGAGAAAGAGTAGGCGAACGGCTCGGCCCTTCAGGATAAAGTAAAAAAATCTAGTATTCATATAAAACCATTTTGACATTGAGAGATATGTAACATGAAAATTTGAAACTTACCTCTTAATTGATTGGATGGAATTGCAGGCAAAGGAAGAGGCCCTTTTGGAATCCAGCCCTTTGAAGATGGAGAATGTATATTATGAGGTCCTGCATGAAAAATTAAAAGGAAAATTTGTCAAGCAAACTTCTACCAGCAGAGCCAAAGAAATGAGAATCTAACCTTCCCTTCTGTAAGGAGCACCATGCGGCGCATGATATGGCTCGAGTGAAATGTGGTGGAATTTCTTCCTCGAGTGGTGGTTATGATGGGATGAGACCGGAGATGAAGGCGTAGATCCAAATGGTGATGTAGAAGGTGCAACTGCATTTCAGAAGAGATTTGTTTTTAAAGGTTTAAAGGCTGCAAGTAGGATAAAGATAAGCAAGATGTTTGAAGGTGTAATTTCCCAACATACCCATAGCTGATGGAGGGTGCAGAGGTGGTTGAGCATGAAATGATATGAGATGAGGAACTGCATTATGAAGTTCATCTAATTCATTAACTAAAAGCAACTCAAAATAGAAAGAAGAAGAGTGAAATAAGCTACCATTTTGCAGAAATAGAAACCGGTTTCGGCCTCCATGAAGCCTTAGATCAGGAGCTTCAACTTTGATGGGAAGAAGCCTCTCTATAGATGATGGGAAACTGAGGCCTGCAAAAAGTTGTACATTATCGACTAAGAATGGTTCATCAACTATGCCTTTAGGGACCCCTAAACTGATGTTTCAATGCATTGGGCCAGAATTGAGGATTTGTATCATAATTATATCAGATTCAGTAAAGAGACTTAAAAAGATTCAAGAAAATGCAGATTCTTGCTGAATTTCCTAATCATTTTATAGTAGATACAGAGTGCATTAGTAGATGGAGCTGAAGCTTGATCCCATTCATTAACAAGAAAATGTAACTCTAGAAGGAAATTCAAGATTCTGATCAGAGAGAGAGAGGAGAGAGAGAGAGAGAGAGAGAGAGAGAGAGAGAGAGAGAGAGAGAGAGAGAGAGAGAGAGAGATGAAACCTTTGATCAGTAACACAAAATTCAAGGATAGCCTAATGTGGAGTGTGTTCAGAAGCAAGATTTAGTTACTTCACTAAAGAAGGAAATTTTAATCTAATATGCATATCAGCATAAGAAAAAGAGAAAAATAACAGAGCCCCATTTACCTGCAGATTCTTGAAGCAAGAAAAGGCAGAGAATCACAAAACTCAACTGCAGCTCCATAGTTTACACCTCAAGATTAGTCACCACCAAAGAACTTCCATTTGGATCAAGAAAACATGCTTTCCATAAAGCAAATATAATTGCATAATGAACTGTACTGCATGGCCCTAGCTTAAAGGAAAAACAAACCAACAAGGGGAGGAAAAAAAAATCATCTTGTTCTGCTTCTGCAAATAAATTCTTGCATAGTTTGAGTGCTTGTAGTGAAAATTAAATAGTATCAAAAAAAGAAACTCACTGCTGAAACTGATCAAGAAAAGGGGAAAAAACAGTATAATCTTTTTCACACCACCACTTTTGGGAAAGGGGTTAAAGGCTGATCAAAGAGAAACTGCAGAATCAAGAAGACTAAAAAGGAAAGAGAGAAAAAACTTGTCCTGCTGAAGAAGGAAAAACAAAGATTTAATGACTTATGATAAGTTAGTTGAGACTTTGAAATCCTTGAGCTGTTTAATTTAATGGAGGAAAAGAAGGGAATAAACCCTTATGAATTGGATCAGCAGAATTCAACATTCCAATCAATCCAGTAATACACCACTAGCATAACAGTGACTTGTTTTTGTCAAAGTTTCAACCTAATGGTGGAACATTCTCTCTTTCCTGAGGTGGACTTAGAATTTAGTAATCAAACTGGCAAACCTAACTCAGGCATATTAACTTCTCCCTCCGTCCCATTTGACTTGTCTAGTTTTCCTTTTTGGATTATCCCGCTCGACTTGTCTAGTTTCCAAAAAAGGAAGCCTAATCATTATACAACTTACCACTTTTTTTTTGTGGGGCCTACCTCTTTACACACAATCACACACTCATCTACACACAACCACCCACTCTTCTTAATCTCAGTGACCAAAAGAAACAAGACAAGTGGAATGGGACGGAGGGAGTAGTAATTAATGCCAAGTAGTTGTTCACTCAGGCATTTTCACAAACACTTGTGAGGCATATTAACTAATTAATGCCAAGTAGTTGTTCAGTCAGGCATTTTCACAAACACTTGTTAGAAAGAGATTTGATGGTTTTCTAACAGACAAATCACAATTCACACAACATTTTGTTGGCCCATGCCCATTATTAAGAAATGAATTGCATTTATAGATCCATTAGGATAACAACAATATTTTACTCCATGATTTGGCTTTATCCATTATATGATAAGTACCTACTTTTATTCTGTGTAACTGCTTCTGTTAAAGAAATGAACTTGACGTAAATTTTTTATTTTACAACACACTTTTTTATTGCTCTTATCTTCCTCTTTACCTTTTACTTTTACCTTTTTGATAAGTTACTAGTATCCTATGCTTCTTATAATCTAAAATGTTCCGATGAAATTCGAACTTAATATCTTATGATCACACAATATTACGACTTCACCAGTTAGGTTTTTTATATGGGACCCAATAGATGATGTTAATTGTATAAATTATATATATACAAGTGCGAATTTTTAAAATAAAGAGATAAAGTATACAATATATGGACAAAATAACAATAATTAAAAAAAATAGAAAATTCGGGATTTTGCACGATTGCAGAGGCGAAGGCCTCATTCGGACTTTTGTCATGTGTGCAGAATTTACATGTGTCACTAACAATATTGCCCACTTAAAAATTGCTAGTCATTCTTTAGTCGAATACTAAGTGAAAAAAAAAACAAAAAGTTTAAGAAATGCTCGATCTATATTCTATATTGAAAATTTTAAAGTATTTATTCGATTTTATTATAAAAATGAATAAAAATTAGTTTTCCTGTATTTTTAATTAGGAGACCAAAGAAAACGACCAGCAAAAGATCTATACAAGATAACTTAAAATAACCACATACATAAATGGAATATACAGATACTAAATCTGAACTTCCAAAACAACAAAAAAGCCACACAAAAAACTAAACAACCTTGATTGAACGAATATGACTAGTATTCAACTATTTCTTTTTCTCTAAAAAAAACAAATTTAATTAAAGAATGATCAATGATCCAATCCGATTTTACGTATGTTTACGACAAATAAAAGAAATAATATTAAGCGAACTATATACGACAAACTCAACATATAACGTTAGAATAAATGCACATGTTTGTCATAAGTGTAGTGGTTGATGCACAAATTGTTTCAAATATAGGAGGATGGAAATGGAATGTAGTGAAAATGTGGTAATAGAAATTAGAAACGTTGGTTGGCATTAATTTCTTTGAATGCCCCCACATTTCAACATTAGGTAGGTACGTTTTATTTTATTTATATTAAAAAATTTCCAACCTATTATTACAAAATAATGGGTGGGTGGAATGGTGGATCTGGATTATATCTCTTGTCCTAAATTATTACAGCAAAAATATTGAATCTCCCACTACCAATGTCGGTGACACATTTTTCAATATTCTTTGAATTATTACTGCAAAATCTTGAATTATTTCGTTCAAAAAATAAAGAGAAAAAGAAGAAGAAGTAGTATTAAGAATTGTTTGTCCAATTGGGGTGTCGGTGAAGATTTTTTTTGCTACAATTAATGTGGATTTCCTCGATATATTTAAAAAGAGTAAAACAGTAAATTTTGCAAGAGAGGAATAATTGGAATTTGAGAAAAGACATTTTGGTTTTAGTTGCGGAGAATGTGGAAACTATAATATTCGATTTGTTGGAAGAAAATGTCAATTAAATATTGGACATACGCAATTATGAAAGGTATTAATTATTTTAATATGAACTATTAATTATTTATTTGTTTTTTACTGCATAAATAATTTTTAATATTTGCAAAATCAGCTTTATGTGTTAGCTATTTTAAAATTAACTAACTAAACTATTTAATTAAATATTTTCTTTTAAACATTAATGCATATGCTTTTGGTGCTTAAAACACCATAGTTTTCGAACTACCAAAAATATTTATTTTTTATGTTAATTCCAAAATCTATGTTAAACAAAAATAAATAAAAAACTCTTATAATAAGCATTTTGTTATAAACTAAATAGAATGAGAGAATAATAGAGAGAAAGAGAAAATAGATGTGTATTATTATGAGGGTGGAGACCTCTATTTATAGAGTACAAGATGGGCTCATGGGCTTTTAGGGTTTACATGGTCATCACAATATATGGTAAGTATATAAAATATATTTACAACACTCCCCCTTGATTGACCATTCCTAAAAGAAACGTCGCCTCGTTAAAACCTTGCCAGAAAAACCCATTGGGATAAAAACTGGTCGAAGGAAAAAGAGTACAGCTGCTCCACCTCAATATAGTCATTCTTGATCCTTGAGTCGGCGCATATCGATCTTGTGTATCAACTTCTTGAATGTTGACGTTGGTAATGCATTTGTAAAAGTATCCGCTAGGTTCTCACTTGAGCGAATTTGCTGGATGTTGATGCCGCCACTCCTTTGGAGATCACGTGTTGCATTGGCTCTTTTATGAATCAATCTCAATGACTCATTTACTCGTGTGTTGCATTGGATGCCTCGTTAAAAACCTTGACTAAGAAAACCCTCTGGGGAAAAAACTTAGGAAGGAAAAATACTACAACCATTTGACCTTCAGGGTCTTTGACCTTTAGGAGTCAGTCTAATCTTCAGGATTATTTACAATTTGTTACTCCCCCTCAAGATAACAATCTTCAAGGTTATCTTCAAGGTCTACACTAATATGTGCAACACAAGTTTAATTATCAGTATAGATAATAACATGAAATATGTCAATATATCATTACTCTCATAAATAGACCAATATCATATTTGTCTCGAAAATAACAAAGGATGGTCAATACCATTTCAAATTCTCCAATTGCACATAATTAAGGAACTTATGGTCCTCATCTTTGTTATCTTCTATAGGTCTAAATGAGTCTCTATCCACTTTAAGGGATTGAATCAACCATTAGATAGGCATGTGGATGCAATACAATAAATCTCTTTAAAGACATTTCAGGTAGGTCTACTAGCGTAACTCCATCAGGAAGATGCTCGATCTACAGGTCGAGACAATTATTAGTTCAACCCAAGTATTTTGCTTCGAACTCCGTCTTTAGGCATGAGTTGATTTCATCAAGTACTTTTGTACATAATAATTCACATATCCTCTTCAACGAGAATTTGGAGTGATGTGTTATAATTTTGTATTCCGCGGACTTCTTATCTCTTAGCACCAATAAATCTCTCACGCTTCTGGCGCTAATGAGAATCAATTGATTTATATTTTCTATGAGGAACTTCAGTTCGTTCATGGTGCATATACAACAAGTATATGAGATTTTAATCACTCCTTTTGCACTAAATAATTTGATGAACTTCTGGTTCATAGTGCGTGAATCTAAATAATTAATCCAACGAGATATTTGCGGCATTCAATTTTTATATTTCATATCTCCCCCTAATGCCGACAAGGATGTGAGTTGGATATTAAAATCAACATATCAATGAATAAAATAATCCATAATGATTTGCTCTATGTAAGTCATTAGGACGGAGTATACATATAAGTATTATGCTCTTCAGGAGTTTTAATCAAACTCAAGTCATCATTTATGTACCCTTCTGTCAAGAAATTCTCGTCGTTATGATTATATCATATACGGCTGTACTATTTCAGCCCTTATAATGACTTTTACAGTCTAATTGAAAACTTCTTTTTGACTTACATGCTTTGAGCAAGTTAAATCCTTCAGGGATCTTCATATATATGTCACTATCTAGTGAATCATATTGATAGATATTTACTACATCTATAAGGCGCATAGCAAGCCTTTTGTGACATAAGTTGATTAAGCAAATATAATGGCGTCTATTATAGGAGAGTACAGAATTAATTCCCGGTCTATGAGAGAAAAATTGTGTTACGAGTATTGCCCTATAACTCGTAAATTTTTCATTTCTCTATGTAACAAAGACACATTTATATCCTTCGGGGATATACTTTCCGGATTTTGGAACTACAGGTCCAAATATTTCGGCTTTCTAGGGAATATTAATTCACCTTATATGACTTCGTTTTTCTTTGGCCAATTATTTCAATCTTGACAATCTCTTATAGATCGTCATTGAGGATCCTCTTTTTCATTTCAAGAGTCATATTAAAAGACGAAAATAATGTCGTGCGTCCACGACGATATTTGATCTCTCCAATATTTTGAGATCTCAGTATTTTTAGATGCTTGTAGTTCTTCAGGAACTTCATTTGATTGATTAATCATTTTCGTCATTGTTTGGTTCATATGTTGTGCCCCTTTTCTTAGACACAAAGTTTCTTTTAGAACCAATTGGTCGACCATATTTTTGACGAACTTTTAATGCATTTGCTGTCATATATACTTGTCCTTCAGGGACATGAAATCTTGTTGGGGTTATTTGCAGCAAATGTATGACATTGTCACTTATTTTATATACATACTAAAGCATCAAGAAGTTGATTCGCAATCTTTTGCAAGTGAGTCTTTTGACTTCTTGTTCACATTGATTACTTCTGGAATCCAAATGTGACTAGTTTGTTCTTGTGCTTTTTGTTGGATGTAGATTTCACATTGATTACTTCAGGAATCCCAATGTGACATATGTTCCAACTAATGTTGGAAATGTTGTTTCATCATAATAACTATCTTAATGTGAGACGCGTTTTTATACGTACAAAACTCATTTTGAGGATGGACATGAGCAACTAAATATTTAATCTCAATCCCAAAGTCATATAATATTAAGTCCTCTTCAAGAGGAACTTAGAGTTTAATAAACTCACTAGCTTTATCAAGATAAATCTGCTTGAAGGAATTGAGCTCATTGTTTTTGAACTTGCAGTCTAACAAGTTCTAGATTTCTTCTAGAAATCGAACATTCATGAAAATTAAGAGATTCTTCAGGATCTCTCTGCAGCGCCCATATGAATTTTCAATTATGTTGCGCATCAAAGTTGCTAGCAGATGTCCAAACTTATCATGTCAAAGCATAGAGCTCTTTTGAACTTCCGGTTCATGACATGTTTTATCTCACTTATTTTTATGAATGTGTAATACATTCAAGGTGGTAGTGTGATAACTTTTCTTTTGTTAGCTTCTGGCTAAATGCAAAATAATCACTACCTTCTTATATAATTTCAATATGGTATCCATTGTAATGGATATCCTTCAAAGTTAGTAAGTTTCTTCTAGACTTACTAGAGTAAAGGGCAAACTCAATAATTGATTTTGTATCATTTGATAGAATGATACAAACTCTTCGAGGAGCCTTTAATGATATTCGATGCACTAGATTTTAAAATCTTGCAGTTTAAAAATGCAACTACTCATATCGAGCTTTAGGGAGGACAAACAATTAATATCTTGACGCAATCCTGTTTGGATGCTTCGTTTCATTCTATTATTATCTCCCTATGCCTTTTATTGGCAGATGAGCATCGATATCAAGATTTCATTAATGTAAACTAGACATAAATAATGTTTTTCATTTAGTAATAAACATATATCACTCAAGAAATGAGTTGCTCTTTAAGAGCATTTAATATTCTTCTAGAATATAAAATGATGCTACTTCAGGAGCAAAAGTTGAGGCATTTCCACAAATATGTGATAGTAATGTTAACATCACAATATAGTCATTCTTCAGGAATGTAATTGTGCTACTTTCAGAGCAACAACTTAGTTTTATTCATGATATGTGAAATCAATGAATTGTGAATTTTGAGATCTACCGGATCTCACATTTATTCTTGAAAAGAAATTAAACCACAATCGGATATTGGAAATGCAATTGTCATTCAAAGAGGAGCTTTTGCTACCACTCCATATAATTAGGTAATATTTTAAATTACAACATACCTTTAGATATACATATTGTTCTTTAGGGACATGTAATATTCATCAAGAATATTAATTGTACTACTTCAGGAGCAACAATTAAAGTATGATTATTGTGATATATGATTTCAAAATGACAAGTTTTAGTTGTTCCAAGAACATGTAGAGTTAATTGTGCTACTTCAAGAGCAACAATTAAAGTTATGAACATATAACATTTGTCAAAATTAAAAGCCTGAATTGTTCTTCAAGAACATGTAACATTCTTCAGGAATACAAATTGTGCTACTTCATTAGCACTAATTTTAAACCACTTCAGGCGAAAGACTAATATTTTTCAGAAACTCAATTGCTCTTTAGGAACATATAATGTTCTTTAGGATATAAATTATGCTACTTCGGGAGCAACAACAATAACAATTCAAGAACCAAGATTCGTCCATCAATAAGACATATTATATGAATTGTTCATCAAAAGTACATAATATTCTTCAGGAATATTAATTGTGTCTTTGCTCGGGAGCACCAAATTGAGATTGTATGTATATATAGATATAAATATTATACAGTATGCAGGGGAAAAAACTTAAATATATAGTAAATACATTGATAATATTAATAACTTTTCAAGAGTGTGTAATATTCATCAAGAATATTAAATTGTGTTACCTCTGGAGCAACAATTAAATCACTGAATTTCTCTTTAAGAGCATGTGATATTCTCGGGGAATATGAATTGCTGCTTACGGAGCAACAGTTGTGATTAAAGCATTAAATAAACAAACAAATAAATAAAAACGTACGTAGAAATATTGATTGTAAATGCTCTTCAAGAGCATGTAATTTATTTCAAAACATTGATTGTGCTACTTCTGGAGCAACAATTGAAGTTTAAAATATGGTTTTGAATTGCTCTTCAAGAGCATTAATATTCTTCATGAATATGAATTGTGCTACTTCAAGAGCAACAATTGTTGTTTAACATTAGATAAATAAACAAACAAACGAATAAATAAATAAATAAAAGCGTAGAGTAAATGCTCTTCAAGAGTATGTAATATTCTTTAAGAATATTGATTGTGCTACTTCTGGAGCACGAAATCAAGTTGAAAATATGTTTTTTCAATTGTTCTTCAGGAACATGTCATATTCTTCAAGAATATTAGTATATTGTGCTACTTTTGGAGCGACAATAAAATATAATGATTAACTTGAAGGGTGTACATGATTGAAAACAAGTAATTGATTTACTCTTCCAAATATATACGATAATATAACTATCATTATTATACTAATTTGTATCCGGATTGATGGTTAAAAATAATAATAATAATAATAATAAAGAATTGGTACAAATACTCATTGGAAACGTGCATAGCACTAAAGGAAAACAATTAATAATACAATAAAGAATTGGTACAAATATTACACCATATATATATATATATATATATATATATATATTTAATAATACTCATTGTATACGTGTTGAAGAAACACACACAAAAAAAAAATGATTACCTTCCACAACCGATGATATGATATTCTTTTCTTGTGGAGAGCTCCTTCGTGCTGATAACGTGTTATAAACTAAATAGAATGAGAGAATAATAGAGAGAAAGAGAAAATAGATGTGTATTATTATGAGGGTGGAGACCTCTATTTATAGAGTACAAGATGGGCTCATGGGCTTTTAGGGTTTACATGGTCATCACAATATATGGTAAGTATATAAAATATATTTACAACACATTTGAAAAAACAAAATCTATGTTTGAAAAATGGTTTAATATGCTTATGCATTTAGCACATACATGCGGAACAATAATTGTTTTTTCTATGCATTAGTATGCAGTATGCTTATGCATACGTGTAAATATAAATATTAGATCACGTCTAAATTTATTACAAATCTAAAATTCTCTACAATTATAAATGCGTGAATTTTATACTTTATAATATTATATCATTATAACAATAATTAAATTAAAAAATGTGAAGAGTATTGTAAGTTGAGACCTATGATTATTATTTAATTTATGAACTAGACATATAAAAACAATAATTGATGATATATATGCATAATGTTCAGAGAGAGAGAGAGACCTAGAAGCTGAAAGTGGAAGGACCAAGGATGATTGATATTGGATAGGTTATCTTATCCCAATTTACAGATGGGCTGGTTTTGATTAAGCCCATAATTCTAATCCATATATAAATAGTTATTCTACCAGTCAGCCCATAAGATATAATAGTTTTAACATATTTTTAAAGTGTTCAGAAAAATATTGCTCAATATTTATTATTGGTATTAAAAACTAATGTTTGGGTATTACCAAATTTGTGAAATAGTGTACAATAACCTAATTTGGAAGTTGACCATCAAACCTAATTAATTAGGTTAGGGTCAACATATTAACGTCGTCAAAGACGGCCCTAGTAATACTATAAATATCCATCTAAAACACTCATCGTAATTATGCATTACCTAACAGTTCTTTCACTCTTCTCTCGTCCATATATATTCTTCCAAAACATTCGTCTTCTCTCTCTCTCTCCTAAATAGACTTTCTTTCTCTCTCCTATGCATACACAACACTTACATATATACGCATGCATTAACAGAAAAATAAATTGATAATTCAGAGAGAGAATCAACAAGGAGTAAGATGAAAGGAGGCGCCAACAGCGAATCCAAACCGACATTGCCGGCGAACAAGGCGCAGCTCTACAGCGCCACGCGTCCGACCTACCGCCCGCAGCCGCCTCCGAAGCGCGGCCACCGCCGCGGCTGCTGCTGCTCGTGCTGCCTCTGGACGACTCTCGCGATTCTCCTACTCCTCCTCGTCGGAGCCATAGCCAGCGCGGCGTTCTACGTCATCTACCGGCCCCACCGTCCGTCCTTCACCGTCAAATCTCTCCAGCTTAACAAATTCGTTCTCACCGACACTTCTCTCACCTCGTCGTTCAATTTCTCCATCACCGTCCGCAACCCTAACAAAAAGATCGCCTTCTTCTACGACGCGATTGCGGTGAAATTCCTCTCCGGTGACCTCGACATGGCTCAGGCATCCGTCCCTGGCTTCGTTCACGGGAGGAAGAACAGTACGACGTTGAGAAGCGTCGTTTCGAGTTGGGAAAACCGATTTCCCGACGGCACCGACATTGCGCTGTTGAAATCGAGGTTGAAGAACAACAATCTGCCGCTGAAGATTCAGCTGGAGACCAAAATGAGTGTGAAAATTGGGAAAGTCAAAACGAAGAAGCTTAGAATTAGGATTACTTGCGACGGTATTCAGATTCCGGTCACCACCGGCGGACCAGAGACGTCGGCGAAAAATCTGAACGTGAAATGCAAGGTCAATCCAAGAATCAAGATCATCAAATGGACAGTTTGAGCAGAATTCTTGCAGAAAGTGTGATTTTGTCTTTGGGATTTTTAATTTTAATTTTATTGTATTATTATTTTTTTCGTTCTTGTTTTTCAGTGTGATTTTTTGGTATATGAATGTTGTTAAGAACTTAGGAGGTGATTAGCAATAACATTCTCAAATTTTAATTAGTTTCTAAAAACTGGTATTATTGCTTAATACCCATTTTCGTTTAACAAAACACAAAAATACTCAATCCTTATATTTAATACACAAAATACCCAACTTTATTTACATTATCCTAACTTTTCCAAAAAGTTGACTGACACCAATCATTTTCAGGTGTTTTACTGAATTCGAGACGAATTAATTGAAGAAACAAACAAAAAAACACATGAATTCGATACCAATTAATTCGAAATTTAAATCCCGCTCAAGTCCCGCTCAGTCCCACTCAGTCCCGCTCAATTAAATTCAAATCCCGCTCGAAAATAATGCTGCGAAAACTCGAATCCCGCTCGTACGTGAACAGAATCCCGCTAGAGCCGACAAGCCGTCCCGCTCTAGCCGACAAGTCGTCCCGCTAGAACGACAAGCCGTCCCGCTCGGCAGAATCCCGCGGCGTCAGAATCCCGCTTGGCCGCGCATCGTGCGCCACCCACGTCGCCGAATCCCGCTCGGCCGACACCAAATCCCGCTCGGCGAGCGGGATTATACACGAGCGGGATTCTCCTCCTTCTAATCCCGCTCGTTTCCTCAATTTCCCATTCACCTTTGAAAATTTTTCATCTCCGTCGCCGAATCCCGCTCGAGAAAATAATTTCGTAGTTGAATTCGACTCCAAAACACAAGAATGGCCTACCAGGTTAGTCCCGCTCTAATTCTATAGTCCCGCTCGAATTTCATCCGTTAATTTGGCGCGAATCTTAATTATTTCATGTTCTTGTTTTTTTAATAATTTTTTGAATGTGAGCATGAACTTTGTTTTATTATTTGAATTTAAGCATGGATTATGTTGAATTGGAGTATGATTTTATCATTTTATGTGGAATTTCGTAGCATGAATTTTTGAGTTTCGTAGCATGAATTTTGTTTAATTATTCGAATTTCGTAGCATGAATTTATGTGGAATTTCATAGCATGAGTTTTGTTTAATTATTCGAATTTCGTAGCATGAATTTTTGAGTTTCGTAGCACGAATTTTTTTGAGTTTCGTAGCATGAAAAATATCGAAAAATCTTTCGGCCGAGCAAATCCCGCTCGGCCGAACCGAAATCCCGCTCGTGAGCGGCAAATCTTTCGGTTCGTGAGCGGGAATCCGGTTCGGCCGAGCGGGATTTGCTCGGCCGATTTTTTTTTTTAAAATGGTTAATTTGTATCGTTGCAGCCCGTTTTTAAACGAATTGATCTTCTCGATGCGACTCCGAGGATAGACATAGAGTTTTACCCGAAGATATTTGATATAATTAAAAAAAATTTAGTGTTTTTGAGGACGGTTCTTTAGAAATCGAATTTAGGAATGGGGTTTTCGGTAGCTTTTTGGATTGGATGGTGGGTAGGAATGCGGCAAGAGCCCTCCATATGTTAATGTGTTATGAGATTGAAGCGGCCGGAGATGATTCGGCTATTTGGTTTTCTGTGTCCGGAACGACTACCCGCTTTTCTTGTTTCGATTACGCCCTTGTCACTGGTTTAAAGTTTGGATCTAGCAATTTTGATCCGCATTTTACACGTGATCCCAGTTCGTCGACTGTGTACAAACAGTTAAATAATTGTACACCAATAACGGGGAGAGAATTGTTGTCAAAGTTCGAGAATGGAGAGTTGAGATTGGACGAGTCGGGCTATTTGAAGGTGGCTCATGTTCTAGCCTTAATTTACTTTTTTCTCGGTTATAGCGACACGAAAACAGTCGACACGTGGATTTGGGTATTAGTGGATGATCTACGTGCATTTGACCGATTCCCGTGGGGCTCCTACACTTACGGTGCGTTGAAGCACTATTGTAGTTTTGTTCCGAGAACGGCGGAGCAGACGTCCAAGAAATATCATTTCTATGGACCTGTTTGGGCACTCCAGGTGTGTTTAATGATTTTATTAATTTATTTATTAGAATTATTCATATATATCATGTACTAATCAATATTGATTTCCATTCATTGTAGATTTGGTCCTACGAGACTATTCCCGCATTTTGGAGCGATTTGTCTTTGAGAGGTTGTCTACAACCGAATTTCCTCGTTGGAAGAATTGGTTCTTCAGTGGAGGAAACCAAAAGAAGCTTAACAGTTTCTGGCATCGTCAGGTAAAAATATTAAATTTAAAGTTGATTTTGTTTAATTTTATTGGCAGTTTGTTGTTTCTAATGGTAATTTTATTTAATGTAATTGCAGTTTGTTGTCCGAGATGGTCTCACACCATCCGATGCGGAGACACAAACTTATTATTGGCAGAGTGTCATTAGCGAAGATCGACTCCATGTGTCCTATATTGCGGTTGAGAATCCGTTACATCCGACGATCATAGGGGACCATGGGGTACGAGAGCTATACAAATTCGGACAGCAGACACAGCGTCCGACTAGTTCTAGAGGAACCGGACAGAGGCAACGTCGTTCCACTGAAGGTGGTAAACGGGTCCGAGGTTATGGATCTGGATAATGAGGCGGAGCAGCCGGTGATTCCACCGATGCAGGGTCGACACAGCGTATACGAGCGTGGATGTTATGCTCCGGAGTCGGTGAGGAGCATGCTTGACTATGTCGACCCTGTTTACGGAGATTGCCCGCCTCGTCAGAGCTGGTCCTACGGTGCACAACCCATGCACCCACTTCCTTTCGACGGTGGAAATTGGCGTCAGTATTATCCTCCTATTCAGGAGCGACCTTCAAAGACACCGCCCCGAGATTGGTGCATCGTCTGGAACCCGATACGGGTCGAGCCAACCTTGGAGGAGGACCATAATTGGCTGGATGAATTTTCTGTTGATACAATGTATCAGGTACGGTATAATATTACTTTATTAATTATAATATTTTTTTAACCCGAATTATATTATATAATTTTAGGCTTTGACGGTTCCCCGAATTAACCCGCATGGTGCTCCAACGATAACCGCTCCCATAATATCTAAAAATTATCGGCAGCACCGTTTATCTGGACTATGGTGCTTTACGATTGCTGCGAATTATCCTATCCCCCCGAGTTATTCGCCAACCTCGAGAATCCAAATAAGGAGATGGATCAACAAACCATGAATTTATACATGGCAGCACTGAGGAAGATGAAGAGCCACGGGGGTGTTGATGTGTTGACTACTCCCCACTATCATCACACCGTGATAGTCGATTCACTTTTCTTCGTAAGTAATTACTGATTTTTTTTCTTCGTAGTCAATATTTATATTATGCTTATTAAATAATTACTGATTTTTTTTTCATTTATTTAACAGAACATTCTTTGCGCCGATTGGAATAAATGTATTCCGGATCCGAAATTTGATGTGCACGACAAGGACAACTTCAGCTATGCGTATTTCTGGAAGCCGAATCCAAGTCTCATGGAGTACATTCTCGGTAAAAACTTGACGGAAAATGCACAAAAGTGGTATAGTGCCAAATACGTAAGTATTTAGTTTATTTATTCATATAATAATTAATTCTATTTTTTTGAAGCTGTTATTGCCATGTCTCTGTGTTTATCACTGGGTCACTGTTCGGATTGACCTTGGTAATTGGAGGATTAAAGTGTATGATTCACTTGCGCACAAAACCGATGACATGGCCGAGCACATAGGATTCGGCAATTGAGACCTCTATGGAAGCTAATTGGTCCATTTTTATCGTACGGCAATTACTGGAGCCATAATGACTTTGGATATCAGGATCCTGGATCGCGGTCGCCCATTGTGCAGATTATGCCTCATGAGCTGCAGTTGGTACAAACAGATGATAAGAGTTGTGGACCGATGGCATACATGGTAGTCGAGAGATTCATTTCCACTTACCCGACAATCAAGTGGGGCAACGGACCAGACAATGTAGTTGTGTATCGTTGACTGATGGCTCATAAGATCTTTGACATGTGCTATACGAAGCCGGGTCTATGATGTGTTATACGAAGCCGGATCTTTGACATGTGCTATAGTATCGTCGACTTATTTGCTTTATATTTTTCGTATAACGAAAAATTAAAAAAAAATCTTATACTTCATATTTAATTTATATATTTGTATTTCATTCACTTTTTTTAATGGTTATATTGTATCGTTGCAGCCCGTTTTTACCCGAGGCTAGACATACAGTTTTACCCAAAGATATTTGATATAATTAAAAAAATTATAATTTTGGAGGACGATTTTTAAAACAAATAAAAATTACGAATTAACATAATACAAATTTATAGTTACGAATTCATTGATTAAAATGCTAAAACAAATATAAATTACAATATACTAAAATGCTTCCGACTCTGGTGATTCCGGCACATCCGATCCCGGCACATCCGTTCCCACACCACATATGCTGCATTTTTTCGGACCGCGTGTTCTCCCACTAGATGTACATGCTTCGGCTCCTGAGGGTCGTCTACTATTCTTCGGTCTCCCTGCCTGACGCGTAATTATTGGCGGTAACACGACCATTGAGGTCACATCTTCCGGCACCAGCCAATTACGCATGGGTGCTACCGGATATAGTGTTCCGGCATAAATCATCCTCCAATTCTCAGTCTTGTATGCATCCGACACGAAATCTAGTAGATTTAGTCCGGCAACCCTATAGATAAAAATTTCGTTAATACACAAGTCCGAACAACCCTATGGGACGGAAAAACAATTATACACGATAGCCGCACAAGCATGCGAACACGGGATCTCATCGAGTTGCCACTCACGACATTCACAAGCGTTTCTGCTGATTTGAACTCTCTATTGATATGTTCCGTCGTGAACCTTGAATTTGTCTCCGTTCACTGACACAACAGTGAAACGATGTGAACGATCCTCCGACGGAGCTAACTTTAGCTCTGCAGCAATTGTAAGCGGATTATCTCGTGCCATGGCTTTTGCTCGACGTTAGTCACACCACTGTTCAACCATGTGACCTATTGCATAGGCAACATCATGATACATCTTGATAAGCGTCTGACCATATCGTGTAAGCTTATTCTGAAGATGATAGTAACAAGTGTCATGAGTACGCTTCGGATAAACGGCCTCTACCGCGTTAGCTATGCTCCGGTGTTGATCGGATATGATTATTAAATTGGATGGCATCGTAAATGCTTCTACGAGTCGGGACATGAACCACGCCCAAGAGTAATCGTTCTCAATTGGACCCACACCAAAGGCTAGTGGAAATATATCGGTCGTTGCCGTCTATCGTAGCGGCCCACAAATAACACTCCTTTATTCCTTCCTTTCAAGTGAGTCGCGTCGACCACAATCAGATCTCGGAGGTTAAATACCCACGGGGCACGAGAAACATTAAAAGCAACGAATAATTGTTGGAAACGACCTTCTAAATTGACTTCGAGATCAGTCATTGTACATGGATTCGTTGTTTTCAGTACGTAGAGGTAACTGGGAAGCATCTTGAACGAATCTGAGTGCCCGCCATAAATCATCGCCTCAGCACAATTACGGGCTCGTAGAGCAACACTATAGCTTGCTTGAATGCCGAATTCACTCTGGATAGATGCCATAATTTCTTTCGGTTTTAGGACAGATTTTTTACGGCGCATTCGCCGAGCAACATAAGCAGCTAGCGCCTTTGCACGAATCCTTCTTGGACCAGTCAGTGAAAAATCTCGATTACATGTGTGTTCGGCATGCAAGCAATTTACAACCCACAACACATCTCTGCGAAACGACGCCCGTAGAAAAAATGGGCAGTCACGACTCCGTCTGCATTTATACTCAACCCGACCACTGTCAGAACGAGCCACCCTAAAATCGAGACCTTGTTCCATGTGTCGAAGTGCAACAGCAGCAAACAAATCCGCCTTCTCCCAGAATGTCGCACCTTCACGGAGTGGATAGTCCACAACATGATCCAGATCTCGAACCATAGGTGAATCCGATGCATCGAGAGGAACGAGAGGAAGTAAACCGTCATTTACTTCTTCGGTGCCACCATATATTATTTCGTTGCTTGGAAGGGCACGGTTGTCCGGCATGAGCATAGATATCAGTTGATTCACACCACCTTCACGTCGGATCCATGCCGCAAAGTCGTCAAACGTACATTGATTTAATGCACCTTGGACCTCATCGTTTTCTTCTTCGGATGAAGTATCCAAAATATTTTCTTCATCACTGTCGGATAAAACATGGGTATCCTCTTCGCGAAAAAAGGTTTTCTGTTCGCGAAAATTCTCAGCCCGATTGCTACCACCGCTTGATCTTCAAAATTGAACCTTGAACCAAATTGTTCAACAACATCGGATGTATGATAAGGTTGAGCATTAGAGTGCTCGAGAAATAAAGTCGGCTCGATTTGTGTAGTACAAAGATGAATTAGGTCCATATCGGTCGCGAGAATGGACCTAAGTTTGAGACCATGACGAGAAACGTAGGTGTAATAAATTTCATAATTCGACGAAAGTGAAAAGGGATTAAGATTGTATTGAATGAACTGTCTTAAAATTGGGATACAAAATCTTGTTCCCGGGAATGCGGCACAACTCTAACCTCACCTCCAATATACTCGGACAAATTGTTAAATTGTCCGTTAAAATGAACAATAACATTATACCAACTATCCATTTTTTTTATGAAACGAAGAAGAAAAATTCTACAGAAATAATTTGTAGTTGAAAATCAAAAGAAAGAGGAGTGAGTGTGTTCGATTTTGAACTTCAATCACGGTATTAATAGATAAAATCATGATTTTGAAACGAGCGGGATTAGAAATGTCCGAGCGGGATTCAGTGACCGGGATTCTGCACGAGCTGTCAAGTCAAAAAAGTCGAGCGGGATCGGGCGAGCGGGATTCTGCTCCACGCGAGCGGGATCCTGCGAGCGGGACTGAATCCCGCTCGTCCGCTCGGGTACCTCAAATCCCGCTCGCCGGATCCCGAGAGCAAACAACAAATCCCGCTCTGGTACCTCAAATCCCGCTCGGCGAGCGGGATTTCTGCGCGAGCGGGATTACGTGGCTCGAGCGGGATTCGTACGTGGCCGAGCGCGATTCTTACGTGGCTCGAGCGGGATTCGTACGTGGCTCGTACGTGGCCGAGCGGGATTCGTACGTGGTTCGAGCTGGATTACGTGGCCACGCGGCATCGGCTCGGCATGCCACGTGGCCGAGCGGGATTCTACGTGGCCGAGCGGGATTCGATGTACACGAGCGGGATTATGTCAGTGCGTGAGCGGGATTCGGTGTTAATCATTTGCGCACGAAACGAAGCAAAATAACGGTTTTGTAGGCTGACAAGTCTGAAAAGTGGGGATATTTAAGTAAAGTTGGGTATTTTGTGTATGAAATATAAGGTTTGGGTAAATTTGCCTTTGCGATTTTCGAAATGGGTATTTAAGAATTTCCCCCTTCTAAAAATATGATTTCTTCGAATATTAAACTTTGTTAGTAATTCTTTAATGTTACACCAGAATTAAGAAATCTAAACTTTTTCTGCATGGAGTTGAATTCGTTTACTAAATTAATAATACTCCTCCATCATTTTCTCAATAAACGTTTGAAAAGAAACAATTATTTTTTTTAATCGACGTGCTTAAAAGAAATGAGATAATTTTATTTAATAAAAAAAAGTACTCAGATACTTTTAACATGAAGGAGAGAAGAACCCATAATTAAAAATTAGGAAAAGAAATTTATTATTTCATGAAAAAGGTAAAACTTGCGATTTCAAGTGTGTTGAGATTTGAGAATAATATTTTTTTTCTCCTCAAAATTATACAAGAAAATTGAAAAAAAGCTAAAATTTTACACGATTTAAGGAGCAATCCCCACCTTGGTCCGACCATGAGTCCTGATTAGTAACCAAAATTCAAATATAAATTTGTAAAATAAAAAATACGCACTTACGCACTCTTGCAACTGCAAATAGCAAAATAGATATTTTCCTCAACTCAGTTACAAGGAAATTCCGCAATCGCTAGCACAAGATGTGTAAATCCGTTCATGTGTATCTTACAATTTACAAGCATACCTTGATCCAAGCAGGGGCATTCCCAGTTCTCCTCAGCAGTAGACTTAGCGTCACATTCTAAAATCACCAAAACGACGTCGAGCCAATTACGCTGCTCCCCTTCCTTACAGTGTCGAATGGCCCCCATGCTAGCTGAAGACTTGTATCACCACTTCCCTTCTGGTTGTATCACCAAGCACAATTTACATCCCATCATTCCTAACGGAGCGTTTACGACTGGGGGGGGCGGGCTCCGCTGCTATGGAGGTCGATGGGAAGTGCCTTCTTAGATTTGTCTCATCCAAAAGAATCTTTTGGATGCCGTTTGTAGGTTCAACTTTGTTCCTCCAGCATCTCCACGCCTCTCTTCGACATCTCACCGCCTTTTAACAGAGTGGTGAGGAACCTTGGATACATAGAAGGATAATCCAACTGACCAGGCATATCCTGCACAAACAAAATAAAAAAAAATTAATTCCCAAACTTCACTAGGAAAGCATGAAAAGTGAATTCATACCACATGTAACGTATGCAAATCTACTCATTTGTACCAGAGATTTCATAAAAGCAACAGGATTCGTTTGGTGTGTTCCCGAACTACAATGTTTTAAACACCAAGAACATCTCAATTGATACTTCTAGATTTAAGCAATTTGAACGTTTAACTTTAGAGAAACTACTAACACAAGCAGGCATTGCAAGCATCAAAAAACAAAAAAAAGCAGTTGCAAACATACCCTATTTCGTCAATTGTGTTGCATGTCAATGCACATTAGCATATCACGAAACTGCAAAATGACATGTTGCGGAACAGCTTTACACGGTGCAAATAAATCACAGTTCTAAGAATTCATTAAAATTCAGTCAAGATGGACATGCCAAGGCTGGGACAAAACTAAGGCTCAATAGGCATATATATCAACTTCTTCTGAAAACGGGATAAAGAAGAGAAGACATAAATCATAAAAGGAAGATACGAGGTATATGACACTTGACTTGATCAGTTGTGAAAACTTGAATATACTTGGTTCAACAATAACATGGAACATTTCTCAAATTTCTGCAAATTAACAGAAGGGAGGAACACTTAAATAAAAGCACAATTAGGAGATGAAGTGTCGAACCATCTGCTGAAAGATGCCATAAGGCCCGACATTAGTAATCTGAGGCTCGATTGGTACCTGATAAATGTGCAGGGAAAATCAGATTTTTCAGCAATCATCATAATGAAAAGCAGATAAGTGGATAAGATACCAACCTTCCCCTTTTTACCAGCCATCCCACCATTGCTTGCAGCCTCCTTCCCAGAATTCGTTCTCTTGGAACCCTTGCTAGTATCGATCACTTTAGCAGATGGCACCAGCTGTCCAGATGTGTCGGTGAGATTATTGTCCACACTTGCAACACCTAGGATGGCAAGAGGTGCAGAAATGTTCGGTCTCAGACCATTCTGATCAGAACCGTTTACATTTGTACACTGTTTCAGAGCTTCATTTATGAGAGCCACTGCATTGTTATAACTCTCCTCTGACAACGAACCCTCTTCACCCAATACTATAGCTCTTCGACAGAGGTCATTGTAACGCCGGACCTTAGCTTGCACTTCTTCCAATTTCTCACTAAGCGGGATTCTGCTTGTGGCAGCATTCGTCCATCGTTGCAGTATATACTTAAATGGAATGCTAAAGACACCCGACATTTGGAGAACTACAATACAGTGCCTACAGAGATAGCCTTTGTATTGAAATGAACGACAAGAACAGTAGATGTTTGATTTCAGTTCATTCCATTCCACTAAATAATCTAGATTGTTCTCAAAGTCTTTCACTCCATATATTACAGTGGAACCATCTTCATTTTCTTTTTTCAGATGGCAAGCTGCTGCTCCTAGAACTTCCACTTGGAATTTTCGGAATATCTCATGACTATAAACAAGTAGCAGTTGTTTCTCGAAAGGTGAAGGTGACTTCAGGTCTGGTGTTTCATGCCATGCATCGAAATTTGCTTTAGCCTCCTCCTCATACCTGTCCTCGAGAGTCGATTCATATTTCCCTATAAAATCTTTCAATGAAGTTTCACCATGGATGTATCTGTCCAAAAAAGGGTTCAAGCTTTCAGACCTCAATTCTGCTGACAGCCCAGCAAACGAAACATCCTTCATAAATGCAGGCACCCAGTGTTTCCGATCTTCATATAAGGATTGAAACCATTCATCTTCTTGAAGATTGAACCTTTCAGTCAATTTCCACCATCTTTTTTCAATTTTTTCTTCGCTCCATGATCTATATATGCATTTATTGAATTTTCTGGTGAAAGTTTCCTGCCACATGCTAAGGTAATCAAGCCTTCTCGGCAACCTTTCCAGAATGTGCCACAGATGAAAATAATGATGAGTTTCTGGAAAGACAAGAGGAATAGCTGCTTTGATAGCCTCGTGTTGGTCCGTGAGCAGAAATTTAGGGCTCCGTCCACCCATAGCCAAACACCACGATTGCATCAACCACATAAACGTATATAAAGTCTCATCAGCTATCAATCCACAGCCAAGCAATGTGGGTTGGATATGATGGTTCACTCCGACGAAAAAAACCAAAGGAACTCTATACTTGCTTGTGAAATAGGTTATGTCAAGTGAAACCACATCACCAAAATGAGCGAAATCTTCCACACCCTTGGCATCAACCCAAAACACATTCCTCAGCCGATGCTCTTCGTTGAAGTCTAATGCATAGAAAAACTTTGGATTCTCTTCATGCATGTGGAAACAAAACTCAAGTACAATCTGAGCAGCACCTTCTTCTATGCTCAAAAACCGCCCTCTATCATGCTGACTTCGGATCACATTCTCCATACAAGTTCCCGAAAACTGATAAGCACCATACTGTTTCAATCCAGAAGTGGAAGCTTTCTTCTTCCTAACTTTAGTGTCATTGTTAACAGAATCAGCACTCCTATGACATCTAAAGAAATGCGCTTGATCCGGTAAAAGCTCGTGATTGTGCTCCTTCACAAAGCTATGAATATACCACTTCCTATCCGGCCTACGCTTCACGTGCATGCTAGCTTTACAGCCTATCTTCGGCGAAGGCCTTGGATTAATAGCATCATCCGATTGTTGCTTATTTCCATACCTAATGCACGAAAACTTAGCATCAATGAATTCTTTTGAAGCCCTAGAACGACGGCTGCTCAATTTGGCTGTACCAAATCCTACAGATTTCGCGTATTCTTTATAGTACGCATAAGCTGCATCGTGTGTGTCGAATTCAAGATCATCCCTGGGCTCTAAGTTCGAATTCACTAGCGGACTACTGCTGCTCGCCTCCATCTTCTTAATTGAGACTAGATAACGAAAAACAATTAAATTTCTCAAACAAGAGAGGCAACAAATCTTAAGCTTCGGATGATTAACATCAAATCTCCCTAGAATTAAAGCTTAACAGAAACATTAAAAAAAAACATTGAAAGAAGCCGATTAAAGCCCAACAATAGACATCCACAAACAAGAAGAAATTCGAATTTCAGAAAGGAGAATTATTACCTTGAATGGGCTAAAATTGGTTTCAAACTTTCAATAGCTCGCGAGCAGATTTTCACAGGTTTAGCGAGGAGCACCGTTTGATGCATACACATAAAAAATCGAATTTTTAGGCATAAAATGGTGAAATAAATTGAAGGGTCAGAAGATTTTCAATTTCACGAAACTAACTTCTGAGAATTTCTGCGGGCAATTATGATTTTAATTAACCCTATTTTCTTGGTATTCTTATTTAGACCCCTTGATTCTCGGGTACCTCGTTTTGTGCCCGGGATACTAATTTTTACACCATATTTACTCCTAAAATGATGAATAACTGAATATCAGTTTTTCATAATAATTTTTAAAATTAATCGTTACACATAGTTATTAATTTTTTTGTACTACTAAATAATTAATTAAATATACATACATCATCATTTTATTACAAATAATAAATAACTTCAAAAAATATACTTAGGGGTACCGAACCGAAAAGGTCGGTATTGGGATACCGAAATACCGTTTTTCGGGATTCGATATCGGTATCGATATTTCATTTCACAGTTAACCGGGATTTGGGATATACTGATACCGAATTCGGTATTAACCGAAATACCGACTAAAAAAACAAAAACTAAGGTCTGTGCTAGGCCAGCGGTGGAGCCTTCCTTCCCTAGAGACAGGTTAACTTAGCGGACTGAGGATTGTCGTGGCAGAGGAAGGGGGAGCAGGAGAACATAGTTGATCCTTTTCTTGTGGGGAAGATCAACCCCAACTCATTGAGGAAGTTCGGGAGACGGTGGACAAGTGTTTGCAGGAGAGTGGAGGTGATAGGTCTCACATGGTTGATGTGTTGTGGGACTTGCAGTACTGTCTGCAGCTTCACCATTCAGCTGTGCCCAGACAGCCATACGAGGATAGCACCACGGAGGTGTCGTGGGTTTTGCCGATGCATCTTGTGCAACGCATGCCTTCTCTCCTTGATTTTACAAGGAGATATACCGAATTCCGAATTCGGTATTAACCGAAATACCGAAAAAAAAAATTGGAGATAATTTTCGGATTTTTTTTTTTAAATTAGGGGATTTTCGGGATTACCGAATCTCAATACCGAAATCCCGTCCCGAATTCCGAAATACCGAAGCCCGAAATGGGATCGGTATCGGTATGAGAATTATGCTATTTTCAGGATCGGGATCCCGAAATTCGGTATTGGGATTCCCGTCCCGATCGACACCCCTAAATATACTAATGAAATTTGAATATGTAAATGATGACAAATGTATGTGTGTATCACTTTTGTATACCCTTATTTGTATCAGACTATAAGGGTATTGACATATGGTAAACATGATCCACTTGTCATATGTCAATACACTTATGGTGTAGTACACACAATGTGTACTTTTCAATTAAATTAGTACCCCTTTGACCCACATGAAACATCTTGTATTCTATTTTTAAATTGTCTCGCACAAATGTCTTGTTTCATAAAAAAGAAATAAATTTATATCATAAAAATTATCTTTTGTGGGCTCTATTTACACCACTCTCTCTCTTAACACAAAAAGTCAAATGCATAAATTAACGCACTAAAAAGAAACAAGACGTTTCATTCGGGATGTAAGGAGTATATTATATTGTACTAATATGATCATAACTTCAAGAGAGATCGGATAATCGGATGCATGCATGACTGGTGCCTAGTGGCACTGGGAAGCCAAAATAATTGAGTTTCCAACAATTTATTATTCATTCTCATATTCCAAGTACACATAAGACTAGTTATGATATCTAGAATTGAATTTTGAAATTGTACTCTTTTAATTTTTGGTAAATTGACAAATTTAGTTCTCGGACTTTTCGATTTTGCGATATTTGTCTTGATTTTTTTCTTTTCCTCAAACTACTTGTTCTTACGATTTTAGTTCAACCGTTAACTTTTTTTGTCAAATCGGTCGTTAATCAAATTTTTATTAAATAAATAAAATGGTAAATTTGAGATATTTATTAAATTCCATCTTCTCGCCGGTTGTTATTTTCTATCTCTTTTGCCGCTATCCCAACAAAGAACCCTACCGCTGATTTCAACAACTTTTCACAAAAAAAAAATTCAATCCGGATAAAAACATGCGGAATTAACAACAAAAGTAAGAGTAGAAAGATCAACCCAAACATTGGATTTTAATATTATCAATTGCTTTAAAGACTAGAAACAAAACGGACGTACATGTTATCATAATGAACAAAAAAGATTAAAAGGAACCGAGTAAACCAACAAATTCAACTCAAACACATGTTAACAAAATAAAACAAGAAATTTAAAAGAAATCGAGTCAACCAACAAATTCAAACACTTTATATATGCTTAGTGGGCAATGTACTGCAGCAAATATTAAATTGGGCTGGGAATCTGGGGTGGGCTAGGGTAAGTTAGAATTCTTTAGGCTTGGGGTATTTATGGACTCTCTAGCACAGAGTTGCACTGGGCTTGAGTCCAGTCGAGCTCACCGGTGGCTCCGGCCTGCGTTTTGTATGATGCAAAATTTCAGCATCTATGATTGGTTTTAATCATGTGTTCATGAGCTTATCAGATAGATGTTGTTTTGTCCCCATGAAATGATGTAGTGGTGAAGGTGGAAGGCCCGAGACCGATAGATCATAGATTAAATTCCCACTAACACCACTATATAATTTTTCTGTCACTCTGTCACATTAAGGGAGTGATGCAGGATTAGATAAGTGATTGTAGGGCTCGCTTCCTTTCCGTGCGATTGAATGAGCGAAAAAGAATTTGATTTATGCTTCTTTATAAATTTATTTATTTCTCAAAACGAAATTGCTCGTATTGTTTATCATGTTACAAATATTACGAGCCATATAACGAGCAGCTCTATATCCGATACTAAATCTGCATCATACATCTTTGTTGGTGCGGACATTAATTAACGACCGTGTTACATTTTTGTTATATCGCAAGTAATTATTAGTATTCTACTTATAAACTTTATTTTTCTTAAAGAAGCATCTTCCTATACTTGTATAGACTGTAAATTTCATTATCATAATCTGGTTTATAATATAATATACTCCCTACATTTCATTAAAAACGCCCCCTTTCTTTTCGGGATGGAGATCAAGAAAGTAGTATTGCATGATGTATATTGTTTGATTTTTAGATAATTGATTTATGTACACACATTATTTGCTTGTTTTAGAGAGTGGACATTTTTATCGGGACAATCCAATTAAGAAATGAGGGCACTTAAAATGAGACTGAGGGAATAAATTTTATTAAATGTCATAGACACTTAAAACAGTATTGCTCATATTTTTGTAAAGTCAAATAAAACCATACATATATATTTTGTTATATCACAGATAATTATTAGTATTCTACTTATAAACTTATTTTTCGTAAAGCGGCATCTTTCTGTACTTGTATAGATTGTAAATTTCATTATCGTAATCTGGTTTATAATATAATCTATTTTTTATTAAATGTCAAACACTTAAATAGTACTACCTTCGTCCCGCTATTTCTGGCACACTTTCCCGAAATGGACGTCCCGTTATTTCTGACAAACTTCCTAATTTGGAAATAACTATCATCTCTTTCATATTTTACCATCTTATCTCTCCTACTTTACCATCTACTCTCACTCATATTCTCTCTCATACTTTATCATCTACACATATATCATTCTTAATCATCTACTTTCTTAATTTCCGTGTCCAAGTGAAGTGTGCCGAAAATAGCGGGACGGAGGTAGTACTACTCATCTTTCTGTAAAGTCAAATAAAAACATACATATATATGATAGGGCACAACTCACAAAAGAACCAATTATGATATTGTGACCCTTACTGAAATATATATTGAATAAACTCGGGACTTATGTAAAACTCTACAAATTAACTACATAAAAGAGGCAAATTATACTAAGATAGATTCATACATAACAGGCTAGTGTATGAATCATTATAAAATCGTCCCAAGTGGAACAATGCTAAATTCTCTAATTTAAAAATGAAATGGAAATTTAATGAAACAAATAACTGTCAGTCTTTAATTTTGTAAGTTATAATTTTTTAACAGCTAGATGAAATGAGGATTAAGATAATGTCTCATAATAATATACTACTAATCACTCTTTTATTGGAACAAAATGATGTAAATTTTGGCTATGATGCTGCTAAAGGTTTGTGTATGGAATTGGATGATTCTATTGAAACTAAAAGAAATAAAATTTGATTAAATCTTCCACCCTATCCATTTATCTAAATTTTGCCTTTTCTTGATTCTATTGATTTCTTTGTCCATGATGATGATTTACACGAGCTTACTAGTCCACTCATTCTGTGCTCTCTTAAATAGGTCAGTATGTTGGCATTACAGTTATTAGAACAGCTTTACAAGATGCTGCTCTCTAGCTAACTAGTAGTAACTAACTATTAGTCTGTCATCTCTTTCTCCCCTATTCTAACCCTCCGTGCTTTCCTAATCAACTCACTGTCTCGTTGCTGCTGACCACAACCACTTAAAAAACCACGTGCCGAATATGGTTGCCATGTAATATACCTAAAGGTACAAAATTCGTCTACAAAATATGCTGCATTTTATCTATACATTACTGGTTGTGTGTTGTATTTTATAGATCACAGTTTGTGATGCTGAAGAATGTGGTTGCAGCCTTTAGATCATGGTGATCTTGAACATACGACAAACACTCGTCGTCTTCCTTGATCGCGTCTCTCTCCTCTGCCGAGTTCGTGATATCTCTGCATGCAGTATCACAGTGAGATTGGTTAATGCATGATACCGCTTATAGTGATTTGATATCTGTAGATGGAAAAAACCAACCTTGGTATGATGTTTCCTTCGGAATCGAACCCGAATTCTTCCTCCCTCACGTCGTCGCACACCAGATGATCGAGGATCGGTTTGATGTCGTGGGGGAAAGAAGACGACGTGGACTCTGCATGTGCATGGCCGTCTCCGGCCATGCAACCCCAAGAGTTCAAATCCTCCGTCGGCGCCACCTCCTCCGCCTCATACTGCTCCCTCCATCTCTCATTGTAGGAGTCTCCGCCTTCCTGCGGCGGGGCCACCTCCTGCTGCTGGGCGGCGGCCCGGCAGAGGGCGAGGTGGTGGAGCACGATCTCGAGCTCCGCCTTGGCGAGGTTGATCTGGTTCTCGTAGTCTCGTATGATGTGGAAGCAGCCTCCGACCGGGTCGGCGGCCCGGGCGTCGGACTGGAAGATGATGGTGCGCATGGCGTGGTCCTTCTCCGGCTGCTTGAGGTTGCCGACGATCTTGACGATGTTGCTGACGCCGAAGAGGCGGTGGGCGTTCAGGAACTGCTGGTGGCGGTCGTGGGGGAAGTAGGGGGCGAGGATGCAGTCGGAGGCGCACTTCCGGCGCTGGTACTTGCAGGCGGCGCAGGCTTGGGTGGTGGAGCCGTGGCTGCGCGGCTGAGGGACGGCGGGGGTGGGTTTGTTCTTGGTGGGGATTGGTTTGGGGTGGTTGTTTTTGTTGGTGGGGAGAATGGTGGTGGGGGATTGCATGGCTTGATTATATGGTGGTTTAATGTGTGAGGCTGCGGCTCCGGCGGGGAGGGAGATGGGGGAGGCGAGTTTATGTTTCTTGATTGAATTGTGGCTTTGTTTTTGGTCTCTCTCCCATGTTTTCTCATCAAGAATGGGAAGAGGGAAATGGAGGGTTGAGAGAGATTAAAGGAGAGAGAGACAATTGTAACTTTGTAATATTCTTTTGGATGAAATTGTTTCTAAGCTATAGTTCACTCGGAATTCTCCATATTCAAAATTTTGTTCATGTTAGAACTTAATATGATCATATAATTAAAAAAAATTAAAAGAATGCAATAAAAAAACACACGATTTATTCACTGAGTTCTCAGTACCGATTCTCTCTGTGACACTACCAAAGAACAAAGAATGTGTTATACTAATTGGACTCAAACTTTATAACCCAACAATCTTCGGTACACACCAGTCCCTCTAAGCCAAAAAGTACGTAGACTCCCCGTAGTGGCGGAACTAGAGCTATGAAGTTGGGGGTTGGTCGACCCACCCGACCCCCCTCTAGTTCCGCCCCAGACTCCACGACCCAACAATTCCCATTGACATAAACATTTGAATTTCTCAAACCTCATAATTTATAGATTAAAAACTAAGAGTATGGGCAAGATCATATGGTATCATCATCTAATGGAAATAGATTGGAGGCGCCACTAAATATACGCAGCTCATCAATCACATGAAGATTCGTTGAATCTCACGTCAAGAAATGTATGACAAGCAGAGATCAAATACAAGAGAAGAACTCATATCTGAGAACTGATGATGAGCTCCTCGAGCGAATTTCTATACTTTGAAGTGAGATCCCTGAAAACAACCAACAAAAAGACGATCCGAACTCATAAACAAAAGCACTAGTGATTGGGACTTGCGAGTAGTATATGTTTACCTTCTTTCAACCAGAAGGTTCTCAGTTTCCTCTAGTCTGCACTTCTGTTCTCCGACAATCTGTCAACGACAATGGTAATCCACAAGGCTGAATTGTAAGTAATAGTTTCTAAGGCTATGGATTTTTCTTCTACCATTAGCCGACGTCACATAGTCCCAGAAATGTTCTCAGCAACCCGTGTTATTATTATTATATAGCATTTTGTATAAAGAAACTCGAAACTAAAATCTTGTATATAGTAACAGTTTGAACATACTCATTCAACAAATCAAGGCTAAGGGCAGACAATTATTTCAATGTAGCTTTGTTCTCATCCACAGAATATGAAAATGATCTTTAACATAACAGATACACAAATCCAACTTACAGTAGATTTGGCTTTAATCGTTCCGTTCCGGCAATGGAGTTCAACAACTGCTGGCACTTCTCAAACTGTTGGTTCAAATCCCCAACCTTCATCATAAACACATACACACCGATTCTTACAAACATTACCACAGAAAAGCAGCTTCCACTCAGCAACAAAAACGCATATACTGATATCAGATCATTACTTTTCCAAATATACTAAAATGCTAACCAACAAAAAAACACACAAGCGACATTCTTCACAAAAACTCGAAAACAAGAAGCTAATCGGTAAAGAAACCAAATTAGTATAGTAGCTCAAAATCTATGCTGCATTTTTTGCAAATCATGCACAATTATGATCGAATGATACAGTAAATCTTCAAAATCCAGCTGAAAAAGCTAGTGAATTATAGGAACAGAATCAAAATTTAACTAACCAGAGCGTCAGTATGTTGATCCCTTGTCCCGTTCTCAGTTGCATTAGATAAATTCTCCACCAGCTACATAACATAGAAGAAAAAATCATAAGAGGGGAAAAAACCAAATCAAACCCTAAATAAATATAAGAATGGTAATTGATTCGGAGAAATTGGAGAAATACATGGAGAAGGTCAAAGTGAGAGGCGAGAGTTTGGCTCTGCTGTTGCTGCGGCGGCGTTTGTTGTTGCTGGAAACGCAGCGGCGGCGGCGGCTGCTGATACTGCTGTTGATTGAAATGCTGAGGTTGGATGAATATATTGTCCTGATTGGATGGAGTAGCGGGATTACTGTGGGACTGGACGTTGGGGATCAATGCCCAGTTTCCTCCCCCAAAATGCTCCATTTTTTCTTAGCTTCCTCTGTTTCTTTGCAGAAGCATTAGACAACGCAACAAATGTGAAAACGACGTCGTTCGTCTCCATATCGGCCCAATATTGGCCTGCGTCTTTTAAGCTATGTTCTCGTAACCGGCCCGATGATCGATTCGGAAAACATAAATTTCCTTGGTTCAACCGGTCGAACCGATTAAACCGCTGAGTCAACCCGAGGAATGCATGACTGAAGGGTGCGTGTAATAGTTCAAATGAATTTTAGTTATGAAAATTTAATAGAAATGTTATTGAGCCTAATGGCTGGAGTATGCAAAAGATCCTTAGAGGGAGGGTTCGATACTCAGATTAGAAGAAACTTATAGTGAGCAGCATATCTTAAGTATTCGTTTTTACGCAGCCATTCAGAACTCAAATGGAAATATTCAAATTGACATGTCCTCTATTGTCATATCAACTCGCCACTTTACACAATCATATATACTTTGCATTTTGCTAACCGAAACTCATAATTAAGGGATTGGTCCGGTTCGATTTTTTATAAATTTTAGGAAACAAATTAAATACATAAAATTGTTGCGGTTCGGTTCGAAGTCTATTTAAGTATCGGAATCGAACCGAACCGCTTACACATAGTTTGGTTAGGTTTGGATCAATCCAACTTAAAAAAAAATCTTAAATAATGAAATAACTCATAGAGATGTTAGTCGTCCCGAACTCATAAATATTGTGCAGCTATTCTTTTTTCTTTCCTTGTGTAGATTAGAATTAATCTTATCTTAAATCTAATATCTAAATTTATTCATATTCTCGTATAAGAAAGAGAGACATGAAATAAAAATAAAATAGATAAGATACTGTTTCGGCTCGATTCGAACCACTCAAAAATTCTTGGAGCCGCAAACTAAACCCAATTGTAAACGGTTCCTAAAAAAATTAAATCGAATCAAACCGAACCACGTTTTCGGTTTGGTTCGATTCGGTCCAATCAGTTTTGCGGTTCGGAGCAAAACCACTTACTCCCCCTACTCACAATTGTTATTTTAGGTGCTTGCAAGGTAAATCTTATCTATGCCTAATAATTCATAAACTATACGAAAGGTATAAATTGTACTACATTAATTATGTGTGGCGGACTCGATTTAAGAGTGTGAACTCGACCATGTGAAAGTGAAAAGGGTACAGAATACAACACAAGGAAGATTAATAGTCCGTGACGAAGCAGTGATAATGAAAGCAGCAGGAGAAGATAATGATTTGTTGGGAACAGAAAGGAGAATGATGAATTGTGAAGCACTAGCAAGGAGTACTTTACCATTTTCAACACCTCTTTTTTTTCACCAAAAAAAGGTGGGACTAGTCGACATATAAGCCAGGTCAAGTGTTAGCATCATTAGCAACAAAAGGGAACCAATCATTCATTAATTTATCCACAATCATACACATACTTGAAAATTAATTTCTAACATTGCGTACTCCTTTCATTATTTATATATCATGTGCATCGTGAATCAAGGGTCTACGGGACCAAGTTTACAATTTTGAATCACGGAGGGGATCTCTAAGAGTTTTCCTCTTTTAGAGGAGCCATATCTATGTTTTATAACATAAATAATATTTTGTCACCAACCATTTTCCCCTCATATTAAGATAAAAACAAAATTTCATAATATTCTTATTTTTTATTTTTATTTTTATAAATTAAAAATAAATTATCTTATATAATTAATTTAAACATAACCATACATTTATTATAAATATAGTAATTAAAATTCTACATTTAAATAACTTAAATAAGAAATATAGGTTATATGTCAATATCTAATTATCCAAAGATGAATATTCATCCCACAATAGATTGTTGTTGGAATTGAACGAGACTCTTCCAAGTCTTGAAAATTCTGTTTGTTTCCATTAAAATTATACATTAAAAAAATTAAAAAATACTATATTTAATTAGATATGAGAGAGATAGTAGTGAGGGTTGGAGAGTTTTTTTATTTTTTATTTAAAAAAATATAAAAAAATATAAAAAAATATTTAATTATATACATTAAAAAAATTAAAAAAATATATGAAGAAATCCTCCAGGGGAGAAAATTGGCTCTGCAAAATAGGGGACAGTAGTGAGGGTTGGAGAGTTTTTTTATTTTTTGCTGAAATTCTCTATTATAGGGGCCCATTAGAGATGGGAAAATACATAATGATATACAAACGTCTTGCTAAATCCGTCCTTGATCATGTGCATATCAACTTAATATAATGTCAATGTATATAGAAACTCGACGTCAATTTTCAATCAAATGTGTTTGTATGTATGCCGAGTATATTTAGAGGACCCTGATGATCAGATTGTGTACTTGCCTCGATTTTATTTTCTATAATTCAATTTTTTTTCTTTTTCGTGTCTTTAAGCTTGAAGATTTAAACTCATATCTAATTGCATATTGTTCCTAATTCTGAGTTCTGAAATTGTCTACGTATGTATTTACATTTTTTTAATGAAATATGATTTGAAAATAGAGAGGTGGCTATGAAAATGGTGGTATAGGGGTGATGGATTAGTTTATAGTGACAATACAATGGGCCTAGGCTAGGCGTGTCACTTTCACTCTAACTAAGCTTTCTCCCACCTACTACATTTTGCATGTGAACTTTTTTCAGTTACAAAACTATAATTTCAATATTATATTCTTCTTAATAACCAATTGGCTCTATCTTACTTTCAATTTTGCTATTGTCATCAGCAATATGCTTTCATAAGTTTTATATGATTTCAGTTTCTATGTGACAACACTCCTCCAATCCACAAAGAAGTCAAACAAACTTGTAAACTTATAAGAGAGAGAGAGAGAGAGAGAGAGAGTTTTCATATAAAATGAGGTACAAACGTATGACTACGTGCATGAGTCCCACTTAATATTTATGATACTTAAAGATTCAATTTTTTTTAAATTTGATTCGATTATACATAAGGTATGCAGGTGTACTAGACAACAAATAAAATAAAATAATTGCAGAAAAGGACAGCTTTCATCAGAAGGCAATCTTGGGATTGACTCCCTCTTGTACCCATAATCCGAGTCAAACAGCATCTCTCCTTTCTCATCACATCTGCAAACTCCCAACAAATATACAATCAAATGTTTTCATCTTTCACATTTCAAGAATCTTTTTCCCTCATCAAAGAATCCTATGTTTTTGTACTTCAATAGTATTATTTCATGTATATCCCCCTGCCCTCTCTCTCTCTCCAAATTTAGATCTTTATTTCTTCAAGGTGCATGCCATGTTAAGAGGCGTATAGGAGTAACATCTTTTTCAGACAGTAAATCACTTACATTAAATAATATATATACACACATGTATGTACATGTCACCATCCAAAAATGGGCTGATTCACTTTCATAGAAATGCCATTTAAGTTTTCCAATATCACACAATCAATTTAGGAAGGAGTGCAAGAAAAGATGGATTCAATTATGTATGGTCGAAGCATTCACTTCTAATCATAGGCAGAATTCAATTCATGTTCTACATTTATTGCACTTCATCAAGACACCATTAATTAATAAAAACAAGAAATTGAGATGCATCTCAACTAGGGTTTCATCAAGATTCAGTTTTTAACATAAATTTCTCCTCTTCAACAAGATTGACTAATGAAATTAAACCATAGATACACCGAACAAGGTCAAGATTCTAAACCCAAAAAAGATTTTTAAAAGATTCTTGAAAAAAGATTCAATCTTGCCAAGATCTATTTTGATTCTGATGCTCATTACAAGAATTATCATCCATGCAGTTGCTTAAACCTGCAAAGCTTAGAATGTCGCTTTGAGAGAGCGGCCGTAATCCTAGGAAGTCTCTAGTCATGCCATCATCATTGCCGCCATTGGAGGAGTTGTTCAAGATTCCGGCAAAGGATAAATCTTGATCGAAGGTTGACTCTTGATGATGATGAAATCCCGGGTTGTTGACCATCATATCGTGGAGGAGGGAGGAAGAGGAAGGGTTGGTGGTGCAGGTAGACCCACCGCCTGCGATCGCAGCAGCAGCTTTATTCCCGAATGGAGCCAAGCCATTGATGAACTGGTCACGTGAGGACAACTTTAGACGGAAACCAGCTGTTCCGGATTCACCAGCAGACACGTGAGTATGGTGGGCCCCGCTGCTAAACACACCAGCTGGTGATGGACGACTGCTGCTGCTGCTTTTGGCGCCCATCTCTGCTGCTCTCTGCAGCAGTGCAGTGGCCGAGATGTGTGGTGGTGGTGGGTGGTGGAATGAGGGGAGGGTGGTGGGCCCCATGCTTGTGGTGGTGGGATTAGGGTTAGGGATTGGATTTGGATAATGATGATTGGATTGGTTTTGTTGGAAATCTTGAAAGATTGGTGATGGGTTTGTGAAGTCAATGGGTGGTGGTGGTGCATGTGGTGGACCAAGGGTTGGTGGGGAGGCTAGCCATGGTGGCCTTAGGGTGAAGCTTTGCTTCTCTTTCTTGATTGGAAATGGGAATTCTTGATTTGCATTGTTGCTGAAATGGGATTGGATTTGCTGGAGATTTATGTGATGGGAAGTTGAATCTGCAGAATTTGGGATTGGGATTGTGGTGGATTTTGCACTTTCTTCTGCTAGAGCATCACAGAAGGCTCTGTGTGTGATGAAACTGTCTCTCCTGATGAGAGAGAGAGTGCATGTAAGAAACAAGAATATAAAACACAGTCACAGTAAAAAAAGAATAGTGTTTTTAATTTCTGACTCTACAGTCAGTGATATGGGGATTGATGAATTTTTATATCATGGGATGATTAAAGAAATCAAATAAACAAGCATGTCCTAATCAAATGACTCACCCTCAAGTTTGAAATTTGAAAAACCCATCAAAGATTAGACCCCAAAAACGGAAATTAAATCACAAGAAAGTCATTTCACATTTTCATCCCCACCACATGACACTAAAAATGAACAATCAAAGAACTGAAAATCAAATTCTCAATCCACCATGCTGGCTCCTAGTCATCATGTCTCAATAATGCTTGATGGGCTGTCTCGAATTTTCAAGATTCCAATACTATAGCTCTCCTATTTTGTCACCAACAATAATCAAAATCTTGAAATTTTTATAAATCAATTTAATTTACCTTGAAAAAAGGGTGCCACAGTCACATCTGTACTCCCTAGTGCCACATGTTTTGGAGTGTGCTTTCCAATCCGATTGAACTGCATACTTCTTCGAGCACTTCTCACATTTCCATTTCTTCTCACCATGTTTTCTGCAAAAGTGTTTCTTGATTCCGGTGAGATCTCCCAACGCTCTTGATGGGTCGTGGTGAACACATGTTGTCTCCGGGCAGACATAAACCTTTTTTCTTATTTCTTTGCTGTTTCTCTGCTTCAGCTTCCATGGTAGATTATGCCCTCTTCTATGAAGCTGCAGATTCTGGTCTCTCTGAAACCCTTTGTTGCAGATTTGACATACAAATCTGTTTGTCGCCATGAGGGTTTTTGGAGAAAGAGCGATTACTTCTGAACCTGGGTCTGTCAAAAAAAAAAAAATTCAAGATTCGATTTTTAGTTGAGATTTATGGTTTCTTGAAGATTTGGTGATATGGGTTTTTGATTTTTAGCAAAAAAATTCGATTTGATTTTTACCTGGGTGGCCTGGCTGGCTTCTCTTTTTCTTTGCGGCCGGAGGTTTTGCCGCCGTGTACGGCGGCGGATACATCTCGCCGCCGCCTTTATCGTTGGTGGAGGAGACGCTGGCTTCGTTGGAAGCAGATGTGGTGAGATTGGACATGTTTTCATCTTGGATTGCTGGGAATTTCATCATCTTGGGAGATGTGCTTGGCAGCGGCTGCAATCTTGATAGGAGAGAGAATATATCTTGATGAGCGAGAGTTGAATCTATATGTAAAAGTGTTGACACAGATCTTTAACTACGTTATTGGGAATAAGACAGGAATTTTTAAGATCTGAAGACAAACAAAAAATACTGACCTAGAAAAAAGGCTAAAGTAGGTGAAAAAATGGACAAAGAAAGTGTATGCTCAAAGGTTTTTGTTTCTTGTTTGAACTGAAAACCTTCAAACTGCCTCTTCTTGGTTATGGCTTCTTCTTCTTCCCCTTTGGCTTCACCCCACGAGACAACTTTTTTGTTTCAAGAAGAGAGAGAGAGAGAGAGGTTGCAGGTTTCAATGGGGGGTTTTCTTGCTAAAATCAAGAAAAACCAATTATAGGCATGCATGTAAGAACAAAAGAAGAGGAAGACCGTCTTCTTCTACAACTACAAACAAGCACTTTCTCTCTCCTCGTCTCTCTTTTTCTGTGTGGGTTTTGATGAGAGAGAAGCAGAGAGGATGTGGATGAGAAAGAAAGAAAGGCTACTAGTCTTCTCTGATTAAAAAAAACACCATCACCTCAAAAAAACCACATCTCTACGGCTAAGTCTGACGTGCACTTTCTGTCTACTTTTGTTTTCTTCTCCAAAACCCATAAAAATGTGGTAATATATCAATCTACCCTATTTGATTATTACAATTAAAAAATTATTCATGCATTTAAAAACTATCCACTATATACCTAAATTTACTAAAATACCTTCACTTTTTTCACTTTTCTCTCACTAAAATGTCAGGCCATAATCGGACCAGACCAATCGGACATGTTCGATCATGGCCTGGTAGTGATCGGCCTATGTGATAGGGCATGACCGATCATACCTTGTGATAGGGCATGACCGATCATGCCCAATATTCAGTTGTGATCGGCTCTTGGTCGGGCGTGTCCAACCGGTCGGACCGGTCCGACCGGTCGGACCCTGATCGGGTCCTCTGTTCACGTGATCGGACCATCCCATAGTAGGGGTATTTTCGTCTTCTTGGGTATATAGTGTAGTTAAATATAAGAATTTGGTATAAATGTGTTTGTCTTTTCCCAGATGAGCATTTCACCGCCGGACTCTAAAAATATATTCGTTCTTTACATCACACTTATTACTTTACAATTTCAATTTTTTTTTTAAAAAAAATCAAATTTTTTTTTAGAAAACTATTCTCCTCCATTTTTAACCACCTTTCCCTCATTATGAAGTCCCTCAAAAAGCGGAAAAGTTTGTGTGTCTCAAATTGTTTCATATATCTTAGATAATTAACAAATGTCATACTCTCTCCATCCCAGCCGATTTATTTTGTTTGATTTCGGCACAGATATTTTGGTGACTGGATAATTATTTGTTGAGGAGTAGGTGATTATATGTAGAAAGTGGAGTTTATATAGTAATTATTTTCCTTCTTATAAAATAAGACAAATCAGGTGGGACGGCCCGTAAAAGAATTCAAGACAAGTCGGGAGTGACAAATGAAGTACTCCCTCCGTCCCATAGAAAGTGTCTCCCTTTCCTTTTCGAGCTGTCCCATAGAAAGTGTCTCCTTTCCTAAAAAGGAAGTGGGTCCTACACCTTTACCAACTCAAATCAATTTAAAACAATTAATTAATTGCATGGGTCCCACCTCTCTTATTCACAAACCAATTCTAAATAATTTATTAATTGTATGGGTCCCACATCTTTACCAATTAAAATCAACTCTCCTAAAGCTCAGTGCCCATGGAAAGGGACACTTTCTACATGGGACGGAGGGAGTATATAAAATCATTATATATTCTGATACATATTATTTTTATAAATTGTCATCTTTTTCTTTACACAGTAAACTAAGTCTTGAAGTAGCCTCCTTTCAGCTTTACTTGGTTTCTCTTTTTACAATACACATGATTGAGTCATTGATTAAGGCCTTTGGCTAAAAGCCCATACCTTAAAAAGGTAATAATTATTCCCACTTCTTACCTACAGATTTTAATTAAATCGAAAAATTTAAAATACTTAATTTAAACACTACTCCAATCGAGCTCGAGTAGGATTTCAGATTCTTGAAATGAATAATTAGTATATTCAAGTTTGGTTTCTTGTACTAATAAATAAGTAAAAAAAATCAAATTATTGGTTTCTTTATCAGTCCTACTTGTACAGTAGGGAAGACTTTTGAACGTAACAATACCTATCTATATATAAGTTCTTTTTTATGTTTCGAGTTGGTAACCGTAATAATATAAATTATATTAGAAATTTACATGAATCAGTAACGTTACAATTGGCACATTTCTACTAGATCTTGCATGTAATACAAATTTAATACTTCATCCGTCCTGCTTAAGTTGTTTTATTTTCCTTTTCAGTTTATCTCGTTTGACTTGTTATGTTTCTATAAATGAAAAATAAATTATTAAAGAAACTCTCACTTTTTCTTTATTGATTGTATCTCACTACACACAATTAACTAGTTGTCGAAAACACACAATATAAGTTGAGTGGAATGGAATGGAGTGATTTTTAATAATGTATATATTCTATTAAAATAAAATAAATAATAAATTAATATTTTTCTTGTCATTATTCTGTTTTATTCTTCAGTGACTTCCTGACTCGGTTTTTTGAGATGGGATATTGCTGAACCCAAGTATCAACATGCTCTTCCAGCTCATCAGCCATAATAAAATACTGTACTTTATTTATTAAAATATATATATATCGTCTTTAAATAATATTGATATCTAACTAATTTTCTAAAATACATATAATAATGTATTTTGGGTTTTAAAAATATTGTCACATCTATTGAAATTATAATAAATCAAAGTCAATGCAGTAAGGACGAGGGTGGGGGCAAAAACTGCAAAGGGGCCAGAGGCAATAATTGATTTGGAAATCAGTGGACCTAAAATTAAAAGACCAGAAAATTAAAACAAAATATAATAAGAATAATTACAAAATTTCCGTTAAATGTTTTTGATGAGTTTTACACGTCTAAGGATACTCTGTGGTGGACCACTTGATGGCTCACCAATTACGCGGCGCTACGCGTGCATTGGTGGGCCACCTTTTTAACACTCAAATATTAATTTATTGACTTGGGGGGCCATCAATGCATGCGTGGCACCGCGTGATTGGTGGGCCACCAAGTGGTCCACCAATTGTGGGATAGAAGATTTTTACACACTTCATTCTATTCGACTTGTCTCATTTATTTTTCGACATGAAAATTAAGATGACTGGTTGATTGTGTATAGATGAGTGAGTCTTACAAAGAAAAAATACGAGTTTGTGTAGTATACTTTCATTTTTAGAAAATAGTACAAGTCAAGTCAAATAATCCAAAAAAGGAAAACGAGATGAGTCAAACGGGATGGAGAGATTCCAAGTTTTTGGAAGGAACGTGAAGAAAAGACGAAAACAAGAAAATGAAATTCACATGTACTAAAAAAGTAGTATATATATGCTAGATATGTTTGGCGCATAGGGACTTGAAAAAACTACTCTTGCTAAACTAGCCCATAATGACAGTCGAGTTAAAGAATGCTTTGATTTAAGAATTTGGATATGTGTTTCCGACCCCTTTGATGTGGTTGTCATTGCCAAGGGGATTATTGAGAGCATGAAACCAAAAAGTTCTCCTGATACTGAGCAATTAGATGTTTGTCTTAAAGTTTGACAGACTCTATTTCTGGTAAAAAAATTCTTCTTGTCCTCGACGATATTTGGAATGAAGAACATGAGAAGTGGGAATCCTTGAAAATCGCACTTAAGTGCGGTAGAGACAGTAGTAAAATTTTGGTGACCACAAGAAAAGAAAAGGTTGATAGGGTCATGGGCAGAGTTGATGAAGACATCCTGCACACAACCCTTATTGGGAAGAGCCAAAATGAATTTGAGTGTTGTCATGAAATTGGTAAGGAGATGGCGAAGAAATGCAAGGGTTTGCCTCTTGCTGCAAAGACATTGGGGAGTGTTTTGCGTTTTAAGAATACGGGATAATGTATTGAAGAGTGAAATATCGGAATTGGAACAAGTGGGAGTGGAACTCTTTCCTCGTTTGCTTCTGAGTTATCATGAACTATCACCAATGTTTAAGCTTTGCTTCTCGTTTTGTGTCTTCTTTCCGAAAGACACAAACATCGTGGTGAAGGAACTAATAGGAATTTGGATGGCATTAGGTAATCTTGGCTCTAATACGGGGAGTGCTGGAGATGATATGGAACTTAAAGGGCAAGAGGTCTTCGAAGATTTAGCAATGCCATCTTTATTTCAGGATTTTGAAAAAGATGAATTTACAAGCAAATACGATCATTTAAAATGCATTATATAGTACGAAGGATGACACCCCTGGAATGACAAAGACGACTTCTCAAGATTGTGAACCTTTTTCAGGTTCTCATGTCCAAGAAAATTGTAGGTCGTTTTGGAACAAAGAATTTCCTCAAAATTTTTGTGATTGTCTCACAACTCTTAGGGTGTTAAAATTTAAAAGGCAATCGCTGAATAATAGTCTGCACGGAGTAGGAAAGTTGATTCATTTTAGATGGATGGATATTGAAGGCACTATATTGTCCAAGGAAGACCTTCAAACCATTTGTAAGTTTTATTTCTTGCAAACTCTTTCGTTAGTATCATGCTCTATAGAAGAGATTCCAAGTGAAATTAAGAATTTGGTTCACTTGAGGCATATTGACTTAAGTAAGAATTCAGAATTAAAGTAGTTACCGGAGAGCATTTGTAGTTTGCTTGAGTGGCGCACTCTTCTATTAGCATACTGCTCCCTAAAAAAGTTCCCAACGTAACAAAGAATTGGATACGTTACCAGAGAGTATATGTAGTTGTCTTGAATTGGGAACCTTGAGTATTGCAGGTTGTTCGAATCTATGTATCCTTCCTAAAGGACTTGCTCGGTTAAGTAGTCTCTCCTCATCGAGTGAGTTTCATGCAGTAGTGGCTGCAATAGACTCGAATTGTTGAAGAACTTAAATAGTCTTCGGAAATCTCTATATTTGACAATCCACTTTTGTGGTAATACTAAATCGAAGACTTTATTGAAGTTGCCCGAGAAGCAAAATTAAGGAACAAGATTCACCTTAAAGGACTTGGCATAAAGTTCAGTTTCATCGATGAGAGTGACGAAAATGAGTGTTCATCATTATTACCATTGTCATCGTCATTGTTAATAGAAACTTTAGCGCCCATTGAGAATTTGGAAGTGCTTCAAATCTGCAGATACAAAGGTTCGAGACTTTCAAATTGGATCTCATCTCCCCTCAACCTAATCCAAGAAATTGCCTGATATATTACCCCAAGATGTTGAGCTCTATTGTAGCTTGATATTGTGTAGGAATCTCCATTAGAGCAGACAGAGCAAACCTGCCTCCTTTCTAGATTGTTCTAGATTCCTCGACATGATATCTGTGAAATTCACTACCTAACACAACAACATGGTACAAAATGCAGACAACGTTTTTCCCTATGATTGATATAACATGCTCGTAAGGATTTAGTCCATTTCCCAATTGTGTATAAGCTTTTTCTCTTGAATGATTTCGCCCCTAAATATATTTCTTACACGAATCACTCATTTCAAAAATACTTTTTTTTTCATATCATATAGAAAAAAAAAATGTTCATATGAAATATGTAAAACTAATTATCACTATTTTTTTGAAAAAAAATGTTTTATGTTTTTAAAATATCTTGCATGAAATTAAATCATCGGGTCAAATTTGCACGAACTATTCATCTAAAAACTATTTTTTTCACATCATAAAACTGGGTGCAGATTGATGAGAACATAAACCTGTCCACTCATTGCTCTTAGTGAAATCGATACCATCAATGAAATTTGATGCTTCTATCCCGAACCTAAGATAGAAGCAAGATTCTTGAAGCTGTTAGAATTCACGTAGTTTAATACATATGTAAGTTGACTAAAGACTTGACTAATGGTCTAACCTGGTCGAGGGTCTGCAAGTAGTTATCAGCAGTTCTTGGAACTTGCGGTAGCGTGGAGGCGGAGGACTGGGCGGGGCGTAGGTGTATGCCGCCGGAGCGTGGTGGTGGCACGGCGTGCAGCAAGGATGGTGAGGAGTGGAATAAGGAGGAGGGGGTGGATAGCCACGATCTTCAAATGATGATGAACTGAAAAATCTTCTTCCACTTGAATTCTTCTTTCCCATCAAAACTTAACACAAAATAAACAAAAATAGTGCCTTTTTTGTGTGTATTGTATAGAAACTCTGAGAATATATATATATATATATATATATATATATATATATATATACTAGCTATTTCAGCTAATTAAAATCATGTAAAACCAATTATAGCCATGCATGTAAGTACGACAAATGAAATTTAAGACTGTCTTCCACAACTACAAACAAGTTATTTCTCTCTTTTCTCTGCATCCGTTTGATGTGAGAGAAGCAGAGAGGTGTCGATGAGAAAGAAGGAACGGCTGGGTGGTTCTTGGTTCTTATATATAGAAGAAAATACCATCTCTACGGCCAGGGGCGGATCCAGGATTTCGAGTTAGGGGGAACAATAATTTATAAGGATACGAAAGGTGTTGTACGGGGGTTCGGGGCGGAGCCGTCGAGAAATTTTTTTAGGGGCGTTTGTTTCTATTTAGGTCAACTATACTTACTATTTAGGGATATTATGTTATTCATTACAACATCTTATTTTGATATGTTTACATGTGATCGGGGAGATTCAATAATTCATTCAATTGAGCAATAAATATTGAAAAAAAACACAAACATAATATATCAATTGCATAAAGTTATACCATATGTTAAAATATATAGATATTCGAACTCCAAGTTGTAAACCTCCACTAAAGTTGATGTACTTAATATATAATTTTTAAAAATTTTCATATCTAGTTGTCACATGCACACTAATTTTAATTTTAATTTAAGGGTAGAATGACAAATTCTAAAATTTCGGGGGGCAAACTCGAAAATCAAAATGGAATATATATGTAAATTATAAAAAATAGAGAGCTAATCGTAGTAATACACGAAAGTTCGGAGGGCGGTCGCACCTACCCGACCCCCTTTGTATCCGCCCCGGTCTACGGCTAAGCCCGACGTTCACTTTCTGTCTACTTTTGTCTTTCTTTACATCACACTTATTACTTTATATACAATTCCAAGATTTTAAAAACAAAAATTTAAAAATATATTCTCATCCGTCGTAACCCCCTTTCCCTCGTGTTATAAAAAGACCCCATGACATATTATACTTCAAGAAAGAGTTCGATTGCAGACAAAGATAGAGACTTTCATTTGTGTAATTGTAACCCTTTTCTTAACAGTAAATTAAATCTTGAAAGTAATAATAATAATAATAATAATAATCATAATAATAATAATAATAATAATAATAATAATAATAATAATAATAATAATAATAATAATAATAATAATAATAATAATAATAATAATAATAAGAAGAAAATACCTTGCGACTTAGTATTTTCTTAGAACCTACATAATTGAGTAATTGGTTTAAGGGCGTTAAGGCCTTCGGCTACATGCTCATTCCTCAAAAAGACAATAGGCCGAAAGGGTAAAAATAGTTCCGCTTCATACCTTCATATTTTAATTGAATCGTTTTTAACTTTTTATACATAAAAAAAATAAAAATACTGAATTAATTCGAGCTCAAAAAATACTGTGATATTTAATTCATTTCTATTCTAATGGGACCATGGAATGAAGCGAACGACAACGATATGACTCCTTTGGAAATTGAATTAGAATATATATATCTCAATTGGTCAATAGTTACCAATTATATATCTTAATCACAGGCTGACCCATGAATCACAATTAGGGGATCAATTTCTCGATCTCACAAATATGCACCTTCTTTTGCTACGTGATAATTCATCTAAGGAGTGTGGCACATAAAAGCACGTTGTTTCGGATGAATAAACCTTTTCTATAATTTAAAGGATGCAAATCTACACTTCTAGCTAGTTAGGAAACGGAGCGAACTAACAACTTTTTCCAAAAAATAAATGTTAAGATTATGCGGAACAAAAATTGAAATCGTGAAAGAAACTAATAGTAAGCTTACGTGATTTGGTTGTTCCTACATCCCTAATATAGAGTGCAAATTCACTATGTATGAGGTTAGGACTAACCATACAAGCTATATATATTCCTAACCCTAACCACACCCTTTTGATAGTGTATCTGAATATTTTATTCAAAATTTGAATCATTGTTTGCAACATTCATAAATTTGGGTTCCCCTAATCCGCCTATAACAATAAATACCTCGGTGCAAATAGAATCATAAACTACAAGATTTAGTTTAAGATAGTAAATATATTTTTTATATATTTCTTCTGCACTTTATAGCGAGAGATAGTTTAAGAGGCCCATAGGTTTATAGCAATGGACCGTAGCGAGAGATAGTTTAAGAGGCCCATAGGTTTTTAGGAATGGACCGTAGCGACCAATATCGGTCTGTCAGAAGCCCAATTCAAATTAGCTTTGCTTAAGATAATCTGTGGATAAAAGCCCATACCTTAAAAAAGGTAGTAACTATTTCCACTTCTTGCTTCATATTTTAATTGAATTGAAATTATTAAACAATAATTAAATCAAGTTGTAAGGTTTCAGATTCTTTAAGTGAATAATTCTATAAGTTTGGTATAGTTATTGTAATAAATTACCTATTACTCTCTCTCTTCTCTCTTCCATTATTTATTTTTGTTTTTTCAATTGGATTGTTCCTTATTTTGTCATGTTTTCAAAAATCAAAGAAATCAAATTTCTAATCCTAAAATGAAATGGGTCTTTCAATACTCAATATTCATCAACATTTCTATACTCTTTCTCCAATCTCTCACGATTATGTTCCACTTCGAACTCAAGATTTTATGGTTATTGAGTTTTAGAAAACTTAAAATTATTTCTTCAATTACAATATTAAAAAAAATATAAATAAGCAATTGAGAAGGAAATTGTGTCTATTTTTTACCCTCTTTGTCCCAAAATTTTTGTCCACTATTCCATTTGGATTATCCCAAAATTCTTATCCACTTTCTTTTTTTAGTAAATTATAACACAACTTTTTTATGGGACCCACAACTTTACACCACCATACACACTACTAACAACTCTTCTTAAAAATCGTGCAAAAAATAAAATGGACAAGAATTTTGAGACTGAAGGAGTAATACAATTAAAACTCATGAAATAAACAACTACATAAATTCTCTAAGTATCCGTTCCGAAAAAAAATCAAATGGAAATAGTAGGATGGATGGAGTAATAAATTAATGTCAAAATCAAATTATTGATTTCTTTTTCATTCCTACTTGTCTTTAAATAAATATTGTATGTAATTGATTAGTTAATGATGTAAAAATAGCATATGATATAATAAACAAAAGTCAATACAGTAAGGATGAGGGTAGAGGACAAAAAACTGCGTAAGGGGGCCGTGACAATAACTGACTTGGAAGTCAGGGACCAAAAATTAAGAGGGCAAAAAAATAAAAATAAAAATAAAAATAATAAGAAGAATAAAAAAGTACTATTGATAAATGGAACCGGGACATGACGTGAACAAAAGACGAAAACAAGAAAACGGTAAAGGTGGGTGTTTCGGAATTCATAAGTCGTGAGTAACTCTCACTTGTAAAAAAATAATTAAAAAAAATACTGAAATAAATACACAAACAATCCTTAATTAAATTTAACATGAATTTAAAATTTTAGCAAATTAATGTACAATTTTCACAAATTTACTAATTAAAAGCAAGCATTATTATCTCTATTCAAGTTTAACCTGAACATATAATAATTCGGACCATGCATTTAAGTTGAATAGGTTGTCCAAATAATTGAACTTGAACAAATGGGCAATTCGTTAATCTCGACTCAGAAAGCTTTATTCATAACCAATACTCAATGTTGCTATGTTACGTTTGAGCGTGTCACATTGTCACTTATAATTAATTTAAGATGGTTTGTATCTTGCATGTAGTTTATATGTATTGTACTTCATTGGATTTAATAAAAATTACAAACTACCGACGGCTTTTGTAAATTAGACGGGAAGACTTTACTGAAAACATTGCGACCAAAGCTTTTAAGTTTTAAACCGCCTGCCTTTACATCGACTGTCGGTCAGGTTTAAGTTAAAAACCAAAGCTTGAATTTCACATTTCAGACTTTATTTCATCAACCTAACACTTTCTTGTAACATTATTGGCCTCACTGTTGATCAACATAATCACAACTACACCCAAAAGAAGAAGAAGAAGAAGAAGAAAACTCTGCTGCGTACGATCATGGCCGATGCGATCGTCTCCGCTGTGGCTGATCAGCTTATTTCCGCTGCAACAGATAAGATCCATCACGAAATCAATCTGGTGAGAGGTGTTGAGGAGGAGCTTCTCGATCTTTCTGATAAGCTGAAGAATGTAAGATATGTGCTGGACGATGCAGACATGAAGCAGTTCAAGGATGAGAGGGTCAAGGATTGGCTGCTTAGGCTGGAACAAACATCTTATGAGATGGAGGATGTTTTGGAGGAATGGAACTACGCCGCCCGCCAACATGAGGTGGAATCTGGACCTGGATATGGATCTGCTCCTCCTCCTAAGCATAAGGTATGCTCTTTCATCCCATCTTCCTGTTTCTGTTTCAAGAAACTAGTAGTTCGTCGTGACATTGCCCAGAAAATACAATACCTTAAATCCAAACTTGATGGGCTTCTCAAGGAGAAAGATCAATTTAACTTTCTCCAATCTCAACCCGTAAATCATCCTTCCCCTGCATCTTGGCGAGTTCAAACTACTTCTTGGATTGATTTAGCACAAGTACAAGGCCGAAACGATGATAAGGACATTCTGGCTAACAAGCTTGCAGCTAATATGGGATCGGGTTACCAAGTTCTTTGCATAGTGGGTGCAGGAGGACTTGGGAAAACTACTCTTGCTCAACTAGTCTATAATGATAGTCGAGTTGAAGAATGCTTTGATTTGAGAATTTGGATATGCGTTTCGGATCCCTTGGACGTGATTGCCCTTGCCAAGGGAATTATTGAAAGCATAAAACCAAGGAGCTCTCCTGATACAAACCAATTAGATCCATGTCTTAAAGTTTTGAGAGACTCTATTTCTGGTAAAAGGTTTCTTCTTGTCCTCGACGATGTTTGGAATGAAGAAGATGAGAAGTGGGAACCCTTGAAAGTCGCACTTAAATGTGGTGGAGCAGGTAGTAAAATTTTGGTGACCACAAGAAAAGAAATGGTTGCTAGGATAATTGGCACAGCAGATGAAGACATTCTACGCCCAAAACTCCTCTCTGATGAAGATTGTTGGTTGTTGATGAAACGCAAAGCCTTTTCTGGAAGGAGCCAAAGTGAATCTGCTTTTGACGAAATTGGTAAGAAGATTGCGAAGAAATGCAATGGTTTGCCTCTTGCTGCAATGGCATTGGGAAGTGTGTTGGTTTCTAAGAATACCCTTCAAGAGTGGGATAATGTCTTGAAGAGTGAAATGTGGGGATTGGAAAAAGTTGGAGTTGAACTCTTTCCTCATTTGCTTTTAAGTTATCGCGAGCTATTGCCAACACATAAGCGTTGTTTCTCGTTTAATGCTTTCTTTCCAAAAGACACGGAACTCAAGGTGGAGGAATTAATAAGAATTTGGATGGCATTACATTATCTTGGATCTAATACTAAGAGTGCTGGAGAGGACATGGAGCTTAAAGGACGAGAGATCTTCAAAGACTTAGCAATGCGATCTCTATTTCAAGACTTTGGAAAAGACGAATCAACCGAGCAATTAGGGTCATGTAAAATGCATGATATAGTACATGATTTTACTCAATTTCTTAGAAAGAATAGCAAAGTGGAGGCCCACGGAATGATAAAGAAATCTTGCCAAGATTGTGATCCTTTTTCAGGCCCTCATAAACAAGAATATTGTAGGTTGTTTTGGGACAAAGAACCTCCTACACATTTTTGTGATTGCCTCGCGCGTCTTAGGGTTTTAAAATTTAACTGGCAAACTAGAGATTGCCCACGAGAAATGGGAAAGTTGATTCACTTGAGATGGATGAATATTGAAGGCACTAAATTGTCCAAAGAAGATCTAGAAAGCATTTGTAAGCTTTATTTTTTGCAAACTCTTTTGTTAGATCGTTGCTCCATAGAAGAGATCCCGGGAGAAATCGGAAATCTGGTTCACTTGAAACACCTTTCATTAAATTGGAATAAAAGGATAAAGGAGTTACCAGAGAGTATGGGTAGTTTGTCTGAATTGCGGACTCTTTTGTTAGGTGGTTGTTCCATTGAAGAGATCCCGGAGGAAATTATGAATTGGAATAAGTTGAGACACCTCGACTTAAGTTACAATTTTAGATTAAAGAAGTTACCAGAGAGAATATGTAGTTTCGATGAACTGCAAACCTTGGATATCGAGAATTGTTGGAGACTTGGTTCATTTTCTGAAGGACTTGGTGCTCGATTATCTAGTATGCGCTCACTGACTGGGTTCTTGGGAGGAAGTGGTTGCAACAAATTTGAATTGTTGAAGAATTTAAACAATCTTCATGGATCTCTACAATTGATGGTCAAATTTAGTGGTGATAGTGATGTGGAAGAGTTGGTTAGGGATGCTCGAGAAGCCGAACTTAAGAACAAGATTCATCTTCAAGAACTTGCAATATCTTTCCGAATCATGAATGAGAGCGATGGAGCTAAAGAGGAGTGTTCATCATCATCATCATCATTATTATCATTGCCATCATCATTGTGGGTGGACGTAATAGAAGCTTTGCAGCCGCATGACAATTTGCAATCCCTTGAAATCTGGGATTATAAGGGCTTGAGACTTCCGAATTGGATCGCATCTCCCCTCAACCGAGTAAGAGACATTTCTCTCTTTAATTGTCGTGAGGTGTTGTCATTGCCGCCTTTGGGTAAGCTCCCATTCTTGGAAGAACTCGATATGTATGGATTTGATAAATTGAAGGTGGTGGGAGTGGAGTGGTTGGGAATAAGGGGAGAAGTGATGGATGTTGAATCTTCATCATCACTTGTTGCATTTCCTAAACTCAAGACACTCGTGTTTCAAATTTGTGGTGAATGGTGTGAGTGGGAGGACATAGCAGCTGACGAAGAAGAAGTATATGCGGATGCGGATGCGTCGCTGATGCCATGTCTGTCCTGTTTAGAGATCAGGTCGTGTGGTGGGTTGAAGATGTTGCCGCATCGCCTACTGCGCAAGGCCTCATCTTTGAAGGTGTTGAATATATGGGGTTCATCAGAGCTAATCAAATGTTATGGAGACAAGGATGGTTCCCCTTGGAAATCCATAACCCAACATAATCCTCAACTTCAAATCTTTGTCTAGTTTTTATTCTTTTCCTTTTCTATTTAAAATGGACATATGTTTTATTTGAACTGGAGAAATCTATATAAGGTTTAGATTAATGTGTGTGCATCTACTTCTCTCTTGAAAACTAAACAATCACTTTATAGTCCACACTCCATATTGTAAATGCAATGTATACGTTCGTACTCTTATTACAACGTTATATTTTTTACTATTAATTTAATAATATGATTGATATTGCTTCCTAATAACAAAAAATATTGAAAATTTTAAATTGTACCTATATATTGTGACAAATTAGAATATTACAAATTTGTAAATGCAAAAGCGTGATTTGAATTTCTTTTATGACTATTTTCTTTTACAAAAGTTAAAACTCTGAATTTATCAACTTTAATTGCCTGCTGCTTGTAGTGCCTTTTTTATTTTTTACAAACTAATACAGTAATAGTTTTTGTTTGTATTGCCTATTATTAATTTATTCGGTATCACTAATTTATTTTAATAGAATTGCAAAATATATTTGTATCTTAGATTGTTAGAATTATAAATATTGCTGATAAGTACGAGAGTGATGAATGATTTATTGTTATCTACGAAACAAAAGATAAAAACATGTCAATATTTTTTCTTATTATATTTCCAAGAATAATATGTCAGTAAAATTACTTTTCCCCCAAAAGGCCAGCCACCACTCACGAGGCCCACCACTAACTTCTATAGAATCACAATATTTACACTTTTCAATATTTTGTAAATAAAGTGAGATTACGAGTTTCTTTCACAAGATATATAAAAAGAGGCCCATACTTTATTGATTTTATATTTAAATGGGTTGTCACGATTAATATCAGCCCATTTACTGGCCCAATTAGAAATTAATTTGTCTATATGATGGGGAACAAAATTGACACCCGAAAAAATGTATAAATCGCAACGAAAAAATTGAATTCCGTGGAAAGGAGAAAAAGGAGCATCTAGGGTTTCCATGACAGTAGGGAGCTTCGACCTCCATCAAAAATGTTTTTATAGCCAACTGCAAGTGGAATTGTGTTGATGAACGATTATCGATTGATTATTCGGTAAACCGAATTGTTTTGGGTTATTCGGTTAACCGAGATAAAGATTACGTTAACTGAATAATCGTTTAATAATCAATTCATCTTCTCTTGTGTGAGTCTATCTTTTATTGTTAGCCTAGGGTGATTAGCTTCTCCTGTGTTGTTTGTAGGCTAGAACATAGGAACGAGTTTACCCAATGCACACTTTAATAGTGGTTTCGGGTTACCCTCCTCATCCAAATGAAAAATCAAATTTAACATACAGACATATCAAAATATGAAACAAACTAACAATAATTATGCGTCTCAAGATACAAGATAATAATGACCAAAGAACCAAATAAATTAAAGAACTATCATTAGAAATACAAAAACTAATGTTGATGAAATTGACGTTAGAATTTCTTAACAGGTTCATCCTAACCAATTATCTAATCACATGTCGATCCATGATTCATAATTAGGGGGACTTATTATTCTATTTCATAGTTTGTACTCCCTCCGTTGCACTCATCTTGACTCGTTTCTTTTCGGCACGGAAATTAAGAAAGTGGATGATAAAGTATGAGAGAGAGATAAACATAAATGATAAAGTAAGAAAGAGAAGATAAATGAGTTTGTGAGAGAGTAAATAATAAAGTAGGAGAGAGAAATGAAAAAGTATGAGATAATTTAATAATATTTTTGAAAGTTATTTGTTTTTAAGGAAACGTGTCATGTTAAGTAGGACGTCCCGAAAAGGAATACACGTCAAGATGAGTGGGACGGAGGGAGTATTTTTTATGTGTCACGCTTTGTTTTGTGTCACAGACTTATTAATTTTGTAAATATTACATGTCATTTATTTAAGGAATGTGACACGTAAGATTGCACTATTTTGATAGAGAGACTTTTTAAAGGAGGATGAAATATGCAATTTTAAGGATGCAAATCTACAATTTAAAGAAATACAGTGAATTAACAACTTTTCCAAAATATTTGATGTTGAGAAATGCGTGTAACATAAATTGAAAACATGAAAAAAGAAAAACTAACACATGGTTGGGTTGTGGATAAATTCATAGTGTAAATTCTCAAACTAATACTCCTTTAAACTTTAATTCTTAAAATTATATACTTTCAACTTCAATTCCCAAAATAATATTGTTATTGCCACATAAATCGCTACATGTAAAATGTTAAATTTATTTCTTTTTCTTTAACTACATATTTTATAAATTTATTGTCGATTGTATTATTAAAACAATATTCCATATAACCTAAAGATCAATTTCTTTAAAATTAATTAAAGAATAAACTTCAAAAATAATTCCTTAAAAATTAATACTTTTTTTAGTAAAACAACAAATTTTTCTATTTAATAGATGAAAACAAATTACATTATTTTATAAACATAGTATATAACGAAAATAGTTTGTTAATTAATAAATTTTTAGAGATTACTTAATATTTAGATTATATTATTATTATTGCTTATATCAATATTATTTTTATTATTATGGAATTATATAAATCTAAGAGACATAAAATTTCTTTGATGTTTAAAAATTATTATTATTTGGAGAATATCCATGATTTTTTGTCACCTAATTCACAAGATTTTCAAAAGAAAATATGCTTGATTTTTTTTTTCATTAAGTTTTGGAAAAGAATTATTAGTTGATATGAAATATTGTTTTGAAATAATAATTGGGAGCTTTTGTCTTTTACCCAATCCTACATAAAAAAACACAAAACTACCCATCCCTTAAACTTATATTCACTAAATACCCAAGATTACCAATTTGCCCTCAGATTTTCGTCAACTTTCTTGTTTTCTTTTTTTTTTTTGTTAAATCTTCTAGTGCCGATGGAGTGTCTATGGGTGCCTATGGGTGCCGATGGAGTGCATATGGGTGCCGATAGAGGCACTATGTTTTCGGAAACTTTAATTGGTGCCTAAGGGTGCCGATCATGTTATCGGCACCCATAGGCACCATATATTTAATTTTTTTTAAGTAAACTAACATATGCACTCTAATTTTTTTTTTCGGAAACTTTAATTGGTGTCGTTTCTTACCAATGGCAATACCTTTAATTGGTGCCTAATTTTTTTCGGCACTATGTTTTTGGAAACTTTAGGTACTATTTTTCGAAAACTTTAATCGGTGCCTAATTTTTTTTTCGGAAACTTTAATTGTTTTATTTAAAATAAAATAAAATTAGGAGTGTCGATGGCAATACCTTTGGTAGTGCCTTTGACGGATTTTGTCTATCGGCACTCGTTTTTTAAATTGTTTAACAATTATTTGATTAAAAAAAATATTTGAAATTGGATAATTCTAGTGCCGATGACAAACAATCGGCACCCGTAGGGTCTCATCGGCACCCGTTTGCCAATTGAAAAAAGTAGGGGTAAATGAGTAATATCGGGTATTCTGTAACTATTATTATAGTTGGTGGGTAGATTTGTGTTTTTTTAGTGAGAATGGTTAAAAAGGACTATTTCCATATAATAATTTATCGAGTTGGCAAATATGTACTTGAAAAAAAAAAGAAATTAAAATAATTTTCCTACCATGTGGTAAAAAAAATATTAGTTTAATAATTAAAATTAAAATAATATTATTTTGAAAATTAAAATTTAAAAATGTATTAGTTTGAAAATTCACTCTAAATTCATAAGAGAGGGCAAATTTCACTGTATGAGGGATCACTAAGATAGCAGCAGTAAGGACTAGGGTGGGGGCAAATACTGCAAAGGGTTCAGTCCGCCAGTGACAATAATTGATTGGGAAATTCCTGGAACGTAGAGACTAAAAAATTTAGAACAAAAAATAGAAAGAATAATAAAAATATATTATATTGATAAGTAATTTTTTTGGAAGGGACATGACGTGAACAAATGATTAAAACAAGAAAATGAAATTAACATGTACAAAAGTATAGGCTAGATCTGTTTCGTGCATAATGCCAGCTAAGATTTTTTTTTTTTTTTTGAAATTAAGTGTGTTCGTTATAATTCGTTTATTTCGCGTAATGAGTTTATACGGGCAGGTTGAGGTATTCTCGAAAATAAATTCTAGTAACTTAATTTGTTTTGGGGTTCAACATGGCTAAGGAAAAGTATTAAACTTTTGACGTCAACAAGGGTGGCACAAGTTGCAGCTAAGATTATTAATGGACAACAAACACAACAACAAAACGGTAGCAATTTCAATAACATCACTAATTGTTGTTATAACATATAGTTAGCCCTAATTGCATCGGAGTCATACGGAGAATAGAGATGATAATTTTGGTGGTTGGGATTGGATTGGATAGTATAGTACCTAGACCCGCCCCATAGCTTGGACTCAGCGACCCAAACACGGATCCAGACTTGCACGGGTCCAAAAATTTAGAATCAATTCCAGACCCGTTTGTGTGATTTGAATTGCTAATTATTAATTTGTGTTTGTGGAAGCTTTTTTGTTTGAATTTTCTTATTGTGATGGTCATATATTATTAGCTACAGTGGCGTAGCCAGAGAATTAAGTTCGTGGGGGCCAATAAAAAATGCACTTGAGGTGTATATTAAAAAGGGTTATTAAAATTGATAGGAATTTTTTTTTATTACTTACATTATATTGCATGTTAGCATTTTCTTTTCTCTTAATTATTAAGAATTTCATCAAATAAAATTCTTATCTAAGTATAAAAAGATAAGATTTAAATTATTTTTGACCATTTTGATCGAAAAAGGAGATAAAAGCAATAACCCGAAAAAAAGCTATGAAAAATAGAGAAAAGAAGAGGAAAGGTAAAAAAGGAAGAAATTAACTTCAGGGAGAGAGGAAAGGTTAAAAAGAAAGAAATTAAGTTTAGAGGGATTTGAACCTTGACCTCAAGAAGAAATTCCAAATATCTTAACCACTAAACCAATTAATCAAATAATCAAAAATGCTATATACATAATATATCTTCAAAGCTTCATGGGGGCACTGCCCCCCTCCCCCCTCAGCACTCATGTGGCTTGCCACTGATTATCTAGGAGTATGAATTGAAAAATATGAAAATTTAAATAAAATAAAATAAGATTATATAATAAAATAAAATTAATAAAAAAGATTAATAATGCGAGTTTGGAATAAGGTTGGACTGAGCATGGTGGGTAAAGAAATTAGACCCGGACTCGCCCTGAACCACGTGGGTTGGTCTAGACTTGCCCCATGGATATTACCCGTCCCATGATGGATCGGGTGAGGTCCGAAGGGTCCGGTTCCAATTGCTATCTCTAATAGAGACTAAGAAAATGTTTTGGTCTAGTAACTATATTGTATGGACATTTCAAAAATATCAACTTATCGTGTCGGACACGTATCAGATACTTGGACATGACACGACACTTTAATTATCGTGTCCAATAGATTTATAGACACTTAACATCTAATTCTAATAATAATATACAAAATTAATTTATTTTACACTTGATTTTATATTTTTAAATAAATTAATCCGTGTCGTGTCCTAAGTTTTTTTAAAAATATTGTGTCCCATGTCTGTATCGAGTCGTGTCACGTGTCTTGTATCCGTTCAACCTATTATAGTTATAGGAATGCTTATTAATTAATTCTTGGTCAGATGGCCTACATTATATACTTGTTAAGCTACATTTTAGCTTTTAACAACATTTTCAACTATCTTTAGTTGAAGGGGATATATTGGATTGGGGATTGGCTAACCATGGCTATTTTGAAATGAACATTATGAAAAAGAAAATTGGATCTATTGAATCCAAATAGAAGATATTGCATTTAAATAAAAAAATCCTATTTAGAGATAAAATGATAATTAAGAAATAGGATTTTCGAGATCTTACTCGTCCTTAAAGGCAGTAGTTGCGGACTCCGTTCCAGAGGCAGATTTAAAGGGAAGGGGGGGGGGTGCAACCGCGCCCCCGAACTTTCGTGTAATACTACGAATTATCTTCGATTTTTAGTAATTTTTGGATTCGCCCCCTTGAGATTTTTGAATTTGTAAACTTACCCCAAAGTAAAAATTAAGAATTAGTTTGAATGTGACCACTAATTTAGACAAATATTAAAAAATGTATATTACATGTCACTAATTTTAATTTTAGTGAAGGTCTAGAATTTGAAGTTTTGAGTATCTATTTTGATAGAGTTACATATATGATATAGCATATATCTTTATGCAGTTATATGTTATGTTTGTATTTTCATTTTTTTTTATACTTGTCCTTTAACTAAAATTAGCAACATTTGAAGCATGAAAAACTCTATCTTTCAAATTCTTGATTAATTCATAAGTTAGAGATTGTTATTATTCATAATATCTTCCGACTAAATCTAGGCATCATCAAAATACGGTTTTGTACTATATTTTTCGAATAAATTGCAAACAACATATAACGGCTATTCGTAAAAGAAAATACGAGTTGTTTGACCGGCCGGTTTACACCCACGGCAGTCTCTACTGGCTGGGAGACAGCGGCAGAGAAATGGTGGCCTTCGACGTGGAGAAGGAGGAGGCGAGGTTTATCGATGGGCCGGTTGAGGGAAACGATGGATTAGACCGATGTGCTACGTGGTCGAGGTGATTCGGATTTGCTGACGGCTCGGTTCACTTTGTTTACACGACGCCGTCAGAAATCATGATGTGCCGTCACGATCACGATAACGGTGAGTGGTGCGTGAGGCTCAGGATTCCTCACAAATGGAACCCTAACAAAGACAACCGCAAGATTAATGGGGTGCCGATGTTTTTCGATGGCCGGAGATTGTTATTTTTTGTACAGAGGAATGCATGGGAGAAGGTTGGGCTTCTCGTGGGAACGGATTACATTCGGAATTTATTTTCATGTACATCGACATTCGTGAAGGTTTCTGACACGTATTTCAACGAGAAGAATACTGATTTTTGGGAGAATGAAGGTAGAAGAAATGTTTTGCTGGCGCTGGCAGCAACTTTTGAGGCCTCCAGAAAACTAGTTAATCTATTCAAGAATTATACTTCTTTTATTAAGATTTCTTCTTAATATGTTTCATGCAATGTTTTTTGGGGACTTGTTTTTAGCACTTGAAGTTTTTATCCTACTATAATTAATCTTGATTAAATATAATTAACTTCGAGCATTCTGATTTATCTTGATGTATTTCATGATGTAGGAATGTCCCAAGTTTCATCTTCTCGTTCATAAATCATGATTTGAATAATTAAGAAATAGAAATATTGTACTTTTATACGAATTCAGGCTTGGAGTACTAATATTAATTGGGGGAATTCTCAAGTAAGGTTTTATTCAATTTTTTTCATTTTTGTCTAAATGTAGCTTAATTTAGGGCTGCCAATTCGGTTGATTAACTTATGCATTTTGTTTTTGCTTTTGTGTTTCGGTTGATTTCTTTCTGTTACCTTTGAACCAAATGATGAAATTACCTCTTAGTAGCATTAGGAATCCTTATTTATGTATCTTTTGGTAAAACGTTTCCAAGGCTTCTCCTTTGAGAATACTTGCTCTGGACTTCTGGGAATATCATAATTATTTCAAAAATATTCCTCCAACAAAAAATAATTCGCAAAATAACATAGTAACTCAAGATACACATAGTAATTTTTAGGGAAGAATAGTAAATAAGATTATTTTATTTTGGTAAATTAACCTAAATGGTCTCTACATCGATTATTTTTGGCCAAATTGTTCCTAGTTCAAATTTATTGGTCAAATTGGTCCTCTAAATTTTAGATTTTGGTCAAATTGATCACTCCGTTAATTTTTCCGTCAGTCAACGCAAAATTAAAACATGGTATTTTTAGAATAAAATTTTTGGGGACCAATTTGACCAAAATATTTTTACACAAAATTTTACTGATGATCAATTCGGCCAAAAACATTTTTTACACACTTTTATTTGAGTTCCTTTTTGCCAATGTCTTTACTAGGGATCAATTTGGCTGAATTGATCCTCATAAATTAAAATAGTGTGAAAATATTTTGACGGGATTGGTCTTCCGAAATTTTAACCGGCGGAAAAAGTAACGAAATTATTAATTTGGCCAAAAATCACAGAGTTGTGGATCATTTACACCAATTTGACTTTATTTCAATTTGAATTGGTGGCTAAATAGTATATTGATGGAATTTATTTGTTTTCGCTATTTATATCAAATTATGGCATCTGGGATAAAATATCAATTTTGGTCATTTAAGGCTTATATCTTATTTTGGTCTTCTAATGTGACAACGTCTGATTATGGTATGTAACATTTTATAGTGTCCGATTTTGATACTTCAATGTAACAGTGTTCAATCTTGGTCCTATAACTTTTTAGTATGTTATATTTTGGTCCTGTAACTTTATGAAGTGTACGATTTCGATCCCCCAACATAAATTATCGAACATAAAAAGACACATGAATTATACTTTTCGCTGCATGACTAAAATAAGACATTTTGTAAAGTTTCGGAACAAAGAACAAACACTTTTAAAAATTACAAGACCCAAAAAAAAGTGTGAAACTACATAGTCTACATTGCAAAACCAAAATTGAACTCGTTTTAATAATAAAATGGTTCTTTTTTTTTTTTGTCATGAAACTTTTCAAATGCTTTATTTTAGTCATTCGACAAGTGTGAAATTCACGCATCTTTTTATGTTCGACAATTTCTACCAGAGGACCAAAATCGGATACTTTAGAACCCAAATCTAACACATTATAAAGTTATAGGACCAAAATCAGTCACTGTCATATTAGATGACTAAAATCGAACACTTTATAAAAGTATAGGATCAAAATCGAACACTGCCACGTTAGAGAATCAAAATTGGACCGTGACCACATTAAATGATAAAAATTGATTTTCATTTTAGATTTGGGGCTATTTCAGTTTTAAATAGTTGCAAAGTAGTTGAATGACAGCTTGTTGGGGGGGGAAATTATTTTTTGCCCGTTATCTTGGCGCCTAATTTATTTTGTCTTATTATTTTGGTCGGGTTCAATTCTAGTCCATTAATTTGATAAATTATCCTTTTCGTCCATTTTACAAAATTCATTCAAATTTGACCAATTTTAAGTTTTTGTTGTTTTCCTTGTCTTTGTAAGTTTGAATCTGTCATTTTTGCTTTGAATTGTAACAGTAAAGCCAAACTCTATCCTAGACCAGTTTTTGTGTTGAAACAATGATTTTGCTATGCATTTATAATGTATTTTTGCATATATTACCCCAAATTTATAATTATAATTATTCAAAGTATCTGAATTGACAGCAATAAAATGCACTTACGTTTCTTATAACTGGAGATCGGTATAATTTAGATTAATATCTGTCTGCTCATCTCTTCTCTCTTGAAAAATAAACACACTTTATACTTATCTTTAAGAATAGATTGTTAGGATTTATACTTAGTTATAAATAAGTTTTTTTTAATTATTAAAAGCTAAATAAGTAAAAAAAAAAATTCTTGATATCCACCATCAAATTAAACCTAATGATCCCCGCATCAAATTAAACGTTAAAGGTCCTCCAGTCCCCCTTACTCTCAACGTAAGTCTCTCTCGTGTATCTATACTATCTACCACGTCCCGTAAAACTGTTATCCCTACATGTATTAAACTATAATCGTTATGCATACAAAAATGTGCATTATGCCTACTTTCACAAATATAGAGAGAGGCCCGTATTTTATTGGTATTGTATATTGAAATGGGCTGAAACAACAAATATTGGCCCATTTAGAAGCCCAAATAGAGATTAATTTGCATAAATAATACGGGAGAAAATAGATACCCGAAAAAAAAAGGTTTTCTTTTGTGAAAGCGCAAGGAAAAATTGAATTCCGTGGGAAGAAGAAAAAGGAGCATCTAGGGTTTCCACGACTCCAAAATTTTCCAAAACGATACCGCAGCTGGGAGCTATCGTCGATCTCCATCGTCATCAGCATTGCCGATTAGTGAATTCCTTAGCTAGCTATCTGGTTAGGTAATTTGTTCAGGTCTTTGTTTAGGGTTTCCCCGAAAAACAGGGGCAATCGCAAACGGGGTGGAGAAAAATAATCTCTGTTTCTTTGCAGGCTTTTTAAAATATTCTCCTTTTGTATAGGTAGGAAATAGAACAGGATGGATTACGGTGTGCCCGACCAAAACGTCGCCGTTTACGGCGAAGATGAACCGCAGTATGAAGGGAATTACGATGCAGTAGAGGGGAACTACGGTTCAATTGATAAAATAGATGGTAGTGCAGGCATAAAGCATGATACGTCGTCGTCTGCAGGGTTAGTTTGTGTTAGTTTAGTCTTGTGTCTTTTTAGGTCCCAAAACATGTTAGAAATCGAAATGCTTTGATTAGTTTGGTATTGTTATAGTATTTGCGAGGGGTTAGATCGAGGGACTAGGTCCGATCCCCAAGAAAACAATACGATATGAAGAATTGTAGTAACTGTTGGTTTTTTGTTGTGATAGAAAACTTTTTGTCGGCGGCATTGCTTGGGAGACTTCTGAAGGTATTATCGCGTATCTACTTTTTCGATTTTTGTTTGCTGTTTGTTAATTTTATTGTTCATGATTTAAGAGAGGCCCCAAGAAAGCAATACGAACATGAGTGGAACGACTTTCTCCAACATCGAGCAAGTTTTCCTTTGTTTTCTGGGCTTATCCTTTTCAGTTTTGTTCTTATTTGTATTTTTCTTTAGTGTAATTGAATATCAAGTAACACCCTGAAGAGCTAATATCGGCTCTCTCCTTGCTAAAATTTAGGTTTGTTTGTCCTCAACTTTTTCGCCCCCTTATAGCAAATCTGCCAGAATGTGCTGTTCTGTTTGATTGGAACATGCAACTTTTCAGTACATTTATCTTGATTTCCCAGCTAAGTTATTGTTTTAACTTTTGTCTGATGGTTTTTGTAAGAGTGTCTGTAATTAGAAGATTTCTTGCTCATTAAGTTTCTCTTACAAAATTTTCTCTCTAGCCTTGATATGTGTTAGGACATTCTTCTTCTGTGTTTTCTTGAAGACGTTATGTTGTCTAAATTTGATACCTAAAATGAACTATCAAGGCTTGTCTATTGCTTACGAAATCGTCCTTAATTGTCTTCATACCTCAAGGATATGCATCTTAAACTTTCTACATGAGCTAGTGAATCCCATTGGCTGTTAAAACAGTTCAACTTTAGTTTTTTTTTTGTGCTATTTATTTTAACTAGAATGGGTTGCTAGATTGTAGATATGATGGATTTTATATCTAATTGCAGAATTTGGTTATTTAGAATTGGGGTTTTTTTCAATTTAATTGTTGCAAAGTGGGTTAGTGACAGCTTGTATGATGCTTAAATGCATTAATATGTTTCTTGTTTTGAGTGCAGTGAAGTAGGTTATCAACTATACATGTGTAGATATTTGTATGATGTGAAATACTATACCGAATGTTGCACCAATGCTTACACTGTTCTGCTAATTGATAGAATTAGAAACAGATGGATAATGACAATAATTCAAAGAGCAGAAATGTCAAAGCTGTTATTTAGCTGTGTGGATATAGTGAAATGTTGGAACCTATGTTGCAACAATGGTTCTGCTGTTCTGTTAATTGTTAGATACAGATTGATAATAGCAACAACTGAAAGTTCAGACATGGCACTTAGTTGTGATTTAGCTGTATGTATACGGCGTATACTACTTCAGGCCTCAGATTGTACCCACCACTTCCGCTGAGGGCATTCTGTTAATGTTATTTGTGATCTGATTACGGATCTCTATCTCTTTAACACTATTGTGAATTGTTATTCTTTTAACATCTGAAGTAACATTATGCTTATATATTTTGGGAACTACCCTTTGCAGATTCTTTCAACAGGTACTTTAGCAAGTATGGAGAAATTACAGATTCTGTGATAATGCTGGACAAAATCTCAGGAAGACCTCGAGGTTTTGGATTTGTAACGTTTGCTGATCCAGAAGTTGCTGAGAAGGTTTTACAGGAAGAACATGTCATTGATGGTAGAGCGGTATGTACTCCTTAATAATTTACCTGAGATAAGACAGATTTCTATTGCCTATAATTCTTTATTATTGGAAATAGTAATGTGGAACCTTATTTTTGCAACTATAAAACAGGTTGAAGTAAAGACAACAGTCCCCAGAGAGAATATGCAACGTAGAGGAGGAGTCTCAAAAACGAGGAAAATATTTGTGGGCGGCCTTCCATTGTCAATAAATGAAGGTAATTATCATCTGGCTTCATTTGTTCTTATTCTTTCGGTAGAATATTGAGTTTCTTGTTGACAAACATTTGATGACATTCTATTGCAGATGATTTGAGGGATTACTTCTCTTCCTATGGTAATATTGTGGAGCACCAAATTATGTTTGACCACAAAACTAATCGACCTAGGGGCTTTGGATTTGTAACCTTTGAAAATGAAGATGCTGTTGAGAAGATATTTTCTGATGGTCGAATGCACGAACTTGGTGGAAAGCAAGTGAGTCTATAACATTCTCCAATATTGTTGCGCTTAAGGTGTATCAAGGTTTACTTATCATCTTATTGTGAGATTTACAGGTCGAGATAAAGAAGGCTGAGCCAAAGAGATCAGGGTTCGATAATTCAAATGAAGACCGCTTTAATCGCGGAGGTAGCAGTTCGAGATATTCGGGAAATTTTGCTGGTGGTTCGGAAGGTTTCGGTGGTGGCTATGGCGGGAAAATGGGAAGAGGAGGTTACGGTGGTTATGGGGGCTACAGCGAATATGGAAATTTCCCTGGGAATTATGGTGGTGGGGCTTCGGGATTTTATCCAGGGTACGGTGGATATGGCTATGGTTACGGATTTGGTGGTCCGATGTACGGTGGTGGTGCATACGGAGGAGGTGGTGGATTTGCGGCTCCAGATGGTTACAGTGGAGCTGCTGGTTACGGCGTAGGTAAAGGCTATGGTGGTGGTGGTGGTGGAGGAGGTGGATATGACGGTGGTAAAGGCTATGGTGGTGGTGGTGCTGGTGGTTATGACGGTGGTAAAGGCTTTGGAGGCAGCAGCAGTGGAGGGTATGGCCCCATGAAAGGCTACCGAGGTGGTGGTGCCAGTGGTGGAGGTGGAGCTGCAGGTGGTGGTGCTGGTGGATATGGCGGCGGCAAAGGTTATGGCAACGGTAATGGTAATGGTAGTGGCCGGTTCCATCCCTACCGGAACTGAAACCCTGCTGATTGTTTAGACTTCAGATGTTTCAATTATTCAGTAAGTTTAGGACTTGATCTGCCAAGAAAAGTTACTTATTTTTGTTATTTAGTCTCAGATTGCCATTTAATTGTCATAGTGCATCTAAGGAGGTATTTGCTTCGTAGCTTGTAATCAAATTTCAATTTGGGACTTTTTTAAGATTGCAATGGAAATCAGATGTCGGTTTTGAATGCCCAACCTTTTTATTTGGGATTACTCTAATTTTGTATCTAGAATTTATTTTATTTTATTAACGAAATGCTCCTACGTACTAAAAAAGATAGAGAATATGTTAATTCTTTGTAAGTGAGATCTAGATGATGATTATGTTAAAAGAGTTGCGAAATGGGGACATAACATACTAAAAGGGCAGTTGTTTATTTAATTTATTAAACTTAGATGGAAACATAATTGTAGCATTTGATTATATGATAGAAGTGGCAAATTTTGATTGATATAATCTTAAACAAATCATCTTGCAAACATCATGGAAAAGGATATGGAATGGGCCCCTCATACCAATCCGGATCCTCTGGCCCAAAAATCGTATCCCATTCGGTGACTCACCAATCACGTCCCGCCACGCGTGCATTGATGGACCATATTAACAATAAAAAACTATTTTAATTATAAAAGGCTGGCCCACCAATGCGCGCGTGGTGGGACGTGATTGGTGGGCCATGGTATGGGCCACCTAGGAGTGGGACAGATGATGCTGTGCGCCTGCATACAGTGATATTATCGACCTCACGCGCTATTATGGGCGGCCCCACTCACGCTCCAGTCAAACAAGAGTTTGTGGCGGTGGAGCCCACTTTCCCTCTTCTAAATTTGTTGCACCGTCAAATTGCAAGCAGACATTATTTGGAATAGCTGAAACTTATTGAAAAGTGTTGAAAGTTTTTTAAAGTTGCTTTTAGCAGCTTATTTGAAAATCAGTTAGTATTTGAAAATAAATATTGAAAATTGCTGAAAGTGGGGAAAATAGTATTTGGGAATACTGCTGATAGTAGTAGCTTATTGTTACTTTTTAAAATAAATGTATTTTTGCCCTTAGTATTACTAATTATTATTTATAATAAATAATAAAATTCAAAAATAATTGTTATTCAATATTTATTTTTTGCTTACAATTTCAATCTAATACTATAAAATACTAAATTAATCTAAATATTATATATATTATAAAATTGTATCATAATAAATATAGTATACAATTATATGTTAAATACTATTTATTTGTATAAATTCATCATACAAACAAAATATATAAAAATTCCTCCATAAATTTTATGAAGAATTGAGAGAGAGAAGAGACGCGGCGGATGTGATAAAAATGTATTCTCACAAAGTATTAGGATTAGAGATAATTCTGGAATTAGATAAAATTATTATGGGTAATTTTATCCGAAAAAGCATAAGCTATAAGCTGAAAGCTAGAAGCTGTGGTGGAGCAACTTCAGCTGATTCTCTATTTTCGACCCAATTTTAGAGAATCTCAGCTTTAAGCTGGAATTCTCAAATACCCCCACACCAGCTTAAAGCTGAAGTAGCTTACAAAAAGATGTTCCAAACACCCACTTAATTAGTACCGAGTTTATAGGAATTGGTTAAATGTAAATATATTTTTATCTTGGTGAACGTGTGAATATAAATTATATTTTATATACAATAATATTGTACTTTAAGTATTATAAGTTGTAATTATATAAAATGGCATAATCTTACAAATAAAATGGAGTACTCTTCAATTTGAACAAGACTGGAATTGGATAGATACGTTCGATTTCGAACTCATAACCTTTGATAGAAATACTTCCGCATGACTAATTTCACCTATAGAAAAAGGCAAAATTGATATATATGATATTTAAGGGAAGGTAAATATAATAATTGTTAATATATTAAATTATCCAAAATATGATGTACTAGCATTTATGATGACTAATTAATAATGTATTGAATGCGTAAATGCTTCATTGGATGGTACCTTTGTGCCCACAAACATGATTTTGCCCCCTTCAAATATAGTAATATTTGTCTCTCTTCCTAAAAAAATGTAACATCTCAAAGTCGCATTATTATGGAGTACGAAATAATTATAATGTCATTAATATATATTTTCCTAACTTTGTGAAAACATCATTTCTCTTTTATACTTCCAACAAGTATGGATTTTTTTTTCACAATGTAATGTAAAGAAAACAAATGAAATCATAATTATTCAAACTCATTTCAAAAAACTTCACTATATCGTGTAAATACGTGTTGAAGTACCGATATTATACTACACATTACACCTAATCTTAATAGTCATTGTCCAATAGCCATCTTGATCTTAAACTTTTAGAAAATACTGTGTACCATATCTAAATCATATCATATTCCGTATTATATCCAACCGTACGTGGAGGAGTAAATCTTATGAAAAACCTAACTGAAAAATCTATGACTATAATTATCAAGCCGAACAAATTAATAAACGTTATTCTTTATTAGTTTAATTTATAACATAGTAATTCATTTAAATACATTATAACATTAATTACTCAATATTACTAAAATTAAATACAGATATTTGCTAGTTTTTTTATTTATTGTTATGGTTATTATTATTCAATTCCGGCAGCATAACCCAATTTGCCAATCCCAACCACTTATTCAGAAAGTGTTCACCACGCGCCAATGGCAGCCTTCCGCTTTCTCTCCCTGCAAGGCAAAAAAGGCCAATTTACTACCGTTTGAACCGCTCCCCCTTTCCTCAATCCTCATAATAGTCTCTTTCCATCTCTCCACAGTAGTTTGATTTCCAATTCCGCCATACCTAATCTACCCTCTACCGCCTCTCCGCTTTCATCCCCATCATCATTTCAGTCAGATTCCACTCACTTTTCTCTTTTTCCCCGTTTATTTCACTCCGAATATGACATCTCCTGCGCTGAAGAACAACTTCTTGCCTCCCGGCCTTGTTTCCAATCTTCAGCAAGCGCTCTCGAATCGCAAGCCGGCGGGAGACGACGACGCCGTTTCATCGAAGGCCGATGATTCGGCTCCTCCGTCGTCCTCCGAGGGCGAGGCTGTTGATGATAATTCGTCAAAGCCCGTTATTTTGGTTACCAATAGTGATGGGGTTGAGTCTCCCGGACTTTCGTATCTGGTCGATGCTCTAGTTAGCGGAGGCGTTTACAATGTCCATGTCCTCGCCCCTCAATCGTAATCATCTTTTTTTCTTTTCCCTTATGTTTTTATCTAATAATAATGATTTTACGCCGTTATGCTGATGCATATTTTTGTATAAATGGATAGATTTCTGTTGTGAATGATTTAGGAAATGAATATATGTTTCTTTTTAGGCTTGAATCTGTAGCAGCTTGTGTCTTGGTATGTTTTGTTGTTTTACGTCTTATGTTTTGATTAACTGTTGTTTTTGTTGTCCGTATCACTTGGGGGTGGAAGATTGAATGTTTTTGTTGCCGTGGCCAGTTGGGCCTAAAAAATGTCCTTTTTCCTTCTCTCCATGTTCTTCTTTGTTTTCTTTCTATGTCGGGTTTTGGACGTTTCCTGATATTGTGGAGGTCGAATTTAGGGATAAATCGACATCAGGGCATTCAGTTTCGCTTAAGGAGACTGTTGAGGTGGCTTCAGTTGATGTTAAGGGTGCCACTGCTTATGAGATTTCTGGTATGATTGTGTATTTAGCTTTTGTTTTTGCAGTTTATATGATGTTTGATTGACTTCAAATGAGTCTGATTTATTGGAATGTGAATTATTAGTTGAGTTTATATTTCAATTATATGGATTGTATTAAGTTGAATGTATGTTGTGCTACACGCGACTTTCAGGAACTCCAGTAGACTGTGTGTCATTATCATTATCTGGTGCACTCTTTTCATGGTCAAAGCCACTTTTGGTATGTTTCATTCTATCATAACTCCGAGGAGTTGATTTGGTTTTCTTGATGTTGCTTGGCTCTTCAAAGATGTCATCACTTTTATTTCGACTGTTGCTTGTGTAGGTAATAAGTGGTATCAACAAGGGCTCGAGCTGTGGACACCACATGTAAATTGCTGCAACTATTCTCTCTATTTTGATGCCTATGTATTTAAATTTTTGTGCACCATTTGTTTTTGGAAGAACCATAGTATAAGGACTTTGTGAATCTAGGTTTTATTCGAGCGTTGTTGCTGGAGCTAGGGAAGCATTGGCTAATGGCGTGCCATCCATATCAATATCGTTAGACTGGTTTGTTCTTTGTCCTTGAAGTAAACATTTTTGCTTTCTGACTTAGTATGTGATTGACTCAGGAAGCTAATTATTGCAGGCAGAAGGATGGGAGTCAGGAAAGTGACTTCAAGGATGCTGTGACAGTGTGCTTACCAATAATAAATGCAGCCTTAAGAGATATAGAGAAAGGGGTTTTCCCAAAAGGTTTCTCATTGAATGTAGAAGTTCCAGTGTCTCCCTCAAAAAACAAGGTTCGGGACCTTCCCAGATATTTTTTGAGTCCTATTCAAGTATTTTTACTGATTCCTAGTGTAAGAAATTTCATGAGGCCCTCACATGCTGGTATTATGTCTTTGTCCAGCCTTATTGTATTAATCTTATCCTTGTTTTCTCTTTCATTTGATAAGAATAGGATGGTATATTGCTGCATGCACAAGGGGGTATCGTAAAGGGGCCTGATCTTTCTGAAATTATAGTACAGATACATTACTGCCACTAATTTTAACTTTTAAGTGCACAGGAGAACATCAAGCAATTTTATTTCCATAAAATTCATGCTTGCAGGCATGTAATACTTTTCAAAAGTACTCTTTCTTTTCCGTTATGTTTGACTTTTGATATTTGAAGTTGCTTTGCTTGGTTTAATGTCTGGAACCCCTTGATCTTGATCGTAGCGAGTTTATAAATGTGTCCCACTGATGCACAAGGAATTACGGATGTCGAGAAGCTAATTTAAGCTATGCTTTTTACTACTCTGTATCAGCCTCTTATGAAAACTGCCCAATAAAGTTTGTAGTTAGTCACATTTCTGCATGATGGGGTTGAGAAAAAAATTACTATTCTTTGCAGCTCATGTGAATAATTAATGAACTTCCCATTGTAATATCTGACATTCTCAACTACTGGCTTTTCTTTGCATTACTAGGACACATCTTCTTTTCTATCTGCTTATGCCTGATAGTAAATGACTATGCCTATAGTTTTAAAATATTGAGACAACTGAATTTTGTTTGAGTTCAAAACATGTGCCTCATCGCAATATACTATTTAACAGGGATTAAAAGTCACCAAGAGAAGCCAGTGGAGGTCCACTCTGTGCTGGCAAGCCATTTCAAACACAAGGAGTCAGGCCGCTGCACGTTTCACCGGTGCTCAGCCAGGCATGGGAATGAATTTCGCCCAACTTGGCCGTGATGCATCTGCTGCTGTGGGTATTCGCGTTTGTTGTTTATCTTTTGACCAGTACTCATTATCTTCTAGGATGCCATTGTTACACACTTACACTTCATGCTTTATCCCCCAGGCCGCTGCTAGGCGACTATCAACTCAGAAAAAAGATATTGAAGTTGTGGAATCAGTTGGTGCTTCAGAGAAATCTACCTTTAAAAGGACAGTCAAGTATTTCCGCTCTGAGGTAGACTTTCTACGTTGAGTTGGTGAAAAACTCCTATAGTATTTATCTCTTCTTTGCTCATATCCCAACGTAATATGTTGGTATTTTTAGCTGTCTTTTTCATGTATGAATTGATGCTTATAACGACTCAACTATGGGAAAAAAATAATAAACTAGCTATTGGTGATTTACGTAACTTAATCCTTATAATCATGCTGTGAAACATAATTCTCTTATGATGAAAAAGTTATCTTTTGCTTGGATTGGTAAAAGAATATCTTCTATATTATTTCACCTATTAGTTTCTTGTTGTTGTTCAGATGCTTAACAAGGAACATAAGGAAGAGGACGAAGATCTGGATTTCAGAGCTGTCGAAAATGGCTTTGTAAGACTATTCTTATTATTTTCTTATCAAATCTCCATCTCCATCTCCATCTCCATCTCTTTCCACAAGTATGAGAATTTGGATTATTGGGTTTCAATGAACAGATTTCACTTACTCCTTACTATGCCTCCGAGCACGTGGATTGGGAGACTGAGGCTGCAGCTTCGAACTGGATATCCTCAGCTCTGTAAGAGGGACAATGAGAAGAGTTGCTGCAGAGCAACAAGATGTTTGTACATTTGAAGCCTTCAACCTCAGTCATCTCTTGTGGCCGTATTTATTTATTTTTTCTAGCTACTACATTAGCTTATTTCTCATACTTTGCGAGGCAAATGCTTCTCCCCTGCTAGTGTATGTTTTTTTCGTGTAGATTGCCGTTTCCTCTACAGTTCCTTTACTACTGAAATGGGTCGGCTGTAGGTTTGTCATTCGCGATTTTGTGTGTTGTTTTTTGCTCAAGTAGGGTGGATTGGTTTGTTCTTTGTTGTAAGTGGATGTTGGCATCCATGAATGGTGGATACATACTCAGCTCTGGCAGAAAGAAAAGGGTTTTTTTTTTTCATATTTAATGAAATTTCTTTATTTTACTTCTTTTTGTTGCAGAAGAAAAGGGTTTCTTATTTATTGAAGTGTCAAATCGATGAAAAAGACAAACTTTTCTAATGATTTGCAGTTTCAGTTAGAAATTTTATTTTATTTTTTCTTAAAAACGAGCATAATTATGATTATTATTTAAATGTACATTGGATAAGCTACTTGAAATGTACATTGGATAAGCTACTTAAAAACGAGCATAATTATGAATATTTTATTATTGAAATGTACATTGGAGTACATGGAAAACTCATATATATCGGTCGATAAATTTGAACTCATAATTTTTGCCACATACTTAGTACTTTAATTGTTATGTCATCTCATGAAACAGGGAGCGCTTCAGTGCCCCCTCCTCTATATAACACTCCATACTCCGGGGGTGTTTGCAAACGCTTAAATTTTTGAACTTATAACTTAATTTAAGAAAATGTTGATTTTGAGTGTTTTCAACAACTTAAATTTTTTAAAATTCTCTACATTTAAATTGAATAAGTTGAAGTTAGTTAAGTTGGTTTTAACCAACTTCTCCAACTTAATGACATATTTGTAATTTCGAATAAGTTATAATTTGACATCTTACTTATAAATCTCAAAATAAGCTACTACAGTATAAATTTTGCAAACACTATTTTTTCAATTTTTTCTTCTTTTAAGCAGTTTTTGCAAACACACCCCAAATTCTCTAATAAGTCACTTTTATCAACTTCTCCTTAATTTAAGCACTTAAAAAAAGTTTAAGCTATTGCAAATACTCACTCCCTCATTCATTTAACACATGTGGCAAAATTATTAACCATGGTAAAAAAGTAAAAAAAAGTTATCTTTCCCAATTATATCATCACTCGCTCACTAACTCTTAAGAAAATCTCAAATTTCCCTTTTTCTTGAATGTTGCAACAATTTCTAACCGATTGATTTTCGACGCCGCCTGCATCAAACGCTCCTCCGAGTTAGCAAATATATCCGTTGGAGTCACGGTGCTGCATCCTTTTAAGGTTTGTGGTTGGGGAGTGTTTTTCCGTTTTTGTATGCTCAAACTGTGCCGGCTGAACTGCTGGCATGGGAGGTCGCTGAACATTGCCATGACAAACTGTAGAGTGTAATTGTTTGTCAAACTTTTGCAGGCTCGAGTTTGTGTCAATATGGATATTGGGTTTTTTTTTTGAAACCCTAATCTTAAGAACTTGGCTGATTTGGGAGAATTATTTGAGAAGGAAGAAAGTGACGGAATTGTTTTAGGAGGGATTGAGAAAAAGAGATTTGTAAATGGGGCATTTGCAGCGGAGGCCAAACAGTTACAATTGAAAATCAAATGTAGCCAATCATTAAAACAAAACACAAATTTAGCCATTTTATCTTTATACGGCGCTGGGCCGATGGGGGGTCGATGGGGGAGTCAATCGGCCCTTAATCGGCCCTGATGAATACAGCCGAAATATCCCAATCGACCGATGGATGGCCGAATTGTTGTTGTCAATCGGGCCTCCATTATTGAAACTCGGGGCCGATGGGGGGCCGATGAGTATCGGCCCTCAGTTAATAAAAACGGTTACAATTTTTCGGCCCTCAGTAAATTTCGGCCGTTACATAACGGCTACTTAAGCGTCAGGGCCGATAGCTCGGCCGAATAAGTCAGAGCCGATAGCTCGGCCAAATATATTTTTTTAAATTAATTATTAAAAATAAATGTTTATAAATTAAGTTTATTATTTTCCGAAAGCCGATGTCACGGCTCAGTAAGGGCCGATCAAAATCGGCCCTTCAATTATAGCCATTTTTCTTGTTTTCGGCCGACTGGGGCCGATAGGTCGGCCGATCACGATCGGCCCTTTCTATAGATAAAATCGGCCCCAATCGGCCCTCACAATTGTTAATCGGCCCTCCATCGGCCAGCGCCCACAAGAAAACAAAATGGCTAGATTTGTGTTTTTTTTTTAAGATGGCTAAATCTGTTTTTTTTTTGTTTGATTAACAGAGCACATTTCCACTTTGTAAATTAACATTTAAGAAAAAGGTAATTTTGGGGATTTGTTTTTTGAGAGAGCATGACTTGTTTGGAAAGAGAGAACTTTTTTGACTTTTCTACCATGGTTAACAATTTTGCCATGTGTCGTCAAATAAATGGGTAGGGTATGGAGTCGTATATAGAGGAGGGGGGCACTGAAGCCGCTCCGCATGAAAGACTAAGTACTTCAATTGTTATGTTATCCGATAAATTTATAAAGAATCTTGAGTAAATCAAATTAAAATAGACTGCAAATTGAATGTACGCAAAGGCAACATAACAATTAAGTTGTAATTAGAGTACATTCGTTTCATAAAATCCATAGTGTCTAATTTTGTGTTTCATACATTTTAAACAATATTAGGCCTTCTAATTAATATAATATACGTCAAAACAAGAATGTGCAAAATATGCCAAAAAGTTGACTTTTGAAAAGATAATTTAATTATATAATATATGAACATTATATTACGAAAAATATGCAGAAAAATACGAGAAGAATTTCATTTTCCCTCCACCATTACCATAACTCGAAAGCAAACAAACACACAATCACAAAGGAAAAGAAAACTCTAATTAGATCGATCATGGTTGAGGAGCCCACGTCGAAGCACTTGGATTCACTCCAAAAGATCCGGGAAGTGGCGGCAGATACGACCCAGCCGGCAACGCCTCGGCGGTGGACGGCAACGGTGCTGCAAACGAAGCCATGAGAGACGATATATTCTTAATATGATTCGGATGCAGAGGCCCGAAGCCCGATTCAGGCCCACCATCAAGGACTTGCTCTTGCAAGACCGGACTATTAATCCCATACTCAAACGCCTTCGCCACTTCCGCAAGCTCCGGCATCAAAGCATCAAGAAAGGCCGAACCTTGATAACAACCCACGAGGTTATCGGGCTTCGGGCCGTGAAAGTCCTGCCCGGAGTTGCTGTCATATAGAATTTGATCGCTATTTTGATCATAGAGTTGTGGGTTGCATGAGATGGGCCATGAGGGAAGATGATCAGAAAGAGATGATGAATCTTGACCCATTAGGCCTAAATTACTTGCATTACAGTCCATCCCATGATCGATTCTTGATTCGAAATGGTCAATTTGGTCAAGATTCGGATCAATCATGTAGAGGGTTTCGTTAGAGGAGATGGGGTTGTGATTTGGGAGGTTTTGGGAGAATGCAGCAGCAAGATCAAGAGACATGTTGTGGTGGGCCATGATCTTTTTCTTGATGCTTGAGTTCCAAAAGTTCTTCACTTCATTGTCTGTTCTTCCAGGTATATGCTTTGCTTTTTGAGCCCACCTGCACAATGTACATGCAAATGTAATTAATTAAGGTTAATTGTGTGTGATTAGTGATAAATCATTAGTATTAATTAAGAAATTAATTAAATGACCTATTTCCTAAGAGTCTGTGTAGCTCTATGATGAGTGCAGCTTCTTGAGGAGTGAAATTGCCTCTCTTGAGATCTGGCCTTAAGTAATTGATCCACCTTAGTCTGCAGCTCTTCCCACATCTCTGTAACCCTGAATAATAAACACAAATCAAATTACATATGCATGAATTTTTTGTGCATGAGAGAGAGAGAGAGAGGGAGAGAGGGTTAAATACCAGCAAGTCTTGGAACTGTACTCCAACAGCCATGGCCATAAGTGGAGATGTAGTTGACAAGCTTCTCATCTTCCTCAGGTGACCATAATCCCCTCTTTACTTTCTGTTTGTTGCAGCAAGTGTGATGAGACATTATCCCTAACTTCTCCAAAAGCAGCTGACTGACTGCAAGCTTTATATCTTCATTCTTGAGAGGATTGCTGAATAAAATCTGAAGTGGGCTCCAAGAAAAAGATGAGTTCAGTGGAGAGAATGTAGATATAGAATTTTAGAATTTGGAGGTAATGAAAAAGATGCAACAACTTTTGAGGATGTTTTATAGTGAGGGTTTGTTTTACTGTCATCAAATTGGCCTCTAGTATAACTACTACTAGTTTTACCCATGCAATTATACTATTATGTATAATTCAATAAACCACTTTAAATGCAGTAACATACATACATACATATATATATATATATATATATATATATATATATATATATATAAGAATTTGATCAAATTCTACTCTAGCTAAGTATATATAAACAGATAATAACTCACACCTCTTTCCTACTAAATTGCTTTTTCCTATCTTGGATCATGTATACATATAAGTCTTGTGATTCCATGATTTCTTGTGATGAAGAAAGAGTGAAGTTTTTTTAGTGGAGTTAAGCATTAATTGTTGAGGGTACTTGAGTTCTGAAACCAATGTAAGTGCAGCAATCTGAGCTTGTTAAATTTGATTTGTGTTTGGCTCCAGAAAAGAATTAATCATTTCATGTACAACCACACAAAAGGGCTAGACTTTGAAAAGCCTTTGTACTCCTGATATGCCTTACAAGTGAATAAGTATGTCAATGCTGTACAAAGTTTTGTATGTATGTTTCAAATGAAGTGGTCCATGCAAGATTCTACCTCTTCAGAAGGGATTCATCCGTGTGCATCACCACCCCGGAATCGTGCTGCTTAGTTTGAATTCCTCCATGGATCAGTCCTTCTTGTTTCTTGCTTCCTTTTGAGGCTAACTGTGACTGTCCTTTTACTGCAATCAAGTGCTTCTTATGAGAAGGATTCTTGTGATTCCGGACGAAAATGTGTAGATCTTGTTTCAGAAGATTAGCCCATGAATTAAGCTGCCTCTCTTTGCTTCCTAATTCCATTTATGTATCTGCTAAGTGATGTAGAGATTTCCATAGCTAGTGTTTCATCATTTCATTCTGCATGTGCAATGTGAAGAACTCAGCAAAGGTATCTTACAGAGATGTGTTAACTTTAGGCCATCCAACACTAAAAAGAAGGTTTCCATAAACTGCAAAATTTGCCAAGAAATATTTCACATGCTTATAACTCTCTCTCTCTCTCTCTCTCTAGATCTCTCTCCATAGTGTTCGTTCATCAAATTAATAATCTTTAAGGACCACATTGAATTCAGCTTTTTCCCTAATGGCTGCATTAATATAATAAATGGGATCAACATCAAGAATAATGCCAATGGATCTACAATGATGATTAATTATTATATTACCTGCACGTTTCCAGAAGTATATTTGTTTGTAAAGGTAAATTTTGGTCCCCCAACTCAAATTTGCTTTTAATTAAGCAAATAAGAAAGATAGTGTGTTTATTAGTCCTAAATCACTCCCATTTTGTTAAATCCTTCGTGAAAAATAAAAATCATAAAAGAATATACATTGCTATATGACGAATGTTCAACTCGATTACAATCCTACTTCTACGAAAAAAAATCGACCCAACTGTCATAAAATGAATAATGATTAGACAAGGTGGACTTATTTTCATTTTGAAGACAAGAAATGAAACATGCAACTGCATCAACGTCGATCCTAACAAATTCTGTCTTAAGTGAACTGTGTTTCCCAAATTAAGCAAGAAATATTACAATAAATGGCCCAAATTACTACACATATATGGTAATTAAACAGAGGGGCATTGTTGGATATGAGTCAGTAGATGATACTCAGCTGTTCGTGGTTAAAAGAAAATTGGGGGAAATCATAGTAGTACTATGGAATTGAAGATCCCAAAACCGAGCTGATATCAGTAGTATAGTGTGTCGTTAGGATTATCTGATGTATAGGTTAGACTTGATGTAATCGTTTTTAATATTTTTGTCTAAGTCCTGTACGGGGTAATTGTCGAACTGATCTTCTGTCAAAGAAACTTTTCGGAACCCCACGTCATCAGTGTAATCGCTTGCGTTCTTCAGTCAGCAGCTGACTAGACCTCAGTAGAGGCCAACCCAGCAGCTGATAAGTCATCAGTAGAAGAACTCATGCAAGCCCAGTACCTTCGCGGTCGCACCGGTGACACGCTCGAAGCTACATTCGTTGTCGGCCGACTCGGTCGAAGAAGACAGAGACTTTGCGGTCTCATCGTATCCGACGAAAGTGACCCGACTACTTAAGTCTTTTCGAAAGTTTAGCGGAAGATCATACGAGGTTGTTTGAACGGTCAACTCGACATTCTCACCAACCACAAACCTCGACCAATGAGAAGCCGACAACGCCTTACTCGCTCCCCTGCAGTAAAGCCGCTCTCATGTACGGTAATTAACCGCCCCCGTCGCAACAAGTTCGAATTTATGGCCGTTTTCTTTGGAAGCTTGTGACACGTGGCATCGTCGTCTCCAACGGACATATGCCATAGCTCACAGCTATAAATAGAGAAGAAATCCGAGCTCCACGCACGGGATAAACAAGGGAAAAACGCTCAAGCTCAAGAACACTCTAGCAAACTTAAAGATCATCCAGCGAAGAACTTGCCTTCATAGAATATCATTAGTTCTTCTCTCTAGAGTTCTTTAGATCCCTTCTTCTCTAGCTAAGCTCATTGCCAAATTTATAGCTTAGAAATTCGAAGGAGTTCACTTTCTGTGAATTGTTCTTATTGTAAGAACTTCTTCTTAGTTGGAGATCATCCCCTCCCTTTCGAACTTAGGTTTGAATTGTAACTTAGAAGGATCTGTCCAGTGCACAGTTTCCTTGTTGAGACTTGCTCAGATTAATCAACAAGTTATCCTGCCTTGTTCAGGACCGTGGACGTAGGATCTTGCGTATCCGAACCACGTTAAATTGCTTGTGTTCTTTACTGTTTTATTGCATACAAACCTTTGAAAATCATAAGTTTGCATAAAACGTATTTCAAAAGTCGCACAACCAAAATAACTTAATTTGCGAAAACACGTTTTCAAAAAGAGACAAACTCCGGGCCCCACACTTATCCGCACGCTAAAGTCTTCGACTGAGTTTCGAAGTACTGACAAAAGTCAGTAGGGAGAGCTCGATGGGCCGACCCACTCTGACCCGTGATCGAAGGTTGTATTTTGCACTGTTCATCAGTTGCAACTAACAGCGTCAGCTGACCTTCATCGAGAAAAAGAAATTGTACTCAGGTGTATTCACCCCCAATGCGGATCTTCTGTCCCAAAATGGGAGGAACACTTGGTGGCCCACCAATCACGCAGCGCCACGCGTGCATTGGTGGGCCCCACTCAATTAAATTAATATTTGATTTTAAAAAATGTGGTCCACCAATGCACGCGTGGCGGGGCGTGATTGGTGGGCCACCAAAGGGGCCACCAAAAATGGGATAGATGATCTTCTGGCATTCCCCCCCCCCCCCCCCTCCCCCTCCCCCCTCCCCCCTCTACACCTCTCCGGACCAACAGGCATTCAATAGTCCTTGGCTCAATTTTCCCAAAACTGCCCCTCGATTTGGGTTAAGATAAAAAATGATTATGGTGTTTATGATACATCAGTTTCTGCAATCATAATATTTATATAATAATATATGTAAACTCAATATTATTGTGGTACCTTATAACAAATTAAATGAAGCTTAATAAGTGAAATCGTTTTCAAGTACAAAGGCTCTCGATATGCGTGGCAGCTATTATTCTCTTTATTTATTTTTTGTTAAAATGTGTGAAGTATACAATCTGAGAAAATTCTAATTTTGATAATGTAATATGACTTCTACCCGATTTTTATCATTTAATGTTCATATAATTTTAAAAATATCATTTTTTTATTTCCGGTGGGCAACAATATATGTCATGCACCATTTTCCTTTATTACTTAATTTATTGATAATTTATTATGTTATCGGTAACTTAAAATGATTATCGGTGACTTGAAACGATTCACACTCCTATTTTCAATTGTTTGACATTTTGAACGAGTAGTATGTGTACCTAACGTTGTATGTTATAACTATTAGTGAGAATTATGTCAAATGATGGAAAAAAGTGCGTGAAGTACACTTTCTATTGAAGGACAAAATAGACGGTTACTCAAGTTAAAGTACAAGAGAATATACAATCATGTCCCCTTGGGATGGCATAGCGGTGAAGGTGGGTGGCCCGGGACCGATAGATCATGGGTTCAATTCCCACTGGACACGCTATGTGTGAGTCTGTCACCCTGTCACATTAAGGGTGATTTAACTCTTCTGTGTGGTTTGCAGGTTATTACACAGGAGCGAGGTTTACCCTGTGCGCACCAAAGATAGCGGCTGCGGGTTCCTCGTCAACAACAAAAAAAAAAGAATATACAATCATATTGAATGATACAAAATGAATTACACACTACATTACATGATCAAAATCGAAAGAATAAAATCGAAACTTTCCTATATAACGAACACGCTACTTTACTTATAAGGGGGGTATAACTGGAATTAGACACTATAGATTGGGCAGAAAAGTCGAAAATGTACGAGGCCCAAGCAGAGACTTCAGAATCGGCCCATCATATACTCACTCCGTCCCATTGGAAGCGTCTTGTTTTTCATTTTGGGCGTCCCATTGGAAGCGTCTTGTTTCTAAAAAATACAAGAATATGTGGACAATATTTAACTATCCAAAAATCAAATAATATACACCACACATTATTATTTTCTTAACATAACATCCGTATCCATTGGAAACAAGACGCTTCCAATAGGACGGAGGGAGTATTTTTCAGAAACAAGTAGGGGGTTAATTTAGGATATCAGAAAATCCAGAAACTTAGTTGCAATTTCAGAAACTTCAATTTGGGGAAAACCCCCAATTCAGAACCCTAATTCGTAACCCTATTTCAATTTTCAATCAACAATCAGGGTTAGATGGTTGTGTCGGAGCACCGAAGCGCCGTCAATCCAACGTCACGGAAGTCGTCTTCCGTCTACGCTGCCTATGTCAGCCGGAATCGAGCTCGAAAGATCAACAGCGGCGGCGCTGCCTTTTTATCTTTGATAAGGACTAGAGCAGACGAAGTGTGGGCCCAACATCAGAATTTTCCAAACAACCAGGAAGCCGGAAAAAGGACGAGGACCACTGCCAGGTGTCAACTAATAACCGCGGTCGTGACGTAGGCCCTACAAAAATGTAGCCGGTGGGCCCATTTGTTTTATTTGGCAAAACACTACTCTTTTCAATTGTATTATCTCCGTCCACTAAAAATAACATGTTTTCTTATCGTGACGTGTGACGATAAATGACACATTTTTTAAAAGGGATTTTAGCAATAGAAATCACAAAGTTATCCAAATTTGTAGTTTTAACACGCTTTTTAAATTTTGGTCAATTAAATCACTAAGTTTCAATTTCTTGAAATTTAAGATACGTTCCGCCCCTCATTTTTTTGCGGCCACCAGAATAGTGAATGGACGCCTACATGGCCATCCCAAAATTACGTCGTTTTCATTATCAAATGTATTTGCAAATTAAATCACCATATTTTAAGTTTTTTGTAAATTAAATCACCACCTTTAAGGATTTTGCAAATTAAATCATCATTTTTCAAGTTTTTGCAATATAAGTCATATAAAAAAAATCGAATTTGAACTTTACAAAATTTCATTGGACAAATAAAATTAACATTATTTCTAACAAAGAAAATAGAATCTCATATTACATTTAAAACAAATTTCAAAACATGTGATGATCGAGTATAATCTGATTTTACATGATTGAGTATTAAATTCAAAACAAATTTCAAAACATATTATGATCGAGTATTTAATTCAAAACAAATTTCAAAACATGTCATGATCGAGTATTAAATTCAAAATAAATTTTAGCTGCGACTCTCTTGAGTTTATATGACATCTCCTTGTTCTCCTGCAGTAGCTTCCCTAAACCCTCGACCTCAACCTCAACCCTGACCGCGACCTTAACACACGATTTGGCTTCTTGAGCTGCTATCGACCTCACATGTGGAGTTCATTTGACGAATGCTTTTATCATTAGACATTTGTCAATCAAGTAAATTAGTATTGTAATCTCACAAATTTTGCAAAGTGAATTTGAAAGTAATACATTCATACCCATGCATAAATAGTACCCGATTCACCAACCAAAACACGTAGTCCTTGTTTGGCCTGCAATTTTCGTCACATAAAATTCAAGGTTTGTTCGAAGATAAATAATATAGATGAGAATTGGGATTGAGTATCGTATACATGTGCTCTCTCCTTCAATATTTGTTGAGTTTGAGATTATTGAGATGTTTGTCTTTTTTTTTCCTTTGTTGTTGGGAGTTTTGCTCGACTCCTGAGCTTTGTTGGTTCGGTGGAAGGTGGTCTTTTTTATGGTCTTCCACGTTTCGTCTGAAAAAGTTTAAAGTAATTTAATACTCGATCATGACATGTTTTGAAATTTATTTTAAATTTAATACTCAATCATGTAAAATCAGATTCTACTCGATCATCACATATTTTTAAATTTGTTTTGAATGTAATATCATTTTCTATTTTCTTTGTTAGAAACATGAAATTGAATAATGCTCATTTTTTTTATCCAATGAAATTTTGTAGAGTTCAAATTCTGTTTCTTTTTACATGACTTATATTTCAAAAACTTGAAAGATGATAATTTAATTTACAAAATTCTAAAACATGGTGATTTAATTTGCAAAAAAACTTAAAAAGTGGTGATTTAATTTGCAAATACATTTCATACTCAAAACGACGTCGTTTTGGGATGGCCACGTAAACGTCCATGTCAGCATTCCGGTGGGTGGAAAAAAAAGAGGTCGGAGCGTGTCTTAAATTGTAAGAAATTGAAACTTCGTGATTTAATTGATCAAGCTTTAAAAAGTGTGTTAAAATTGCAAATTTGGACAACTTTGTGCTTTTTTTTTCCTAACTACATAAATGTTTAAATAATTTAGACCATATACCACTACTTTCTCGGTTCTCGTGCCCAAAAAAACATGATTTAGTGGAATGGAGGAGTAATAAAAGTTAGATAGAAATTATTTGTTTTTAATCCTAACAAAATAAGTACTCCCTCCGTCCCATTGGAAACGACGCGTTTTCAATGGGCGCAGGAATTAAGAAAGTAGATAAAGTAGGTGAGAGAAATGATAAAATATGATAAAGTAGGTGAGAGAAATGATAAAGTAGGTGAGAGAAAATAATTAATATAATGAAAGTAGATAAAGTAGGTGAGAGAAATGATAAAATATGATAAAGTTATTTCTTTTTTTGGAAACGTGTCGTTTTCAGTGGGACGGCCCGAAAAGGAAAACGTGTCGTTTCCAGTGGGACGGAGGGAGTAGTATATTTTAATTAATAAAATTGGCTTAAGTAATTATATCAAATCAAATTGATAATAAATTGTTTTCCCAATAACAGTATGATACTTTGAATCTTCCAAATTTCTAATTCTAACTCCAAAAAATGAAATCTTTCTAATAAATTCTGAAGGATATAAATAATAAAAATATTATAATAATATTTATTCTCCTTTTCCTTTTTTTTTTTTTGATGAAAATGGTACATACTCAAGAGAGAGAAACTCCAAGAATTGAGAGAGAGAAAAAAAAAATTGGCGTTGCGGAGTTGGACAGAATGCAGAAGACACTATTTTTTCGCATCTCTCTCTAAAAACTCTCCGAGTCTCTCTTTTCCGACCCATCTCTTGACTCTTCGTTCTTGCATCTTTCTCCTCCGCGTCATCCCTCAGCTGATATTCCATCTGGGTTTGCCCCACATTTTCATTTTATCATATTCTGCTCAGGTAAAACGATATTACGAGAAAATGCAAAAATATATTCTTTTCTAATCGTGTTTTTGGCTTGTTAAAATAACAATTTTTGGAGGGGATTGTTTATTGTGATGAATCATGAGAAAAAGAAATGTGAAATACTGATGAAATGTACGTTTGATTATCATAATGTTTTGTATTTGCAGAGATGGAGATTTTAGCTGAATTGTTGTAGATATGCATCTTGTTAAATTATGCCTTTCTGCTTAATATTCCAACACATTATTATTTCTATTGATGAAATATTGTGGAAGGTGGTGATGATGAATGATGATGATGATGATGATGATGATGATGATGATGATGATTAGCTATTTTGTTGTCAATTTATTGATATCAAGCTGAATGTTTCTTTATTCCATGGTTAATTTGAGTTAGTAATGCTTGCAAAAATCATGTTGTTCAATTAGACAATTAGGGGTCTCTAAGTGGATGGGTAGTATTTGATTTTGAAGAGAGTTGGTGGCATTTACTTTTGTTTGGTTGGATCATCTGCATCATATGATAATTGGCATCTCTTTCTAATTCAACTATCTGGTAGGTGGTACATTGCTACAATTCTTAGATTCCAATATTCTAGGGTGGGCAAATTTTCAGGAGGGCATGTCAATTTGCCGGGGAGAAATAGTATTTACATAAGCATGCCTTCCACTTGATAGTGAAGGCAAGTGCTGCCGGTTGTCTTGCACGATTCTCCGATAGATCTAAGTAGCATAGACTTCAAGATAGTTACAAATGACAAGGGGAAGAATAAGGGCAAAGTTCCGTAGGAGCAGCCTCTACACATTCGCTACATGCCATAGGCCGCGCACTTCTGAGGAAGAGAAAACAACACCTCCCGTTGAAGGACCGGGTTACTCACGAGTTGTTCAATGCAACCAACCTAATCTGCATGATCTAAAGCCTCTCAAGTATTGCTTAAATCATATCTCCACCACTAAGTACAATTTCATTACCTTCCTTCCAAAGGCGATATTTGAGCAATTCAGACGTGTTGCCAACTTGTACTTTCTTCTGGCCGCAGCCTTATCACTTACTCCCGTCACACCATTTGCTCCTCTTAGTGTGATTGCTCCATTAGTCTTTGTTGTGGGATTGAGTATGGCTAAGGAAGCTATGGAAGATTGGAGACGGTTTATGCAGGATATGACGGTTAACATGCGGAAAATACCCGTACACATGCAAGACGGTACTTTTTCTCCTAAGACGTGGATGAAGATTAGGGTTGGAGATATAGTGAAAGTAGAGAAGGATAGTTTTTTCCCTTCTGATCTACTTTTCCTATCTTCAAGTTATGAAGATGGGATTTGTTATGTTGAGACTATGAATTTGGACGGGGAGACGAATTTGAAAGTGAAAAGGGCCGTGGAGGCAACACAAGACCTTGAGGACGACTCATCTTTCAAGGACTTTAGTGGAATGATAAAATGTGAGGATCCCAACCCTAGTCTTTACACTTTTGTGGGGAAATTGGAATATGATCATAAGGTGTATCCTATTGATCCGAGTCAAATACTCCTTCGAGACTCAAAGCTTCGGAATACATCATATGTTTATGGAGTAGTTATATTCACCGGTCATGATAGCAAAGTTATGCAAAACTCCACGAGATCTCCTTCAAAGAGGAGCAGGATCGAAAAACAAATGGACAAGATAATATACTTCCTTTTCAGTATTTTGGTGCTCATATCACTTGTGAGCTCCATCGGTTTTACTCTAAAGACAAAGTATCAATTGCCAACTTGGTGGTATTTGCAGGTTCCGGATAGTGAGCATCTCTATGATCCCAACAGTCCACTAGAGTCGGGTTTTTATCACCTCGTTACTGCTCTTATGTTGTACGGATACTTGATACCGATATCCCTCTACGTGTCGATTGAGGTTGTGAAAGTCCTCCAAGCACTATTCATAAACAAGGATATTCAAATGTATGATGAAGAGAGTGGAACTGCAGCTCAAGCTCGAACATCGAACTTGAATGAGGAACTAGGGCAGGTTGATACAATCCTATCGGATAAAACCGGCACCTTAACTTGCAACCAAATGGATTTCCTTAAATGCTCTATTGCTGGTACTGCATACGGCACTCGTCCTAGTGATGTAGAACTTGCTGCTGCAGAACAGATGGCCATGGATATGGATGGACAGAGCCAAAGTAGTAGTAGGTCCCAATCAATGGAGAAAATTCCCAATTTTTCGAACTCGGAAATACAATTGGAGACTGTTGTTACTGCAAAAGATGACATCCTTAAGCCTCCAATAAAGGGGTTCAGCTTTGAGGATAACCGACTCATGACCGGGAATTGGTATAACGAACCAACTGCTGACGATATCTTGTTATTTTTCAGAATACTGGCAGTTTGTCACTCTGCAATTCCGGAGCAAAATGAAGAGACCGGAGCCTTAACCTATGAAGCAGAATCACCTGATGAAGGTGCATTTCTTGCTGCTGCCAGAGAATTCGGTTTTGAGTTTTGTAAAAGAACACAGTCAGGTGTGTATGTACGTGAGAGATATCCTTCCTATGAAGAGCCTGTTGAAAGGTGAGACGCAGATAATTATAAATTCGGCCTTGAATAATAGTAGTCAATTCTTTAATCAGGTTCTGATGTATATCACTTTTCTGAATTTCAGGGAGTATAAGCTTCTCAATTTGTTGGACTTCACTAGCAAGAGGAAGAGAATGTCTGTAATTGTTAGGGATGAAACTGATCAGATTCTTCTCTTCTGCAAAGGAGCTGATAGGTATGTCCCTACTCCCTAATCATGTGTCTTGTGCTAATTGAAAGGCTTAAATTGTTACATATTGTAGAATTCTAATTTTTTTTTTATTTATTTTCCATTTCTGAAGTATGCACAACTTTTGTTCTGTCAAATTCCATAGCCACTTCTATTTTGTGTTTGTTCGATCATTACCTTCAAATCTCTCCACTCTTGTATTTAAAGAGCTTTTGTTTGGCACAGCATCATCTTTGAACGCCTAGCAAACAGTGGTAAAAAGTATTTGGACGCTACCACAAAGCATTTGAACGATTATGGGGAGGCTGGCTTGCGGACTCTAGCACTTGCTTACAAGAAACTTGATGAGGCTGAGTATAAAGCTTGGAGTGAAGAATTCATGAAAGCAAAAACCTCATTTGGCAGTGATAGGGAGGAAAATCTCGAGCGGGTGTCTGATATGATGGAAAGGGACTTGACACTTGTCGGTGCGACTGCTGTCGAGGACAAATTACAGAAAGGAGTATGTCATACTATAACCTAATTCAATGCCTCTTCAAATAACTTGGCAATTTCAATTTCGATTTACTATTTCTTTGTTTTTTCTCTTTAGGTGCCTCAGTGCATTGACAAACTTGCACTAGCTGGTTTGAAGATCTGGGTTCTGACAGGTGATAAGATGGAAACTGCAATTAATATAGGGTCTGTTTCATGTACCTATTTATGGTAATTCAGTTATTCTATTATCAAATCTTTAAACTAAAAGTAGTGGCTCTGCAATGCAGATTTTCTTGTAGTTTGCTTCGACAAGGGATGAAGCAAATTTGTATAGCAATCAATCCTGATGAATTAGCCCAGGATTCCAATAAGGTCGTTTAACTTTGGTGTACGAACAATATTGAATCGTGTCCAAGTTATGCTAATTCACAATGCCCTTCTTGTTAATTTTTGTAGAAGTCTGCAAAGAAGGCTATATTAAAGCAAATTACTGATGGAACCGAAATGATCAAGCAAGAAAAGGACCCTCATGCTGCGTTTGCATTGATCATTGATGGAAAGACTTTGGCATATGCACTGGAAGATGATATGAAGTTCGATTTTCTGCATTTAGCCGTTGAATGTGCTTCGGTCATATGCTGCCGAGTCTCACCAAGGCAGAAAGCTCTGGTAAATACTTTGTACTGTGGAAAGTTTCATTGTCTTTCGTGGTAGTGACTTTGAGTTATCGTTCTTTCATTTGGATACTAGGTAACCAGATTAGTGAAACAAGGAACTGGGAAAATCACACTATCAATTGGTGATGGCGCGAATGATGTTGGTATGATTCAAGAAGCTGACATTGGTGTTGGCATAAGTGGATGTGAAGGAATGCAGGTTTGTGATTAATGAGTTGATATTGCTAAAATATGCATCTAGATTTAAATACTTTTGAATGTTGTACTAAATGTTAGCTTGTAGTACCAAAATTATTTTCAACTCTTCTGATAACATTATACTTGGCACGTGTTCGTTTTTTGTCCTTTAATGTGGTCGTATCCGATTTTGGTTCTGTGTCCAATTTTGGTCCTATAACTTTAAAAAGTGTCCGATTTTGGTCATTTGATGGAAATTGTCAAACAAAAAAAGGCACTTGAACTACAATCTTCGTCAGAGGGCACAACTCAGACACTTTTTAAAATCGTAGGAAAAAAACGAATACTTTTAAAAGTTACGTGACATAAAAACAAGTTCGATTTCAATTTTGCAATGTAGCATCTGTCCGTTTTGTAGTTCTGTAACTTCAAAAAGTGTTTGTTTTTTGTCCGGTGACTTTAAAAAATGTTCGATTTCAGTCCTACGGCGAATAATATAGTTAAGTGCCTTTTTTGTTCGACAATTTCCATTAGATGATCAAAATCGGACACTTTGTAAAGTTTTAGGATCAAAATCGCACACGGCCACATATGAGGACCAAAATCAATATTTTCTCGCAAGAACCCAACTTATGTCATCAGCTGTTTGCAGGCTGTGATGGCTAGTGATTTTGCTATTGCCGAGTTTCGGTTTCTGGAGAGGCTTCTGGTAGTCCATGGACATTGGTGTTACAAAAGGATTGCTCAAATGGTAATACTAACAAGTTAAATTAAACTCAATTCTGACTTGTTTGCACTTTCATCTACATTTGATTAGTTCTGACTACACTGCAATTCTCTGTTACAGATCTGCTATTTCTTCTACAAGAACATTGCATTTGGCCTCACAATCTTCTACTTCGAGGCGTTCACCGGTTTCTCCGGGCAATCAGTGTACGACGACTGGTACATGCTGCTCTTCAACGTCGTCCTCACTTCCTTGCCCGTCATCTCCCTCGGAGTATTCGAGCAAGATGTCGATTCTGAAGTATGCTTGCAGGTTAGTCCTCTTCCACCACTCCCCTCGTCGATTTCCATCCGTTAAAACTTAAACCACGAAATCCCCGCAGTTCCCAGCCTTATACCAGCAAGGGCCGAGAAACCTTTTCTTCGACTGGCTAAGAATATTCGGGTGGATGGCGAACGGCCTCTACACTTCCCTCATCATCTTCTTCCTCAACATCATCATCTTCTACGACCAGGCCTTCCGCGTGGAAGGCCAGACAGCCGACATGACCACCGTAGGGACCGCTATGATGACTTGTGTTATCTGGACTGTCAACATCCAGATTGCTCTAACAATGAGTCACTTCACATGGATCCAACACGTCCTCATCGTGGCTAGCATAGCGACGTGGTACTTAATCCTCTTCGTATATGGAGAGCTGCCTCACGCTCTGCAAGTAAACGCCTTCAGAATCCTCAGAGAGATTCTCGGTCCGGCCCCGATCTACTGGTCCACTACGCTTCTGGTGACGATCGTGTGTATTCTCCCGTATTTCGCTCACATTTCGTTCCAACGGTCGTTGAATCCGCTGGATCATCATATTATTCAAGAGATTAAGTATTACAAGAAGGATATTGAGGATGGGAAGATGTGGAGCCGGGAGAGGTCTAAGGCGCGACAGAAGACGAAAATCGGGTTCTCGGCTAGAGTGGATGCGAAGATTAGGCAGTTGAAAGGGAGGCTGCATAGGAAGTACTCAGTGGTGGTGAGTGGACATGCTTCTCCCGCAAGGTAAACATGATGTTCAAATAACATGAAAACAAAAGAAGAAAGAAGTTTTAACGTTGTTGGTAGGTTTTGTGAAGGGGTTTGGCCGGTGTAGTGGGTTTAGTGAGGGTGAGATTCCTCAAGGTGAAGCTCTCTATGGTTGGTGTATGTAACATTCATAATTTATGTATAGAAATATAAGAAACTATTCACAAGTTGATTAACTCATTTTGTGCTCGTCTCATCATCAAGAACTTTACATCATCATGAATATTCTATCTTGCATATACATATGACACATGATACGGCATGATATGGATACGAGACACAACATTTTGTAAAAGCTTAGTACACAACACAACGATTGGACACGGCGTTTGGAGCGTAAAATCAATTAATTTTGTATTTTTCATTAGAATTAAGTGTAACATATACTTAAATATATGAAATACGACAATTGGAACGTCGTCTGACACATGTTCAACATGATACGCTGAGATATTCTGAAGCGTCCGTGCAACAGAGTGAATATTATTTCAATAACTAGTTTTCTTGTCATCGATTAGAGAGAAAGAGAACTAATGGCAAATTCGGATTGGGCTCCAGAAAAAACTCATTTTTTAAGATGACTCGATATGATCATGTGACCCGATTTTAAAATCAAAACCCCAAATTTATAATTCCAATTTCCGCCGTGCAACACCCTTAAAAATCAAGCTATTGAAACTCTCAAAAACTCAATTCGGCAAATTCATAAATCCTTTCATTTGCCCCGCCAACCCATCTTGAATTTCGAGGCTTTTGAAAATTTATGATTCTTAAATTCTTGATTCCTTGATAGAAATATGAATAAAGATTTTTATCTTGATTTATGCATAAAATTGAAGGTTTTTAAAGCTACTTTTCATTTTTATTAGGTATTATTATTGAAATTTTTATATAATTATGATTTCATTCTAAATTCACCTATCGATTCAACTAATTGAAACATTAATTTCAATTTTTTCGGACCGAAACGGGTTTGTGAACACTAAAATTGATTGACTCCAACCAAAAGAAATAATAAATATAAAAGGAAATAATGCCCAAAATTGCATCTCAGTATATATGTACACCCAAATGCTACTACTGCTCAAACAGTACACCTACATTGGGTGGAACAAATCTCTATTGCAAAAACAACATTCGAAAAACAAACTAAGCCTCCAAAACACACCCTCCCTAAACCAACCCAAAAACCCATTAAAAAAACAAACCTAAAGAAGATCAGCAACATTGGCAGGCAGTTCCTCAATCACAACATTGTAAAACTTCTGAATATCAGCAAGCATCCTCTCATCATCACCAGTCATGAAGTTAATAGCAACTCCCTTCCTCCCAAACCTCCCACTTCTTCCGATACGATGGAGATAGTTTTCGGGCTGAGTAGGGAGATCGTAGTTTATGACGAGAGATACCTGCTGCACATCGATACCACGGGCCAAGAGATCGGTGGTGATGAGGACGCGGGATGAGCCCGATCGGAACTCGCGCATGATGATGTCACGAGTGTTCTGGTCCATGTCTCCGTGGGTGGCTGATACCGTGTGGTCCCGCCCCCTCATCTTGTCCGTCAGCCAATCGACCTTCCGCCTAGTGTTGACGAAGATGACGCTCTGGGTGATGGCGAGTGTCTCGTAGAGGTCGCAGAGCGTCTCGAGCTTCCACTCCTCCTTGTCGACGTTGACGTAGAACTGCTTGATACCCTCGAGGGTTAGCTCGTCGCGCTTCACCAGAATCCGGACGGGTCTGTTCATGAATTTCCGCGTGATTTCGAGGGCTTCGGGTGGCATTGTAGCCGAGAAGACTCCGACTTGGACTTTCGACGGAAGCAGCTGGAAGATATCATAGATCTGCAACACGACCACGAGCGTGATTAGATATGTCGTGGTCAAAGAATTAATCGTGTACTAATGCGAAAAGAGACGCACCTGATCCTTGAAACCACGAGAAAGCATTTCATCGGCCTCATCCAAAACGAACATTTTGATATACTCAGCATGGAGTGATTGTCTCCGCAACATATCAAACACACGACCGGGGGTTCCAACAACGACATGAACCCCGGCTGAGAGAATACGCTGATCCTCACGGACACTCGTACCGCCTACACAAGCATGAACCTTGACACCGAGGTAGTCACCGAGCGCACGCATAACCTTCTCAATCTGTTGGGCGAGCTCTCGGGTAGGTGCCAAAACCAAGGCCTGGCATTGTACAACTCCGTAATCGAGCTGCTGCAAAATGCCGGAACAGAAGGTGGCAGTCTTTCCAGTTCCGGACTGAGCCTGCTGGATAACATCGAGCCCCTTGCAAAACGGGACAATGCCCCTTTGCTGGATTGCAGAAGGCTTCTCAAAACCTTTAAAAGACAAAGGGAAAACAATATACACTTGCAATCAAATACCATGAATAAGGGAAATCAGGAAAGACGAAGACTTCAAGTTTCAAGAAAATTGAAATTTTATATGCGAGCATTGCACCATACCATAGGCATAAATTCCCCTCAGAAGATTCTCTTGAAGACCCATACCATCAAAAGTATCGTGAACCTCATCGTAAGAAGTGAAGAATTCTTGCCCCTCAACATGGAGACTGCAATAGGAGTTTTAGAGAAGTTGAAACAACTACATTGCTATATCACAATAAAGATCAAGTGAAAAAAGTCATTCTAGGGGAAACTTACATTTCCATCTTTGCATCGTACTGACGAGCATCGAATTGTGATCCTTCTGCTAAACCTGCCATAACTGCAGCATACGTGATGTATAAGTGAGCATGCAACGAATAAGAGATATATAACAAAGGAGCAACATTCTTAGTTGAATACTTAAACAAAACATTTAAGTTCATAAAGCATTTGTTGGAAGAAAAAAATGCTATACAAACAAAGACCAACTTGTCTATAAATTATAACAGCCATAATCCCCATCCCCATTCAACAGACATAAATCTCTCAAACACAAAGTTTCCCATAAACCTTGTTTTGCCAGGGGAAAAAAGATAAAAATCCCATATTTCCAAGACACAAAAGCATACGATTCCATGCAATGAAAAAATGAATTTTTTTGACATGTCACAGAAGAGCCAAACTTGCACGCCATTTATTATGGAGTACAGGCATTAAACTTATGTTTCCATGTTTGGGGATGATAAGGCGCTATAACAAACAAAGACCAGATTAGTCTATAAATAATAGCAGTCATAATCATCATCCCCTGATTCAACAGACACAAATCTCTCAAACATCAAACGTGCCAACAAAACTTGCTAAACAAGAAAAAGATCCATCTTTTTTAGACAAAAATAGCATAGAAGTCCAAGCAGGGAATACAATTCAAAAACAAATTATGTTACACAAGAGCCAAACTTATACCACCATTAATTATGAAGTACAAGCATTAAACTTATGTTTCCATGTTTGGGGAAGAGAGTGTGCTATCAAGTAACAAGACTAAATCGTCTATAAATAATAGCAGTCATAATCATCATCCCCAAATTCAACCGACATAAATCTCCAAACAAACGTGTCAACAAACCTAAGAAAATCTATCTTTTTGAGACAAAAATAGCATACAATCCAAGCAACTAATACAAGGAGCGTAATATCCAATTATCTTTTGAAGACGAAAAATGTTACAGAAGAGCCATTCATTATGGAGTACAGGCATTAAACTTATGTTTATATGTTCGGGGATAAGAGTGTGCTATCAAGTACCAAGACTAAATCATCTAGAGATAACAGCAGTCGTTACTCGTCCCCAAATTCAACACAATATCTCAAACACACCATTCATTACGGAGTACACAAATAGCATACAAGTCCAAGCAACTAATACAAGGAGCATAATATCCAATTATCTTTTGAAGACAAATAATGTTAAATAAGAGCCAAACTTGCACACCATTCATTATGGAGTACAAGCATTAAACTTATATTTCCATGTTCGGGGTAAAGAGTGTGCTATCAAGTACCAAGACGAAATCGTCCACAAATAACAGCAACCATTACTCGTCCCCAAATTCAACACAAAATCTCAAACACAAGAAATGCCAATAAACCTTGTTTTAGCAGAAAATATATACATCTTTATACCCATAGCAAATCATACAAGTCTCCAGACAATGTCACTGATTCAGATCTTATCCACACCAACAATGTTAAACATCATCAACTACATTGGTGCAAAAACCTAATGGAGTTTAACAAATAAAATCTAACGAATCCTACTAAGAAATACAGTCATTTAAGATTTGAATCACAAGAACCCTAATTTCAAACGTAAAAGGAACAAAACGCAGCATGAAAAAACATAAAAAATCAAGATACAACAAAATCCCAATAAAACAAAAGGCAGAGCCGAAGAAAGCATAAAAGATCGAACCTTTGAATTAAAAGGAAACAAAAGATAGTCGTAGGATTGATTGAACTCGAAAGAACAACTCCCCGTGTCGGCGCCGTTGAGTTGGAGTAGGGAAGTTAAAAATCAGTTTTGTGTTGGCAAGAGAAAACCTATCAGCTTTGCCCTTTTTATACAAAATTGCGGCTAGGGCAAAGATTTCGGCAAATTATACTATTATTACAATAATATAGAATTTCCTCATATTTTTGTAAGAATTTGTGTAATATTATTAGGAGGGAGGGGGCAATAAAGCAATTTATTTAAATCTTATTCGTTGCAGTGTAGTTAATTAACGTAAGAACTAATGATGAGCAATTTAAAATAAGGCATTCATATATTTATTTTTGGTAGTATATTTTTTTACCTAAATATATTATTCTTAATTAGAGTTGACCGGTTGAGTGTTTCATCATATTTAAATATTTTTTTCAAATTCTATTATAGGCAAATTATGTTAATTGTATTATCAATTTGCATACAACAAATTCCAATCAAACATACAATTTCGACAGAAATTCACGAAAAGAACATAGGAACAATTTTATAAAGCCAGCCATACATATAAAATTATGTAAGTAGAATTAGGTTGTATAAATACCTTGGTAAGACTTTTGAGAAACTTCTCGAATAAAAAAAGTGACGAATAACTGCTAGGACTGAAGGAGAGATTTCAAGAGTATAAGAGCGCCCAGCATCCTCTGTCCCAAACATTGGTGGCCCATATGGTGGCCCACCAATCACGCCTCGCCACGCGTGCATTGGTGGGCCACCTTTGTATAACTTAAATATTTTTTTATTGCTAACATGGCCCACCAATACACGCGTGGCATCGCGTGATTGGTGGGCCACCGAGTGGGACACCAATTTTGGGCCAGAGGATCCGGATTGGTATAAGAGTAACTTCAAAAGAAAAAGCACGCGAATGTTTTCCGAATAGTGATTATTATAGTAATTGAATTTGATACCTAATTATGTTTGGATTCCGTATTCTATTAAGAAAGGGTATGAGAAAATTCATACTTATCCTAATAATAGAATGATCATACCGAATAGAAAAAGAATTATTACCTTTATTAATACTCTCATTGTAGTAATATACTACTATATAGTCTTGATTATCGGCCACTTATTTGTTCCATCTTGTATTGTTCAACCAAATCGATGAAACTCTTATTATCTTATGGCAAATTGGACAGTTTAGTCCCCAATGACTGTTTGACCAATTTAATTTCTTATTTATTTATTTTAGTTAATTTGTCCGCAAATTATAGAATTTTAGATGAATGGGTCATTTTGTTAAATTTTTTATTAATTTACCATTAGTCAATGATTTTTAAAGAGTATTTTTGGTATAATTTTATTAAGGACCAAAATATCCCATACTGAAAGATTGATTACTAATTTGACCAATTTTTTTTCTTAAAGAATTTTAATTTATCAAAAATAAAAAGAAATTTTAGTTATTTTGATTTTTTTTAAGGACATACTGCGTCAATTAAAATATATTTGAGTATCATAATCGCCAATTATAATATATTGAGATCATAATCGCCAAATTTTATTACTCCGTGATCAATTTTTTTAATATTAATATGAAAACAAGGGATTAAAACATATAATATTTTAAAATTAAGGAATAAATCATATTAGAATGAAAACAGGTTTTTAAATGGAAATATAGTATAGTTTTATTTATTGATTTTTAATTATTCTACCTTTTAATCCCTTGTGTCATATTAATATATTCGGAAAATTTTATCATGAAACTATAAAATTTGATAATTATGATCACAAAATATATTATAATTGGCGAGATTAGTCATTAACCTATTTAAAATTTGCGTATTTGGTCTTTAAAAAAATTAAAGTGGCTAAAATATCTTTTATTTTTTGAAAAAAAAAATGTCAAATTAGTCCTCAATCTTTCAGTATTGGATGTTTTGATCCTTAATAAATTTATATTGAAAATGCCCTTTAAAAATCGTTGACTAACCAAAAATTTAACAGAATGACTAAATCATCTAAAAATCTATAATTTGATGACCAATTAACTAAAAAAATAAGTAAGAGACCAATTTGACCAAAAATCGTAATTTGGGGACTAAACTGTCCAATTTACCTTCTTATTTTCAGGTTTGTGATTTATAGTAATCTTTTCTTTCCGAATAATTAATTATCGATAGCAATTAGATATTGCCATATTGGTACAAAAAGGATATATACGAGATATTATTTTTTGTATAAAAATAAATACAATCCACCGCATCCCAGATCCCGTATCCTTCTCAACTTGACAATCTATTGCTCTAAAGAAGCGGTTTCCACGCCGAGGTATAAACTCGAGTTTTGAGAGAAAGAGAGAGGAAGAGAGAAAGAGAGAATGAGCGACGAAGATACGAATCAGCAGCATCAGTGGGCGGCGATGCAGCAGTACCCGCAGTGGTGGATGGCGGCGCCATATCCGGCGATGCCTATGCAGTATCCGCCCATGCCTATGCAGCAGCAGATGGCGATGTACAACCAGCATTACTACCCGTACTACCACCACCTGCAGCAACCGATGTACCAACTGCCCAGACAGCGCAATCAGATTCATACTTCCGGTGAGGATAACAAAACAATCTGGATTGGAGATCTCCGCGACTGGATGGATGAAGATTATATCCGCTCTTGCTTTTCTCAATCCGGAGAGGTAAGGATTCGATCGCGTGCTTATATATGCAGACATTCTATTGGTGTTTGGAATTTATCTTTAGAGTTCAATTTTTAATTGGTTAACATCGCAGTTTTCTTGATTGAATCATCTTATAGACCTAGGGTTTTGAAAATCCACTTTGTTGCAGTCTTAATCTGATTGATTTATTTTTGTTGTTGTTGATTGTTGCTTTTGTTCGCTATGCTGTAAATTTTACTTGATCAATATTCAGAAATCAGTCTTAATTTGACAAGGCAGCTTAAACCCTAATTTTCGTCAATGTATATGTTGACTTGATTTATTCTATTACTGTAAAATCCAGGTTGTTTCTGTAAAGATAATTCGTAATAGACAGACGGGTCAATCAGATGGATATGGATTCATTGAGTTCAATACTCATGATGCAGCAGAGAATGCTCTGCAGAGCTACAATGGGACCCTAATGCCCAATGCAGAGCAGACTTTTCGCTTAAACTGGGCAGGCTTTAGCTACGGTGATAGACGCCCTGAAACTGGTTCTAATTTGTCGATATATGTTGGGGATTTAGCTCCTGATGTTACTGATGAACTGTTGCATGATACCTTCTCTAGTAAATATCCATCTATCAAAGATGTAAAAGTGGTAATGGATCCAAACACTGGGCGTTCGAGAGGTTATGGATTTGTCAGGTTCGGTGATGAATCGGAGAAGTCTAGAGCAGTGACTGAAATGAATGGTGTTTTGTGCTCCAGTAAGCCTATGAGAATTGGTAATGCGACCCCTAAGAGATATTCATCACAACAACAGTATTATGGACAAGGTGCAATTTCCGTTCCCATTGCTATATTGTGTATATTCTGGGACAAGAAAATGTTCATAACTATGGGTTTGCATTCTATTACATGCCTATGTTTGTTAATTGTGTTTTTTGTTTGTTCATTCGGTTTTTTATATTACATTCTCATGTATAAAAGCAGATGACAAAGGTATTGCTTTCACAAATTAGTTTTTTAGAACTCTATTTGTTCTTGTTTTGATTTAAATTGGTATATTTACTTGAAATATTGGTGTATGTTTAGGTTCATCAGAGAACGAGTCATCCAACACAACAGTGAGTCCAGCTCCTATCTAACTAGTTATTGTAAATTATTGTCATGATTAACCGAACATATCTGTCTGTTTAGATTTTTGTTGGAGGACTCGACTCTAAAGTCACTGCTGATGAGCTCAGAGAGCCTTTCGTTCATTTTGGAGAGGTCGTCTCTGTAAAAATACCACTTGGAAAGGGATGTGGTTTTGTACAGTTTGCAAGCAGGTAATTCCATGATATGGTTTCTGACTGCAAATTTTAATATTTTAAATAATAAAAAGGAAACATAAGGCTTGTTTATGCTAGCAGTAAGATAGTATGTTTTAAGGAGAGCCTCTTTCTCTTATACTAGTTTTATGGGTGGGAAACAGCAGTTTTCTGTTATATCACTACGCATTTCTTTTCCGATCTATTCAATGCTGGAATCAGACCTCCTATGCCCAAAGGAATCATTTTTGAATCGTTCATGATTTTGAATATTATCTTTTATCAAAACTATGAAATTAGAGGAATCATCGAATGACCTATTTAATTTTTAAATTTTAACAGAAGCAATGCAGAGGATGCAATCCACAAATTAAATGGTGAAGTTATTGGTAAGCAGAAGATTCGTCTTTCTTGGGGCCGAGCTCTCAATCAGGTAAACTCAAGTCCCATTTTATACGCTTCATGGTTTAGATAATTATAGTTCTATACTAATTAAGCACGCTACTTAAGATTACATATATGATATATGATATCATGAAGTGTATACTACTTCTGTTTTATGTTTTTATGCTCGAATTTACCTCGAAGAAATCGGTTTATTTGCTTTTGCAGTCGAGAGGGGATAGTCAATGGAATGGGTCTTCCTACACAAGACAAGGTGCAAAAGAAAACAATAATGGCGGTGCAGCCTATTGGGTGGCTTCTCCAATGGCCGCGGAAGCCTCGAGCAGTCAGTGAGCTTAAAACTCCTAAGCTAGTGGAGTTTCACCGGAGATTCTATGAAGCTAATGGCAGAGTAAATGTTAATGAGTCAGAGTCCTCTTTTACAATTTTGGTTTTGAAGATAGGTTTGTTATAATGGTTCTTGTTAAGTATTCATTCTTTTTAGGTCTTTGACTGGTACTGGATTATCCATGTGATATTATGAGTTGATAAGCCAATTCATATTCGGCCTTGTTCAAACATCAAATAAAAGATCAAGAAGTCACCTCATACAAAATAGCTCTAATAGCTTTAATGTCATTCACAACTCCAAGTCAGACATTTGTAAGTATAATCGAATGATATTCCGATTGCCAAATTATTTAAAAATAATTAGAAAATTAAAAAATGTTTTAAATATGTTTTTTAATTTATCATAATATATTTATACACGAAACATTTAAGGTCTTGAAAAATCTGTTGGAAGAAAAAATACTATCCAGATAAAAGCTAACTCGACTATAAATGACAACTATCATAATCACAATATTCTTAAAAATCCCAAACACCATACGTGAAGGCGTATTACATTAAAGATATATAAACACTATCGCAGATCAAACACGACGAGCAATTAGAAAAACTCGTCATGATAAACCTACAAATCAAGATACGACTAAATTCCAAGAAATAATAATTATCAATTTCAATTAAGGCATGCTTGTGGTGTATACGACTATACGTGTATTAGTTCAGCAATGATCAACCTAGATCAAAGTTGTCTATGGTATATATACTGTTAAAAAATATATTTTTGATCCTTATGTCAAATTCGATTTTTGCCCATTAGGTTGTAAAAGAGTTCAAATCTAGTCCTATTGACACACGTTCACACATCTTTAAACTCAAAATGAAAAGGAAACATTCAGTTTTTTCTTTAAGCATTAAGTGAAAAAAAAAATTAATATCAAGTTCAGTTTTAATTGAATTATTTAGTTTTTCTTTTAAGAAGTCACGAGCACACGCGTGCCAAAGAATTTAAGTTGGATAAATTAAACCGATTTTACAAAACGCTTAAAACTGGACAATTTTATAATCGGTTGATTAAAATTGGACTTTGACAATATAATAGTCCAATGTGAAACTGAAGCCAATTCAAAGACATGAATAACCCTTGATTTAAGTAATACAAACTAAATCTTTGATTCAAACTCTTCGTTTTTGATAAAATTGTTAATTTATTGTTGCATTGATTATAAGCATTTTGATAAAATAATATTCATTAAAATAATAATCTCAATTGTATAATATAAAAAATTCAAATCTCAATTGGGGTTAATTAACTAAAATAATAATTTCATTCTTAAAAACCTACCTAAATCCTCAGTCCAGGTTTATTATGAGAATATTTTGATGCCCTTTAAGAGTGTTTATGTTGGGGGAATGATCGGGACCAACATTTTAATATTATTAATTAACTAATAATCAATTCAAAATTTTCTCCCAAACATCAACGCGTGCTTGTTGTCATGTGTTCCTAGAATGAAAAGGAGCAACAAAAACATCTACAATCATAAAGAGAAATATAGAGTAAAATATTATGTAATTATACAAGTAATTTAGAGTCTAGATTGGGTGAATCTCAATAATTCATTCATATAATGGTGGTTATAAAAGGTTTTCGATGTCCTTTTCCAAATTTTATATTAAATTTTTTTATCTAAAATAATAATAATTTAATTTTTGAAAAATAAATAATCTTATTAAATAGATATTTATTCTCGGTTCTAAATTTATTACATAATAAAATTTTAATTATAATTAGCAACATTCTCATTACTCCAAGGTTGAAAAATATTACAAAAACACATTAAAACAATAAAAACTAGTAAAAAGACCTCAAAAAATGTAGAAATCAATATAACTTTTTTTAGGGTTATTTTTACAATTGTATTATGACTTCGATCCAATAAATACTTTCAACTCTTTTTACATTTAATTACTCAACATTTTTCCTTTCCTCTGCCACACGATAACGAACTAATTCAACCTTAAGTTCAAACTGCGGAGCTGAGATAATTTTATCATAATTTTAATCAGATGGAATAGAAATAAAAATAATTAAAAAGAAAATACTTAAACTTCACAATTTTGATAAACGGAATGAATATGTTACTTTGGTTTCCAATCATTTTATGCTTATAGTGCTAGTTATGTGGATTATAAGGAAATTATATATTTTAATTAATAATAATAATTAAATCTTGATATTCATAATTTTAAATATGAGATTAAAAAAACAGGAGAAAAATATAATCTCTCTACAAAGTAAGTTGGAATTGTATAGCAGATGATGATTTTTACGTTTGAGGATTATTTTTAGGCAAATTGGATTATTTAGTCACCAAAGTATGGTGTTTTGGCCAATTTAGTCCCTTATTTAATTTTTTTAGTTATTTGGTCCCCAAATTATGAATTTTTGGCCAATTTGGTCCTTCCGTTTAATTTTCCGTTAGTTTACCGTTAACTTTTTTTTTAAAATAAAATATAAAGGGTATTTTCGGAATAATTTTTACGAGGACGAAATTGGCCAAATTGTTCAACATTGAGGATCAATTTGACCTAGTTTTCTCTCTCTGGAACTCTCTTTTTCTCTTCCATGGCGTACCCACCACCTCACTCCTCGAATCACAGCAGCCTCAACGACGAAACCACCTCAAATCGCCGACTTTAGTCAATCGCGCAGCGTCGATCTTGGGGGGAGAATCTCACCTACTACATCGGAATCGGCTACCTCGCCGGCGCAACCAGCGGCGCCGCCAAGGGTTTCGTATCGGCGGTGAAGGCTATTGAGTCGACCGATACTCTGAAGCTGAAAATCAACCGGATCCTGAACGGATCGGGCCATGCCGGGCGGCAGATCGACAATCGGTGCGGCGTGATCGGGCTGATGTACGCCAGGCTTGAGAGCGGCATGGTCGCGGTGAGAGACACGGATGATGTGATCAACAGCGTGGTGGCGGGGCTGGGAACCGGAGCACTTTTCAAGGCGGCGTCGGGGCCGAGGTCGGCGGCGCTGGCGAGGGCCCTCGGAGGCGTGCTCGTAGGGGCTGTTGTTATTGGGAAGCAAGTGTTGAAACGACATGTTCCGTTTTGAGCGGTGGTCTATTTTCTTTCTTCACTTTTTTCAATTTTTGGAATTTGATTTGGTTGGCCTTAAATTTTGGGTAAGTATTATTTAATTGTGTTCATGCTTAAATTTTGATACAAAAGGGGCGAAATTATCACGGTAAAAAATGAGGGTTAATGTCTTATAGTATTCAATTTTGACTTGGGTAAGGAAAAATAGATGTTGGCCAAATTGATCCTCAATGTTCGACAATTTGGCCAATTTCGTCATCGTAAAAATTATTCCGAAAATACCCTTTATATTTTATTTAAAAAAAAAAAAAGTTAACGGTAAACTAACGGAAAATTAAACGGAAGGACCAAATTGGCCAAAAATTCATAATTTGGGGACCAAATAACTAAAAAAATTAAATAAGGGAATTGACCAAAACACCATATTTTGGGGATTAAATAATCCAATTTTCCTTATTTTTAATTTAAAAAACGTACAAGTTTGAAGGTGGAATTTTAGGCTATGTTATTAAACCCGGCCCGGCCGGTTGACCTGGTTCAACCGTAACCCGATGAAAAATCCGGGCCGGGCCAATAAAAAATCGATTTTGGCCTTTGACCCGGTACGACCTGGCAGAACCGGTCGGTTGACTCGGTAACCGGTACTCGGTTAATTCGGTTGACTCGGTAATATTAATTAAAAAAATTAAATTTAAATTCTAAATCTCTAATGTACTAATTCTATTTATGAAGTTTGGACATGGAAAATATTAGGTTAATTTTTAACTTCAAATTATATTAATATTAAGTTTTTTATATTTTTAAGTTATTTATTTTATTTATTTGTATTATTAAAAAATATTTAATATTTATTATGTTATATCGGGTTGACCCATCGGTTCGACCGATTGAACCACTAAAATTAATTTTTTCGGATCAATGATCAGGCCGGGTTTAATAACATAGATTTTAGGAGCTCACAACCGAATCTGCAGCGCGCCCCCACCACCCGCCGACCTTTTTCGACTGTTGAAAAGCCAACCCCCAAAACTCCCATCAATCTACCATCACGAGCATTTCATCACTCTATTCCGCCGCGATGTACTCCCTTCGAATTGCTCATCGCGCTAAAAAGGTTTTTCGTTTCGCCAATTGTTTTTCAATTCTATTTGGTGATACTCATCGTCTTGATTATATGATTGAATTGTTTGATTTGGCTCGGAACTTGCATGTATGTGTGCTTGGCGGGTGGGAAGGGCTATAGAATGTGGAGTTTGATCTGCTATCTGTTTGGATCTCACGTTGGGTTGCTGAGATTAATTTTGCTTTGTTTAGCATTTTGCGGCATTCTCAGATGTTCAAAATTTTGTTTTTTCGGATGGATCGCGTCGCAATTTGGTGTTAATCTCGGCAATATTTCTTCTTCTTAAAGGGTATCTTGCTATGTCGGTGGAAGCTGGTTCTTGTTATGTAGCTCTTTTTGGTAATTTGCTTGGATATTCCATTTGCACACCAAATCTAAACGTTCGTTGTTGCAGAATTGTTGATGTTGTCTGGTTTTAAGATGGAAGTGGTGTTAATAGACTCTTGGTTGGCTTCCTGTTGATTTTTCCAATTTCGAGAACATCTCTAAAATTAGTTGCTCTATGATGCTGTTTCTGAACATTGATGAGTAGATGTTTCAAAAATCAATCTCCTGGACCAATTGTTTACTTACTAAAATAAACTGAAAATTAGATTGTCGAAGTCTTTAGATAATAATTACTTATTTCCATGTGACTTCACTCTAAATTGCTTATTAAAGACTATGCATAAATAATCTCATTTCCTTTTCGATGCCTGTTGTGAGAGATTGCTTTCTTGTGAATGACATAACTGTGTTTTATACATACAGCTCAGACAATGCCCTAGTCTTTTACGAGGTGGGGAAATCCGTGTACGTTATTTTGCTAATGATGCTGGGACATCGGTTGTCAAAACGGATGGTAAGTCATGATCCTTACATGCTCTTCTTTTGGCAAGATTGATCTCTCTCACTATTGTTGCTGCACAAGGCAACGGAGTTTAGCACGTGGTTGAATTAATGAGGCTTACACTTCAGTTGGAGCTGGATAATAGTTCGATAAATTGGCATAATTGGTTGATATAGTCCACATAACCTTTCATCTTAGCAATCCAATAATGTCTTGATGGCAATGATTAACACCTTTGTGCCGTATGCTGAAAACTTATTGCCTGATAGAGCAGGTTAAACAAAGACAAAAAATGTGTAATCATGAAACTCTTTCTGCATTATTTGAATATGGTAGCATCATAGATTCACATTTCATCTTTTGCTTTTAGTATAATTTTGAAAATCCAGTTCACTTAAATTTCAATTTTAAGCAAACAAATAATGACCCTTGTTCAAAAAATAAACATATCATGCTGCGCTTACAATTAACTGCATGTTAATCAAACTAGCTGAGCTACAAACTTCATAAGTATCTCATGATGTTCCGATATGGGCTTTCCATTTTATAGTGCTTTGGCATGGACTTTCAGAGTTAGCAAGCTATGATCATTTTTACTTGGTTATTAGGATTCTTTGTACTTAATTTAGATGTTATTATATGTGAAATTGGATTTATTTGTACCCCCCTGTGCTTTTACATGTATTTTTGTCTGTTTGTGTCTGTGTACTTGTAGACTTTGCATAAGCGTGATGTCCATTTACGTACAGATATTTCAAGACATTCTAGGGACAAAGGCAGTCCAAAGATCTCCAGTATAGGCTCTTTCAGCCCCAACCATGTAGCAGTGAATAGAATGACGGTAATTAGCACTCAAGCTTCTAATCTTTTATGAGTATTGGATTGTATGTAGTTGGTAAGACTGATAATTTGAAGTGAATGAATTATGTAATAAAGATGATTGCTGTGAAATTGAGCAATGGAAATGCTTTCTGGGCAGCAAGGAGTCATGCACCAGCAATAGGCATGCAGTACAGGTTCTCCGAATCTTTCAACCATATATCATTTGTTGTCAAGAGACTTGTTTCTCTAACTGGCCTGTTTGTGCTTATTTTCAGCCAATCACGAAGAGAGGTCAGGCTATATTCATCAAATTCAGGTTAGTGTGGTAATTGTTCTGAGTATATTTCCATTAGTGAAAGCTTAGTACTTTAGGAGATGCTTCTGAATCATGTACCCTGGAAAGGTTAGGAGTTAAGTTACTTGTTCACTATGTTTGTGAATTGTTCATACCTTATTCTTAGTACATCTGACTTGTTTATGCAATGTTACTATTCTTTTCCCGCACGTCGGACAGATGCTTTCATTTTTATTAGGCCTTCTTTCTCTATAAGTTTGGATGATGCATATCAATCTACAGCTAACCATGCTGCTGTTTTCCAGGTCTTCCACCACACCAAGAGATTGGAATGCCCTCTCTCTCACCTACAATGACTGAGGCATGCATATTTCTAATAATCATCACACTATTTGGTCAACTATCATGCTAAGTATTCTTTGTTGTCTAATGTAGGGTAACATTGCGAGGTGGCTCAAGAAAGAGGGCGACAAACTTTCTCCTGGAGAAGTGCTTTGTGAAGTTGAAACAGTAAGTTCTATTGAATCTCTATTCACTCAACTTTACTGTTTATTAAACCATACACTCTCAGTATGTTTGGGTACAATTTGTGCTTCACTTCATGTCTTAAGGACAAAGCAACAGTAGAAATGGAATGTATGGAAGAAGGATATCTTGCAAAGATAGTACGTGGAGATGGATCTACTGGAATCAAAGTTGGTGAGGTATTTATCTGTTATCCTAGTATCAGACTTCTCCTTCGAACTATTTCTTGCATATTTCTGTAATGATCTTCTTAACATAATTAGAATAAAGAAAAGCAAAAATCAAGTTACTTGCTCATGTTATTGAAGGGTTCTAAATTTGTTTGTGACCCATTCACCTTTGCTTTTATTTTCTTTTGCGTCCTAGTTCTGCTTGCTTTTGAGGCTCTTATTTGATTTGCTTATCTTCAGTATGTTACTTTATGTTTTTTACTTGAATCACACGATTTTAGCTTGTTCAAACCAATATTCTTTTCTATTGATGAATTCCAACTCAATTATGAGATGTTTCTATGCTAGTAACGTTTTCATGTGAATCCTTTTACTTGCGTGCTAAGTGAAGCAAAAGCATTTAGGAGTCACTGTTACTACTGACCGGAAAATGTATTCAGATTTTGGAACTACTGCTAATGCTTACCCATCTAAAAGGTCAGCACTAATTGGGTATCTAATGAGGAAGCAAGCTAGAAGGATGCATAGGAAGTTGAGTTTTAGACCATAGGAGTAACACCTACCTACTTTTCGTGACTGATATAACTAATTATTCTTACCGGTAATATGTATTATTTGACCAGATAATTGCTGTAACTGTTGAAGAAGAAGGGGATGCTGCTAAGTTCAAGGACTTTAGTCCATCATCAGATGCTGCTCAAGAACCCCCACCCAAAGAACCGTCTCCAACACCCCCAAAAGAAGAAGTGTCACAAGTGTCTGCTGCTGCAGCAGAGCCAAAAGTTTCCAAGCCTAGTGTGCCTTCTTCTTCTGGGGATCGCATATTTGCCAGTCCTGTGGCCAAAAAGCTTTCGGAAGATCATAATGTAAACTAATGATTGCTTTATCAAATTTATCTGAATCTTTCTCTTGGATAATAGGTTTTTATTTTCATTTTGCATATATCTTGAAGGCGATGTTTCAAGCATTACACTCACACAACATTATTGCAGGTACCTATTGCAAACATTAAAGGAACTGGTCCTGATGGGCGCATTGTGAAAGCAGATGTTGAAGACTATCTTGGTAGATCTTTGGTGTTCTATGTTACTGCGCGATTTGGTGCTATATGAATTATTTTCTTTCTTCAATGGGATCTTCTTGATAATCAAGTTTTCTTTTTCTTTAATGGAATTGATTTTGAAACCAAATCTAAATCTGTTTTACATGATCGTCGTGCAGCTTCAGGTGGCAAGGAAGTTTCACAAGCTCCGAAGGTTGATACCACAAAAATTGCTGGTTTAGATTACACCGACATCCCACATTCGCAAATTAGAAAGGTAATATATTCCCATTTTAGAAGAGTAGTTTACTTCATTCATTATCACATTCATAGCACAAATTATCCTTTGTTTATGAAATATCTAACTTGCATAGATCTCTCCTCTCTTTCTCTCTCTCTCTCTCTCTCTCTCTGGATATATATGCACATGCTTGCCTACTACTATGTACTTTGTGTTGGAGGTTTGGGGGTGGGGGGGGGAATTGGTTTTCTGCTAATGCTGAACCAATTAACACCACAGTTATTATGAAGAGAGCTTTATAATAATTAACATATGCAACCATGGTGGCACATGTAATATGAAAATGTTCTAGAGAAAATAATAATCAGAAACAATTGAGAGTTTTGACATGATTTAGAGTGGCAAGTAATAGCTAACATACACCTTCTATGTGGCAGGTGACAGCATCTCGATTATTGCAGTCAAAACAAACAATCCCACACTATTACCTGACTGTAGATACACGTGTTGACAAGCTCATGGAGTGAGTGTGCCCTCTTCGGCAAATGTGAATGGTCCTTCAAAATTACCTATCCTATTTGTTTTAACCTCAACCTTCTCTGCAGATTGCGTGCCCAGCTAAACTCATTGCAAGAAGCTTCAGGGGGGAAAAGGATTTCAGTCAACGATCTTGTTATCAAGGTATGATAGAGACATATGCGTGCTCATGTGCACCTTTTATTCTATTGATTTTCTTTCGTTTTGCGGAACTTAATTCCTCTATATAGGATGTTCTAAAGAGTTTTTTAGTTTCTTTTATTTTTTCTTTAATGATCCTTAGGGGGGTCTTTCATCGACCTAAATTATATCGTGTTTGGGTAGATTTTCTCACCCACAATTTATTAACTGTTTTCACTGCAGGCTGCTGCCTTAGCCCTTAGGAAAGTTCCTCAATGTAACAGTTCATGGACCAATGATTATATCCGCCAGTAAGTATACTTGAGAAGGAAGGTTGTAGTTTAATCCACACATGCTTTTTTACTTGCTACTTCTTTGCGTACAGGTTTAACAATGTGAACATTAATGTTGCTGTACAAACAGATAATGGATTGTACGTGCCCGTTATTAGGGTAAGCCATCGTATGAGTTGTATGCTGTACAATCAGATAATGGTTGTAGTTTAGTTGTCTGTCCACTTGATAGTAATTATCTAACATCAGTGCCTCAACTCGTGAACTAAAACTTGCAGGACGCTGACAAGAAAGGTCTATCAACAATTTCAGAGGAAGTTAAGCATGTAGCTCAAAAAGCCAAGGAGAACAGTTTGAAGCCAGAAGATTACGAGGTGAAACAGAAACTTCACCGAGCATTCTAAAAGACTAATGCTTATCATATGTAGCTTAACTATATTAGGCTTGCAGGGTGGTACATTCACAGTTTCAAACTTAGGTGGGCCTTTCGGCATCAAGCAATTTTGTGCCATAATCAACCCACCCCAAGCTGGTATTCTGGCAGTTGGCTCAGGTAATTTGAGCTATATCTGTTACTGCAGTTCAACAGGTTCTACTAGTTGTTTTATTTCTGATGTTTGTCCATCTCACTCTACATGAGCACAGCCGAGAAAAGGGTTATACCCGGTGCTGGCCCTGACCAATATTTGTTTGCATCTTACATGTCCGTGACACTAAGCTGTGATCATCGCGTGATTGATGGTAAGTTGCTAGTTGCATACCATGTACCACTTCATCCTTATTGAGATGGTTCAACTCACCTACTCATATTGTGTATAGGCGCAATTGGAGCAGAATGGCTGAAGGCCTTTAAAGGTTACATTGAGAATCCAGAGTCAATGTTGCTTTAAAGTAGTGAATGATTTCTCCATGTTCTTCTGCTATGATCACCAGTGAAGGGATACATGCAATCCCACATGTTCTTTTAGTATTTGTCTTGTGTAGATGAGATTCAAGCCATCTCTCTGCTTGCTGATTCACCTATGGCAACGCATTTTTGAATAATGGGTATAGAGTGTCAAAATCTCCCCAGCACTCGAACAAATGTGCAGTACATAAAGTATTCTAACCACCGTTTTGACTGGCTACGGTAATATGGAATGACAATATTTGTTGTACATTTAATCATTTCCTCAGTTAAGTGCAATCAATATATATATATATATATATATATTACTTCTTCCGTCCCACTAATCAAGTTTCATTATTTTTGGGCATGAAAATTTAGGAAGTGGGTAGAAAAAAATGATGGTATTAAAGTATAAGGTGGCGAGATTCATTTGTTTATAGTGATTGTAGTCCATTAATTTTTTTTTTTTTTTTTTTAATGAGACTTGTTTAGTAGGACAACTCGAAATAGAAATGGAATTTGTTTAGTAGGACGGAGGAAGTATTAATTTAAATCAACTCTGACAGGTATTGAACACTTAGCAAATAGATCAATTACTTATACAAAAGTGAGAATACCAACTCTAAATCAATTACTTATATAAAAATGAAAATATCAATTACAATATATGTTGTTGCAGTCATTATGGAGGTGGTGTGAAGCATTTTCTACGAGTAGCTTTGTTCATGGAGCTAGTGTAGTTGTGGTTGAAGATCATCAACATAAAAAAGAAGTAATAACTAAGAGCGCAAGTAATCAATTGAACAATCAATTACGCTAAAAAAAATATACTAATAAAAAAAATCACTTGATGACAGATCCCAGGTCTGAGTTAATTTTTGCTTCATTCTTCGTTACAAAAGATACAGATTCTGCCATAGGGTTGGAGTGAACAGATTAGATATTCAAATCTCAGTTCAGATAATGCATCAAGAAATAGGATAATTAATAGCAGCACCAAGCCTATAGCAATTATTTATCAACAACAAATGCAAACACAACTTGACTAAAGATCAACATCCTTTCCATTAGAATCCAACAGATGAAAGAACTCAAACTTAAGACGAAAAAAACCCTACTAAGAACTTCACTGACTTTTAAAACAAGCTAATAATCATGGAATCATATGGTAATAAGTAGTATAAAACACTGAACAAGTCCAGATTATCAACACCGCCACATATCAAATTGCCAGGATTATTCGAATCATCCAAAATATGCAACGAATATAACTTCAAGAATGCAAATCCTATCAGCTACCTATCATAGATATACATATACTTACCCAAATAACCACCAACCTCAAATATAGCATAGGCATAATGTTATGGAGTCACATTGTTTTCAAAAAATCTCATGGAACATGCATGCATCACATCTTGTACAATTCAGAGAAATTGTAAAGAAAAGTATCATACAAACAATCCACAATCCTTAAATATGAGCACATAAACATGAGAACAGAGAAAACTACATAAAACCATCAAAAAAAATGAGAGACAATGATTTCCATCCAAGTATTCTTCCATAAACCATTGACTGGATTAAACAAAAAACTACACAAATTGATTTGGATCCAAGTATTCCTATGTAAACCATTCACTGCAATAAACAGAAAACACAGAAATTGATTTCCATGATCCCATCCAAGTATTCCTCTGTAAAGCATTCACTGAATAAGCAAAAAACTAAACAACTTTAAACGAAAACGAGTATAAGGATATCGGTAACAAACTTTATTTAAGAACCTAATTCTCATCCTACAAGACTACTTAGATTACATCCAACAAGATTAAATGTAGAAACAGATGTATACTTGACTACTAGCATTACCTAATACCAATAGAGAGGCGTTCACCCTTTTATGCTAAAGACTTCAATTTGATTATCGAAATTGCTCGACAACATTAAAACATAAACCAATTGATTTGAGATCACGAAGAGGCCAGTGAAATCAAATCCCAGAATAAGAAACAACGAAAGTAAAAATTGACCGCTCAAAAGGGGACATGGCGTTTCAAGACTTGCTTCCCAGTCACGGCGGCCCCCACGAGCACCCCTCCTAGCGCCCCCGCCAGCGCCGCCGACCTCGGCCCGGACGCCGCCTTGAAAAGCGCTCCGGTTCCCAGCCCCGCCACGACGCTGTTGATCACGTCATCAGTATCCCTCAACGCGACCATACCGCTCTCGAGCCCGGCGTACATCAGCCCGATCACGCCGCACCGGTTCCCGATCTGCCTGCCCGCGTGGCCCGACCCGTTGAGGACCCGGTTAATTTTCAGCTTTAGGGTATCGGTCGACTCGATAGCCTTGACCGCCGAGACGAAACCCTTGCCCGCGCCGCCAGTGGCTCCGGCGAGGTATCCGATACCGGTGTAGTAGGTGAGATTCTCCCCCCAAGAGCGGCGCTGCGCGACTGACTCCTCCTGGAATAGGAATTCCGGCTGTGTTGGGAGGTGGTATAGGGTTTGTTGAGGGAGGTGCAAATCTTGGTAGGGATTGTAGAGTCGGCGAGTTGAGGTGGTTTCGTCGTCGGTGTTGGCGTGATTCGAGGAGTGAGGCGGTGGGTACGCCATGGAGGAGAGAGAGAGAACGCGCGCTTTAGGTTAAACAAGTGCAGCAGGGGAGAAGAAAAGAGCGACGAAAAAGGGCCGGTTCTGTTCTGAAATTAATTATTTAAATGCGTATATTTATATAAGTTTTAATATGACATTTGTTTGGATTTAAGTTTTTTTTTATTCATGTAACCCGCAGCCGCTATCTTTGGTGCGCACTGAGTTTGGATTTAACTTAAGATTAGTGTCAGTTGAAATTCACAAACGCATTGGTGTACCACAATTGTGTATCTTTATATGTATTACACCAAAAGGGTGTTAACATGTGATTTTTTCATTTAAAATAGTGGGCTATATACACTATATGTCGACACTCTTGTGGTGTGGTATACATAAGAGTATATAATTGTGGTACACACAAGTCGTTCTGGTTGAAATTCGCTCAGAGTAGCTAATTTGAGGTTTTTTTTTTAATTTTCAAATCAAGTACTCCTTCCTCCCACTGAGCTTATCCACTTTTTTTTTTACGCGATAATTTAGGAAAGTTGATGTAGGTTGATAAAGGAGTGAGACCCATACAATAATTAATATTTCAGAATTAGTTTGTGAGGTAGAAGTGTGAGACCCATACAATAATTAATATTTTTGAGTTGATTTGAGTTGTAAAAGGTGCGAAACTTATTTCATTTTTTAGAAATTGGACAAATTCGATGAGACGACTCGAAATGGAATACTGGACTAGTTCAGTGAGACTAAGAGAGTATATATGTTTATCTCTAGGATTATTATATAATTATAATTTATAACAAATAAATAAATAAAATAAAACTTTAGTTTAAAATAATTTTGAGAATTAAATAAATATTTAAATGACAAATTTAAACAATAAATTCCAAAGTGATAAGGCCCCGTTTGGTTGGGGTGAAGGAATGGAATGAGGAATCAAATGGAAGGAATCATTCCATTCTCGGTATTTGATTCGTTAAATTTCGAAAAGGAATGGAATCGGAAACCCCTCCTCATCCCGCTCTTGGGGACTTTTCTCAAACCCCTCAAAATTGAGGGGTTGAGATTTTCATTCCCCCCACTCTCTCCTCACTCCCGCTACTTCTTCTTCCCCCAAAATTTCTTCCCCCAAAAATTTCTTCCCCAAAAATTTCGTCACCGTGCACGCTCGCCCGCCGCCGTCGCCGCGCCCGTCTCGCCGTCGTGCGCTCGCGCCCGCCGCTCGCGGATTACTACAGTAAGATTACTACCTTAAAATTGTTTCATCTCTTTATGCTGCTTCTGCACTAGAATTCATCTCTTTATGTTGTTTCTGCACTAGGATTACTACTGTAATGTTTCTGGATTATGCCGACTTTGTCTTCATATGCCGACTTTGGTGGTATTTGCAGTAGCTGAAGCTTATCGATAAGTGCTGAAAGTTGTTGGAAGCTGCTGAAAGTGGCTGAAAGCAGCTGAAAGCTGTTGATTTTGATAATTTGTAAGTGTTTGCAAAAAGTGCTGAAAGTCAAAAATTAATATTTGAAAGTATTAATAAAGTGGTATCTTATAAAATGAAAATGTTATTTATTTCTCACTTATTAAACAAATTTAGAATTTTTACATAAATAAAATTTAAAATTTATTTCCACTCATATAAAATAGTATTTTAATAAAGAAAATATTAAAATAAAAATTAGAAAAAAAATTAAGTATAATTAATATTATTAATTAAAATCAAGAATAAAAAAGATTATATATTATATTAATTAAACAAATATTTACTTATTCTTTGTTAAATGACAAATAAAAATTATACATATAAATAAGCAATATCGATCATTAATTAAAAAAAATAGTTATAAAATTATAATATAATGTATTAATTAAAAAGGTTAAAAATTATAAAAGTTATAAGCTATCAGCTTCAGCTGCCTAATACCAGCTTACGAAAATTCTCTATCTTGGATCCAAATAACTTTCAGCAGCTCTATAAGCTGGATTTCCCAAACACTTAATTCATTTCCCGAGACAGCTGAAAGCTATAAGCTGATTGAGATAAGCTATTGCAAACACCCCCTTTGTCTGTAATGTTTCATCTCTTTTTGGTTCATATGATGCTTTGGTTGTTGTGGACTGGATTTGAGGAGGAGATGGTATGGATTGTGAAATTATGTCTTCTTTTGCTGACTTGCCGACTGGTTATGTCTTATTTGGTTCATACTTGTTGCTGGATTTGCGGATAAATAGCTTTGGTTCATAATATTTAAAAAAATAACATAATAGGGAATGGAATATTTGAGAGCATTTTTTCATAATATTTAATTATAATATAACATAAAAAATATTTAATTAAAAAAATAGTTCATTCCATTCCTTACGTTAAACCAAACAGGGAATGAAATCAAGTTCATTCCTTCAGCAAACCAAACAGGTGATTCAGGTATCATTCATTTCATTCCATTCCTTCATGTTTGATTCCTGATTCCGATTCCGATTCCATTCCTATCTGTGAACCAAACGGGGCCTAAGTTGGGTAGAAGCAACTAAAGTAGTTTCTCTATCTTCACCCCGAGTAGAGTATTTTATATGTGTGTTCCAAACACCTCTATATCAGCGGAAAGATATAGGTTGCTTATAAGTTATTCCAAAGAGCTTAGATGCATTATTTAAACTTAACCTTCAATATAAAATCAAATATTATTGTTCTCATTTCTTAATCGGATTGTGCCGCTATTATGTCTAATTCCTTAAAATGGCAAAAATTAATTCTTAAACCTAAAATAAAGTGGGTACATCCTTACTCACTATTTACCGCCACATTCTTATACTCTCTTTCCAAAAATCTTTCCATTATTGTCCGAACTCAGAAAATTATACTTCCTCCGTTCCACTCCATTAGTCCAGTTTTCCTTTTTGGGCCGTTCCACTCCATTAGTCCACTTTCCTTTTTTAACTTAAAATAACACTCTTATATATTATAGTGGACCCCACTACTTTATACTACTTTACACACAACAAACAACTTTCTTAATCTCCGTACCGAAAAGAAAGTGGACTAATAGAGTGGAACGGATGGAGTAATTTTTTAGCTTTTTGAAAACTTTAAATTATTTATTCAATTACAACACGGAAAAAATAGAAAAAAAAACTAAATAAATGAATTAAATCAACATGTCAGCTTTCTTTATATCCGGTATGGAGACAAGAAATTATGTGAAGTGTATACCACAATACAAAAAAAATGTGTAGCCCAACATTAACTGCCCAAAATTCAAAAAATATACACCACACAATACAAATTTCTTAATATCTGTTCCCCATAAAAAGATACACTTTCTATGGGACGGTGGAAATATATTATATACTTGGTATATTAATGTTATATATTTAATAATTTAATTAGGAGAAATATTATGGGCATTTCACGTCAAAAATCAAGGGATGGTTCCACCCCTTGCCTCTTTTTGTGCTGGGGATCTTCTATCCCACTCTATGTCCCACACCAATAATTCCGTACGGGGTTACTGAGACAACTTTGAGGGTGGGATATGTAGTGGACATAGAGTGGGATAGAAGATCCTCACCCCTCTTTTTGGGCATCCATCCATCCATGATTATATACAAATAGTATATGTCAATAATATTATACTTTATCTTTCCCAAAATTCTTGCTTTTTTTTTTTTGGTCGTTCTACAACTCTTATTTTGTTTCCAAAAATAAAAAAATCATTACAAACACTTTATTTGAGAGACTCACATCGCTACACATAACCAACAATTCTCTTAAAATGTCGTGTCCAAAAGAAATAAGCAAGAATTATGGGATGGAGAGAGTACATAAAATTTGATGAAGTTGCTTAAATGGCAAGTTGAAGCATACATTTTATATGTACAGTTACGAGAGGGATTTTAAAGCGTGTTTTCTAAAAGCTAAGTTTGGGCTTCTAGTCTCTAGATTTGTAAAGATAGTAGTAGAAAAATTTAAAACTTTAGATCAAAATAATTTAAATCGTTCATTTTAGGACTAGTGTCTATATAAGTTCTTATAATCATCTCCTTGCAATGACCAAAACAACCATGAATGACGTTAGAATTCATTTTCTTTTACCAAAATAAATAATTTCTCATTAATCGTCCTTATTACTTTTGTTAGTATAAATTAAAGTGAATGGTCATTTTGGTGTATAAACTTTTTATATTTATTTTGGATTTGATACTTTTATTTTTAAAATTGTAAATTTAGTTCCTAAACTCAAGAAATGCTTACTACTTTAATATTTTCTATTAATTTAATAATCATGATCCACATAGTCCGACCTTTGAAAATTTGGAAAGATTTGAATTATGAAATATTTTTTGCAATTCTTGAGTCAATGCTACTAAGACTAGTTATGTGATCTGTTCTTGTAGATATGCGTGTAGAGAAATTACATTTTATAGGTGGGCAAAATGAGGCTAATGATTTATTTGCTCTGCCTCATTATGAGTTTACAATTGCGTGCTCAAGAACTTATCATTCATTGGTGCATGACAATCTTTGGTCTAAACTGGCGAGTATTGAATGTTATTGGATATATAGTGTAAGTCTAAAATAGAAATAATTTAAATAGTTGAACATTAGATATCTGTTGGTCCGGAGACGATAGTCAGGTGTAGAGGGGGGGGGGGTGAATACACCTGATCACAGTTTCTTTTCTCAGAACGTGAAGGACAACTGAGCTGTAGGTTGCAACTGATGAACAGTGCCAGATAGTAACCTTCGATCACGGGTCAGAGTGTGCCAACTACTGAGCTCTCCTACTGACTTTTGTCAGTACTTGAAACTCAGTCGGAGACGTTGTGCGGATAAGTGTGTAGGGCCCGAAGATTCATCTCAGTTTGAAAACGTGTTTTCGCAAGTTAAAGTCTTTTGGCTGGTGCGTTTTTAAAATACGTTTTATGCAAAGATATGATTTTTAATCAGTTGTATGCAGTGCAATAAAACAGTAAATGACACAAGCAATTTAACGTGGTTCGGATACGCAAGATCCTACGTCCACGGTCCTGACAAGGCAGGAGAACTTGTTGATTTATCTGAGCAAGCCTCAGCAAGGAATCTGTGCACTGGACAGACCCTTCTAAGTTATAGTCCTTAGCGACTTTACAATTCAAACCTAAGTTCGAAAGGGAGGGGATGATCTCCAACTAAGAAGGAGTTTTACAATAAGAACAATTCACAGAAAGTGAATTCCTTCGAATTTCTAAGCTATAAATTTGGCAATGAGCTTAGCTAGAGAAGAAGAGATCTAAAGAACTCTAGAGAGAAGAACTAGAAATATTCTATGAAGGCAAGTTCTTCGCTTGAATGATCTTTAAGTTTGCTAGAGTTTGTTCTTGAGCTTGAGCGTTTTTCCCTTTTTTTTAATCCCTTACGTGGAGCTCGGTTTTCTTCTCTATTTATAGTTGTGAGCAGGCATATGTCCGTTGGAGAAGACAATGCCACGTATCACAAGCTTCTAAAGAAAACGGCCATATTTTTCGAATTGTTGCAAGCGAGGCGGTTGACACTCGTACATGAGAGCAACTTTAGTTGGTCGGAAGCGAGGTAAAGCGTTGTCGGCTTCTCATTGGTCGAGGTTTGTGGTAGGTGAGAATGTGTCAGTGTTCAGAGTTGAATATTCTTCAACCTCGTATGATCTTCTGCTGAACTTCGAAATGACTTGAGCGACTGGGTCGTTTTCTGTCGGACACAGTAGACTTAGGACAGTCTCTGTCTTCTTCGACTGAGTCGGCTGACAAGCTGATAAGGCTTTGGTAGGTCAGTGATGACTTGAAGGTACCGAGCTTTGCATTAAGTTCTTCCGCCGATGTCTATCGGGCGATGAAGAATCTTCTGCGAGGACGGTCATTCACCAAGACGTAAGAATGCAAGCGATTACACTGATGACGTGGGGTTCTGGAAAGTAACTTCGTCAGAAGATCAGTCCAACAGTTTACCCCGTACAAGACTTAGACAAAAAGATAAACTATCACAAAAAGTCTAACCTATACATCATCTAATCCTATCGAGACACTACACTATCGATATCATTGGGTTTTGGGATCTTCAATTCCATAGTACTACTATGATTTCCCCCAATATTATTTTAACCACAAACAGCTGACTACCATCTACTGACTCATAACCCAACAATTTCCCCCTAATTGATGATGCCAAAACCTCTACTATTATAAAAACAAAGACAGGAATGCTAGACTACTGACTTAGAAAGACTTCGATCAAAACCGAAAAGTATAACTTCGGTAAGTTCAGCAGGTGAGAGATAGGCAAAATCAGAGAAACAGTTATGTGAGAGTGTGTGTCAGATCACTTCAGTGATCAGTTGTGAAAACACAAACAAAGGCCGTGAGACAATGAGTAATTGTCTGGCAAGCAATAGAAACTGATATATATGATCATGATGATTACAGGTTCCTATCTCTATTGCAAAAACAAGGACAGGACGATCACGGCTGACGTCTGAATCTCTGAGTTCGGCTCTTAAAAGCAGCAGACCTATCAGCAGGAGGGTCCAGACAGTAATACTTGTAAATCCTTTTCCTTAGAGTCTGAATATCCTTGAGATCTCCAGGCTGATCAGTGCTGAGATTGTGATGATAAGCAGTTGCTTCGATCTCATCTTCTATTTCCTTCGTGCATAGCACGCCGCGAGTCGTCATGGGAGGAGGGATTCTTCTGAAGGCTGGAGCTCTGATGGGTATCTTCTCCCTTTCCATGATTGGTAGAATTTGTGCTCCGATATGGGCAAGGTTTTGACGAAGAAATTCTTCGAACAACTGATCAACAGGTACCTCAGACGGGTAGAAGCCCCATACATAATATCCCTTGATGAATAAGACTTTGAGTTCCTCCCACTGCTCGTTTAGTTCAGCTGGTACCCATTTGTCTATGTGAGGAGTAGGGGCCTTCTTGATGTACGACGCTCTGAGTGCTCCTCTCCCATAGTACTTTGAAGCTCTGGGTATTTGCTTTCTCCAGTCAGCTGCTGGCTTGTCAGCCAGGCTGATCATCTTTGCCATGTCAGCCAATCGTTTTTGTTCTCTGAGGGCCGCTGACCTAGCATCTCCTCTATGGAGATTTAGTCCTTGCAGCGTAGCCTCCCAGGTGGCTCTGTCCTCAACCTCTTGCTCAGGTGTAAGATTGGAAGAATAACAACTCTGAGCTATCGGCTGGACTGCTGTGGAGAGAGCTTTGGTAAGCTCCTCCTGAGCCTTCTTCTGCAGTTCATCCTCAATCTTCTTGGCTTTTCCTTTGGCAGACTTGCCAATCACTTTTCTAGGCTTCTTGGCCTTCTTTGCTTCTTCAAGTTGATGCTCATGATCCAGCTGGTCCTGCAGCTGCTGAGCAATTCTCTGATCATACGCCTCCTGCTCCGCTTTAGTTTTGAATTTTGGCGTCGGGGAAGGTGGAGGAGTGGCTTCAGTTGTAATCTCCTTCCCCGGCCTTTGCGGTGGCAGTGGCTGTGGCTCGTCTTCGTCCTCCTGATCGAGGAAGCGAGCAATGTCCTCGATGTCCGAGCGAGATGAGGCGGATCTTTGGCTCGATCCACGTAGGTGTTGTTTGGACTTGGGGAACATACTCCGTAAGGAAATGCGCGAACCGGGTTCCAACCTGAGCGCCTGAACCTTCCCCCTGGGGTGCTGAACTGGTTCCAGCCTGAGTGGCTGAACCTACCCCTTGATTTCCTCCCTCAATAAATTGGACTTCAGGACTCTTCTCCGCCTCAGTCTGTTTCGTCTCAGTTTGTTCTTCTTTTACTTCTCCTTCCCCCTTTTTGGCATCATCAGCTGGATGCGTGGCTTGGACAGCTGATCATAGGAACCCGCTGAGCTTGTGAGTATGTGTGAGACAATATAAGCGAGCCCCCGGTATTGTGGCAGTAGCTGATTCATTGGCAGAGCTGTCTTGAAGACTATGTCGCTCCTGCCGCAGAACTTCTGAACATAAGCGTTGATCTCCTTCTCCTTATATCCAATAGGAGAGATTGCACTGGCTGGGAGATCAAATGCTAACTCTAATGCATCACGGATGTTGATGACGTGCTGACTTGCATCCCAAGAATTTGGTATAACCTCCTTCATGAACGAGAAGGAAGATTCCTCCAACCCAGAAGCTAGGGTTCTCCAGTTGAAATATACCTCCGCCACTTGTCTGGACAAAAACGCCCGAGGTTGCTTGGAGATGAGCAGTTATAGTCCAGAACTTTCAATAGCCTCGAACACAGGCTCCAGAAACGGAAGATCAACTTGATGTAGCGCCATTGTTGGTTCGAACTGGATGCGAGAGACGATGATCTCGTCAATGTTGGTGGGTGTCTATACTGTCGCCATGAGAATCTGCAAAATAACTCATTAGCACTTGAAAATAGAATAAGTTAGTATGAGTTTTAAGCACGATTTAATACATTACCGAAAGATTTAGAGCTTGGATGAACGCAAATGCAAAGCAGTTTAAGGTTTTGAAGTGAGACTGAATGCAGAGAGAAGGCTCTAAGATTTTCGTAAATGGCGATAAGTGAGGCGAAAGGTAGAAGATGAAAGATTTTGTAAGATCATGCGTAATAAACCGTTTAGATCGAACGGCTGGGGTTTAATCTCTCATTTTTATCGACGGCTGAGATGTGATGTTAAAAAAAAGGAATGATTGCCTAAGCCGCCTCTACCATAGACCCACGTAGGATAATGCACAGTTAAGGTAAGTGAGAAGACGTGCATTAAATGCGCTGCAGGCAGCATTAAAGACTAAGTCTTTTTAAATGAGAACGGTTTCCTACTAACTTATCCTTAAAAATTAATGGCGGAAAATAAATGCTCATTAACTACTGAGTGCAAGCGACTGAGATAATAAATGCGAGCATGCTTCTGATTAAGTTTAAGTAAATACTACGCAAACCTCTTCAGCTGAACTTTTACGATCAGCTGGTTACCGTTAAGACTAAGGAGGATGGTTGACGTGCTGATGACCACGTTCCCCCTTACTGTGTATAGTTTGATTCTCCCGACTGAATCAATGTACTGAGTCTTCTGACCTGTCATACTGGTTCCTTACACTTGATATCAATTGTTACCAATTGTTGTTATCAGTAGGATCCAGTAGACCTAGCTCAACTGATAATTCCCTGAATCTGTTCTCAGCTAGTGGTTTGGTCAGTATATATGCCCTTTGCTTGTTAGTATGGATTTTCTCCATTCTGATATCCTTTTTCTCGACATAGTCTCTGATGAAGTGGTGTCGAATATCCACGTGCTTGCATCTCTATGGAGAACTGGATTCTGAGTTATTGCAATAGCACTTGTGGAGTCACAGTAGATGGGCACTTCATCCTGAATTATACCATAGTCTCTCAGTTGTTGTCGAAGCCAAAGGATCTGGGCACAACAACTTCCAGCAGCCATGTACTCAGCTTCAGTAGTGGACGTTGCTACTGAATGCTATTTCTTTGAAAACCAAGATATTAGTTTGCTGCCTAGGAACTGACACGTTCCAGAAGTTGACTTTCGATCTATCCTGCATCCTGCATAATCAGCATCAGAATAACCTGTCAGTATTAGATTATCATCAGCAGGATACCATAACCCTGCGTCAGGTGTTCCTCTTAGATATCGCAGAATCTTCTTTGTTGAGTCTAGATGACTTCGCTTGGGATCCGCTTGAAATCTTGCACATACACCTACAACATAAGTTATGTCAGGTCGGCTAGCTGTTAAATATAATAAAGAACCAATAATAGCTCTATAATCAGTAGAGTTAACAGAAGCTCCCTCTTTATCTAGATCGATTTGAAATTCGTGTTCATGGGGATCTTGATTGGTTTGCTCGAGTCGCAGCCAAATCTTTTCAGAAGATCTCGAGTGTACTTGGCTTGATTGATGAAAATTCCTTCAGGTGATTGCTTCACTTGAAATCTAAGGAAATAGTTCATCTCTCCCATCATAGACATCTCGAATTTCTCCTTCATCATTTTCTCGAATTGTTGACATATAGTCACGTTTCTGCAACCGAAAATGATGTCATCCACGTAGATTTGCACCAGTAGGATGTCATCTCCTGACTTTATGTTGAATAGGGTGCGATCTACTGTCCCCTTCTGAAAACCTTTCTGAAGTAGAAAGTCTGATAGAGTATCGTACCAAGCCTTGGGTGCTTGTTTTAACCCGTACAGAGCTTTCCGAAGTCTGTACACCTGATGTCCCTGCTGAAAGCTGGGCGGTTGTTCCACGTAGACTTCTTCCTTCAGTACGCCGTTCAGAAAAGCTGACTTTACATCCATCTGATATACTTTGAATCCTTGATGCGTTGCGTAAGCTAGGAAAAGACGAATGGCTTCCAATCTTGCGACTGGAGCGAATGTTTCATCAAAGTCGATTCCCTCTGCTTGACAGTAACCCTTGGCAACTAGTCGAGCTTTATTTCTGACGATGACGTTGTTTTCATCATGCTTGTTTTTGAAGACCCACTTAGTGCCAATAACGTGCTGATGTCTAGGTCTGTCAACAAGCTCCCAAACTTCGTTTCTGACGAACTAGTTCAGCTCTTCTTGCATGACAATGATCCAGTCAGCATCATTGAGTGCGTCCTCTATTGACTGAGGTTCTTCTGTAGACAAGAAACAAGAATAGAGTGAGCTTTCTCCTTGACTTAATCTAGATTTTGTTCTTGTCGTTGCTGACGGATCTCTTATAATGAGATCTGAAGAATGAGCGTCAAGCCATGAACGTCTGAGTCTGGCTTCTTCTTCTGATACTACTTCTGCACAATCGCAGGGGTGTTAGGCATTTCGATCGTGCATCGTTCGTGATTGCGGTAGTTCAAGAAGAAGGTTAGGATCTACCGAGTTTCCGTGTTCGTAGGCATTTAGCTCGAGAACAATTTGTGTTCCCCCCCGAGTTTATATTCTCAGTAGAGGTCTCAGTTACCACTGGGGCTTCCTCATCGACCGTTGTTACCTGTTGTTGATTCTGTTCAGTAGAATCAACCAGGTCAGCTACAATGCCTGTTGGCTGAGTCTGAATTTCTTCATCGTCTGACTCATCATCCCAACAATGCTGGATCTTTTCGGAGTTTATCGCTTAGTGCGAGATCCCGTAGCTTGCCGCCGACATTTTCGATATTCGTCTCTCGTAGTTTTCCTCGTTCTCGGCAACAAACTCATCAAAAACAACATGGGGGCTTTCCTCCACGCAAAGGGTCCGATAGTTAAAGACTCTGAAGGCTTTAGTGACTCGGGAGTATCCTAAGAATACTCCTTGATCAGATTTGCTATCAAAGACCTTCAACCGATCTTTCCCGTTATTATGGATAAAGCAAGGACAACCAAAGATATGAAAATGAGAAATAGAAGGAATTCTCCATTTCCATAGTTCGTATGGTGTCTTCATGTATTGCTGTGTAAGTAGTGAGCGATTCTGAGTGTAGCAGACGGTGTCAGTAGCATCTGCCCAGAACTTTGAGGGTAGTCCAGAGTATGCTAGGAGCGTTCTTGCTGCTTCTTTGAGTGTTCTGTTTTTGCGTTCAACAAGTCCGTTCTACTGAGGGGTGCGAGCAGCTGATGTCTCGTGCTTAATTCCCTCCTTTTCGCAGTAATCTTTAACTACTGAGTTGAGAAATTATGTTCCTCTATCTGAGCGAATTCTCTGTATCTTGTTGTCCTTTTCCACACTGAGCTTTTTCAGCAGGTTAGGCAACTCAGTCATGACATCAGATTTGTTTGCAATGAAGATGACCCAAGTATATCTCGAGTAGTCGTCAATAACGATGAGGGCATACTTCTTGCCTCTTATAGTTACTGGAGAGACTGGCCCGAATAAGTCCATGTGCAGCAGCTGAAGGATTCCATCAGTGGAAGGTGAAGGAATAGGTGGATTGCTACTCTTTGTCTGTTTTTCCATCAAGCATGCTTCACAATTTCTGTCTTTGATAAATGATTCGGTGGGCAGTCCTCTGAATTTAAAGTTTTTGGCGAGCTTGTTCATAGTCTTGAATTTCAGGTGGCCGAGTCTCTTGTGCCACAGCCATCCTTCCTTGTCACTAGATTTAGTCTGTGCGAGCAAGCAAGCCTCAAGTTCTGCGGTTTTCCAGTTTGCAACGTAGATATTCTTCCTCCGCGAACCTGATAACACTGTTTTCCTTGTAGATTTATCAACAACATCACAGAAACCAGCGTCAAAGATAACTCTGTTTAGATTGTCACAGAATTGACTGACAGAAAGGAGATTATGTTGAAGTCCTTCAACATATGTTACTCTTGGAACTGAAGCAGTCCCAATGTTCAGCATTCCATATCCCCTTGTGTAGCCTCTTGAGTTGTCACCAAACTCAATTCTGGGACCATCTTCTTGTACGTAGTTGGTCAGCAGGCTCTTCTGGTATGTCATGTGTCTTGAGCAACCGCTGTCCACTATCCAAGGGTCCTTATGCACCTGCAAAACAGAAGTATTTTTAGGTACCCTTTGGTTCAGTTGGGTCCTTACATGTTAGTGGGTGATTTCGGAACCCAGATCTGCCTAGGGACCTTAGAAGTCTGAGACTTCTTCTTCTGAACCTTGTCAGTTTTCTTCTCCACAGGACTCGGAGATACTGACTTTCTGATGATTTTGGGTTCAGGAGCTTTCTTCTTCTGAGTCTTTGCGCTTCTCCTAACCCTGGGCTCATAGTAGTACGAGCCATACTGAGCCGGGTGCTCATACAGTGGCTCGCTCATTGTACGCTTCGCCCACCCGACCTTCTTGGTTCCCCCCCGAGTTTGATCGTGGTGTCCTGGGCCGGAACCTTTGGTCATTGCTTCTTCTTCGCTTCGGCTGAGGTGCAACTATTTTTTGTTTATTCTTCGTCTGAGGTGTGGTGTCAGCAGCTTGCACCTTTCCTCTGACGAACCTATCAGCCAGCATTTCTGAGCTTTTTGAAGTGGAAGCCTCATGAGTATAGCCAAGTCCTTCTTTCATGACTGTTGGCCTTTGTGCTCTAAGCATACTTTCCAGCTTCTCCTTAGCTCCTAGGTACTGTTCAGTCATCAGTTCTCGCCAAACTTCATCACTTTTCCTTAGTGAGTCATAATCTTTTTCAATGTCTGCGAGCTTCTGACTGAGTCGGGCTATTTCAGTCTCTTTCTCAGAATTGTCCTTAGTCAGAACTGAGATCTGAGTCTCTTGAAGCTGAGACTTAGTCATAAGAGATTCAATCTCTTCCTCGAGTCTCGCTACTAGATTCTCTGACTCAGTAGAGACCTGAAAATCAGAAGAAAGTCTCTGATTCTCAGCCTTTACCTGTTCCAGTTCCTGAATTGTTCTGCTGAATTCTCTGCTTAGCTGAATCTGCTCCTCTAGCAGATCGTCGTAGGCTTGTACCACATCTAGAGGATCATCTGTGACCGAGCACGTGTCGTGTGTGCTGTGTGAAGAAGAGGGTATGTTAAGTTTAGAATTTACCTCAGCCTCTTCTCCGGCCATCAGACAATATTCAGCTGTTTCTTCAGGAATTGTTTCTCCGGTCTCAATTGCGACGAATGCAGCTTCGTCCTCAGAGGAATACATAAATGTATCTTCCTCGATTGAGTTGTCGGATATCTCTCCGGCTATGTAGGTCTGCCTTCTTCGGGCAAATTTTTCACGTCTAGCCTGCCGTTCTGCTCGTTGAGCAGCTGAGAGTTCGGGACAGTCGTACTGATAATGTCCCTCCTTCTTGCAGTTATAACAGACAGATGATTTGCTGCTTCTTCCAGCTGAGTCTTTAGAAGGACTAGCAGCAGGCTCTGTGTTCCTGCATTCAGTAGAAGGTTTAGATTCTTCCCTTTTCTGATAGTCTTTCTTACCTGAGGGAGAATCTCTGTTGTATTTCCTCAGCTTTCTGACTCTCTCCTTTTCTCTCTGGTATTTGAGAGCCATCAGTGCGAGTTGGTCAGTGCCTGAAGTCTCAGAGGACTTTGCTTCTATCGTGGCCACTGCCTTGCTGGAGGAAATAGGTTTGGGTCTAGTCTTGCTGACTGTTGCTTTGAAAGCATGGTCGATCTGAGTGTCAGCTGGAGCACTGGAACATCTTTGGGGTAAGCTGTGCTCAAATTCCTCTGTTTTTAATTCTGAAAAGATAACATCAGGAGTTAGAGCATTAAGATCAGAGCGTCGTAAATAAGTAGCAAATGGAAGCCACTTCTGTCGAGGTAGCGCTCTTAAGATCTTGGTGTTCATCTCTTTGTTGGTGAACATCTTCCCCAGCCCGTTGATTACATTGACTTGATTTGTGAATCTGACGCTAAGCTCGTCAATGGTTTCACTGGGCTCCATTGCAAAGGCATCGAACTTCTGAAGCTCTAATTCGAGCTTGTTCTCTTTGATCTGCGGGGTTCCTTGGCTCGTACGGCCGTGGCATCCCGCAGTTCTTTTGCCGTTTTGCGATCCCGCACTCTCCCGAGATGAGAGTTAATGAGCGTTGTCGTATTACATTTCGCGCAACTCGGTCGAGGTTGTGCGGCTTTTTCTCTTCCGGTGTGAAGGCGCATTTTTCTTTGGGGATCTTTGCACCGGCACCGTGCTCCTACACCTCCCACAACGGCAAACTGTACGCTGTCAATCATGGGAACGATGGGTCCTGTTTCAAGGACGTCCGTCATGCGCCATGCACGATGTAAGGTGTGCCTCCATTCTCACATGCCATACCGTATAGTTCTCTATAGAGAACATCGGTACCATCCGAATACCCGACATATCAGACATATTGTGAACAAGTATAAGGATGATAGAAGAGATGCTTGTGAAGTGAAAACGTTTTCAGGATTTGTTCGAGAAGACTACTAGTACAGAACCACTGATCAGTAGAACACCGTGCGCTCTGATACCAATTGTTGGTCCGGAGACGATTGTCAGGTGTAGAGGGGGGGGGTGTGAATACACCTGATCACAGTTTCTTTTCTCAGAACGTGAAGGACAGCTGAGCTATAGGTTGCAACTGATGAACAGTGCCAGATAGTAACCTTCGATCACGGGTCGAGTGTGCCAACTTACTGAGCTCTCCTACTGACTTTTGTCAGTACTTGAAACTCAGTCGGAGACGTTGTGCGGATAAGTGTGTAGGGCCCGGAGATTCGTCTCAGTTTGAAAACGTGTTTTCGCAAGTTAAAGTCTTTTAGCTGGTGCGTTTTTAAAATACGTTTTATGCAAAGATATAATTTTTAATCAGTTGTATGCAGTGCAGTAAAATAGTAAATGACACAAGCAATTTAACGTGGTTCGGATACGCAAGATCCTACGTCCACGGTCCTGAAAAGGCAGGAGAACTTGTTGATTTATCTGAGCAAGCCTCAACAAGGAATCTGTGCACTGGACATACCCTTCTAAGTTATAGTCCTTAGCGACTTTACAATTCAAACCTAAGTTCGAAAGGGAGGGGATGATCTCCAACTAAGAAGGAGTTCTTACAATAAGAACAATTCACAGAAAGTGAATTCCTTCGAATTTCTAAGCTATAAATTTGGCAATGAGCTTAGCTAGAGAAGAAGGGATCTAAAGAACTCTAGAGAGAAGAACTAGAAATATTCTATGAAGGCAAGTTCTTCGCTTGAATGATCTTTAAGTTTGCTAGAGTTTGTTCTTGAGCTTGAGCGTTTTTCCCTTTTTTTTAATCCCTTACGTGGAGCTCGGTTTTCTTCTCTATTTATAGTTGTGAGCAGACATATGTCCGTTGGAGAAGACAATGTCACGTGTCACAAGCTTCCAAAGAAAACAGCCATATTTTTCGAATTGTTGCAGTAGGGCAGTTGACACTGTACATGAGAGCAGCTTTAGTTGGTCAGAGCAGGTAAAGCGTTGTCGGCTTCTCATTGGTCGAGGTTTGTGGTAGGTGAGAATGTGTCAGTGTTCAGAGTTGACTATTCTTCAACCTCGTATGATCTTCTGCTGAACTTCAAAATGACTTGAGCGACTGGGTCGTTTTTTGTCGGACACAGTAGACTTAGGACAGTCTTTGTCTTCTTCGACTGAGTCGGCTGACAAGCTGATAAGGCTTTGGTAGGTCAGCTGATGACTTCGAAGGTACTGAGCTTTGCATTAAGTTCTTCTGCTGATGTCTATTGGCTGATGAAGAATCTTCATCGAGGACGATTCGTGACAAGACGAAGAATGCAAGCGATTACACTGATGACGTGGGGTTCTGGAAAGTAACTTCGTCAGAAGATCAGTCTAACAGTTTACCCCGTACAGGACTTAGACAAAAAGATAAACTATCACAAAAAGTCTAACTTATACATCATCTAATCCTATCGAGACACTACATTACTGATATCAGCTGGGTTTTGGGATCTTCAATTCCATAGTACTACTATGATTTCCCCCAATATTATTTTAACCACAAACAGCTGACTACCATCTACTGACTCATAACCCAACAATATCTAACTACACTTCAACAAGTGGACATTGATAATATTTTAAATGACAGTCCCAATCTCGAATCTGTTTATTATGATCTTGAATGCAATCAAATTTTATTTTTTTTAGTATTTTGGATTGTCTATTATAATTTGGATGATTATATAAAGAAAAGCTTATATTTGCAAGTTTGAATAATATTTTTAGAATTTAACTTAGCTTATGACTAAATACAGCTATATACAATGCTATAAATGGTTAAATTAGTGGAAAATTAGGTTAAGTATAACTTCATATCTATTATCATAAAGCGGATCTAAGAATTGATTGTGAGAAAATATATATTCCCTCGTCCCATCAATTTTGCTACATTGCCTAATTTAGAAAAAAAAAAAAGTGAATCACAATCATTTAAACAAGTCAACTCTACTATTTTTTTACACCACTACTTTATATATTTACATCCCTTATGTTATAAGATTGAGAGTACTGAGAGTGTAATATTTAATATTTTATTTAAAAATCAAAATATACCGAAATCGGAGATTTGTTTGCAACCCTTTTTAATTGTGATGTCGTACGTCCTCAATACATGTCCAATCAAATTTTGATGAGTAAATAAATTATATTCCTGTATAATAGTTTTCTAAATCATGCTAGACTTGTACAATAGTTTTTTAAATTACAAATAAATTATCATTGCATTGGCAAACATATAATGGTATATTTTTAATTAATATATATATATATATATATATATATATTTTCTTTGTCAAATCACAAATGAAAAGCTATAATACAATAAAACTTTACATATCTAACATATGCTTTGAATTCGATATGGTGTGTTTCATCTAGCATTTCAATTAGCACTTTAGCAGGAGTAGCCAAGCCCCCTTCTTCTCCGGACGCGGATTATGGCGGCCGCGGCCAAATTACCGCCATTTATATGCTCAAAATCTTCTGTTTTCTCTATTTCCTCCGCTAATCGATTCGCGCCGCACAGCTCAAAATTCTCGGTTTTCTCCATTTCGTCCGCCAATCGATTCACGCCACAGAGCTGCAAAACTCGTTGTTTTGAGGATTGTGACGAGCACTTCTACATCAGAAAGTCACTCAAATTCTGGGACAAATTTTACAAGCTCCATCAAAACAAGGTTTATTGATTTTTCGTTATTTTTATTTGCTACTTATCAGTGCTTAGTACCATCTTAGACTTGGCATTTGCATTTAGGTTTCGTTCATTCATTCGTTATGTAGTTTTTCAAGGACAGGCATTACTTGCAGAAAGATTGGGGCAAGTATTTTTCTGATGATGCTTTGTCTGCAGATGGGAAAGTGCTGTTAGAGGTAAATTAAGAATGATTATTTTATTAATAGTTATTGTAATTGCAAACATAGAATGAGTTTCCTAACAGGTTAATTATGCAATGATTTCTTTTTTTGGCATCTAAATTTGGTGGAAATTACATAAGGTGATTAGTACATGATAGATTTGTGAACTGAGTTCAAAGACTATACATAATATTCAGATGTTTTTGGATGAATAACAGGTTGGCTTTGGAGCTGGTAATACTATTTTCCCTCTTATTGCTGCTTATCCCATGCTTTTCGTTCACGCTTGTGATTTTTCAATCGAGGCTTTGAATATTGTGAAGGTTTGTTCATTTTCTTGCTTTAGGCCATTACAAGGTTTCTTGCACGTATAATGTTGGGAGCAAAATGCAAATTACATATGGTTTATGAGTCGTGTAATTTCTTATACTAGATAGTCAATAGTCCTCTGTTGTCTCACTTTTGCTGTTCCAACAAATGCAGTCTCATTCAAATTTTGATGGAAAAAGGATGAATTTGTTTACTTGTGATGTCACAAATGAAGAGCTCCAGGATAAAATATTGCCATCTTCTGTTGATCTTGTTACCTTGGTTAGTGAAATGCCAGTGGCAAAGAGTAAACTACTCTTATCATGTTGGGAAATGTTTGAGAAGCTATGTTCTGCATGTGAATTTCTCTACTTGGTATCTTTTTGCAGGTTTTTACGTTATCTGCAATTTCTCCTAAGAAGATGCCGTTCGTGCTACAGAACCTTAAGAAAATTCTGAAGGTTGTTCGGATAGTTATTCATATTCATATTCCTTTTTGTTCTTCCGGCATCCATATTCTTCATTCAAGGTTAATATGTGCCTCATTTTCACAGCCAAATGGTCATGTTCTAGTCAAAGATTACGCTGTTGGAGATTCCGCACAAGTGAGTGATTATTAGTATTATTATCGAACTGGAATTGCCATTGATGCCAAATTGCTAATACGTAAATGGACACACATTTATCAATGACGTTGAATTTTTGGTAAATTATGAAGTTTCTTTAGTTCAGTATCTTGAAACTCAACCAAAACAAATCCACATTTCCATCTATTCTTCATCAGACTAAGTAGATAAAGTTTTCAGGTGAAGTTAGAGAAGAGAAATCAGATGATCAGCAGTAACTTCTGTTTTAGAGGCGATGGCACCGTGAGTATATGCAATAATTTACCCTCCAAATAGTTTGTGCAGCTACTTTTTCAAAGTATCAAATTCCATTAACTGTTGTTTTATTGGCAGTGTGCATTCTATTTCTCCGAAGATTTCTTATCAAATTTGTTTTCGGAAGCTGGTTTTTGCTGTGTGGATCTGGATATACATTGCAGACAAGTAGAGAACCACTCCCGAAATATGACATTTGACCGGTACAATTAAAATTTGCTAGCTTTGTCAATTGTATCTTCTGCTCATGCTTGAAGTTTTCATTTACTGATATAAGAAGATTTCTGTGCAAAATGGGATTGTAGAAGTTTGGCAGAAGGAAAATGAACTCAGAAATGTTACTACTTACTATCAGTAAAAACCCTTATACAAGTGCCAAACTGTTATATATATATAATATATAATTTGGTCCTTCCTTTTCATTTATGACTTTCCTGGTGTTGTGATACGTACTTGCAGGCGTTGGATACGTGCTGTTTTCAAGAAGATCGACTCTTAGATTCCTCGCGTGACTTTGGCACTCGTATAACAGCACAAGGGTTTACTCCTAGAACTGCATATATAAGTAGTGATCGCAAAGGTACTGTTTCATATTTGCTACATATTTCTCAAGCAGCTCATCTGTTCTAACTTATCTAAATTTGATAAACTAAGAAGCTCTGTTTTAGGATGATCTTCTGCTTCACATTAATGGATGGGAAGCAAGCAAGCAAGCTGATGATGGGTTCAGAGAAGTTTCAGTTATCTTTTTTATCAGCCACTGAAAATCTTAAAATCTTGGAGTTGCTTTTTATTTTATTTCTTGGAAAGTTAGACATGAGAATGAATTCTATTTTCATTCCTCAAGAACTTTGCAATTTGTAAAATCAATGTCAATTATTTAGAATCACAAATAGAAGAAGATATTCACTACACTTTCGGTTTTTTTAATTTTTTTTAATTATTATTATTATTTTTACGAGGAACCCGCAGTGTACTTGGTTGCTCATTATTTGTACTTTCGGTCTCTTGTTTTGTCAGGTTTTGCAACAAGACTATATTAAAACTGATCATACAAAGCAGAAAAATATGAAAAGTATAAGTATCATATTTTATAGTTAGTGAATCAAAATCGGTTTGGTGGGACAATCCGATATTGTCATGATACGAGCATGAAAAATCAGCGTGATTATAATTTTAATTTTGCTTCACTTGTAATTCTCACGATTCGTGGAAAACGAGGTTGCAACAAGACGTTAGGACGAATGACGCAAATATGTGTATGTTGTATTAAATCAATAATAAATTAGTGGTTGTTGAAAGCGAACAAACTTTCTTATTGGTAGGACCTCAATTATTCAATTTTATTCCATTGAATAAATATCTAATGGTAAAATTATGCATAAAAGCATGTAATATAATTTACTACTAAATAGTAATTTGCAATGCTTCTAAAATTTTAAAAAATTCAATTCTCAAAGTTTTTTTTTCCAACATTGAAATTATGTGTTAATATCTATTAATATCCTATAAAGCACAACACTTTCAAAATCTCAACTTATTGATATTTTAATTTAATTAACATGTAGTACACTTTTAATGAAATGATTTTTTCTTACACTTTTATTGATTTAGGTTGCTAAAAAATATTGTATTCCGCATATCACGTATGCGTGCAACCTATATTATATTGCATAAGTTATATATTTCTTTGTAAAAAGTGTAGACATTTTTTATAAAATAATTTGAAAAGAAAAATAAGATATTTTTAATGGACGGAGAGAGTAGAAAGAAAACAATTTACCCTATTTATTTATTTATTTTTTTTTTTTTTGATACGTGGAACCCGCAGTCGCTACCTTTGGTGCGCACTGGGTAAATCCCGCTCCTTGTGCAGTAGCCTGTAAACCACACAGGAGAGTTCAACCACCCTAAGCTAATCATAGGTGATAGGCTCCACAAAGTTGCTTCCAGTGGGATTTGAACCCAGGACCTTTCGGTCCCGGGCCACCTATTTATTTTCAACATTTGTCTTTGCTTGCTCACCTGCAACCTTCCATTTACTAGTTTTGGAAACCTGGTCCTGATGAAAGAGGGTACGTGGCTTCCTTGTAGTCGATCTCATGAAGTGATCACGACCCCTGAAATATTTATTGTCACAATCCTAAGAAGATTATGTTTTTTATATTTTCTGTATTTTTGTTTCTTTTTTCTGCTCAGAAGCATTGATTGGAGTTGGACAACTGAATCTACACGTGTCCTGCGAAGCAGTGATTCAATTAGTAAAAGCTTTTCCACACATATCTCTTTCTCTCTCCACCCTCTCAATCCCTCAAGGAAAAAAGGAAATTTTGCGGAGGGGGCATTATTAGTTGGCATAACTCGGAGTTATTGACATGGTTATGGTACTTCACTTCAATTCTTGGTAATATTCTTCACCTTCTTTACTTTGATCTGCGGTGAAAAAAATTGTTCTTGGATGTGATGGTTGGGTCCTCTTTGTTCATAGTTTGTTGGGGTTTCTTGGTTTATTGAGGATTTGTTGTTGAAGAATGGATCTTGTTTGTTTTGGGGGGGATATTGATTGAGAAAATGAGAGATTTGCTTGATTATGATGAAACCCATGTTCTTGAAGCTGAGAATTTTTGCCTTAGATCTATAAAAAAGTTAACATATTTGAGGGTTGTGAATCTTGGGAGGTTGGTTTCCTTTCTCGGACTTAATAAGTGTTTGATTTTGTTATTTTCTGCATCTATTGAATCATATAAGGGTTGGTAGATGTGGGTTCCTATTCTTGCGGTTTAATTTGTGTTGGGGAAGAATTAGTAAGCTCTGGCTATGAAATTCTTGAATTTTCTACTTATGATGGGGTGATTAGATTTTCAGATCTCTAATATGTTTATTGGAAAACTGTTTTCTTGATTCTTGTGGTGTGTAATTTTGTATCATATTTTACCAGTGGTTTAGTTCTTCCTTACACTGCTCGTGGTGGGATTGTTAATTCTTGAGTCGATAGTCGATACTCATTCTCCAGCTAATATATGTCTTCGAGTATCTCCAAGGATTACTGCGAAGTTTGTTTCACATCCTTAAGGAAGGTAATTGATGGAAGAGATGTCTCCCACAATCGCGGCTACGCGTAGCTTAGGCAGCCCCGTGTGTGAGAGCCACACGGAGTCCACACGTCTCAAGCTGGAGGGAGAACCAACAATCGTGTTGGATGATAACTATTGTACTATTAACGAAATCCCATTGAAACCCTATTTGTTACAAACGAAGCAGACCGCTGAAAATGGCCAGTTAAGTGAAGAAGACGAAGTTCTGTCCGTTGGGGAAGACCCCAGCTTAAGTAGTGTGGAGTTGCTACCACTAGATTCTACTTCCAATCTCACCGTGCCTCTAAATACCGCACCCGCATTCAGCTTACCCATAGCTGTTGAAATTGAGGGCATTGATAACGGTCAACTTGTAGCAAAAGTCATTACTGTGGAAGAAAGAAGTATAAAACGGAAACTATCTCACGATGCCATTACGGTAGCCACTAAACCAACTGAAGAATGTTCAAATGGACCGACTATAAAGGCTTCCTTAGTTTCTCTTAAGCTATCGAGTGATAAAGACCTCAACAAAGGTGGCGTTAAGAGTGTCTATGAATTGGATTGTCTGCCTCTTTGGGGTTCAGTGTCGATATGTGGACATAGGCCCGAGATGGAAGATGCTGTTGTAGCCGTTCCTCATTTCATGAAAATTCAGATCAAGTTGTTTGTTGGTGACTATGCAGTAGATGGAATTACTCAGACTCTGACTCATCTTACTTCGCATTTTTTCGGGGTGTATGATGGCCATGGTGGATCTCAGGTATGTAAGCTAGAAAACATATTTCTCATCTTGCAAAACTTAAAAGACTTTGTTTTTATGTTAGGGGATACATTACGATACATCATCTATGTGCAATATGTCATGGAAACTTTTCGTGTGTACAGGTTTTTGTTTATAAGTGCAAGTGCTTCTGCTTTGTTCTATATATTCATCATTATTTATAATCATATAAATATGTAGTTTTGCTTGATTTTAAAGCTATTACTTGTTATGCTTCAATTTATTATGAACATATCAAATGTAGTTTTGCTTGATTTTAAGGCTATTACTTGTTATGCTTCAATTTATTATAAACATGTCAAATGTAGTTTTGCTTAACTTTAAAGCTATTACTTGTTATGCTTCAACTGAGTCGCCACTAATAGCATCGATTTTGTAGGTTGCAAACTATTGTCGGGAGCGTATTCATGTAGCGTTGACAAACGAGTTAGCAAATGTCAAAGATGGTCTGGTTAATGGGAGTACAAAAGACATTAGACAGATGCAATGGGAGAAGGTCTTCAGCGATTGCTTTGCACAGGTCGATGATGAAGTCAGTGGAAAGTCAAGCCGAGAAAATGCAGATATGTCTAGTTCCACCTCTGTTCCCGTTGCCCCCGAAACCGTTGGATCCACAGCCGTTGTTGCAGTCGTTTGTTCGTCCCACATCGTAGTTGCAAACTGTGGAGATTCAAGGGCCGTCCTTTATCGTGGTAAAGAAGCAATTCCGCTATCGGTTGATCACAAAGTAAGCTAAATCTTTCTCACCTTCATTTACCTACTATTTGTGTTGAGAGTGTGTAATCTAATGTTTGTTGGGACGACCTATGGCCCGTTCGTGCGGGAGTCAGAGGGTGCGAGCGCCTTATAGTTTAGTAGTTTCAGCACGTGTACAATTATAGAGGCAACAAAATTCGAATTTGTGATTGAGAAATATCATTTGGTCGTGTATGGCACATTGACCCAACCACGTAAATCTGGCTCTTTTTTCGATTCTTGCTGACCGTCTTTCTTATGATTGCTCATGTTCTATTGCGGTCGTGTAGTTCACATTGACTTAACCACGTAAATCTGGTTCTTTTTGGATTCTTGTTGACCGTTTTTATTCTTACGATTGCTCGTGTTCTACGGTTGTGGATGTGGGTCATATTGACCCAACCATGTATCCGTCTCCTTTTCGATTCTTGGTAACCCTTTTTATTCTTTATGATTACTCGTGTGGTACGATTCAATTCTTTAAGACTTTTTCGTCGCCCTTTCTAATTCGCTTCGAATGCGTTTTACAGCCGAACCGGGAGGACGAATACGCGAGGATCGAGGCATCCGGCGGCAAGGTCATACAATGGAACGGACACCGTGTTTTCGGTGTTCTTGCGATGTCACGGTCTATCGGTAGGTCAATGCATTTCGCTTCGTCCAGCATCATTTATTACCGTCTCCACACACGTGCGTATGAACGTCGGATCTATTTATCAGGCGACAAATACTTGAAGCCGTGGATCATATCCGAACCGGAGGTCATGTTCGTCCCCCGAGCCCGTGAAGACGAGTGCCTCGTTCTCGCCAGCGACGGCCTATGGGACGTGATGTCGAACGAGGAAGTATGCGAACTTGCTCGGAAACGCATCCTGATCTGGCACAAGAGGAACGGGACCAACCCGCCCCCCGACCGGGGCGAAGGAGTCGACCGTGCAGCGCAAGCAGCAGCAGAGTACCTCTCCAACCTTGCGATACAAAAAGGGAGCAAGGATAATATATCCATCATCGTCGTCGATCTGAAAGCTCAAAGGAAGTTTAAGAACAAATCTTGAGGTACTCATCATCATATAAAGTCTTTTATTACACCACGTATATCTCATTATTACATAGCTTGTCCATTTATTTTTTACATGGGCTTGAAGTGTTCATGAGAATAGTGTCTCAGTACTTATGTATTATTGAGTTTTTGTCTACGATCAAAGTGTTTTATAATTTTCAATATATAATATATATATACTCCCTCCTTCCCAAAAAATGTGACGTGTTTCTTTTTAGGCACGCTTATTAGGCGAGAGTTGAAAGTTGTGTGAAAATGCGTAAAGTGGTGGGTCACACACATAAAGTAAGTTAGGAGAGTTGAAAATTGTGTGAAGTTGTGTAAAGTGATGTGTCTCATAAATAAAATACCATTTATAAAAATAGGATATTTTTTATGGGCAGTTTAAAAAGAAAAGCAGGATACATTCTATGGGACCCAGAGGAGGAGTATATATATATATATATATATATATATATATATATTATGTATATAATATATTCAAAGTAGCTAAGATTAGCCCTAATGTGAAATGGATTCAATTTGCATTGTGATTTTGTCCTGTAGTATTAACAGGCAAAAGCAAATGATTGACATGAATGCAGCTGAATGTTGGCCACAACATGTATGGATTATGTATGGACCGTTGGGGGAGTATAAAGACTAGGAGGAATGTGTTTTGTCTCTTTCCGAGGAGCCCCATAATGTCTCACGAAATCTATGGCCGCCACTAATTTTAAATGTATCCCTCTTTGATTTATGTCTGTAATAAAAATTATATCGACCATAACATGCTAAATCAAGGAAAGAAAAGAGAAATCACACAAGATCTCGAAGAAAACAGGATAAATGGATCTTTAATGTGGAAATTTGGGTCTCAAATTCCCTGTATTTTAAAAAAAAATTATTTTGTACTCATATAAAATTTTGAAAGTGCTTTAGTTTATTGGAATTAACATATTTAGAGGCTATGGTTTTCGTACAAAGTTGGATTTTGTGTAACCTGATTTAGTGGCGGCGCTAGGCAATTCTCCGAATTTGCCCCCTTTCAAGGTCGGTCACACACTAGATGATTTAAACGCATTATATAATTGATAAGTGCTATCTAAATCATACATAGCTACATTTTTTAGAAAATTTACTTTGTGTAGTCAATGTTCATTTGAACTATATCAAGCTATTTTTTTAGCTTAAAACATCATGCATTATTCATAATAATTTTACACCAAATCCTTAACGACTTTCTTTATCATTTGTGAATTTTCATTAGCTCCTAACGCGACTGAATATGATTTTATGTATTTTTATAGATATAAATATCTACAATATTCTTAGAGCATCTCCAAAGCATTCCTGTATTTTAAGGGAATCGTATCCCAATTTTTGTACGGAAACAGTGTTTCGTCTCCAACGCTATTCCCTTATATTTTCCCCTAAAAAGGAATATTCTATAATATTCTCTTTTTATACTCTTATAAATTAAATTAAAATATAGTTATATGATATCTTTAATTATAACTTAATAATATAATATTTTTAATTTTAATTTCATTACATAATTAAATTAAATATAATAATATATTTCATAGAAAAATTAAAATTAATTGCAAAAAAATAATTTAAATTACTTGAATAAAAATTATATTAAGTAATTTCAATTAATGTTACATTAATTATCTAAATTTATTCTAAAATAAAATTAATTAATAATTTATTAAATAAATAAAATAAAAATAATTATTATTTATAATAACAAATTAATAACAATTGATAATCTAGAAATAGATTGTTATTTTATAAAAATAAATTAATGATAAGTGATAAGTGATTTTCGAATTAAAATTAAATAAAAAAAGATAGGGGAGATGCAAATTCTTCCTCAAAATAATGGGAGAAATCTTGCCTTTCATATGATATAGGAGTGTTTAGGGGAACATTGGAGGTGAAACAGTGAAAAAAATTGAGGGATTCGTAATATAGAGGAGGGTTGGAGATTGTCTTAGAATGTTAGTATAAATCATTTTTTTAGGAGAAATAGAAAATCTAGTGCTTTTTGTTGAGTTTACGCGGTTGATAAAAAAAAAAGACATAAAATATTTAGAGCTTCCGCGTTAAAATTGCAAAGTTGTAAAATTTTAAAGGGTAATAATATCATCTTATTTACAAAATAATTAGGTGGAAGAAATCGCAAAGTTATATAATTGAGAGGACAATAAAGTCATCTTATTAATAACATACTGACAACATACTACTGTAATTGATGAAAAGAATTAAGATTGTGTAAATTTCAACACGATGAAAGAAAGACGACAGCGGCTGTAATGCACAGTTTGGATTCAAGAATCCAAGCATTCTCTTTGAAATAGAATAAACGTATGATAATTTGACTGAACCTAAATTACGGTTTTACGTCTTTAAACATGATATTTCAATGTATTTCCCTTTCTGTTACAAATAACGGTTAAGGTGAGTAGAAGATGCTATTCGGAAGGCCATAGGTTCAAAACCCACCAAAACCGTTATGTGTGAGCCATCGTCACTTATGGTTAGCAATCAGAGTGGTTGAACATGTGTTATTTGCATGCTTAGAAGATAAGAAAGCGAGATTTACCTAGCCGCACACTTTAAGAACGCCTCATGCGGGTGTCTCGTGATAAAAAAAAGGTACAATAATTGAAACAAGCTCAAATCTTGATTTCTAAGACTTGAAATTACACACACTAACGCCAAACGCGGTTTTGATTGGGCTGTCATTCTTAGAGTCGCAGCCAGAAAATAGGCCAGCATGTGAAGTTACACGTTCATTGCCAGTTTGGATTCAAGAAACATTACACTTTATATAATCAAATTCTCAAGAAAAAAAATATTGCAGATTTCAAGATTTTATTCCAACCCCACAAATTTCTATATAAACAATTCCCACTACTATTCCATTTCCACCCCTCCCTCCTAAAACCCCATAATCTATGCAAGAAAACAGCCCCAAACCTACAAAAAGTTAAAGCAAAAGTTGCCAAACAAACATTTTACACCAAATACACAAAAGCAAAAGCAAACCAGAAAAAGTGCTCACCCAAATGGAAGAAGATGGGGATGACTTGACACCCTTTTGGGTTCAGAGCAACACCGATCTCCGCCGCGCCGAGCGGCTCCGCCGTGGCGTCGCCGCAGTGTTCTTGAGTTCTGGGCTTGTGGTTTTCCTTCTGCTGGTAACAGCTGTTTTTTTCTTGGTTTTTGTAGTGCCCTCCACCATTTCTTTTAGTGCCAACATTTTTAGGCCTAATAGTGTGAAGAAGAGTTGGGATTCTTTGAACATTGTTCTTGTTTTGGTGGCTGTTGTGTTTGGGTTTCTTAGCAGAAATAGGAATGAGGGGAGAGAGAGATTTTCATCTTACGATGAATTTCAAACTTCTCCGGTTAAAGAAAATGAGGCCCAGAAATCGAATCCTTCTACGCCGAATAAATGGTTTAATTATTCAAAAATTGATGAGCAAAAATCGAATCTTTCTGCTCCGAATCAATGGTATGAATATCAAGAATATCAGCCGCAGAAAATCTCGAATTTGAGAAGAAGTAGCAGCTCTTACCCCGATCTACGTGAATTCTCATCGACCCATTCAACTTATGAAGATTATCAGAGGAGATTTTTGGATGATTTTGATGTTAGTTCGAACCTGAGCTCGGATCCGTGGCAGCTCCACCACCGCCGCCACCGGAGCTTGGAGACGGTTGATTATCTGAGACCGGCTCCGCAAGCTAAGACTGTTGTTGTTGATACATTGGCGTCTAAATCTACGGAAGATGCAGATTTTGCGGCCGCATTGTCATCGCCGCCTCGGCCGGAGGTTCCAGCGGCGTCTCCGGCGGAACTTGAAGAAATTGAGAAGAAGGTGATAAATGAAAGTGGGGTGGTTAGGAAAGAGAGATCGAGTAGGAGATTTTATAAAGATTTGGAAATTTTGAATCCCGGTTCGGCGGCGAAGCCGCCTCTGCCGCCGGCGGATGAATCTCCGCCGCCGCCGGAGTTTCAAGAAAGTCAGATGTGGAGTAATGAAAGAGCGCCGCGCAAAAAGGAAAGGTCGGGTAGAAGACAGAACATAGGTATGGAAGCCGTGAATCCGATTACGACACCGCCACCTCCGCCGCCGCTTCCGCCGCAGCAAAAGGGCAGCAAAAGCGATAGAAAAAGAGGCGGCGGAACGGGAAATTCAACTAAAGATTTCTTGAATTCTCTTTACAACAACAAGAAGAAGAAGAAGCAGAGACAAAAGAGTCTTGAAAATATGAATTCTCTACTCCACGAAGCTGAGCCGCCTCTGAGTTTTCAAATTCCGCCACAGTCGCCGCCTCCTCCACGACCGCCTCCGCCACCACCGCCGTCAGTCTTCCAAAATCTCTTCTCATCTAAGAAGCAAAAAAGAAAAAGAACCATTACGGTCACACTGGAGCCTGAGCCTCGCCCACCATCTCCACCTCAAGCGCCACCGCGTGCGGCGGCGCGTGAGCCAGAGCCCACTTCACACGCCGCACCAATCCCCACTTACAACTACAAGCCGCCAAAACCGGTAAAGATGAACCACTTCGACAGACTAGACGAAGCCTCCAATAGCGGTGGTGAGTCCCCGCTCAACCGCATTCCCCCTCCACCACCACCGCCGCCGGCGTCGTTCTTGAAAAGTCCGGCGTGGAGATTCGTAGTGCAAGGTGAGTACGTCAGGGTGAACAGCAGTAACAGCTCCAGGAGTGGTTCTCCAGATCTTGATGATACGGAGTCCGATGTCACACCCTCAGCCTCCGACGGCGGCGACGTGGTGGCCTTTCATCCGTCGCCGTTGTTCTGCCCGAGCCCAGATGTTAACTCGAAAGCTGAGAGCTTCATTACTAATTTCCGGGCCAAGTTGAAGCTTGAGAAGATCCATTCCATGAAGAAAAGAGATGTAGGCCCATCTAGTCTGGGCCCGGGCCCAAATTGAATTTAGTGGTTTCTTAATAATCACTTGATTTTTTTAAATTTTTTTCCTCATTTTTTGGTTTTAATAACTTATTGATGGAGCGGTTGTTTTTGTGGGTTGTGGTTTGTTTATAGCTTCAGAGATATGTGCTGGTTTGAAAGAATAAAAACTCATGGTAAATAGTTTGGAACTGATTTTAGGAATATATTACTCTCTCTGTCTCTTTAAAAGCGGCTCAAAACTTTTCAACGAGAATTAAAAAAGTAGATGATAAAGTATGAGAAAGAATATTAGTGATGTATAGTATTACCTCCGTCCTATAGAAATTGTTTTGTTTCTTTCGTCGCTGTAATTTAGGAAAGTTGATTTTAGTTGGTAAAGATGCGGGACTGAAACAAACAATTAATTAATTAGAATTGATTCGTGAGGTAGAGGGGTGAGATTCATATAATTAATTATTTTTTTTAATTGGTTTGAGTTGATAAAGGTGTGAGTCACTTTCTTTTTTTAAAACAAGATACTTTGTATGAGACACCCGAAAACAAGACACTTTATATGGGCATAATTTTTTTTTGCCAAATTGTGTTCTAGACACTTTTAGTGGCACGTTCAATCGAAAAAGTGAGCCCACAAATAACGTAACGGAGGGAGTAATACATTATCACTAATTTTCATAATGAATAACTAGCTATAGCAGCCAAGCCTTCATAGCTATATTGCATTTTAATCTTCACGTGCTAGTTATCCGACATATGACATTTTCGTAATAGTAATTCAATCTAGCATGAGAGAAATCGTAAATTTGCCCAATTGGTCGTTCCAATTATCTGGAGACATTGGTTGTTTCTAGTGTTCATCTTCAATTTATATAAGAAAAATACACACATTCACATTCATACACTTCATGATTCAACTGACTTAGCTTCAAAAGGGTTGAGCCCACAGAAGCATGGTCTTATTCTAGCAGTTGTACAAAACACTACTTGGAAGCCAAACTCTTCCCCAACTCATCAAGGACATGTTCTTCCTGCTTTATATGTTCAATCCATCTTGCTTTGATCCTCACAAATTCCAGACTCTGCTTCAGACTCAACGCGATCGAGGGAAGCGGGTCCCTCCCGAAAAACGCTTCAGCTTCATCTGCCATATCATTGCTGCAGAGCTGCAAACAAACATGTACAATCATGTGAATCCTTCTCACTTCTGAATTTCATTAGGCCATACATGTTAAGCTCACTTACTGGGGTAATAATGTCTCGTACGAAATGAGTTAGAAGCATCTCCTTTCCCCATTTTCTCAGTATCAAATCCCAATTAGCCTGCAAAGATTGAAGCATCAATGACTTGCAACAACTAAACACAAGAAAATGAGTAGAAGTAATAAACAACTAAACACCCCTAATTGCATACTTTAAGCCATGTCCATGCTGTGTCGCGGCCTTCCCAGCTTTTATCCGAAGCACATAGACTATAACTTGATGAGGAAATTTCACAAGAAGAGAAGTAGAAAATTAATAGAAGCCCAGATAAAGCAAAGAAACACGGCCCTCGTTTTCAACGGCTGTACCTCATCAGTTAACAAAAAGTTAAGAACCTCTGAGATTATAGCAGGATCAGGGAAGACGCAATGCAGCCTAAAAAGAAGCAGTTTCATTAACTTAAAAGATATTATGGAATTAACTTCTAGTGGAATTTGTATGCGACTAAATCTTACGCAAAATTCTTGTCTTTTCATTAACTGAATCAACTTCTGTATAAGTTTTGTAGCCACTGCAGCCCGGTTTTGTCTGCACTGTTCGTATTTCTCATCACTACTACGTAGGCAGCCTAGAAGATGTTCAAATAGAGAAGGTTAAATAAGATGGAATTGGATGAAGAATGGTAATATTTGATATTACCTTTCTGGTATTAACAGGAAGTAATGAAGTGTTTCTGTCCTCCAAGAACTTTCGTCTGAGGGTGATCAAGATTTGCTAATGCTGTCACAACATGTTCCCTTTTCAATTCATCTAATTGGCTCTCACCTGGTACGGCATCCCAACCAAGTTTTCTGTCCAAGAAACCATTACTTCCAAATCTTGAGAAAAAATGGTAAATATTTGAATTGTGACATTCTCACTCTGCACGAGGTTGGAGGAGACTAATGAAAAATTTCTTTAAACTAGGCTCCAAATCTGGGATTGCATCTCTTATGATTCTTGAAGCACTCGAGCATGCCTATGATGAAGATTCAACATAATATTCCGCGAAAAAACAAGCGGAAGCAATGAAACAGAAAAGATTCATTACAGTAATAAGTCTTTGTTGGAAAATCGAAAAGTATATTTATATATATATATATATATATATATATATGAATATGAATTAGTTAGTTATTATGGAAATGGTATTAGCATTTAATGCTAATTTGACTTGGGAAAATTCAGCCCATTTCGATCGCATTTTCGAGCCTCGATACATATCCGATTTATGAATTGAGATATATGATGTCGATCTACGTTTCGAGTAGTTAATTATAGTGTGCTTAATTTCTCGATTCCGATTTTCGGTGAGTGAGAAATAGTGGCTCGAAGTTTGGGGGACAAAGTTGAGATGTTACCTAAAATGGAGATACTTACCTTATTCGGGTTTTGGAGAGTTATTACATTAATCAATGTTCCACATTGATTAATGTACAAACTTTAATGTGGTATTTAAGTCTCTACCACATTGTAGGAGATAACTAAGTGACATGTGGTGGGGCTTGAGCCACACATGCTCATGCACGCAAGCCTTTTCGCCGACCGCCTCACACGCGGCGCGCGCCGCGCCGCACCGCGCCCATGCCCGTGCCCGGCCCCGGCTCGGCCGTTGGGCTTGGCAAATGGGCTTGTCGGTTGGGCTCGGTGGGCTACGTGTGGGCTGACCTGGGCCGTTGGTGTAGTGAACCGGCTACACATGATTACTTTCCGTGGTGCCGTGCACCCGCCACACCCAAATAATATTTTTGGAAGTCTCTCGGAATGAGACTCTTCAAGTATCTTCCACTCCTCCACTTACCATCCCACGACCTCTTGCCTTAAATGACACAACAACTCTTTACCGGGGAAGCAAACTATAAATAGGCTAGTTGCATGGCATTTCAAAACACACCACAATCATCTCTTCTCCTCTCGCATTTTAGAGCTTTAGTTGTCCAAAGCAGCCTTCGCCATCTTCTTGTCCAGTTCGCACGGAGCTCGACGATCTTGCGGTCTTGAAATCTTCGAGACGTTCGTCGTTTCATTTTTGGGGACGATACGCCAACACCGAGAGCACTACCGGGACATATTTCGTCTTGCGGAGAGAGGACTCCTCGACTCGACGAAGCTTTCATCTCTAGCTCTATTTTATTTGTGTTTTTCGACTTACTATTGTGGTTGTAATAGCAGCTTGTATCCAACAGTCTTGTCAACACAATGTATTCGAGATCCTTCTTGTTGTATGTATCCATCAAGTGAAGCAAAGACGAGAATGGTGTCAAGCAAGCAAGCCTCACAAAGAGCAAATGCATCATCCAATATTCCTAACAAAGAAGATCATTTTGAATCAGAAATGGCATATGGTAATGAAATTAGAGTCTCTCTCTAACCGAATTCATCTGATGCTGATAAACAGTTGTTTCGTATAGCTTTCAGTAGCTGAGCTTCAAGATTTAAGTCGTATTTAACCCTGTAGAAACCAGCTTGATGGACATTAATCTTGATCCACCAATTTTCTTGAACCTCTTCAGTGGCCCCTACGTCCAACTGTCCATTTTTCGCTTCTATAAGAAACATTTCTTTTGGTTTTCGTATGAAGACATGCACAATGTGACCGGAACTATCCATTGAGCATCAGAATCCGACGCGGAAGACGAAAACTGTGTCTGAAAAATAGCAAGAAACATGAGCATAACTGTTCAATTTCTTCACTGTTTAACTATGAAATTAAACCTGTTCAAATTCACAAGTATCGCCCTTCAGTTCACTGTAATTACTGGATACCCTTTCTGCTCTGTCCATGTATCCATGATTTTGTTGACTTCAACTCCAGAAGATTCCGAGATAACACTCAATAGATCCTCTGTCTTGGCATTGCTGAATCCAAACTTCTTCATGTAAAAACCCAAAGATATCTGAATCATCAAAGACAGTAGTTCAACAAAGTTTCATTTCTACTGCAGTAAGAATAGGCTTCCGCTGTTAGTTCGGTACCCGAAATATCTCGTCGCCAAGATAATTCTGTAACATCCTAATAAAAGAGCACCTCTTTTGATTGCTTATGGAGTCGAAGTATTCAAGAACTGCTCGACCTTGCGGTATTTCTACCTGCATATAATATATCTCTCACGTTATTCAAAAGAAGGGCTAGTCTTGGAAGAGATTATTAGAATGTTTAAGTATTAGGGTTACCTCAATGTGTTGTGTTGTGTGTTTTTTTGGAATGAAATGCAGCAACCTATTTATAGGCATCTTTCCCATGTTTGTGTTGTGTTGTGTGTTTTTGGAATGAAATGCAGTAACCTATTTATAGGGATCTTCCCCGAGGTGAAAGGTTGTTGGTGCCGGAGCCGGCGCGCGCCGCTGCGTGTGAGGCGGTCGGCCAAAAGGCTCGTGCGCATGAGCATGTGTGGCCCAAATCCACCACATGTTATTTTGTTATCTCCTACTAAATGGTAGAGACTTAAATACCACACAAAACATTACACATTAATCAATGTGAAACATAGATGTGTCCACCATTCCATTGTAACCAAGTTGCCAAATCAGTGGTGAGCAACTCCATGAGCCACGACGATTGTAAGCTGACTCAGAATACAAAAAAATATCAATTTTATAAAAAAAATTATAAATATAATATGTTCGATTTTTTATAATATAATAAATAGTGTTCGATTTTGATTATGTAATTTTATAATATGTTAGATTTTGATTCTATAATTTTACAAAATGTTCAATTTTGATCCTCCAATATAAATTGTCAAATATAAAAAGGCGTATAAATTTCACAATTCGCCGAATAACTAAAATAAATTATTTCGTAAAGTTTTATGATAATTTTTTTTATTATTATTAAAATGAGTTCTTTTTGAATCAGCAATGTAGCTTCTAACTATTTTGTATCTTGTAACTTTAAAAATGTTTATTTTTTGTCCCAAAACTTTATCAAAAATGTCTATATACACAGAATAAACTCCATCCCATGTAACAGTCTGCGAAAATAAATTAATATTCAGATTTCTCCATCCCAAAGTTCTTCCACTGATTTGTACTGACCATCTGGACTAACAAACTCGTCCCCTTTCAGAACTCTGTTTTGTGGGATCTGCTTAATCTTCTCTTTATCTTCATCTCTCAGCTCCCAATCGAAAATTTGAAGGTTTTGCTTCATTCTCTCCCTATTGAAGCTCTTCACGATCACACTTGCTCCTTGCTCGTTTATCCATCTCAACGCGATCTGTACACACACAAGTATACAAATGTCTTGTTTCTTTTCCGCACGTAAATTAAGATATTTTGACTTTTATGTGTAACTGATATGAACCTTAGTACTCTCTCCGGCTTGGTATTACCGTTATACTTTTCTAATCGACCGTCCCTTTCTTAAAATGGTAAAAATTACTCTTAAGCATAAAATAAAATGGATCCCCCTTACTCACTACTCTTCCCCATTCTTATGTTCTCTCTCTTAAAAATCTCTCATACAAGATTATGTTTCACCTCGAATTCGGAAATTTATGAATTCCAACTTAATGAAAACTTTAAATTATTTCTTCAATTACAATATGAAAAAAATATAGAAAACAAAAATCGATTGCCTTTTACTAGCCTTGCAAAAATTTAGATAATTCTCATTTTTTCCCACCAACCACTCCTCAAAAATTGTGTTAATTTCTTTACACAATTAAAATTCATAAAATATACACTAAAATAAAATTTCTTAATCTCCATGCTGAAACGAAAAAGCACACTAATAGCGGGACAGAGAGAGTATTAATTTATCAATAAGAAGATATCAATGGTACGACCAAATTGGGAATACAAGACGGCATTATTGGGACGAAGGGAGTATATACCTGTGCTATAGTCTTGTTTGTAGCAGCTGCAATGTGAGCAAGGATTGGATTCTCCATGACTGCATTACTACCCCAATAGTTACCATATGCACCTAGTGGAGAATATGCACTCACATGGATCCCTTTCGCTTTGCAGTACTCCACCATTTTCTGCTGCTGCCACCCTACATTCATTTCTACCTGAAACATGAACAAGTCTTCTTGAGTTTTGATTTTTGAACTTGTGACATTTGACTACAAGATGAAGTAGTTAATTACCTGATTGACAGCAGGTGGGATGGTGGCATTTTGAAGGAGGGTTGAGAGTTTTGTAGTGCTAAAATTGCTGACACCAATAGACTTGGCTAACCCCATTTTATTGCAGGTTTCCATGGCCTCCCAAATCTCTTTCATCTCAAAATTCATCAGCTTAGTTTTAGTTGAATTGTTATCATCCTTCTTCATGCTTACTGGCCAATGTATAAGATATAAATCTACATACTCCAACCCTAACTTCCTGCAACAAAAACCAAACTACAATGGTGAATAGAAGTTCACTTTTTTCCCCCTAATATTAACCTTCTTGATCCAGTTTTACTTTATTACTGAAGAAAAACCATTCAATTACCATACACAACTATTTAAGTTTTATCATTTGCAAGCTCTAATCCCCAAATTGATCTGCTTCTAATACTTGAAAATGAATACATTTCAAAATTAAAATTTAAGAAAATATCGATTTTGGTCCTCTTATATGATACGGGTTTGTTTTTTTTCCTCTAACATGAATTTATCCAATTTTGGCTCTATAATTTTATAAAATATTTAATTTTGGTCATCTTGTAGTGATTATTTAATAGAAAAAGACACGTAAATTACATTCTTTATCGGAAGACTGAAATCGACCACTTTTAAAAGTTACTATCAATATCGCGTCGTTTTTTGACCATGTAACTTTACAAAAAGTCCAATCTTAGTTAACGTGCCTTTTCCTATAAAATTTTATTTGGAAAGCCAAAATCAAATACTTTATAAAAATATAAGATTAAAATTGAATACTTTATAAAGTTATAGAATAAAATCGAACATAACCATATTTGATGGTAAAAATAAATTGAAATCATTTTAATGACCAAAATGGAATTTCTCTAAAAATTCTAGATTTACCGGAGAGATTCTTGAATGGCAGGGAGTACACGGTCAGGGTAAGAATCAGTCAAGTTTAACTTGGTCGTGATAAAAAGCTCGTCGCGGCTCTTGACGAGGCCGCGCTGCACCGCCTCCGCCACCGCACGGCCGACACTTTCTTCAGTGTTGTAAAAGGATGCCGTGTCGATGTGGCGGTACCCGGCGGAGATGGCTTCGAGAAAATGCGGCACTAGCTGCTCTGGCGGCGGCGGCGGCGGAGCCGTTCCAGCCCCCAGGCCTATGATCGGCATCTTGTGGGCTGAAGACAATACTATTTCTGGAACTTTCATGGCTTCCATAGCTTCGTTTCTTAATTCAATGAAATGCTGACTACTTGGGAAGTTGACTGTGTTTATATAGATAAGGATTCTCGGTAATGATATGGTAAGCACTGACAATTTTAAATACAGAGGTTCCATAAGGAAATTTAATAATACCGCAATATACAATTTTTAAATATAATATCCTTTTTACAATTTAATGATATGGTAAGAATATACAATTTTAATTATCATTTTAATGACGAAATTAATGCTGCATGCTGTCAATTAGAAATAGCAAAACGCGAAATTAATTAGGGGCGGATAAAAATACCAAAAATTCAGTTATATAGATCATACCATAGTAAAAAATTATTGAAATACTAAATTTTCGGTATGCCATAAGTTTTGCCATGCCGCAATATACAATTTTTAATAATACGAAATATACAATTTTTAAATATAGAGGTTCCATAACGAAATTTAATGATACCGCAATATTAAATTTTTAAAAATTTAATGATTTTTTTAAAATTTTCGGTAATATCGAAATTAATGATAGCGCAATATAATTTTTTTAAATATATAGGTTCCATAACGAAATTTAATGAAACGGTAAAGATATCAATTTTTAGATACCGCAATATACATTTTAAAAAAAATATATATACTTCGTCTCGTCCCGTTATAAAAGGTACATTTTTTATTGGCAGACAGCTTATTAAAAAGAAGTAGATGATAAACTATGGTAGAGAAATAGTTGATAAACTAGGAGAGTAGATGAGTGACATAATGACGGAGTAGATAATAAAATGTAAAAAGTTATAAGATGATCGAAATAATGACAAAGTAAATGATAATGCAGGATGTAGAAAATAATAAAGTAGGAGTAGAATATTAAAATTTATTAAATTTGAAATGAGTCACTTTTAGAGGGATGTCAATTAGAAAAGTGAGCCGTTTTAGCGGGATAGGGAGAGTTTAATTTAATATAATAGTGTAAGTAGAGAAATTTGAGACTGTCGTTTCTTTCTAGTTTTTATCTTCTCTTCAAGTCAATGTCTAGGCCTTTGCATTTATAGTTACTTCCATCAAACATAAATTATGCAAATCAGTTTAATATTTTCAAAGTTTTTTCTTTTCTTTATTTTTTATTTTTACTATTGCTGTCCATCGTGGATTTAGATTTTGGACGGAGAGATAAGTGTGATGAATTTTGGGGTCCACGTCTGTCTTAGTTGAAATTGAAGAGTAATTCAGAGGAAGAAGCTAAGTGGAGAGGGAAGAATCGAGAATGGTGAGGAGATATGGTATATCGGTATACTGTGAAAAAATGCTATACTGAAGTAATATATTGGAAAGTTGGTACGGTATTAATATAAGAAATCTTTCATATCGAATTTCAATATATTGAATGGTACGGTAAGTTATCGGTATGAGACTTTGCATTCCGTAATTTTCGGTACAATATCAAATTGAGCGGTCTGCCATTAAAATTAATGCTCATGTCAAAAACTTTGATGAGATCGACATACTTAAGGTAGAGGTTTTTAGATCAAATATTGTGCAAAAGTTGGATTAATTAGTTAATAAATTTGAATTTGTAGGTTTAGTAAAATTGTTATGGCTCCTACGTCATATCAAAATCCAATTATCGTACACATTTCTTTCTTTCTTTTCTCAAGTTATTTGCCTTCAATTTCATGAATAAAAAGCAGTTTCAAAATCTATATAATCCGTTTTTTTACTGAAAATTGAATACCCAAAAGCATTCTGTAGTCACGAAAATAAATTATGCAAATTTAAACGTTCACCTTAATACGTAGACTCTGCATATGTGAGTTCTAGATTCACAAGACTTGTGTCCCTCATTCTCCACACGGATCGCCACCACCACCAACTTTGCCTAGCCTTCTCTATTCCAAAGCGCTACTACGTAAACTATTGTGATGTCTGTGGTAAGAGATTTGATTGGACAAGTTGGGTGTATTTTTGTGGTGATTGCAGATTCTTTGCACATCTCAGTTGTGCTGCTACTTCCAGAGCTGATCATACCTTGAATCAAGACTTCAACTTAGTAAGATATTTACTATGACTCATTATCTTTTCTAGATTTAGTTTACTAGCCTTGAATGAATTTTGTAAGTAACTAATTACATATAATTCCTTGCTCATCATTTCAGAGAGGAAGATAATGATGATAGTGATAATGGATCCGATGTGATTCAGTTCTCATTGGATGGACATGAGTCATATGACATTGCCAAGAAATTAATCACACTTTTCATCATGAGAGAGAAAGGTCTAAACAAGATTCATCTGGCCGGTAAAAGATATGTCGGAAAACACTAGTGCAAGTTTTCCCACTTTAATATACGACTATCACAACCATCCTTTGAGTTTGGTTTTAGAGTCCCTTGAAGACGAAAAAGATCACAACAAAATCATCAATGACGAGGAGAAAGATGAGGTGAAGATATGCAATTTGTGCGTCACACCAATATCTTCTCCTCCATATTATGAGCGTGCTTCTTGAAATCCACTCCATTTGCTACTTGTTACCCAGAACATTACACTCATCATCTTCTTCTTCTTCTTCTTCTTCTTCTTCTTCTTCTTCTTCTTCTTCTTCTTCTTCTTCTCTGGTCTACCTCAATAACCTATACACCGACTGCCCCTCAACAAACAATAAAACTCATAATTTCACACTCCATACAACCTCAGAATCGACACATATGGATTATATATTGTCCAAATGCGGGGTTTGCGAGTTCACGACAAACGGAATAGCGTACGAATGCGAAGGGTGCAAATTGAAGTGCGCGTCTCTACCGAGTCGCATCAGATCGACATTCATCTCACCCGCATCACAAACCACTAATCATGACCAAAGTACCAAAAGAAGGCGTCAACAGATGGAAGCTGTGCCATGGCTGTGCATACTTCTTGGGCGAAAGAATCGTCTACAGTTGCAGCTGTGATTTTGTATTGCATTTGAAATGCGCTCTGCAGTTGACGTTCGATGCCCCTATGGATCACCCCGATGATTTCGTCCGCGATTTTTGCGAGAGGGAATTGAATCCAAAGAAGTGGATGTATCATTGTCGCTCATGCGATGCTTCGTTCCACGTTTACTGCTTCAAAGCTGCATCGGGTGAGTATCGGAACACCAAGTTTGGGCGTTGGATGGCATTCACCCGCACCCTCTTACGAGCTCTCTCGATCACCCCGATGATTTCGTCTGCAATTTTTGCGAGAGGGAATTGAATCCGAAGAAGTGGATGTATCATTGTCGCCCATGCGATACTTCGTTCCACGTTTTCTGCTTCGAAGCTGCATCGGGTATCTACAGAAACATCAAATTTGGGAGAAAAGTTGCGTTGGATGGCGTTCACCCTCACCCTCTTACATTCAACTGGGTCTCTCTCATGAAAATATGCGGCATTTGTCGGATTGTGGTTGTGCATGGTGAATGTGGATTGGAATGTGTGTCATGTAGCTTTGCAATCTGCTTACATTGTGGACGTAAGGCGTTAGATAATTAATTTGACGTTATGTATGTTTTCCTATAATAATTAATATGATGTGATATGCATTTGTTTAATTTCATTTTTTATGTCGAAAATAACGGATCCAGGATTATGAGGGAGGGGGTGTGAAACTTAAAAAATTTCATTGTTTAATCCGCCACTGACTATACATTAATCTGCAAACTACACAGAAATAGTAAATCATAGATAATATACTAATACATAGCGGTCTTGATAGGTTCAATCTTATGACCTACTGCAACAAGTTATATAAGTCCCTCTATAGCTATGTCATCTCATTATCTTAAGGCTAATTATTTGTTTCCCTTCTATTCTCTCATGTAGTTTTTTTTTTTTTTTTAGATACGGGAAGCCGCAGCCGCTACCTTCGGTGCGCACTGGGTAAATTCCGCTCCTTGTGCAGTAGTCTGCAAACCACACAGGAGAGTTCAATTACCCTAGGCTAACCATAGGTGACAAGCTCCACAAAGTTGCTTCCAAGAGGATTTGAACTCGTAACCTATCGGTCCCGGGCTTACCCACCTTCACCAACTTTGCCATCCCAAGGGGACAACGGACACGTTTTTTTTTTTTTTTTTTTTTTTGATTTGAGGAACCCGCGCACCGCTACCTTCGGTGCGCCTGGGTAAACCTCAACTCCTGTGCAAGAGCCTCGCAAACCACACAGGAGATTAAACCACCCTCAGTGACAGCTCACGCAATGGCTTCAGTGAGGATTGAACCCACGACCCGTCGGCCCCGGAAACCTCAGCCAACCACTCGCCATCCCCTCTACGTAGCGGGACAACGGACACGTTTTTTATTTAGTCTTGTAATGGACACGATTGAATGGGCCATGTAGTTAGAAATTAGTAAAAAGTAAATAAATATAAAATTAAATAAGTAAAGTGGACAAATGGGACACGTATATATAATTAGTAATAAGTAAATAAATATATAATTAAATATTACTTACCTTACATTAGTAATAAGTAAATAAATATATAATTAAATAATTAAATATTACTTACCTTACTAATGTATTTAGATTATCTACTTATTTTAGTATTTTACATTTTTTATGCTATGGTTATCTACTTATGAATTATGACTATGTCGCTTGAGTTGATCATTTGAACTATGAGTGTGATATTGAAAAACTTGACTTGATCATTTTTAAATTTATATATATATTAATAATTTAATATTTTTTATATTAGCGCCCGTGTCGTGTCCTAAATTTTTTAAAAAATACCGTATTCCGTGTCCCGTGTCCGTGTCCCGTGTCCGTGTCCGTGCAAGGTTATAAGCAACAATGGATTTGATAGGAATGTGGAAATTAAGTCTTCAGGTCATTTAATAGCTTTTGTTAATAATTAATGATGTCAGAATATTTTCTTGCAAAAAGGTTGAAATACACCAAGAGCCCGTTTGGTTTGTATGGATTCTGGTTGGGGAAAGTAATCTTATTTCGAATTGTTAGATTCTTGTGATTGGTGGAATTAGGAAAGTAATATGATTCCAGAAATTTAAAATCTTATGTTTGGTTTGATTTTACTAAAATTAAAGAAAGTAAAAAGAATCCAAAAAATAAGGAAATTAGATAGATATTCTCGGATTCTTTTTCTCTCCTATAACCTAGTTATTCTTTTTCCATAAAGCGGAGATTTTAATGATCGATTCCTAAGGAGCACCTAGATGAATTTTTCACAAAATTCAAAGGCACCATCGTCCCTTCGTTCTCAATCGTCAGCGTTGAATTTTTTTGTCTCGCCTTCTTCAATCACCGACCTATATATCATCTCCAAAAGAACTAAAGTGGAAGTTTCATATATGAAGATAGCTATCGTTCTTTTTTCCCTCTTATCAAGATAAATTAATAATTTATCTCGCACAATCGATTAGAATACTAATTTTGATTTTATCTTTTTTTTTGTTGATGAGGAACCCGCGGACCGCTACCTTTGATTTTATCTTTTTAATTCTGTATCACTATGTTTGCGACTAAGATTGCTTGCACCAATTCAGTCTCGATTGCAATTTATTTCAGAGCACAATTCATTTGTTGCAAATCTCGTGTTCTTTCTCTCTCCTTCTTCGTATTTTCTCTATTTTGTTTTGATTGTCTGACAAATGCTATTTAATTTGTTATTAGATGAGAATTTGTGAATGTGATGATTTATTTTGTCTTGCCTTGAAAGAGTTTTGCTTGAATTTTTTCGTCATTGGTGATGGTGAGAAGCTGATCTGGTGAATTTGTTCTTTATTAAAAAGAAAATGTTTGTCTAATTTATTTTTAAGTTGATAGATTTAAAATGATTTTGAAAAATTAGAATCCTGACATTTTTATTTGTATTTTCCAAACACAGGGTAAGTAATTGTTTTCCTCGTAATCATATTCCACTTAATCATATTTTCTCGACAATTTTACTTTCCTAAATCATTTTTCGTATAATCATATTACACGTAATCATATTCCTCGACAACTTTACTTTCCCCGACAATCAAACAGAGCCCAAATATAAAAAAATGATATTAGGCTAATTGCGATAAACCTGATCTAGGGGTGAGATTCAAAAGCCTATAATCCTTGGTCATGGCCAAATCAATCATTAAATCATTTGTAACTCTCCAATTCTTTAACACGAAGAGAGTGCGTCACTGAATGCATACTCTTTTCGTCCCATTTCGACTTGTTTTATTTCTTTTCGGGACAAAAATTAAGATAAGTAGTTAATTGTATATAATTATTTTCCAATTTAAGAAAAAAGACAAATTAAGTGAGACAAAAAAAAAATAATAATAAGATAAGTCAAATGGAACAAGTGTAATACTTTTTAACAGGACAATAATTCCAATATAAAAATAGCATAATTTTCATAAGGTTTTGAGGGCTATAATGCTGATGTAAGTCAGGTGCTGACTCAAGTACTGTTCATTATTTTGTTTAGATAAATGGTTTTAAAAGTCACTATATTTTTAATGTAAGTATATAGTTAATATGAATGAAATATAAATGCATCAAATTAATCTCACCATGCTCTAAATTATTGATTAAAAATATGAACTAACTTTATAAGTCATTTTAGTCAAACTTCTCATTATGCATAAATTTTATTAGCATTCATTTTACATTAATTTCCTACACATTTGTTATTCATACGAGATTTTGTTATTCCCTAATGAAATAAACCTAAATAGCATATTTTCAATTTTTTAATTGCATTAACTATTTTTATTAATTCCATCACGAAGTTATTATTATATCCTCTGCATGATAAAAAGTTAAAAAACCTCATTAGCATTCCTAAGCCATGTATATTCTCGTTGTTATATTTAGATACCTAATTCATGTTTCTAGTTTCTAATATTCAAATTTAAGAAAATAGCCATTAACATTAAGACTATAATGGACTAAATTTAGTATGAGTTGTTTTATTGTACCTGTGAAGATTTCCTCTACAGTATGTCACATGTGTAAATACCAATTTTTGAGTTTATAATAATAATAATAATAATAATAATAATAATAATAATAATAATTTATGTCTTTCCAGTGAGATACTAGACATTTTTTAAATAAAAAAACTAAGTCAAGTTTTGAATTAGACACCAATCGCACAATGATTTATTGGACAATTGATCTAATCACAGTAAAATCATATTTTAACGAGAAAATTAAGACAATAAAAGACCATAAATTCGAACGTAAAGAAAGTTCCAGTGCCTATATTTATTGAATTATACGTAGGGGTAATATTTTAAGAGAAATTAAGATTTTATAATAAATTAAATGACTGAAACTGTTATTCTAAGTCTTAAAAGAATTATATATATTTGTTCTTCTTACTTTTTTAGTGAAAAACAAAATAAATTCGTATAAGCAATTAAGCATATATGGAAAAAAATTGGAACGAGGTTTTCCCAATTTTTCGATTTTCAATTGGTGTTCAACTTGTGTCACTATGGAATGATGACGTGTGTAAATTTAAAACAAAACATTTAAAATAATTTTTATCCGTATGATTAACAAATCTCAATTAATTAAAGTATATATAATTAATAAATAAAAATATGTATCACTAATCCAATTTAATTAATTGGTGGACACAATTTAAACAAAAGAAAATTGGACAGTAAATCTCATTAGAAAAGAATAAGTTTATAATTCCTGGCTTACATGCAAAGTCTAGAATAATTCCAGAGCCTTCTTTAGCTATGTATTTTTTTTCAAGAGGCAAATAACTTTTGATATCTTTAGATAAAGCATTTTAGTGTTATAGACAAGCCTAATATTATGTCAAAACAGCTACCACTTTGTAAAATGTATTCTTTACTTTCCTGTCAATCTATGGTAAATATGTCTATATATAAGTGTTTCTTATACATAATATCACCACTCTTTTTTATTTTTTTATTTTTATTGTTATTATAATTTTTTAATTTGGAAGGATATCCGTAGCCTTGGTTGATTATATGCTTATATATGTTCTTGGTTTGTATAGTTTATGCATGTAAAACTGGTGGCATATCTTTTAGCATGCCCTCAACACCCTCTTTACCTAAATGATTACCACAAAACGAGAGGGTACGGGTGGTGCGATCTTTGCTGTCGCGATCTGGGTGAGGTTCTAGGGTATGAATGTTCTATATGTGGTTTTGTGATCGATGTAGCATGTGAGAAGATAGGCCTTGATGTTTTGTTAGAGGAGAGGAGTGAGTTGCAACACCCGAGTCACCCGAATCACCCTTTGACACTGATGAGAAAATCCGACTTTGGATTTTATTGCGATGGTTGTGGGACTCATGATGTGGACATGGCTTACATATGCAGCATATGTGAGTTATGGATTCACAAGGCTTGTGCGTTGTTGCCCCTTACTCTCCCTACAAATCCCCACCACCACCAACTTTGCCTAACCTTCTCTGTTCCAATGGAACATCGCAAATATGCATACGATTGTGATGTTTGTCATAAGAAATTTGATGCAACTTGTTGGGTGTATTTTTGCGATGATTGCAGATACTGTGTTCATGTCAGGTGTGCAGCTTCTACTGAAACCGAAGAATCCAATTTGTAAGATATATACTACTCTCTACTCTTTTTCATCATGCATGCATGTTTTAACTAATTTCTTTGATTTAGTTTACTGCTACTTCTGTCCCGTTAATAACGCCCTATTTCTTTTGGTCACGATTATTAAGAAGCTTGACTTTTTATGTGTAAAGTAATAGAGTTCATTAAACTTGCACTAGTATTTTCCGACATATCTGTTACCAGAGAAATCTTGTTTAGACCTTTCTCTCTCATGATGAAAGGTGTGATTAACTTCTTGGCAATGTCATGTCCATCCAATGGGGAACTTGTCCTATCAAGTCTGTTACTAGTCTACATAGCAGCGCTTTGGAATAGAGAAGGCTAGGCAAAGTTGGTGGTGGTGGCGATCCGTGTGGAGAATGAGGGACAACAACGCACAAGTCTTGTGAATCCAGAACTCACATATGCTGTATATGTAGGCCATATCCAAGTCTTGAGTTCCACAACCATCACGATAAAATGCAAAGGCTGATTTTCTCATCAGTGTCAAAGGGTGATCGGGATGACTCGGGTGTTGCAACGGCTTTTTATCTTCTAACACGGCATCAATACTTATTTTCTCACACACTATGTCGACCACAAAACTACATCTAAAGCATACATACACAATTCATATGCATTTCAGACCGATTTTAACAACATTAATTATTCGTATCATGATATGTATTTCTTATTATTATATTAGTTTGTATTCAATTTATTTTTCTGACGCACTATGGTTGAGATTGTGGGTGTGTTTGCAAATGTTTTTTTCAAGCAATTATATGTTTTTTGATTTTGATTGTATAAGCATTTTTTAGTATTTGTAAAGATTTGCTTTTTATATTTGTTTATTTAAAATTAAACAGCTAAACTGTTTAAATCTATAATCACCTATATAGATATTTTGGGTGCTTAAACTGAATAATTTTCGAATTTATTACTCCCTCGTCCTGTAGAAAGTGTATTGTTTTCCTTTTCGAGCTGTCCCATAGAAATTGTCTTGTTTTTTAAAAAATCAAACAATATGTGGATCAAAATTAACAAGTCAAACAATATACACCATATAATCCTATTTTTTTAATTTTCGTGCCTCATAGAAATGAGACACTTTCTATGGGACGGAGAGAATAAAAATATTTGTTTTTTTATATTTATTCCAAAAAAACTCTCCTGATGTTGCTTAAAAATAATTATTTTTAACTTTAAGTAAAAGCAAATAAGAAGTGTTTATAATAAACATTTGCTAACACATCATTTATATTTTGATGCAAATATCATCATTCGTCAAGTCTCTTACCGTAATAGGTAACATAAATGTAAAAAGTTTCCTTTTAAGAAAGGAATTTAGACTCAAATAAAGCATAATTGTAATTTAGAAAAAAAAAAAGAAGAAGATTTGTAGGGATGCCGCATTTTAGTGTGTAGTAGACGGACATTTCTAAATAAAAATACTTTAATAAATAAAATCCAGTTGTGTTAATGCAGTTACATTTCATTGATATTAATTAACTACTCACATTTAGAATTAATATATTGACTTTTAAATAATTTAATTATCTAAACAAATGAATGGTGCTTGAGTCAGCACCAAACTTGCATCAGCATTACTCATCAGTTAGCCAAATCACAGATTTCTCTCTCGTGAATTATGCATTGGCAACTTAAATGTAATATATATTAATATTATACGTTGACTTAAATATTATATAATCACCATATTTTAAAGATCTAATTAGGCACGCCTAGCCCTCTATGAAGCCAAAGGTTAATTAAGAAATCGTGGATGATTTGTCCCCTTGGGATGGCATAGCGGTGAAGGTGGGTGGTCCGGGACCGATAGGTCATGGGTTCAAATTGGACACGCTATGTGTGAGTCTGTCACCCTGTCACATTAAGGGTGATTTAACTCTTCTGTGTGGTTTGCAGGCTATTGCACAGGAGCGAGGTTTACCTTGTGCGCACCAAAGGTAGCGGCTGCGGGTTCCTCGTCAACAAAAAAAACAAAAAAAAAAAAGAAATCGTGGATGACTTAACGTCCAAAATACACTGCACGAAGATAATTATACGATTATTTATTGGCTGACTACTACTCGTTAACAAAATCGTGGACTTTTAAATGGTCATTATTCCATTTGCATTGACCCAACTTTATTTTTCAATTTCATTAGTCTGTTTTGTGTGGTTTACAGGTTTTTACAAATTCAGATAGATTAAGGATACGAGTGACACTCCCATTTAGATTGTGGATTTTTCGTTAAATTTTTAAAAAAATTGTCATTTCGTTTGAAATTACGGATTTTGTCTCCCTCCTAAAATTATACTCTACCCCAAGTCCTAAATCTTAATTATGTCCTCTCCTGATCATATGTACAAGAGCACATTATCAGATAACAACTGCAAGTTTGTTTTTTTTTTTTTTTTTTTGTAACAATAAATTTTTTATGTGGGGTTTGTTACATCCGTCAAAATGTTAAGATAAATTATATGAGTTTCAGCTTTTAACTTTGACATCATCATTTAAGATAATCTACAAAATCACATTATTATGGATATAGTACAAATCAATTAATAATGTGGTTTCAATTAAGCTAGGTAGCTATCACGTGAAGAATATTAGTTTGTGGAAGTAATATACTAATATAGACTATATAGTCTAAACTGCCAAAAATGATTATATTATTTGTGCAGTATAATATGTCATATTATTCGTATAAAGATTAATATTCTTATTTAAGCTAGTCATCACGTGAAGACTATTAATTTGTTGAAGTAATATAGTCTAAATGACAAAAATGAAATTTAATTACGTGACGATTTGTGCGTTACAATATTCGCTGCAAAATTATATTCTCAATAAAGAAAAAGAAAAAAACACAAAATATAATCTAATAAGATTCCTAAGATGATGACAACTAATTATTATTAGCGTAATATTAAAGAAATATATTTGTGATGGTAACTAATTAGTAGTAGTATATGATGTCATTGCCAATCTTCCAATTATTAGTTTCCGTTCATTGAATTCTTGGAACTCCCTCCCACTGTGAGTGTGTGTGTGTGTGAGAGAGAGAGAGAGAGGATACTAAATGTTTTGAGTTTTGACTTTGTGCATTTGACTTTCTTGTTAATTTTTAATTTTGTGATTAAGTTCAAAGTAATAAGGAGGCGCCACGCGACGATTCGTCAAATATTTCTTATAACATCTCACAATATTAAATAATTCAGCACAAAGATCGTCAAATCTTATTTAGATATTTAAAAATGTCAAAATCACTTCTTTTTTCATTGTATACTATTTGACTTCCCCAAATACTCTTTCTTCTGTTTCTAAAACATATAAACAAAAAGGGATTATTTTAAACTTCTCATACATTGAACATAAACTATATTATACTAATTACACCCTCAAACTCACAGATGCCATTTTGAAAATAAATTATCTTTTACCCTAAATAGATAATCAATTTTTTTAGCCAATCTCAAATTTCAAGCCATTAATTCTTTTTCTTGGGATGAATTCGAGAAATCGGATATATTTCAATGTCTGATTAAATTTGACATGTTGAGCTGACTTTTGAGAAGATCACAATCTATTTTATCATATGGGCCGGTGTTGGTTGCTTCAATCAATACTCATGTCTTGAAATTACAGGTGGTTTTAAGGTTGACTTTATGCGTTGCTACCTCCCCACTCCCAACTATATATATAGTACTCCAACTCACACCCATCGAAAATCACACACACGATCTTAACTTAATTACATAGAGAGAGACAAGAGCTAGAGAGAGAATGAGAAGTGATCGAGTAAGACTGAACAATGGCCTCTCCATTCCCATCATTGGCATGGGAACCTACTCCTTCGAAAATGACCGCAAAACCACCGAGCATGCCGTCCATCTCGCCCTCAAGGTACCTCTCTCTCTCTCTATATATATATATATATAAACAAATATAATATATGAATGTAGTGGATGAAATCACATGTCCAATAAATCCCTATCTAATTGGTGTCTGATTTAAAATGACGTAGTATTGTATTTAAAAATGCACTCTTTAATTATTTATTAAATCTTTTTCAATCTTCTCCTTTTAATTTGTTGTTTTTCAATACAAAACTTGGATAGGGATTTATTGGACAGGTGATCTTATCCCAATAATAATAATGCAAAAGTTTGTGTTTTTACGTAAATTTGATTTCTATTAGATCCACACCATATATATATTATTCTTATTGGTTTCTTACCATCTGTGGTTCAGATGGGATACCGGCATTTCGACACGGCGCAGATATATGGTTCCGAGCCGGCACTAGGAAGCGCACCTCGAACGGCGTCGTAGAGAGAGAAGATCTCTTCGTCACGTCTAAGCTGTGGGGAAGTCACCACCACGATCCAGTTTCAGCCCTGAACAAGACTCTCACGTAAGTGAGAATCAATGGTCTCTAACCCTAGTACTACTAATGCATTGTGAGTGGCTTGACCTAATGATCTGTCCGAACGAACTGAATTTGGAACAGGAACCTGGGAATGGAGTATATAGACATGTATCTGGTGCACTGGCCGGTGAGATTGAAGGCGTGGGTGAGCGACCCTATGCCCAGAGAAGATGAGTTCGAGGAGTTATGCCTCGAGACGACGTGGGCCGGCATGGAGAAATGCATGGAGATGGGATTGTGTAAGGGTATTGGAGTTAGCAATTTCTCTTCCAAAAAGCTCCAGAATTTGATGGATTTCGCATCAGTTCCTCCAGCTGTCAATCAGGTAATAAATTTAAACATGCTCCCTCCATCCTCTTTATTAGTTCAATTTTTTTTTAGCACTCTATTAGATTATAGAGTATCTACTACTTTACACACAACAAACAACTTTTTTAATCTCTATACCGAAAAAAACTGAACTAATAAAATAAGACGAAAGAAGTAATATATACTTTTTCATTTAACACGAGGGAAAAATGAATAAAAAACTCAAATATCTTATTTTATTGCAAAAAATAGTCTATGTTGTTGCATCATGTCTTTTCTAATTGTGCATAGAATTCACCCGCTTCTAATATGACTGAGCAATATTTTATATATTTTTTATGTGAAATGACTAGAATAGCCTTCAAACATCTAGAACTAATTAACCCAAATCAATTTTGTGGGGGGAAATAGAAAAGCTAGAATTTTTTGTTGAGTTTGTCTGCTGGTTAAAAGGAACATAACATAAGAGTGTAAAAAATTATTATGCAGCTTATCTTGGAATTATAAAGTCATATAAGTAAGAGAACAATAAAGCCATTTTAGTATGTGAGAATTGAGAATTATGTAAATTAAATCTCATTAAAATTTTATGTGTCCCAAATTTATATTCACGACTAAAATGATGACACATATCCTCACAAAATATACTTGTGGACCATTTTAATTAATTTTGGAATAAATAGAACGGCTTATTCCATAGAAAAGACCACGTGAGTACAATATTATTCAAGAAAATGCAATTTCCTTTGAACGTGTATTTCTTTCGTTTTTTTTTTTAATATATTATAAAATTAAATAAAATGTTGACTATTGCAGGTGGAGATGCACCCTATGTGGAGGCAAAAGAAGCTACGAGAAATCTGCAGCGACCACAACATCCACGTCAGCGCCTACTCTCCTCTCGGCGGGCCGGGCAACTTCTGGGGATCAACGGCTGTGGTTGAAGATCCAGTCATACAATCCATCGCAGCCAGACACGGAGCAACTCCAGCTCAAGTTGCTCTGAGCTGGGGTCTGTCGAAGGGTTCGAGCGTCATCGTCAAGAGTTTCAATCAAGAACGCTTGAAGGAGAACAAGGGAGCCCTCGATCTGAAGCTAAACGACGACGAAGTACGCAAAATCGACTCGAATTTGAAGGAGATGAAGCTCATGAGAGGGGATGTGTATGTGAATCAAGCAACCAGTCCGTACAAAACCATTCAAGAGTTGTGGGACGGCGAGATTTGATTCTTAGTTTGCTTGCATGTGAAGTTTGTGCAGTCGCTATAACTATAAGCACTAAGCACAAAATATAATATAACTAAATTTAATGTAAATGCATATCGTGCCTCCCGATTTACTTGAAGATTTAATAAAATCTTTCGAGTTATTTCTGGAGTTTTTAATATGATCTGTTCTGATTGGGAATTAAATGATTGAGATTTTATAAATTGTTTGAAGATAATGAGGGATAAAAAAAATCAATTTAACACCGACTTTGGCTTCATTACAACACAAAAGACCAGTAAATGTATTTCTCAAGATTTGCTTGTTTTGTTGCCCGCGGAGTATTTTTTAAAGAAATTAAATTAATTATGTAGTATTATTAGGTAGGCAACTGATTTATTCAATAGGAAAAAAAAAGCATTAAAAGTCTAATAGTAGCAAATTTATTATTACTCTCCTCATTGAAATAATTCAATTTCTTTTATGTACTGCTTTTAAGTTAAATAATTAATATATAATATTTATAATAATTTGATAAAAAAGAAATTGGAGCCGAAAAGATATCAAATGCCGAATGAAATAAGATGGAGGGAGTAGATGTTGACTTAGTGGAAATTGAAAATTTTGATGCCTTTTTCTTACTTTTTGATAGAAGGGATTTTTGAAGCCGTTGGAATAAAATCCAAAACAGAATCGCCAAATTAGACGCCATTAGTGGTTGGTTTCAAGTCTTGACTGAATCAAAAATTACTTCTTCTTCTTCTTGTCTGAAAAATCTGGAAAATAGATGGATCATCTTTTGGGGCTGCTGAGGATAAAAGTGAAGAGAGGCATAAACCTTGCTATACGCGATGTATGCAGTAGTGATCCCTATGTTGTCATCAAGATGGCCAAACAGGTTCTTGATTTTTCTTCTTTTTTTGAAAAAAAAAAAACTTTCTTGAATTTTTTTAGTGTTTATGATCATGGGCTCACTGCAAGATTTAATCTTTTTGTGTTTTGAGTAGTTTTTCTGAAGGGTTTTGGAGATTGTGCATTTCAAGTTGTAATAATCTTCATACATTTCCCAGAAATGAATGGTTTGACTTTCATTCTTGTGTAAAGTTAGCTTCCTTAATTTGTTGTCTTATTAGTTCTTATTATTACTACTTTTATGATTTTCTTTTTCTCTTGTAGCATTTTCTTCTCCTTTCATGGTTCTTTTAGAAATCTGTTGCTTAGAAATATTTTTTGAGAAATTTTGAACTTAAAAGTTGGAGACTGAAGGGCCTTATTATTTTGGTTAGATTGTTGATAACTGAAATTGATAAATGAATCTGTTTTTCGTGCAACATTGTTTAAGAACACGGGCGAAAAAATAAGGGCACTTTTCCCATTTTTGGACTCCCTTCATTGTCAAATCTTTAAGGGCACCTCCTCTGATTATATCCATTTATCTTGTATTGATGCTTTCATCTTTTGCTAGAATCTGAAATCTTGTTCTAATTTGATGCAGAAGTTGAAAACTCGTGTGATCAACAATGATATCAACCCTGTATGGAATGAGGACTTGACCCTCTCCATTTCAGATCATAATCTTCCAATTCGTCTGGTAAACTCACTTTAACCTCTTCTACTTCTGAGTTAGCTAGAACTGATCATTTCATCCTTGATGTTTGATTCTTGATCAGACTGTGTACGACCACGACCTATTCAGCCTAGACGACAAGATGGGAGACGCGGAGTTTGACATAAGGCCGTTTGTGGAAGCCGTGAAGATGAGGCTGGAGGGTCTTCCCCGACGGTACAATAATCACAAAAGTACCGGCTTCAAGATCAAACTGCTTGTCGGAAGAGAGCTGCGTCGTGTGGAAAGACGGGAAGGTGGTGCAGGATATGTGCCTCCGGTTGAGAAACGTGGAGTGCGGCGAAGTGGAGATTGAACTGCAGTGGATCAATGTTCCTGGCTCTAGGGGTTTGATGTCCACCTAAATATGTTTGGTTTTTGCCTTGTCTATGTGCAAAATGTTGTTGAGCTTTATGAGGTTTGTTGTATAGTATTAAGAGGCCTATGATAGTAGCACCCTGTTTGCAAAAAAAACACTAAGCTAAAACCATGTAAGAATTATTTGCAAGTTGGTTAAGATTCTTGAATTACTCAGCTGTAGATTTTGCTTGAACTCAATTTGATTTTATGTGCGATTTGTTTACCCAGTTCGTCTTTTTTACCCAACTGAGTCATACACTACCTTACGGCAAAGGCTACATCTTTTCACGAGTGTGACGTGGTTGAACGTAAGAGGGTGAGGGTGAATGCCATCCAACACAACTCGTCGCCCCAATTTGATATTTCTGCACTCTCCAGAAGCATCACTCAAGCGGAAAAGATGGAAAGAATTATCGCACTGCCGGCAATGATACATCCACCTCTTTGGGTTGAGTTCTTTCTCGCAAAAAGCACAGATGAAATCATCGGGGTAATCGAGGGAGGCATCATACGTGAGCAGCAGGGGGTGTTTGTCCCACTCGCGCCGTACTACACTCACCGGCAGCTGAGCACAGAGCGAATGCAATGCAAAAATCACAGCCGTCGATGTTGCAGCAGTATGCGGGGCCGATTTCTTGCAACAAAAAGCCACATCCAGAGGAACAGTACTTCCATCTGTCTTGTTTCACTACTAGAGTCATGATTAGTGGTTGCTTGTGATGCGGGTGAGATGAATGTCTGATAGTGGTCGGTAGAGAAGCGCATTTCACGTCCATCTTCTTCATGCAATATTCGCATTTGTATAGCGTCCCATTCGTACCGAAGTAGCAGAGCCCACAGAGATCAAAACTATAACCTACTCTCCTCCATTTTGAGTGTGTATAGAGCTTGAATTTATGGATTTTGTTGTGGGTTGCGGGACACTTACCAAGTAGGGGATGGGGAGACTCGGGAGATGATGATGATGATGATGAGTGATGGTGATGGTAAATGTTTCGGGTAACAAGTAGCAAATGGAGTGGATGAAATATTGGCAAGAAGCACACTTGTAGTATGGAGGTGAAGATATTGGTGTTACGCAGTTGTCGCATATCTTCAACTCATCATCTTCATCTTCGTGCTCAAGGGACTCTAAAACCAAACTCAAAGGATGGTTGTGATAATTGTACGTTAATGTCGGAAAAACTTGGACTACTGTTTTCTGACATATATTTTACCTCCGGGAACTTGTTTAGACCTTTCTCTCTCATGACAAAAGGTGTGATTAACTTCTTAGCAATGTCATGTCCATCTAGTGGGAACTGAATCACATTGGATCCATCATTATCATCATGTTCTTCTTCCTCTCTGAAATAATATACGAGCAAGAAAAAATTAGGTGTAATTAGTTAAGTACCATATTTCTTCAATTGAAGGCTAGTAGACTAGATCAAGAAAAGATAATGAGTCGTAGTACATATCTTACAAGTTGGAGTCTTGATTCGTGGTATCAGTCGTGAGCGTAGCAGCACAATTGGGATGTGCAAAGAATCTGCAATCATTGCAAAGATACACCCAACATGTCTTATCAAATCTCTTATGACAGACATCACAATCTCTTGCATATTGCCAGTGTTTCATTGGAAAAGAGAAGGCTAGGGAAAGTTGGTGGTGGTGGTGGCGATTCGTGGGAAGAGTAAGGGGCAAGAAAGCACAAGCCTTGTGAATCCAAAACTCACATACGCTGCATATGTAAGCCATGCCCTCCACATCTTGAGTTCCGCAACCATCACAATAAAATGCAAAGGCCGACTTTCTCATAAGCGTTAAAGAATGATCCGGGTGACTCGGGTGTTGTAACTGCTTTCTCTCTTCTTCTAACAGTGCATCTATGCTTATCTTCTCACATGCAATGTCCAACACGAAATTACAACTAGAACATTCGTACACTAGAACCTCACCCAGATCGCGACAACAAATATCGCACCACGCGTAACCTCTACTTTTGTAGACATCAGTTAGGTAAAGAGGGTGTTGAGGGTGTTTAGGGAGCATAATCTTGTTAGGCAAGTCTCCACACTTCTTGTGGAAAATAGGCCTATCAAGACAATCCTGCTCCATGCAAACATATGCAGACTCCACATTGGTTATGTGATTACCACACCCATAACAATCTCGACTCTCATTTTCACTCACATAATTCTCTAAAAGAATCAAAGGATGTTCATGACAGAAATGATCAATAATCTTTTTCTCCATTTATATTTTAAATCAAGAATGTAATTAAATGCAAGAATGGATCAAAAACTGCTAAAACATAGACTTTCCAATGTGACCACATGGATGCTTTCGAATCAATCTACGCTTACTTGCATAAATTGATCTATGAAATTATACAAAGCAAGAATATAAGTACGTACTGATTAACAAAGAGCTAGGGAGATCAAATCCTCCCATTTCAGAAAAGAGCAAAGGAAAAGTTGTGGTAGTGTGAGAATCTGCAGACACTCCATGTACACACAAACACACTCTATACATATATATATACTAAAATTGAGACGTATTTATCGATCTTAGATTGACATGAAAGCAAAGAATAAGTATCTCAAGCTTGTTGCTATTTAATACAACATTATATTTAGACCAAAGTGGGGAACTGACCCTGAATGATTATGAATTCATGCTAAAGCACAGAGCAAAGTCTTTGTGGGGCTTATTCTCAAAGTTCATATATAGTGAAGAACAAACTGTAACGCTTTACTTAAAGATATTAGCATTAAAAAAAATTGCTTAAACTACAAAAAGTGTTTTCTAATTTTTACGACTTTGCATGTAAGTTAAGTAAGGAAATATAAATATTCATGCTAAAGCACAAAGCAAAGTCTTTGTGGGGCTTATTCTTAAAGTTCATATATAGTGAAGAACAAACTGCAACGCTTTATTTAAAGATATTAGCATTAAAAAAAATTGCTTAAACTACAAATTTGTTTTCGAATTTTTACGACTTTGCATGTAAGTTAAGTAAGGAATTATAAATATTCATGCTAAAGCACAAAGCAAAGTCTTGTGGGGCTTGTTCTTAAAGTTCATATATAGTGAAGAACAAACTCTTGTGTGAGAATGTGCACACACTCCATGTACACACAAACACACTCTATACACACATATATATATAATATCTATACTAAAATTGAGACGTATTTATCTTAGATTGACATGAAAGCAAAGAATAAGTATCTCAAGCTTGTTGCTATTTAATACTACCTCCGTTTCACTAATCAAGTCCCATTGTTTTTTGGCAAGAGAATTTAGAAAGTGGGTGGAAAAGAAAATGTTTGTTGTAAAAGTATAAAGTGGTCTATTTGTTTAGAGTGGTTGTGATTCACTCATGTCTTTCCATTTATGGAATATGACATGTTTAGTAAAACACCCCAAAATAGAAATAAGACTTGATTAGTGACCAAGGTAGGGAACTGACTCTGAATGATTATGAATTCATGCTAAAGCACAGAGCAAAGTCTTTGTGGGGCTTATTCTTAAAGTTCATATATGGTGAAGAACAAACTGCAACGCTTTATTTAAAGATATTAGCATTAAAAAAGTTGTGGTAGTGTGAGAATGTGCACACACTCCATGTACACACAAACATACTCTATGTACACACAAAGAGCAAAGGAAAAGTTGTGGTAGTGTGAGAATGTGCACACACTCCATGTACACACAAACACACTCTATACATATATATTAATATATATATATATATATATATATATATATATATATATATACTAAATTGAGACGTATTTATCTTAGATTGACATGAAAGCAAAGAATAAGTATCTCAAGCTTGTTGCTATTTAATACTATCTCCGTTTCACTAATCAAGTCATTTTGTTTTTGGACACCGGAATTTAGAAAGTGGGTATAAAAGGAAATATTTGGTGTAAAAATATAAAGTGGTCCATTTGTTTAGAGTGGTTGTGATTCACTCATGTCTTTCCATTTATGGAATATGACTTGTTTAATGAGTACACCCCTATATAGAAAATAAGACTTGATAATGACCAAAGTAGGGAACTGACTCAAAATGATTATGAATTCATGCTAAAGCACAGAGCAAAGTCTTTGTGGGGCTTATTCTTAAAGTTCATACCTGGTGAAGAACAAACTACAACGCTTTATTTAAAGATATTAGCATTAAAAAAATTTGCTTAAACTACAGATTTGTTTTCGAATTTTTACGATTTTGCATGTAAGTTAGGAATTATAAACAATTCCGATGTGAAACACATGCATGTTTGTACGATTACATTTTTGTTTTTATTCGTTAAATCTAGAAGTAACAATTAGAAGGAGAGGTACGAGCACGGGGCAGGGTATCTTCAATTTAAGAAGCAAGAAAATAATTTTTCAAAAATGTTTTTGAACGATTGGGGTGGACAACGCCCCCGGCCCCCTCCTCTAGGATATAGTTATAAAAACAATATGCTTGTATACATATATACTTTTCACACCATTTTGATCAAATGCTTGTATAAATATATACTTTTCAATTTGTTAAGATCGCATGTTTCTCTCTCATGAATTATGAATCGGCAACTTAAGCATAACATATAGTAGTATTATACATTTACTTAAATATTATATAATCATCACATTTTAAAGATCAAATTAGGCAATGGATCCATGTTCCTGGGTCTAAAGGTTTGATGTCCATATAAATATGTTTTGGTATTTGGCTTGTATATGTGCAGAATGTTATTGAGCTTTATGGGGTTTATATATTCTATTCAATCAAGAATAATATTGAGAGGTAGTAGTTCAAAATTCACCAACACCGTTATGTGTGAGTGTTAACACTTATGATTAATTTAGGGTGGTTAACAACTCGTTTGCTATTTGCAAGCTAGAGAGAAGTGGGGTTTACCCAGTTCGGTAGCTAGAGAGCCTATGATCTTATTCTTAGCACTGTGTTTGCAAAGTTTTTAAGCTACAAGTCTGCAAGAATGGTGAATTTGTGTTACTTGGGCGGATCAATTTTGTTGTATTGATTGAGATTCTTGAATTCTCAGCAGTAGATTTGGCTTGAACTGACTTCGATTTTATGTGCCGAGTTGTTCACCCAATTCGCCATTACAAAGAACAAAGAGCTACTTATACAGCGTAGCAATTATAATATGAATAAATGTGAGGTATAGACTTTTTGACTTGTTAATTTTTGTCTACATATTATTTTTCTTTTTAATAAATAAGACACTTTATATGGGACAACTCGATGCTCAAAAACACTCATTCGGGCTCAAAAGTACTCAGACTCCGGCATCTAACACCCAAAACATGTCATCAGCAAACTTCAAGAAAACATAATCAAACCATTTTCTGCACCAGATATAATGCAATCTACTGTGCTAAAGCTTAAACCAACCGGACAATTTCATATAAGTTTTATTAAAACAAACAGACAAATCCCATCAAGCTCATGTCAAGATACACCTCTTCTTGAAACAAAATTCAATATCCGAACTTGAATCCAGAAAAGAACTCAACATAACATATTATCCCTTCACGAGTAATCAAGAAAACAACAAGAAGATAACAGGAACGACGACGAATTAAGAGTGATAGCAAACCATCACCAGAACTCATCAACCTCTCAATGCAGCTTGGAGTTCTTGCTCAGCAGATACTGCTTCAGAACATCCATCACCGAGCCAAAATCCGCCCTAACTTGCACGGGCGGATTAGCAAACCGGCAAGCCATATCCTTAATCTCATTCGAATGGTAATCCACCTTCGACTGAGTAAACTTCAGCCCGTGAGCAGTACTCACCACAACCGTCCTATCCGTAGCCGAAATCACCCCACTATTCCTCAGCTTAGACAGAGCAGTCAAAGCCACACCGGTATGAGGGCAAATAAACATCCCGGTCGAATCAGCCTGCGCCATTGCATCCATCAGCTCCTCCTCCGTCGCCTCCTCCACAATCCCATCCGAATTATTCAACGCATACACCGCCCTATCGATAGAAACCGGATCGCCAATCTGAATAGCCGAGGCGAAGGTGGTGCCAGCCTTCACCGCTTTGAAATCTTTCCAACCATTCTTGTAGTGTAAGTAGAGCGGATTAGCATTTGCAGCTTGAGCACAAACAAGCCTAGGGATTTTATCTACAAGCCCTAATTCCTTACACATGTGGAAGCCTTTGTAGAATGCGTAGATATTTCCGAGATTTCCACCCGGAACGATTACCCAATCCGGTACTTGCCAATCGAATTGTTGAAGAATTTCAATTGCTGCAGTTTTCTGCCCTTCTAATCTTAAACTATTGAGAGAATTAGCTAAGTATATAGGGAGTTCTGCTGTAACTTCACGGATTAATTGCATACAACCATCGAAATCGGTATCGATGCTGAGAACGAAGGCGCCATTTGCAATTGGTTGAACTAGTTGAGCTAAGGAGATGCGATTTGCAGGGAGGAAGACAATTGAGGGGATTCCGGCCGACGCGCAGTAGGCGGAGAGAGCGGCGGAGGTATCTCCGGTTGAGGCGCAGCCGACGCCGACCACCGGGCGGTTCATTTTCCTCAACCTATTGACTTGACTAACCAACACGGTCATGCCTAAATCCTTAAAACTACCAGTGTGGCTAATTCCGCAGTGTTTTACCCACAAATCATTCATGCCCATAAACTGTTTGCCGAAACGCTCAGCCCAGAATAAATTGGAGTTACCTTCGAAGGCGCTGACGATGTCGTCGCCGTCGATCTCGGGGAGCACCCACTCCTTCTTCGACCAGACGCCCGAGCCGTACGGCCACGTGGTCTTGCCGACGCGGGAGTCGAAGAGGGAGCGCCAGTACTCGCCGTCGAACTTCTTCAGCGCCTCCATGTCGTGCTGGACGTCGAGCAGCCCGCCGGAGCGGCTGCGGTAGACGATCTCGTCGAGGGAGTAGGACTCGTTGCAGGTGGGGTCGGCGTTGAAGGGGACGTATTTTGCGGAGAAGTTGTGGTGGGAGGTGTGGCGGCGGGCTTCGTCGCGGATGTTTTCATCGCGGCGGTGCTTGATGGAGTTGGCGGCGGAATCGGAGGAGGTGGCGGTGGCGCGGATGGAGTGGGGGGCGTATGTGGTGGGGCGGTGGGTGGTGGAGGGGGTGGGGGATAGGCGTTGGGAGGGGAGGAAGGAGGATCTGGAGATGGGAGTAGCCGCCATTGTAGGGAGAGAGAAAGATGAGAGGGAGTGGGCTGGAGGCGAAGTGATTTGGGTTTATAATTTGAGGCATTTCAGCCAAACAATAGAAATAGATATATATTTATAGCTCATCATTAAAACCCTCCGGATAGAATGTTTTTAATCCTTTTTAATCCTTATGTAGAACTACATTTTGTCCTTATACGGCGCAGGGCTGATGGGGGTCGATGGGGAGTCCATAGGCTCTCCATCGGTGGACCGATGGGAGGGCCGATGAGGGGAGTCCATAGGCCCTCCATCGGCGGAGGGCCGATGGGAGGGCCGATGGGGGAGTCCATAGGCCCTCCATCGGCGGAGGGCCGATGGGAGGGCCTAATGGAGGGCCGATGGAGGGGGCCTAATGCCTTCATTAGGCCCTCCTTATACCTAAACTGATTGAGACCAATGACTAAAATTATAATTTTTTTTTATGATTAATGACTTAAACTAAAAAAAAATATTTACTAATTGACATCATCGGCCAAAATTATAATTTTTTTTATGATCAATGGCCTAAATTGAAAAAAAAAATGTGTACTGATTGAGGCCATCGGCCATCAGCCAAAATTAGAATTTTTTTTTTCCAATTTTAATGGCATAAACTGAAAAAAAAAATATTTACTAATTAAGGCCATCGACCAAAATTATAATTTTTTTTTATGATCAATGGCCTAAAAAAAATTACATGGCCGATGGCCATCGGCCAAAATTTGAATTTTTTTTTGAGGGCCGATGGCCCTCTTGTTTAAGATTTTTTTTTTCAGGGGCCGATAGTTATTTTTTTTTATTTTTTTAATTTTTTATTTTTTTTCGGCCTATGGATTCCATCGGCCCTCCATTGGCCCTCCCATCGGCCCTCCGCCAATGGAGGGCCTATGGACTCCCCCATCAGCCCCCATCGGCCCTCCGCCGGATAAAGACAAAATGGCTACTTTTGTGTTTTGTTTAAGTTTCAGGCTACATTTGTATTTATTTTTTTCCTTTTGGCTAACAGTGGTATTTCCACTTATAATTTTTTACCTTGGGTTTCGTCTTTTTATTTATTATTAAAAAATAATCGAATTGATTTCTAAGATATTTATTTAAAAGGTAAATTGAATTTTTTAATCCCTAAACTATGTGTGTTTGGCTAATTTGATTTTTTATTTATTTTTTTTAGTTAATTAATTTCCAAATTATAGAATTTTGGATGAATTGATCCTTATGTTAATTTTTTGGTAAGTCAACGTCAACTATTTTTAAAGGGTATTTTAGGTATAATATTATTGAGGACCAAAACGTCCAAATACTAAAAAATTAAGGTCCAATTTGGCCAATTTTTTTTATTGAATTTTTTTTAATTTTACGAAAATCGAAAAGTATTTTAGTCGTTTTGATTTTTTTAAGGACCTACTACGCTAATTTTAAATAAGTTGAAGACCAATCCCTATATTTTTGGATCATAATTGTCAAATTTTATAGTTCTATTATCAAAATTTTCGAATATATTATTATGATAAAGAGAGATAAAAACGTATAATATTTGATAATCAATTAATAAAACTATAGTAGATTTCCATTCAAAACATGTTTTCATTCCAATATATTTATTCATTAATTTTTCGTATATTTTATGTTTTAATCCCCTATTTTCATAGTAATATTCGGAAAAAAATTGGTTACGGAGTAATATATTTTATGTTTTAATCCATCCTTTTCATAGTAATATGATCTCCAAATATATTATAATTAGCGGGAATGGCCCTCAACCTATTTAAAATTAGCATAATTGCTCCTTAAAAAAAAGCAAAACTATTAAAATATTTTTCGATTTTTGAAAAACTTAAAAAAATTAAAGAAAAAAATTGGTCAAATTGGTCCTCAATCTTTCAATATTTGGACGTTTTGGTCCTCAATAATATTATACCAAAAATACCCTTTAAAAATCGTTGACTAACAAAAAAATTAACAGAAGGACCAATTCGTCCAAAATTTTATAGTTTGGGGACCAATTAACTAAAATAAATAAATAAGGGACCAAATTGGTCAAACACGCATAGTTTGGGGACTAAAAAATCCAATTTGCCAATTTAAAATAATATTTTTAAAATATTACTCTATGCACAACGCACAATTCATTTACTGTACCATTAAATAATACTCCTTCCGTCCCAATAATCTTGACGCATTTCTTTTCAGACGGGAATTAAGAAAGTGGATAATAAAGTATGAGAGAGTGATAAAGTAAGAAAGATAAATAAAAAAGTAGGGGTGAGAAATAAAAAAGTAGGAGGATAATTTATTTTCTTTTTTGGAAACGCGTCAAGATGGGTGGGACGTCCCGAAAAGGAATACGCGTCAAGATGGGTGGGACGGAGGGAGTAATATTTAATAACTTTATCTAAATTATTATATAAATAAAATAATAATTTCGTTAAACGGATATCCAAATTTGTAACTTAAAAAAAAGTTTAACTAGTATATGATTGATCTAACAAAACATGATTCAAAATTATACTATATGTAACCTATAAGCCCAAATTTGTAACTTAAAAAAAAGTTCAACTTGTATATGATTGATCTAATAATACATGATCCAAAATTATATATGTAACCTAATCTAGGGCTTGGACCACTCAATTTTAATTTGAGTATTCACATGACAATCTCATTTATTCACAATAATTCTTCTAATTGAGAAGTTATAGCCCAATTCTTTTGGCCCAAGTCTTCAGGTCCACAAATTTGTTAACATTTGATTCGATTCGAGTCATATACATTCATAGTTGATAAAAACGAAAAAGACAACCGTGTTGGTTTAAGTAGTAACAGTACATACCTAGTTAATCTTAAGATTTGAACTATTTTATTTAATCTTAAGTCAATGCAATTTGATATCCAAAATTTGTGCTTACCATGTCAACTATAAGGGCATTGATAAAGACGTGTTTGTCATTTTACCAAATTGCAAACTTTTGCTTGACTTAGCAATCAACGTTGTGTTTCTATTTTGGTGCATATTTATACGCGTACAGATGGCGCAGGAAATTCGGTTCAGCCAAACAAGGAATAGTAGGAAAATTATAGTTGGGATTCTTCAGAACCCTACAAAGTATATTCACATTATACCATTTCTATGGTTGGTATCCACAACAAATTAGATAAGAATGATTTTATATCCGTGTTCTAAAAATTGATCCGATGAATATGAACTACTTCCTCTATCACGCCTTATTTGTCTTGCTTTTTTTTGAGTACGGAGATTAAGATGAGTGATTGATTTTGTGTAGATGAGTGGGTGATTGGATGTAGAAAGATAGGTTCCACAAATAAAAAGTGGAAGTTTGTATAGAAATCATTTTTCTTTTTAGGAAACAAGATAAGTTAAGCAAACAACTAAAAAAAAAAAAAAACAAGACAAATCAAGGGAACGTAGAGAGTAAAATTTAGTGGTTTAATCGACCGATCAAATCAATTCAAAAGGGCATCCCATAATTATATAGAAAAGAATCTCACTCATTAATAATAATGCTAATAAATAGTATTTAAAAATAGCCTAAAATAAACAAAAGTTAGAATTAAGATATTTTTAAAAAAGTAGAATAGAAAAATGCACATTACTTTGGGATTATATTATAGGATATCAGTCTTATTAGAAATTTCCGATATAGAAGAGAGAAAATATTCTTTTTAAGAAAAAATAGTCATAATCCGCAAGTTAGTATCGAATCATCCCGATTGGATCATATTTGGAGGGCGTTTGCAATAAATTATAATCTGCAATTTATCACTTAATCTTAAAAAAAAAAAAGTATTTGCAATAACTTATAATCCCTCAATATCTTAATTTACTGTGAATAAATATATTTTAGTAAAGTTGGTAAAACCCAACTTTAATCTTGATCAAGAATGGATTTTTCTTGATATCAGTCCGAATTTACTGTCGGATCGATTGAAATGACCGGGATGGATTTGAAAACATTGGATATTAACATTCCTTAGTTGGTTTACACTTTGCTTAGTAGAAATATACTTCCATTCGTCCCAGTAATAATGCTATGTCTTATTTTAAAAAAAGGTAAAAAAATATTGAATAAGAATCAATCACTCAAAAATTCAGACAATATATACCATAAAGACACTATTTTCTTAATAAACATGCCGAAAAAAATAAGACACTACAATAGAATGAAGAGAGTATAAACTTAGTCCCCATGGAATGACATTAGCGGTGAAGGTAAATGGCCGGGATCGATAGGTCATGGGTGACACGTGAGCGAGGTTTACCCTGTGCACACCAAAGGTATTGACTGTCGGTTCCTCGTCATAAAAAAAAAAGAAGAGAGTATAAAATTAATTAAATTTAACTAAATAATTAAATTATCCTTCGATATTAAACATATATTTTTTTTTGGGTCTAATGAGTATTTATGAAAAAATCGAGTATTCTCTTCACTGACAATGTCAAAGTTTAATTTGTAGTTTCGTTCAACTGTCGCAATTATTAAATTGTTATGTGCTAGCTGGGCTATAAATTACATTGAATTCTCAGTCATGGAGTTTGAAGGACAAGCGAGTATACTCTTAAAGTTTCAATTATTTAATTTATTTTGACATATAGTAGATTAAGAGTTAGTATTAGGATAAATAATCGGTTCCTAATTTCCGTCGTAAACCTAATTAATCGCTTCCTATTATGTCAAACAATAGTTTATATTAAAATTTGATTTTGAAAACCCTAAACTTTCACTTTCACTCGGTTTGATCGACAGTCTTTTTAAATTGAACAAAGTCACATAAGTTCCAACAATTTGCTGGTTGACCTGCTATATCACTCCAATACTATCAAGACAAGAGTTCTTGAGTTCGTTTCTAATTACTCCTCCATCCCATTTAGTCCAATATACCTTTTTTGGTTGTCTTAATAAAATAGTTCAATTTTCTATTTTGGTAAATTATTATAAATATTTTTTTAAGGATTCATAACTTTATATAACTCTATATACATAAAAAACTCTCCTTAAAAATTGCGGAAAAGAAAGTAAAGTAAATCTATAAAATGGAGAGAGTATATCATAACATATAGTTTCATTTTAGCTTTAACAATGACTTACCACAACGTTATATTATAATTTTAATGTTGATCGATATTTATAAGAGTCTAAAAGATGACATAAAATAATTTCTATTTCTTTTTAATTTGAGTAATATTAGAATTTCTTCCTCAATTAGGATTTTAATATCCTTATTTATACCTCAATATGTAATATAATATAAAAAGAACTCGTTAACACAGGCTAAGCAACTCCTCTTCGTTTGTGTAGTGCGGCACGGCAAGGGAACGCGGTCTTGAGAAAGTCGATTGCCGCGTCATTACAAAGGGCTTTTCGGTCAGACCAAAACCTAGTAATTCCAAACGTTATATAAATTCTGTTGGAAGGGAGAGAGACGACGAGAGAAAACGGCTTTCATTGTAATCTTGACAACTGCCACCCGTTCACCAGCCCAACCCAACACATACTCGTATCTCTGCTTTTTTTTCTTTTTTCTTTTTAATTTTTATATTGGTAATTTCAGAAAGTGCCTTTTTTCCTCCTCCTTTGGTATAAAATAATTCTAGGGGTCTGGAAATTTTATGTTTCGGTCGTTTGTATAATTTCCTTTCCTTTACGCGGCCGGCGGTCGTAAAGTTTCGAACTTTAGGGAGATCTCATTCGGGTATAGTCTGGTTTGATTTGGGTCTCTGTTTCTTGATCTGAGATAGAGAGGGTGGTTGTTTGGTTTTAGAGAGAGAGAGTGATGAGCGGCGTATCAAGAATTTGGGAGAAGGTGAATATGATGGCAGAAGGAGGATCTAAAAATTGTTCCAAGAAATCCGATGATATATGTGGCGAGGTAAGAAATTGTAATTTTTTTTAATTTTTTTTTTCTACTTCTGCCGTTTGTTTTCTTTTCTCTCCCCTTTTCCCTTCAGAATTCTTGAATGCCTTGTTTTAGGCGTGGGTTGTTTTTCGATTTTGTGGATTTTTTTAAATGAGAAATCAATGTAATTTTTACTTTTTTGTATTTTGGAGGAGCACTTGAGATTTCTGTTGATTATAGTACTTCTAAACTGTATTTTGTGTAATTTTTGTAGAATTAGTTCATTATCATCTACTGATACTGTATTTGATTAGAGTGGGATCTGGTTATAATGTCTATTTATCAATAAATTCTTGCTCTTGAGTTGAAATTCAATTGTGTTGTTCTTATGCCTGAAGTAACTTTTATATGATTCAAGTTATTAGATGGTTGCCATAGAAAGATTGAAAGTTATTTGAGTATAGTACTATAATAGTATTAGCTATTTTAAAAATGTTATAGGAAAAGTTAGATTCTTGCTTTTCTTGTAACCTCCAAAATCTCACCTCACTCACATTGAATAAAGTTTTGCTGCAAAGTTGTGTATCTCAATTGGAAAATGCAGTTTCTCTAATTTGTTTGGTGTTTATAATTATGAACTGTAGGATTCCGGTAGGGCTTTTACCATGACAAGAGTAAGATGCATCCTCCGCGGGGTGGATTTCAAAGCATTGCTCTTTCTCTTTCTCCTGATTCCAACTTGCATCTTTGTTGTATACGTTCACGGCCAGAAGATAACATACTTTCTAAGACCGTTGTGGGAATCTCCGCCTAAGCCTTTCCACGAGAGGCCTCACTACTATGATGAAAATGTGTCCATGGAGAATCTCTGCAAGCTTCACGGTTGGGGGATACGTGAGTATCCTAGACGCGTCTATGATGCAGTTTTATTCAGCAATGAAGTAGACATTCTTAAGGTCCGTTGGAAGGAGTTGTATCCGTATGTGACCGAGTTTGTCATTCTTGAATCGAATTCTACCTTCACCGGGTTGCCAAAGCCCTTGCTATTCTCAACCGTCCGTGATCAGTTCAAATTCGTTGAGCCACGGCTGAATTACGGAACAGTCCCGGGTAGATTCAAGAGAGGCGAAAACCCTTTTGTCGAAGAAGCTTATCAAAGGCTTGCATTGGACTATTTACTAAAACAAGCCGGTATTCAAGATGATGACTTGTTGATCATGTCGGATGTTGATGAGATTCCGAGCAGACACACGATTAATCTCTTGAGATGGTGTGATGGGATACCTCCGATCCTCCATCTCCGCTTGAAGAACTATTTATATTCGTTCGAGTTTCTACTCGATAACAACAGCTGGAGAGCTTCAGTCCATGTCTATCAATCCGGGAAGACAAAGTACGCGCACTATAGGCAGTCCGATGAGATATTAGCCGATGCAGGGTGGCATTGCAGCTTCTGCTTCCGGCGCATAAGCGAATTCATATTCAAGATGAAAGCCTACAGCCACGTTGATAGGGTGAGGTTTAGTCATTTCTTGAGCCCCAAAAGGATACAGAAGGTGATATGCAAAGGTGCTGATCTGTTTGACATGCTGCCCGAAGAGTATACGTTTAGAGAAATAATCGGAAAAATGGGCCCCATCCCGCACTCCTACTCGGCTGTTCATCTTCCTGCATATCTTCTAGAGGCAGCTGATGAGAACAAATTTCTCCTAACGGGGAATTGCATGAGGGAGAGTGGCTGAGTCACAACCGTATGAACGAGGCTTGTGTATTTTTTGTACATGTTCGAAGCTTCAGCTTGAATCGCGGTAAGGGTTTCGATTTAACCTATCCATGCCTGCATTGTGTTGTTTTTATGACCATGCTACATTTCAAGCCTAGTTTGAGGGCTGTAGCCTGGGCGAGTTATAATAGGTTACGGATGGCGCGTTGTGGCCGTGCTTAACGGGTTCGTTGTCGTTCCCTTTGTTAGGAAATTTTTGGTGTGAGCTAATTTATTCATCTGCAGATTGTGAATCATGTTATGCTTCTTCATTTTGAACTGTTCTTGAATTCTAATGGAGATGATGATGGTTCTGCTCTTTGTTACATTCTTGAGATTTCTTATGTTGTTGGCTGATTTTATAAGTTGACATCTAATTATTGTCTGTAAGAGGGAGTTTGGCTTTAGGTATGATGGATAGCTGGTTTCTTGTTTTGTTACCTGCAATATTGTAAACCTTGATGAACTGAAATTTTGTTGGAAAAGAATAAACAGTCAAATTGGTTATTCACCTTTCAATTGAATTATATACGCTTAAATATTTCAGTTCCGTTACATTCATCCCTTTACTTTTTGCATAATATTCTAATTGGTTATTCATTTTTCAATTGATTCGTATGAACTTAAACATTCTAATTTTATCTGTCATATTCGTCTTTCCTTCTCTACTTTCCCTTATTTTTTAAACCGTAAATCAGTCGAATTTTATACTTGAAGGAAGAAGTTAATTTAAATAAACTAAAAAATGAATGATCAATTGAATGTCATGATAAAGATACCCTCAATAATTTATGTTGGTTTTTGTCATTTTTTAACGCTGGCATGTCTGAATATTTTCAGAATATAAAATCATTAACTGCCACTTGGGTTCATTGCGTTTGCTTTATTCAACAGTTGCAATTTTATTTTATAAACCTTGTCAAATCATAGCAAATACAAAAGGTGGATTACAATATAAATATTATATCTAATATTGGGTTTTATATTAATCAACTACACATGTGCAAGTAATGAAATCAATATGATTCATACTTCATTCAATATGATTCATACTCAACCTTTCAATTTGTTTTGGTGGCATTTTAGCCACTTGAGAATAAACGAAAATTATTACTTTAATAAACGTTTAGTATATAGTTAAAATGACTAAAATGCAGCCATCTTTCACCTTTTGTTTTTCCGAAAATTTAATTTAATGACATTTACTATATAGTTCAAATGATTAAAATGCCCTTGTTTTCTACTTTTTTGTTTGTCAAAAATAAAAGGGACAGGTACGCAAAGAACTCAATCATAAAGTCATGATCATCATAAATTAGAAGTGTACAACACTTTTTTTATACTTTTGGAAAGTTAAAATCATAGTTCATCCGGACTGGACTTGAATTTACTTTTGGACTAGGTTGCATGGGTACAAGACATGACACAATTCGATGTTCTTAAAAAAACTTAGGACATAGACGACACGAGTACCAATTTATTTAAAAATATAAAATCAAGTGTAAAATAAACTAGCTTCGTATATTTTTATTAGAATTAGATGTTATGTGTATATAAATATATTGGACATGTCGTGTCGTATCCGACACAATACGTTAATGTTAATATTTATGAAGTGTTTATCCAACATAGCTTTTGAAAAATAAATTTATAAATTAATCGGCACCAAGAATCACTTGAATTTTCTTTTGCAAAGAATTTAGTTGAATCGACACCTAAGTTCATCGATATTAAGAATCACAAATCAACACACACAAATATTATTTGATCAAAATTGATGAATTGACTGAATACTCGGCAGGTCGTTAAAACAGTTAAACTCCACCATCAAATAGTCGTTACAAGACCATAACTCACGTCCAAATCTACGATCAGCATTTCATATTCTCCTCGAGTGGGATCGAAGTTGTAAGAATTCCTCACTTAGACATATTGCATCTCGAATAGAATTTCAAAGAATTTAAAACATTACCCAATAAATGGGAATCAGATGCATCCCCATCACAATCCAAACTCCATAAATAGTCACCAAAAACACTCAAATTAGATCAGATCGACTCAATATATAGAGAGAGAGGAAGAGAGAGAATCAAGAAAAATGCAGATGTACCCAAACGACCACCGTGGCTTCAAGGAGCACCACCACTCCGCCGACAACCACACTTACCATGACAACTCCTACAACAGCGGCGCCGCCGTGCACATGATGAAGCCAGATCATCACTCACCGCCCCACCACGGCCACAACCCGAATCATGGTAATTCTTACGGTTATGGAGGGTATAATAGTCACGAAAATCATGGAGACTCTTACGGCTATGGAGGGTATAATAGTCACGAAGAGAAGGAGCACGAGAGCTACATGGCGATGCAGACGTGGTACGAGGAGGACCGGCGGTACGACAGCTGGAGCATGGAGCATGACCATTCTGCCCTTGGCGGCAACATGCACCACAGTGGTGGGATGAAGCATGGTGGTGAGTATGGATATGGGGCTCATCAGGGGCATTATGGTCCACACAAGGAGGTTCCTCACTATCCTCATGAGGAGAGGAAGAAGGTTCATTTCTGGGGATTCAAGGGCATAGTGGACTGAGATTTGTAGTGAATAATGATGTTATAATGATATGATATGGAGGGGTTTTGGGTAAAAGACTAGAATCCACTAGTAAATAAATGGATGTGTGTTTGTAATCTAATATTTTATGATCTATGGATAACTAAATCATAAAAAAGTATTACATCCGATTCGGCTATGTTTACTCATTACGTACTTCGATCATCATATTCATGTAATTGTGCCAAACATGTGTACGTTAGATGTGTAATGTACACACACATACTCGTACTAACGATGACGGATTTATGAGGTACGGATGAAGATTGCTCCCAAATCGTGCATAATCCCAAAGTTTTTCTTGAAAAATCATTATTTCATCCCTATAAATTGTAGTTTTCGGATTCTCCCTCCTCTTTCAAAATTACAATTTTACCCCTACTTCTTAGTTATAAATCTTTCTATATATGTGTATTAATGTAAGTGAATGGACTAATGTGTAGTAATATAAGTGGATGGAATTACATAGGATGTAGCACTTATTATTACAATAATTTCTATGTATTATAGTAATAGTATTTTTGTATGTACCCTCATGTAGCGGACCGGTGCATTTGTGATCAGATGTCACAAGCTCGAGTTTCAACAACATAGCATGAAATCAAATGTATACATCGAAAACTTCAATCAAATGTTACTAACATGCAATTCTAAGTAATATTGAGAGTTTGGATTTGAGAAATAAAAGCAACGACTAGGTTTGGAGGGTCGGAGACATTCTCGACCTATAAAGATGTCTCGTGTCTTTCCAACGACTGGTAATAAGCTTTCTCCGCATTAACTGTCCGAGATTGGAACATGGACCACTCTCTTCTACACCTTAGCCTCACCTAATCCAATTATAAACACGAATTAGACACTTAACACGTACAAGCAAAGTACGAGATGAAATACTATTTTGCAATAGAGACAAAAATCATGTAAAAAAATCAAAAAATAAAAGGCCAACATACCCCTTGCCATCCAGCCTTGCCATTCTCTGGCTCCCCCTATGCATCAAGAAAAGGCAAAAATCAGAAAAAGAAAACTTCTACATGCTTATGCTTTCATCACTTGTACACTTACCTGGTTTCCCAATGAAGGAACTGTTTGATGTACAATCCATTGAGCATCAACCACTCCAATCTTCTCATGAGCAGGCTCCACACATCTTCTGAGAGCAAAGTCTAGGCCCCATCCATGGACAAGATCATTCTAAAAACCGCGTGTTAGATGGATTATACGGTGATCATGAAGACCTAAACGCGTAGAAATATTACTAAACTACCTGCATCATATGCCAAACGCAACGCCAAGCGTCTCTAGAGAAGACCGGAGCCATTATCTCCACAAATCTGTTGCAGTAAGGCAAGAAATTGAGTTGCAGGGGAAGAAACAGAGAAGGGCTTGTCTAAAAAGGGCGTAAAAAGGGACTTACGCTGCACAAGGAGGCAAATGTGGATCTTCACAAAACCCCTTTTTCTCCTTTGTCTCCCTGCATTCAAAACAAAGTGCAAGAAAGTGTGAGAAAGCAAAGGATTTTGGCCTTAAATGGTTTTCTTTGCAGAGAATTTTGTATGTACTTGTGAATTTCACTGTTCTCTCTCTTTCTTGTCATCTGCCAAGGCATGCTTTTGGTTGGTTCTAATCCTGGTTGTGAAATCTCCAAACCATGCTTCCTTACAAGCTTAATATATCTGAAGAAAAACTAAAGAATCAGAGAATTTTTTTTAACTTGTTTTAGGCCTTAGAGTGAGATTTAGGCTTACTCTTCTGCGTCAAAGTGGTCCAGTCCTAAGTCTTCATCCCATATGAATATGTAGTCGTAAGGGGCAATAATGTCCGGATGTAGAAACCTCTTCGCGTACCACCTTTGAAAAGGCATAGACTCATATCTAATCATATCAGTAAACAATTGGAGAAGATAAAGAATGTAGTTTTACCATTTCGTTTGTTTTCGCGTACTGATGTGGATAGCGCGTTTAGACCACTCAAACTCATCCCATTCAGTTGTTATTCCATCGTAGTGGAACAAAAGGATGGTGAAATTCTCAGAAAACTGCAGCAACAATCCAATGGCTTATCAATGGAAAGAGGTGGAAGTACTAATGAAATGAGAATGAGGCCTAAATCAACTACCTTTTTAACTGCGTTATCAATATTGTTCCTCTGATCATAACCAACTGTGAAAGCCACAAGATACTTTGGTCTGATTGGTAAGTCCTAGAATGTCAAGATTTAACAAGAAACATTGATTCATAGCAATAAAAATTCAATCTTTTTCAAGAATTTGTCTCAATTAACAAACTTATACTTACATCATTAGGTAGTCCCCACAGTCTTCTCTGATAGAGGTCTGATTCTGATGCTATAATGCCTGCAGGCAACCTCTCCGCGCCTCTCGGATTTGATGGTACCCAAATCTGAATCAGAATCATTTAATATGAGCATGAATTATGTAACAGAAAGATTAAAGTATGTAGAAGACAAACCTTTGAAATATCCTTCAAAGGTTGATCTCCATTAGATATGTTTCTGGTGTTCTCTGTAGAGGCTGAGGAGGCAGTAGGGATGTTTCCACCAAAGTATCCGGAACCATCTAGAACAACAGACGTCGCGCTTATCTGAAAAATAACAATGCAGAATTAGTCATGAAAGATCAAGAAAGCTAACAAAACCAAGTCAAGTGGAGAAGTTTGTTATAATACCACAGTTGATGGAAGTTTGGGAAACAAAACTCCCATGAAGAAGCCAAGCATCAATCCAACACTAATAGTGATGAGAAACTTAATGTTTTCATATGGTTTCTTCTTGCTGAAAAAACCGCGATAGGAAATTAGAAAGCCGTCATATCTTGTAAGCAGTTTCAAGGCTTGCTCAAGATTCATATAAAAAACCAATCTTTACCAAACCTGTGCCATATATACCCCTTGCTGTGGACCTTCCCTGCTTCCATATTTACGCCTCTAACAGCTGAGACGCGTTGTCCTCTTCAGCTAGAAGAAGATATATACATAAATGAATCACACAATATAAAGAGATATGGAGTAAAATCAATATAAAGAAAAGTGATTTACCTAGAGAGATTGTCAATGCTCCAAAGATTTTATTGTAATTGCTGTAAGACTTTAAAGAATGAGAAGCAATTAACCTGTGAAAGACTTTTGGTGATTCTAACATGAAATCCCTTAAAAAAAGAGCAAACTTCTGCAATAAAGAATTGATTGCAAGAACAAAAACATGTCTGTTTGCCCACAAATAGCTTTAAGTGCCATTTCAGCAAGCAACCTTCCATGTGCAAACCTTTGAAAGTTGTATGATTTTTTTAGTGAGAAAAATGAGTTTTTTTTTTTGGGGGGCGCCCATAAAAAAATGAAGCTACAAGGTCAAAAAGTTGCTTCTTTAGACAAGCATACAACTGGATCACTTTCTTAAATTCAACGATGTTCGAACAATCCCATGACTTCAAATCATAGTAATCTAGGCCAGGTAACAATCAAGACAAATCAAGGAGGCAATACTTACCTGAATATACAATGAGGAAAAATCCCAGAAATGATCTCGACTTTCAGTGACTGGCCAATTAAAATCGAGCACGAAAAAGGAAATCTTGATTCAGATTCATTAGTTCCCTTTGCTTTCAAAATTCTAGTATGAATCACTTCTTGATGTTCAAAAGATGGAGCTTTTTTAAGTGAAGACAAGCAATGGTAAGGATGCACTGTTTGTCTCACACTCTGTCCTATCCCATGCACACTACTTCAATATTTAAATGAATATTTCTAACATAAAACTTTTGTCTTCTGCGAGAAGTATAATTGTATTCATCAAGATACAAAACATATCATTCCCTTTTGTCTCGATGACATAATTGAAGCTTACATAAAAACTATACAAAAATACAATAAAAACCACAAAATCCATCAAGACTTGAACATCAACTTCAAAACTCTATCCTCAAATCAGACAAAGCAGCAGAGCCAGGATCCTCAACTCTATCCTGATCGAGAACAATATAATCATACCTCTCATTCGGCCAGAACATCGAATACATAACACCGTAGAAAATAAGCTCGATTGTCAGCTCCAATGCAATGCTCAAACACCACATATTATAGCTGGTTATAGTCCTCAGCAGAAACATGCCTAATCTTGTAAACCCCACATAAATATAAAGTGATAGAGCAAAATTCTCATAAGCCCTCTTGTAAACAAACTTCTTATCCTCCTTCCCTTCTACTTTTGAGGTGATCACCAAGTTATTAATGGATTGGCTAAAAGGCAGAGTCATGATAACACAGCATAGAAAATCGACGCCGTAGTAACTCACTGTCCATAGCCTATAGCTCCTATTAGAGGGTCCAAGAATGTTGATCAGGACAAAGCAAGAGCAAGCAATAATTTGTAGTAAAGCCGTTACCAAAACCGCCCTTCTCTGCATAAGCTGCAGATTAGGCCTAAAGAGGGACCATCCGGCCCTAATGAGCATGATCACATTCATGAATAGAAGGTTCCTAGCAAAGTAAGCCTCTAGCCATAGAATCTTCCAAACATGGGGAGAGCCGGTTCGTCTTATTGAATGCTGGCTGCTTGCATAGCAAACGAGCTCCAAGAATCTTAGAAAGAGGAGAAGGGCCATTAAGGCGTGGATGCTTCGGAGGAATTGCTTGTTCAGGTTGCAGTAGTACGTCCATGCAAGGAGGAAGATGAGGTATAATAAGGAGAATATGAAGAGGGTTGTTGGGAGATTTGCAAACTGTTCATCTATGTAGTCCGGATCTCCATTAGGCTTTAAATTGTATGTTTCAAGATTCATGGTCATTGATATGGAGGAGTGTTGGGCGCAGTTGACGAAGAAGATGAAGTATAAGTCCGGGATGGTGATGAGGATGGTTCGATTGAAGACTTTGGATCGGTCGTTGAAGGTGAAGATTGGGAAGACGAACGGATTGCCGATGATGCAGATGTTGTTTAAAACAGCTTCTTCCATGGCTTGGCGGGCGGGGAGGGGCCGTAGAAGCAGCCCATGGAGGGGAGCTTTGAAGGGTTGACGGCGGAGGAGGTGGCGGTGACGGTGAGGGAGGAGACGGAGACTGAGATGTAGCCCGGAGTGTTGAAGCCGAAGTCTTCGAAGAGGATTAAGGGGCGGGGATCGGATGAGATTTTGAAGGTTTGGATCTCGGAGTTCGCAGGGGAGGTGGAAAGAATGAGGAGGAGGGAGATGGAGATGAGGTGGTGGAGATTTTCTTGCATGGTGGTGTGATGAGATGCACGGCGGAGGAGGTGGTGGTTGATGGTTTTTGGATCGGTTTGCTGTTTTTAGGTGGAGATATCGGAGGAAGATGATTAACTGATTTGGTATAGGGACAAGAATTTCTTGCATGCATGCTATTTTTGGAAAGCGAATTTAGTTTATATTTATTGAAATTAGGTATTAAGACAATAATTTATTTCTGACATGGATTTTAATTGAGATTTATTTATTTAGAACTCGGAATATAGATAGTATAATCCATTTTGGCTTCAAATCTCTTTTAGTGAAGAAAGTATATTTCATTTGGTGTAGCATCTACCGAGCATCCCTACGGCTTTCGACAAAATTTATCATCTAAGAAAATGGAACACGAGCAGAATCAGAAGATATGTACGATTAAAACAGAACAGAGTGTAACAACAAATACATTCCGAGGTCAGAATTGGATCCCACTACAAAAGAGAGAGAGAAAAAGGGAAATTGAGGATTTTAGACATCATTATGATGCAACAACAATTAATGCAAGAATTGTACTATGTGGTAAGAATTTAAATAGTTAGCTAAATTCCTCCCAGAAATGATGAATAGGGGATGTATTATTGCATCTAACTAGTCAGATGACAAGTGAATGAAGAACACTCCAAGAATCTAATCCAGTCCAGTAAATCACCACCTTGACCCTGACCTGCCAAATAACACAATCACACAGTCAATCATGTGTTGTTTATCACCAAAATTGGCTGATCCAAGATTCATAATTGAAAGCAAAATCTACACTTTCGGGGGTGCAAAACTACAAATTTAGGATATGAGACAAAATCTAGGCTGCGGGCAATTTGCAAGTTCGGAAGGAATAATAAATTTCGACACTTACCCCAAGATCCGCCTATGGTAGCAGGGAAATTTCTACCTAGACTTGCATCATTGAAATAGCTAGCAAATAAAAACATAAGATCACTAGGATCAATATCCCCAAGAGTTTCATCAAGCAACACTAACTAGTTCTCAAGAAACTGCAAAAGGTTTATAGCGGTAACAACTCATAATAGGCCAATTCCATGACTTACTAGAGTAGGAGAAAGAATGAAAGTGCAGAAAATCTAAAGAGATAGTTACCTGTCCACATCTCTGCTACCAAAAGATCCTCTACCTCCACTTCCTTGAAAATATCTTCTATCATCATTCGGCCTAGCCCACGAATTCCCACTGCCACGTGAACGAGGCCTCTCATTGACCTCCGGATAGGAAGATCTGGCATCTTGATAGGCTCCGGACCTTGAACGGGGTCTCTCGTGATACCCACCTTGAGGGTCTTCATACGCTCCAGGTCGAGAAGGAGGTCTCTCAGCAAATCCAGCTCTTGAATCCTCATACATACCGGGCCGAGAAGGCGGTCTCTCTTGATAGCCTGCTCTAGGTTCCTCATACTGTCCGGGTGAAGAAGGAGGCCGATCATGAAAGCCAGGTCGAGAAGGAGGTCTATCATTAAAGCCAGCACCCCTAGAGGCTCCAGAACTTTGCCTCTCAAAGTTTTGTTGGCTGTATCGAACTTTGTCATCCAATTGACGGGCTAGAAGTTCTAAATCCTGCTCCTTTTTATGTATTAGGTCTTGTATACCGGCTTGTTCTTCGCCAGATTTTTGAAGCAATTCCTTTTTCAGTTGTTCAATTTCTTCCTTTAAATTCTTCTCTTCCTCTGACTCAGGCCTGAAAATGTTATCTCTTCAGCTAAAGTATAAACATCTCATGCTAAAGCGTTACTATTTTCAGCTTATTTCAGTATATCATTAAGTCATAAAGATGACGATTTAGCCAACCGAGATAAAAAACCAATTCATTTGATCTAGAGTACTGTCTCAAGAGCTTAAACCAAAAGACGATAAAGGGGAATAGTACACTGCCAGCGCCTTCTACTATACCCATGTACAAAATCAAGAGCATAAAACAGTTAATATCTATCATTTATGGCAGAATATAATAAATGGTGTCACAATGCATGAGTTCAATAAAATGTCGAAATTCCTGCTAAGATTCCTTTGCAACTACACTCCATATTCGGATAGAAACTCCGGAAACACTTGCCAATTATGTGATACCTCAAGTCTCAAACCAGAAAATTGCAGCATTATTACATAATATAGTTGCAAAAGGACACCTATAGAACCTTCTGAAAGATATGTAATATTCCCATAACTTCCATCCTTAGTCTCATCCAGCACTAGCACGCTTTGCATTCAATCAGTCCAATTAGATTAGGATTAACACCTATATTCTTAATTAACAGAAAACCCATAAGATTAGTACTCTACACCTCCATATTGCATAGCAAATCTAGAAAAATGTTTGCATGGGAATTGCGTAATAAATGCTCTAACAGGATACAGATTTACTCAACAGAATTCAAGATTTACGGTATAACGGAAAGTTACATGCATATGGATATTTCAACTGCCAAAGTTCACTGATGCATCGGGAAAAAAACTTCCCCGGCCTCTCCTATTTTTTTTCTCTGCTTCTCACTATATTTATATGCAAGTCCATTTTGAATTTCACATTATACAACAATTAATATCAATAGATAAATCCATATATGCGAACTAAACTTAAAAACACTCACAACGGGCCTAAAGCTTATAAGTATATAGTTACTTCTTTCTATCATTCACCGAAGCCCTAAATTCTTAACAAGATACCGATTTGTTCCAAGTTTCAACATTTATCCTATCCAACTAAGAATGTTTTACTTGCCACTGCCAGATGTTGAGGAACGAACAAACACATTAAACAGTTTGTACATGAAATTTATCATTAAGTGTCACAATTCCGTAGTGATTTGAAACAACCGAGACCATATCATCCTCCAAATTTTCTCTGTTCAATCAAAACCTCAATGTTATCCCAAGGACCCAAACCTGGCAATAAATCTCTATATTTCTCACTAGGTTTAATACACTTAAAGAAACTTGTTACAGAAAACCTAAATTATCTGCATGCTTGCACTTCACATACCAAAATGGACATCAAGTCTCAAAAATGAAATGCCAGCAACAACAAAATACAGTGGAGCAATTAGTAAATACCTGTCCGCACGTCGATCCAAGTTAAGATCAATCTTTTTCCAATCCAGGCCCTTCTCCTCCAGCAAAACTTCTCTGGGTTTAGCATCTCCAAATGGATTTATTTTTGGTTTTGGCTTCACTTCAACTTCACCAACCCCGGCCGATGCAGGAGGGGCCTCCGACCTACTTGACTGTGGAGTCTCCGGTCTACTCGAGTGCGAACTTGTGGGCCTACTCCCACCACTAACTGAAGGCCGAAGTTTCTTCTCTGCAATCTCCAAATCCAACTTCTTCCAATCCAAACCCTTCTCCGCCAGCACGTCCTCCCTCGGCCTTGCCGCCCCAAAAGGACTTGGCTTGGGAACCTTCGAGGCCTCCGCAACCTCCGCATTGGGAGAATTCAAACTCGGAGTTTGTTCACTCCGAGCCCACCTATCTGGCTCGGGCCGGGATAATCCGGACCCGAATCTTTCATTGCGAGTCCAACGATCGGAGTTGCCGAAGCTTGAAGATCTAGCCTGCGGTTGTGGTTGTGAAATAGGCTTCTTCATTGAAGCCCAATTGTCCACTTCATCGGCGCGCGACGCACCACCGTCTCCGCCAACTGAGCTGTACCTCTCCACGGGCCGGGCTCCGCGAGAATCGTATTCGGCGGGTCGGGTTTGTTTCTTCATCGACGCCCAATTATCAACCTCATCAGCTCGCGAGGGCTGATCGAACTCCGAAACCCTAGATTGCTGCGGCGCCCCCCTCCGCCCGTCGTCTTCGAATCCGTACGATTTCCGGCCTTCATACTCCCGCGGCCGACCCGAATTAGACCCGCCCGATGCCGACCGGGGCCCGTAATTGGAAAATCCGCCGCCCAATCGCCCGTACTGCATTTCATCTGCCGACCGCTCCTTCGGGCCGGTCGGGAGGCGGAGCATTTCCTCCGGCGTCAGGCCGCGGCCTGGAGCCGACGGCGACTGCTGCAGCCTGAATTCCTGGAGACTCAGTACTTTTGCCTTCTTCTTCTGCTTGGCGGTGCTCGCAGATTCCTTCAGGGTGGGAAAGCTATCCGCAGGCTGCGCCGCCGCAAAGGCGGCGGCTTTCTCCGCGGCCTCCCGCTCCTCGGCTTCCTCCCGCTCGGCTTCGGCCGCCCAGGCGCCGATTCCCCATGCCGATTTCGACATTTCTCGCCAAAAATTATCCCCCGATTAAATCAGAACTATTTCCTTTTTTCCGTTCCCCCAAAAATCTGTGAGTTTAAAAATATAGAAAGAGATACAAAAACTTGTATTAAATCTTCTCGTGCAGATACCCGGTTCCAAATTGGGGCTCCGAATCTGGATCCGATCTGAAGCACAACGATAATTTCAGAAAATATTTTTTTATGAAATTTTTGGGCATTTAAAAGGAACGATGCATGCCTCCTCTCAAAGTCCAGAATGCGGAGGCGCGTGGAAACACGTTCCCATGAAGGGGGTGGTGGGCCACCTTTTGTAGGATATTGGACGAAGGAGATTTTAGGGCGCCCCACATGAACCTGAAGACGTGGCGGAATATCATTGGATAATATTAAATTATTGCTTTTGTTGCAGGTGCACATGGACCGCCAAATAATAGGCCAATGTTGGGCGGCCTAGGTAGATTTTGTCATCCTCATGTGTATTTTTTATTAGAGCTTAATCATTTTTAAAAACTAACCTTTTATTTATTTTTATTAATATAAATTGACTTTAATTTTATTATATTTTGGGATCTAATTACTTTCTTAATATCTCCCAAAAATTGGCAAACATTCTTATGTTTCTCCAAATCGGACAAGACAATTTTTTAATTTTGCAATTAGACAAGTCACAAAATATTAGGTAGACCTTTACTTAAAATGGGGTAGGATTAATGGCCAAACATATTGACCAAAAACATAAATTAAAATTTATTAATTTATTAATCTAATTTATACTCAATTCTTAATCTCAAAACACCCAATTAAATGAGGTCGATTTCACCCAATTATAATATTATCAACATAACATTTATATTAGATTTAAAAAATTAGTCATTAAATTACCCGCCAATATTTGTGGTTATGGATCATAAATAAGACTATTAAAACTTTAACGTCGTAGATTAGCCTTTAAAAAAAAAAAAAAACTTTAACGTCGTTAAAAGAGTGGTGATGTTGAGTTCCAACTAATTGCTTTTCCCTCTTTCATCACAAAATTAGATTCTTTTCAAGTGTTAGTTAAAGGAAACAACTTTTCTCATATTTAGAAACAATAACATCTCCACAACCAACACGGATCTTCTGTCCCAAAATGGGAGGAACACTTGATGGCCCACCAATCACGCATCGCCACGCGTACATTGGTGGCCCCACTCAATTAAATTAATATTTGATTTTAAAAAAAATGATCCACCAATGTACGCGTGGCGGGGCATGATTGGTGGGCCACCGAAAGGGCCACCAAAAATGGGCCAAATGATCTTCTGACCTCCACAACCCCCTTTGTAAGTAGAGTAAATAGTGTGTTTTTATCACCAAAATTTACATAATCGAATCTAACTAGCATATTTAGGCCGAGCCTATCACACGTGATTAGCAGTGTGTATCCATAAAAGCCGGAGTTTACTTAGTTGTGTGCTATAGTCACTTTCTTAGCTAAACAAATTTTGTGGGTGGCTTATTTCCAACTTTTCAAGAAAACTTGTTACAATGTCTACGTCTAGGAAAATTGTTACAAACATTGAGTCAATTGCAAGTACATTTTCCATGTCAACTGGCATATTATCAAGATATTGAATTCAACCACTTGCTTCTCTATGCCACGAGCTCAAGAAATGATGCTCTCATGACTAAGAAAGTATAAATAAACCACAATAACATGATATAACTTCAAACATACATAACTATTACCAGTTTCAGAACTAAAATGCACTCTGTTCTTACATCTCCTGGTTTGAGATGCCAATGCAACTCATTAGAGCAGCAAGCAGAGGTTCGAGATCCTGCCTAACCGTACGGTTCTAACCGTTATCTAGATCCTAGTCTAACAAGAAGCAAACCAATAGATTGTAGTAATACCAACAATACACATCCCAATTTCCTATAATCCTCTAAACCGTAAATTAAGAGAGAAACAGAAATACAATATTACTTGAACAGAATCTGGTCTATAGGCTCGTACCCCCGACCTCCGTATACTCAATCTCTAAGGAGACAGGCAACCAGACCAAGAGAGAGACAGGAAATGTAGAAAAATAATCTGCATAGTGAACTAATGAAACTACATCCAGATGAACACGCGTCTCATTATCTCAGTACCACTAAGGTTACAAAAGAAACGAAAGTTCCATGACAAAGAGGATTAATCATGCATTTTCATCCATTTTGTTGCTACTCATATTTGATCATATTCATCATGATCTTGCCCCAAAGAGATTATACACATCTTTCTAGTTGAGTATGCACCCCCGTATTCTAAATATTAGAGATTATATATTCATTTTAGATATGGCATTATGTTTTTGAAAAGAAGCAGTTCACATAATATGTCCATTTAAAGATATCTCTCTCTTATCCGGATAATATAGTTCATAGCTTTATTCATTTCAGACATCTCTCTCTCACATACAAACATGCTGCAAACTTTGGTGTATTAAGAAAGTGGCATCCAGAATTTTAAGCGTTTGGGAGGTATAAACTTTTAAGCATTAGATTCACCTTTAGATATTCAAGATTTTATTTGGAATAACTAGCAAAATTGTGATCTGTACAGCACTGACTTCTATAGGTTAAAATAGATAATATAAAACACAAAAGTCCAATATGGGATTTAGATTGCTTACTTACATTCCCATTCAAGAGTCATCACCTAAACATGTTCATAAGTTTCTGCATTATATCATGATCAATCTACATAAGGGGCCAAGTACATCAAGTTTTGTTTGAGATCTTATAACATATCATTCAACTATAGGCTGCATTCAGCACAGGATAATAGGAAGAAAGTGTATTCAACTAGAATGCTAGCTATTTCAGTCTTTTGTAGGAGGATAATGTACCTTAAACTGAGCATCTATGCTGAAGCCCTCCTCGACAAGAAGATTCCAACCGCATAATGACTTTCGTATTTCAGTCTTCATATTTGCATTTGTTGCTGATGACTTTCGTTTGATGTCCCATTACAGCCTATCACCGCATAAGAGAATCAGAGAGTTTTATTCCGGAAAGTTCTGCAGGAGTATGTATTATGACTGGATCTAGAATCCAGGAAGCAATGCATGTCGAATTGATGCATACAAGGCCACTTGTAGGATACTAGGCTAGTTCTATTTTGCTATTTTACTTCTTCAGCTGTAAGTGAAATTTGTCATACTTCTTTTCATCTGGTGGTGCGGTTAGAAGTTCACCATCAGCCACACAGCCATTCGGATCTGATATTCACTCTTTCCCATCAATTTCCGGAGCAGCATCAGGACTGAGGCTTTTGCACTCAACATCCTTCACAACAACATTAGCTTCCAAGTTTCTTGGCATATTTTCAGAAATATGAGACTCCTCATCAATGGAGGGCAAAATCATCTGAGGAGGAGAACTGCTACCTCTACGCTCTGCAAGAGAGGGCAAACTTTGTGAGGGCGAACATATTGGAACATGACAAGCAGAGGTTGCTGCTCCTGATTGAGGAGAAGTCGCATTGTCACGTAAGCATGCACCTTCAACTGCACAACGAATACGTTCCTCAATAGGCCCACTTTTACTAGGATCAGCATCACTCACTTCAAGTGTGCAAGGTGATGGTTGAGCAGATACAAATGATAAGTCAGACCAGTTCGATGATGAGGGCGAGAAGCTAAATGATCTCGAATAATCAGACGTCGAAGGTGAGATTGAAGGCGATGGTGAACGGGATTTCGGTTTACTAAAGAATGAAGAAAAAGAATCCACCAAATTGAATGACGGAGATTCCAACAAAGAAGCATCATGACCTAGGCTGCTGGATAAACAAGAAGCGGACGAAGTCTTGGGAATCAATCCGGCTACTTAAAGGCCTCGAAAAATCATCAGGTTTGACAGTTTCTTTGACAGAACAAGCATCTACATTTTCTTTCATAATACAATCCGAATACTTTCTTCTTAATCTGTTCCAACCATTCTCTCTAGAAGGGAGGCATGTCTCGGATCCTGAGGACGGACAAGGCGGTACAACCCCACCAGCAATTGCTCTTTGGAAGATATCAAAATCCAGATCATACTCGTCGAGTTTCCTTTCACTAGAGATCCCCTTTTCTTTCTCAGACTTCACATTTCCATAGCTAAAAGCATTAAGGAACTCCAACGTCTCTTCACCTTCTTTGATGGTTATGACCGACCATTAGCCTTCTCATAACGAATGATTTGAGAAGCGGTTTTCTGCGCATCATCAGACATAGCTGAGGAGCAGTGCTTCCCAACCCAGACATACAAAGCATTAGGAATGTGAACAATGAATGCTCCACGCGAATCAAGCCTATCAGCACCGGCTTCACACAACATCTTCGGTACAAGATGAAGAGGGTCGTACGGTGAGTGAGGTGCCATACGATACATTCTGAGAACAGAAGATGGGCTAGCTGGAACAGCATGTACGCGTTTCTGGCATTGCAAGAGCTGGCAAGCGAATCCCACATTCGGATTAGTCACTCCTCTAGCCGACTTAACATGCTGGAAAGCATCATCAAAACTCTGCCCTTCTTTCCACATGAGATACGCAATGACCAACGAGGTTGATCTAGAGACCCCATGACAACAGTGGACAAAAACACGCCCACCTTGCTCACGAACATCTTCAAAGTAATCAAACACATCGTAGAGAATACTTGTGATATCCTCGGAAGGACTGTCCTGCAGCCAAAGGGTCTTATACATAAGCTCGGTTTTGAAATACTGGGGCAAACAAACCCAACACAGTTGAGCACGTGTGTAATCCCTCTCTGGCGTAGGACCTCACGGCTCTTGGCAATCACATCACTTCCCAAATAAATATGATCCAAAATCCTCGAGCACTCCTTGTCGAAAAATGCAAGCTTGTCCTTCCTGCAATCAAACTCTAAATCTACACCTGAGGAGGCTTCACGGGGAGTTTTTGATCGAGGCACTGCACCAGGAGTAGGAGGATTAGTCCATACACCGAGATCATCTGACCCAGCTTTTGGCCATTCTTCAATGCTTGGCCTTGCAATAGAAAGAGGCTGAAGCGGTGGTAAACATGCCCGGGCCTTGCTGTTCCATTGCGGATTAGAACTAGACTTTCTTGGTGGACGTTCGGTCCATGAAACCGACCTTGAGAACGTCTTCCAACTCACACTGGACCCCTGCTCTTTCTCCTCTTCCCTTAACATTTCAAAACCTAAGCTGAAACTCTGTAAAGAAAAGTAAACCTATTGAGCATTCTTTTGGATATACCCATAACATACAACACGAAGATCAAGACTCAAAATTACAAAAAGCAACAGCTGAACCTATTGAGCATTCTCTTGGATGAACCCATAACATACAACATGAAGATCAAGATTCAAAATTACTAGAAAACAATAGCCCAGTAATTTTCACACTTTCAAAAGGAAAACCTCAAATTATATTTCCAAGGTTTCCACAGTAAACCTCAAATAGGGGTCATGAACACCAAAAAAGGGAAAAACTTTTCACAGAATGCCCAATTTTTCCCAGTCAAACTCCACAATAAATTTCCACAAGAAAAAAAAAATACATAAAATGCATCTCATACTCAATAATTCATATAGCTATAATTCAAATTATTTATCCAATTCTTCTAAGCTAAACCGTATAGGTTCCTTCTTCCAATTGGCACAAACAGGAGGAGACAAATCAAACACAAACTACGACCGAGTAGAAAACCCACTACACATAGCAATCAGACGACCAAAGAAATCTAAAAAAACCCAAAATTTAGGGTGAAATTGAATTCAACAAAAACCCATCTGAGCTCAAATACTATAGAATAACTAAAAAGTCGCGAAACCGCATCAAGATTCGTACATAAAATTATATAAAAAGACTTACATGAACTAGTCAATTGGTGGTTGGACGTAGCCAGTATACATTTGATTACTACGAATTGAGGAGGGAGATACTCTCTTTCTTATTATTGTTGCTATTATTAAAAGGGGGAGAAATTTAGAAAAGATCTATTCAACAAAAGGATGCTGATTTTTAAGAGAGAGAGAGGACGATGACAAATAGAAGTGAGAGAGAGAGAGAGAGAGAGTCGCAACTCGCAACGCAGGTAAGCCAAATAAAGAGAGAAGATTACAGCTTGGCAAGTTACATAGATCTGGAACATGACCCTTCAAAATTTTGATTGGTCCGAATTCTCTATTTCAAATACATTTAATTACTATTACGCCCCCAATTTCAGCACTTTTCTCAAAATGGCCTCAATTTCAAATAATTGCAAATTATAAAGGGTCAAAATCTTTAATCTTGAAAATCCATTTCGAAATAACTAAAAGAAAATGAGAAGTTTCATTTATAGTAATAGCACCCACTTATGCTCGATTGAGGCCCACATAAGCCCAGTTACAAGCCCAAATGAAAGAATTTTTTTAATACAATTCTAAAAACTTATGTGGTCCATCAGAGACAAATGTAGGAGCGTGTGGAGACAATCATTCCAAAATATGTACTTCTTGGATAAATTTTATAAATAGGGTGTATTGTATCATGCGCACGTGACAAATCACCATTTATTAATAAGTCCGTGGATATTGAGGTTTCATATGCTTCTCGATATTATATTTGAAGTAGTTGTTCGAATTCCTAACACTAGGCAAGTGAAGCTAGTTCTTCATATAAATTGTAAGTTACAGCATTATAAATTGTATTGTAATTACAATTTTCTTTTTTTTTATAGTAAGTAAAATTATAGTACAATTTTCTTTTGTAATTACAATTTTCTTTTGTAATTACAATTTTCTTTTTTTTTTTTGGTTGTAATTACAATTTTCTTTTTTTTTTATAGTAAGAGGGGATATAGTAAGTAAAATTATAGTACAATTTTCCTTTTTTTTTTTTTTTGCTTTTTGAAATTACATATTCCGCCTTCTGAAATTTTAAATTTTGTGCTTCCTAATTATAAATTCTGGATGGGTCTATATTCATCTGGCCATTTTCAATCGATTTATTATATCTATAAAAAGATTAGATGAAAGTAGGACCCAATAACCCTTCCAAACAATCAACCAAGTTCTTCAAATTTTTAACTACTTGATTATTACATAATTTTCTTGGATTCCCACTCATTAGATAAAGATTGACAACTTTTTTGTCCCTCCATACACAATATAGATAATTTTGTACTCCTCTCCGTCCCGTTCGTCCCGTTTAAAACGACCCGCTTCAAACTGGCCACTAGCATTAAGAAAGTTGAAGATAAGAAGCATCTCCAACGCATGCGTTATATTAGCGTTGAACGGCGCTTGTCGTGGAAATCTCCTCCAATGGAGGACGGTAGTTGACGGCAGAGTGGCGTGCATTCCGTTGAACACGGTACTACTACCGTGTTATCGCTCACACCGTAGTAGTACCACTACTATTTTTTTAATTAGTTAATTTAGATTAAATTTAATGGATGCTTATTATATTTAATTAATGATGTATTTAATGAAATGTAATTTATATTTTAATTTATTTGAGGTTTATTAATTATTATTACATTGAAATAAAAATATAATAATGTAAAAACATAAAATTTAAAACAAGTTGTTACATAAATTAAACAATACTATTAAAATTACACTAGCATAAAAATACGACAACACTAAAATAAGGAGACAAAGCAATCTAGTAAGCTCCAAAACCGCTATCCGAGCCTCCAAAGTCGCTTCCTGGATCCTCCGAAGTCACTTTCGGATCCTCCAAGATCCGGAAAATCACCTCCAAACTTGATTGTACTTCTCTTTTCATGATTATTTTTGCTTGTTCATTCTTGAAGTAATTTCGCCGAATAGGATCGTAAATATTGTCGGTGTCTATCATTAAAATCTTATTATCTCGATTCCCACCTTTGAAAAGCAAGAGCTCTATTCTTCGCTTCAAGTAGCTTTGTTTTTCGCTTCAATCTTCGCATTTGTAATAAGCATAAGATTCTCTTCTTGTGGATGAGTTCTCCATTAATTCTCCAATTCTCTTATTTCCTTGTTCGATCGCTTTTAAAACACCCGACATATCTTCATGATTTTTCCTTTTATTTTTGGTTTTTTTAACACCATCTCTGGACGTTGTGATTGTCCGTAACCACTACCACTACCATCACTTAAATTGATACTAAATGAGGAAGGCAACCCGTCAGTGAGATAGGAGATTCCTGGTGGAGTGTCCGATCTGAAGGAAGACCTTTGTTTTCGAGAACTTTGTGGATTGCAATCAAACTTTGCAAAATCTTTCATAATAGGTCACACATGCTCGAACTTAAATCCTTTTGGAAATTTATCATCATCCCGCCATCATTTGTTTTGCACGAGTAAGCCGCATAATTAATAAAAACGTGTTATACTTAGTAAAAGAAATAAAAATCGGGAAACCAAATAACGACTCGTCCCTACAAGGATCATGTTCGTAAGCTCCGCTTGGATTGAGAGCTTCTATATGTTGTATACAACATTTGAAAAATTTAACGGAGCTCGTAATCGATCGCATGCGAGTTTCAAGTGATCTAGAGCTTCGTCGCCCATATTTGAAGAAGGTTTTTCTCGAATTGTAGAGCTCCGTAATACGAATCCACAATCGAGTTGATTTTTGGTATATTCCCAAGTATCGGATCTTGGAATATTTCCAAGTAACAACGACAAAGATGTTTATCTTCATCGCCTGTGTAATTGGGATTTCGAGATGAAGCCATATGTTTGTAAAGAGAAGAATTGAAATTGAAAAGAGTGTTGTGTGTGATTTGATCGTGTTGGAAAAATCTCATATATATAGAGGAAAATATTATTGTAGGTATGGAAGCCTCGCAAAGAAATTAATCAACATGGGTCTCTCGCACACTATTATTGTAGAGGCAAACGATGGGATGTTGATAAGACGAGTCTCGCAAAGTCTTGGGGCGACGATGGAAGCCCGCAAAGAAATTAATCATCTCTCTCTCTCTCTCTCTTGTCAACATCACCCTCTCTCTCTCTCTCTCTTCAACATCACCTCTCTCTCTCTCTCTCTCTCTTGTCAACATCATCTTTCTCTCTCGAATTCATTTTGCAAAGTTGTAGATCAAGTTGCAAAGTGGGATCAAGTGGGATGAAGTTGTCATCTCTATTTAAGATGGTGTATTCTTCAACTCCAAAACATTCATCTCTTCATTTTGCAAAGTTGTAGATCAACTATCATGACTACATTTTCTTCTTCTAGCTCGAGTTCATCGATGGGCTTGAACAATTCATCACCGAATGCGATGATGAACATCAAATCACGGGTCAACATATTTTGAATAATAATATCATCGTAGCAAATATTATCGGATCACAAGCCGCAAGACGCCACGGAGGCTCGCCATCGGGTCACTGTGGTGATCCACCGTGATCGAGAAGGAGCAAGACATCGTCTATCCAATGACTATTTTTCCGAAAATCCAACATTCAATGAAGGTATGTTTCGTAGACGCTTTCGAATGTCTCGGAGTTTATTCCTTCGAATTGTTGATGATGTCAAGAATCATAATAATTGGTTCGAGCAACGCCGAGATCGCACCCGAAGATGGGGATTGTCCACACCGCAAAAAATAACCGCCGCTTTCGAATATCAAGGCGTACGGGATCCCCGGCAGATGCTACCGATGAGTACATCAATATCGCATGAGTCCACGGCAATTAAACGTGTCAAGAAATTTTGTCGCTCCATTCAGGAAATATATTCGCATCGCATCTTAGATCTCCTACCGCTAGCGATGTTGCTGAAAGCTACTTTATATCGGGTCAACAACGCGACTTTCCGTTGAATGTTAGGTAGTCTAGATCGCATGCATCGAAGTGGAAAAATCGCCTCTACCGGGTCAAGCGTGCTCGCACGCAGCTCGGAGTGGATCTCCATCAATAATTCTTGAAGTTGTCGCCGACACGACCTTTGATACGGCATGCATTTTTTGGTACGCCAGATCCAATAATGATATTAATGTGTTGGAAAGATCTTCTTTTCGTGGACCCGGCCGAGAGGTATTACTCCACCCGCACATTATGTTATACAAGGTAAAGAGTATAATGCGGGGTATTATTTAAGCCGATGGAATATATCCAAAGTGGTCCACACTTGTGCAAACTCTTCAAGAACCGCTGCATCGCAAAAAAGAAGCATTTTGCAAAGCAACAAGAATTGTGTAGCAAAGACGTGGAACGAGCATTTGGAGTTCTTCAAAGCCGATTTGCAATTGTTGCAAATCCACTCGATATCGAAGAAGAAACATTCGATCATATAATGAAAACATGCATTATAATGCACAATATGATTATTGAGAATGAGCGAGATTTGTCCGGCACCAATTGAAGATACAAGAGAAGTGCCAACTCCGGATATTGAAACGATATCATCTCGAAACATGTCGTTATCAATCTTATTTTGCACGATATAAGAAAATGAAAGACAAAACCAGACATCTTGCTCTTCGTGATGCATTAATTGATCATATGTGAGGAGTATTCAAATTCCAAAATTATGATATGTAATATTAGTTTTTCTATTATATCATGTAATTGTTGGATTTGTGCTTTTAAAAGTGTTGTGTATTTTTTGTTTTATTATTGTGGAAATAAATTAATTGTTTTATATTTATTTAAAGATATTTTTACTTATTTAATTTTTATTTAAAATTTTATATAGTGAGATTAATACAAAAATAAATATATTTAAATATATATAATATTATATAATTAATCAAATATTAATAAATATATTAAATTAATAAATAAAAGAATCAAAATAGAATATTCCATTGTAGAGTTAAATGTAGAGTCGACGATTGGAGATGAATTCTGAAAAACTCTACATTCAACTCTACAATAAGCGTGGGAGGGAACCCTACAATAGTAGTTCCCTCTTTGGAGATGCCTAAAGTATGTTAAATGAAGTAGGATTGATAAAGTATGGCAGGGAAGATTGAGTGCGATAGTAAGAAAGTAGATAATAAAGATAAGATAGAAAATGATTAATATAATGAGAAGAGATAAAGTAGGTGAGTAGAAATGATAAAATATGAGGAAGCTTATTTCATTTTTGGGAAACGGGTCGCTTAAATCGACGTCCCTTGAAAAGCGAAAAGCAGCCATTTCAAATGGGACGGAGGAAGTATAATATATGAGTAAATTAAGTTAGCTAATACTCCCTCCGTCCCATTCGACTTTGTCTGGGCTTTTCTCGGCCTGTTGCCCGCCGACTGTCCTGGGCTTCCAAAAAAGCGAAGCTCTAATCATTACACAACCTACCACTTTTTTTTTGTGGGCCTACCTCTTTTACACACAATCACACACTCATCTACACACAACCACCCACTCTTCTTAATCTCCGTGCCCAAAAGAAACAAGATAAGTGGAATGGGACGGAGGGAGTAGCTAGTTGACCTAAAGAGGCTGTCGTGGTGGCTTCCTTCAATAGACGTACCACATGCTTATTTCTTGCACTTAACTCAAATGACTTTCAATATTTTCATTTAATATAATTTTTGTCGGACCAATTTTGCTATAATATTTCCTCATATATCCCATTTGTCATCATTTCGGGTTTTCTCAATTTCTTGGAAATTGCTTCGAAAAAAGAAGTACTATCGCTTTCCAAGAATGATCCATGACTTTGATGTTGTAGTCATAAATATCAAAATTTATCGGTGTAGACTTTAAACCCAAGTCTTTGCATTACGAGAATTACGCAAATCGACTTTATTCAGTCCGCATCCTTAATACTCCTTCCATCCCGCTATTCCGACACCCAACTTGGCTCTGCACCTTAATTAAGAGAAAGAAACGATAAAGTATGAGAGAGAAAGTAGACGATAAAGCATTTGAGAGTAAGATACAGCAAGATAAATGGCAGAAACATGAGATAAAACGATGACAAAGAGGTATAGAATGTAATAAAGAGAGAGTAGTAAGATGATAAAGAAAAGATATGATAATATTTTTTTATAAAATTAGGGAAAAGAAACTACAAATAATCTTAGACACCCCTTTCGGGAAAGTTGAGCCGCAAAATACGGGACGGAAGGAGTAGTTAATACGATTGTGGATTTTTCTTTCGGCTATACATAAAAAAATGTTTCTATAAACCTCGATAAAGAATAATATCGGGACCAAAAATTCATTTAACGGCGCTACTACTTTATCGAATAATATTTTAATTCAACGACCCATATAAAGACCGAAAAAAAATTATTATCTTAACGTAATTATTATTTATCAATATTACTTTATCGGCGCTTAATCAGTAAATAAAGTTCTACAAATTAATTTTGTATCTGAGAATCATTTATTTTGTAGGTGTTATTACCTAACTTCAACCCAACTAGATTTGGATGTTTAAATAACTTATCTCATTTGAATTCCTTTAAAAATCTGATCTTTCTCCGGGTAGTATATAAAATTTGTCGGAATTTCCATTAAACAAAAAAGGCATAAATTTTTGATAATTTGTGCTTAGTTTTGATGGGAAACAAGAATTCAAATGGAAGAAGATTTTTCAGTTCCGGCGGCGCCACCCTTGCTGCACGCCGCGCCACCACCACGCTCCGGCGGCGTACACCTACGCCCCGCCCACTCCGCCGCAGCAACGGCGCCGCCTAGACTGGAAGTTCACGAGAATTGGTGATAACTACCAGAGCCTCGATCAGGTTAGACGGCCAATTGTCAACTCTATTAGTCAACTCCCATCTCTTAAACTACACGAACTCAAGAATCGTGTTTCCATCTTAGGTTACAGCTGCTCTTTCAAGGTCGGGGCTAGAATCGTCAAATCTCATCGTGGGCATCGATTTCACTAAGAGCAATGAGTGGACAGGTTCCTATTCTCAAGCTTGTTTGATGGGGAATAGGGAAAAACACATTTGTTATTTTTTCGCAAAAAGTGCATTCTATTCTTAAATATAATGTCGGAAATCTCCTCTCGTTAAATTTAATTGTACACGTGTATCTCAATTCTTTCCTTTGTTAATTTGTTAGTAAAATTACGTTTTTGCTATTTATTTACATGTATAATTTTGGATATTTTAAGGGCATTTTTCAACATATTAAAAATATAGAGTTATTTATTTTATTTTATTTTCAAAAAAAATAACGATAGAGTACAATTTTTTACGAACATGAGTAGTTTTTTAATCTTTTTCCCCTGTTTGATGATATGAAAAAGTAGTTTTGAGATGAATGGTTCTTGTGTGAAATCTAGGGGTGAGATCATTCAATAGGAAAAGCTTGCACACAATTGGAAATGTTCCGAATCCTTACGAGCAAGCCATATCAGTCATAGGCAAAACCTTGTCCGCATTTGATGAAGATAACTTGATTCCATGTTTTGGATTTGGAGACGGTAAGAGTCCCTGTTACACACTTTTAACGCCCTGTGCCCATCGGTCTTGTTTCTGTAGCCTCGACACATGATCAGGATGTCTTCAGCTTCTATCCGGATGGAAGTTTTTGCGAGGGATTCGAGGAAGTTTTGATACGATACAAAGAATTAGCCCCTCAGCTTCGGCTTTCAGGTGCGGAAAAAACAAAAAAGTACTCAGTGTTCACTTGAAAAACACGTCAAATTATCATGCATTCGTTTTATTATAATAAAAAAATACTATTTTCATGAAATTCGAAGTAAAAAACCCGTAGTATCACTAAAATGATGTTATTGCCCTTCTAGGTCCGACTTCATATGCACCCGTAATCGAAATGGCGATGAGCATAGTGGACGAAAGTCGTGGACAGTACCATGTTCTGCTCATTATAGCAGATGGACAAGTAATCCCCTCTCTCTCTCTCTCTCTCTCTCTCTCATGAATTGAATCATATTGTTGAATTGTTGATCTAAAAGTGGGTGATGGTAGTTTAGGTAACAAGAAGTGTTGACACTCCAAATGAGCAGCTGATGCCATTGTTAGGGCAAGCTACTATCTATCCCCTGTCCTTCGTCGCCGTCGGAGTCGGAGACAGCCCCTGGGACATGATGCAGGAGTTCGACGACAACCTCCCCGAAAGAGCATTCGACAATTTTCAGGTACGGATACTGATACGTACATTCAATAGCAATCTTCCAAAAGATTCCCTCCGCTCCATGAAAAAAATACACGCTTTCCCACTACAAACGACACGTTACTTAAAATAAGCAAAGATTGTGTAGATCATATTTAACTACTTAAAAGTCAAACAATCTACACTACATAATACCACTTTCTTGATTCTAACGCAAAAGAAACGTATTGCTTCTAGTGAGACGGAGGGAATATCAATCGACTCAACGTAACTTTAGTTTGTCTTGAAAAACATTCTGGAGTTGTAGAAATCGTTGTATCCGTTGAAGTTGTTCACATTTTGTGTAGTGTATTTAAACACAATCCAAAATATGGGCAATAAATGCGGAATAAATCGAGCAAATTAACACCGAGAATTTTACGTGGAAAACCCTCAAACTAAGGGTAAAAACCACTGGACTCTTGTCCGTAAAATCTCCACTATGTAATGTCAATTACACAATTCTCTCCCTATCACAAGTAGGGAACACCAAACAATATCACCAAGCAAACAACAATAACTATCCTCTAAGAATTTCGAATTCTTAGGAACAAAATAGAGGAGAAGTAAACTAGCCTCGTGGAAGCTCCGGAGAAGATTTACAAGAATCTAATCTGACCAAATCGAATAGCTCGCTCCACGAATCCGCCCCGAAATTTCAAGTCGATTGGAGAAGAATTGGATGATCAATTCTCAAACCCTTCCTCTTCTCTTCTCTCTTCTTTCTTTCCCCTCTCTCTCGTTTTTCTTCCGTCTCGCTTTGCTTGTGTTCTCGACTTGTTTCTAAAATGTCTTCCCGACTCACTAACTCAAACTCTCGCTTGTCGCCCTCTCATTTAATAAGTAAAACATAACTTATCAAACGGGCCAATTAAATAATGTAGTAGCGGGCTAAAGATTAAATACTAAACGGGCTCAATTGTTTTCGGCCCAATAATCCCAACAATCTCCCCTCCCGAAATAATTGGAGAGATGTATCATACTTCGTGTACTTACCTGAATCCATGCCGGACAATCCGACGCATTTCTGGTGCTTCTCCTTTGTCACCACTTTCGCCAACACGTCCCGCCGTATTGTCATCGCGTGCGGACTTTCTCCAACCGCATCAAATGTTTCTCCAACACCGATCGAATCCAATGGTATCTCACATCAACGTGCTTCGTCCGGAATGATACATTCAATTCTTGCTCAAGTCTATAAAGACTTTCGCTATCACAATAGACGACATATTTTTCTTGCTTAAGCCCCGACTCTTGCAAGAATCTCTTTATCCACAACAACTCTTTTCCAGCCTTCATTAGCCGCAATATACTCGCCCCGTGGTAGATAAAGCAACACATTTCTCGCAATTTAGACCGCCATGAAAACAGCCTCCCCGCAAAAGTAAAACAAGTAGCCGGAAGCGGATTTTCTTCCATCAAGGTCACCTCCCATGTCGGAACCGTATACCCTTCAAGAGTTGGTTTTGTACCACCAAAGCTTAAACACAACTTTGAAGTTCCTCTTAAATATCTCGAATATCCACTTTACAGCCTTCCCAATGATCTTTCCCCGGGTCGGAAAGAAATTCGGCTCACCAAACTCACCGCACGAAGCTATGTCAGTCTTGTCGACACCATCGCATACATCAAAGAACCCACCGCAGAGGAATAGGGAACCGCCGACATCTTTTCTCGTCTCGCTTCGGGCCAAGGGGCATGAGTTTTTACTCAACTTGTGGTGATTAGCAAGTGGCGTGCTAACGCATTTACGGCGCCTCTTCATGTCGAACCTTTCAAGCACTCTTTCAATATACTTCTCCCGCGACAACCACAACTTCTTAGCTTTCTTGTCACGAATAATCTCCATTCCCAAGATCTTCTCGCGGACCTAAATCCTTCATGTCAAAGCGCTTTTGACAACTCTTTCTTCAACTTGCCAATCATACCAATATCCCCGCCCCACAATGAGCATATCGTCAACATATAACAACAAGATAATGAAAGTACCTCCCGGAAAGTGTTTCACATAAACACAATGATCCCGAACTTGTTCTTGTATAACTCGGCCGGTCATAAAAGAATCAAACTTCATGTACCACCGCTCTTGAAGCTTGCTTCGTGCCGTATAAGCTCTTCTTCAATTTGCAAACCAAATTCTCTTTCCCTTTGACCTCAAACCCTTTGAAGCCGATTCATGTAGATTTCATCATCTAAGTCCCCGGGGCAGAATGCAATCCGAACATCAAGTTGTTCGATCTCTGGATCCATACTAGCCGCTAAACCTGAACAATTCCGATAGAGCTCATTTTTACCACAGTGAAAAATCTCTTCAAGTCAATTCCTTTCTTCTCGTTTGAACCCTTGCTACAAGTCGCGCCTTGTACTCGACAATCTTGTCACCATCTTTCATCGCCTTGAAGACCCATTTGTTACGTAGTACTCTCCGCCTTTTGGCAACTCAACCAATTCATAAGTACCATTCTTTTCCAAACAATCCATCTCATCCCGTACGGCATCAATCTAGCAATCTTTGTCTTTGAGAGTTTGCACCTCTTCAAAGCTTTCGTGCTCCCCCTCATCACTAATCAACACATAAGTGGAACTAGTGGTACCTTGTTGATGGTCCGCTCTCTCGCTGGATCTTCTAGGTGGTAGTTCATCTTCATTTCCTTCTTGATCATCTAGTAGTGGTTCTTCTTGTTCATCTTCACCTAGTTCTTGATCATTCACAACCGGCTCATCATTTTCAACTTGTTCATCTTCAATATCCGGCTCTTCTCTACTATCATCCGCATCGGTAGTAGGAACTTGTTCCGCGCCAAATCAACAATGCTTCGGGCATCTCCGTATCCTTCTCTTTATTTTCCAAGTCTTCCATGGTCTCATGCTCATGGAATACTACATCTCTCGCTACGAACAAGTATCTTCTTCTTTCGATCCCAAAGTCTCGTAGCCATATTCTTCATCTCCATATCCAACAAAAATACAATGGAGCGGCTTTGCTATCAAGTTTGCTCCTCTCGCTTCCTTCGGTACATGCATGAACGCCTGCATCCAAACACTTTCAAATGGGAATAAGAGACTTTCTTCCCACTCCAAACTCTTTCTGGAATGTCAAAGTCCAAAGAAGCCGAAGGGGATCGGTTGATCACGTAGCAGCAAATAATACAGCCCTTCTCCCCAAAACAAACTTTAGGTAACTTAGCCATTCTCATCATGCTTCTTACCCTCTCCATTACGGTTCTCGCTCATTCTTTCAAGCCTACACCATTATGTCGAGGAGTGCCGTGTTCCCGGCCCTCTCATGCCTAATCCCATGCCGAGAACAATATTCTTTCAACTCTTTTCAAGTATACTCACCGCCATATGCCACTTCGCAAACACTTCAACAAACTTTCCGGCTCGCCTCTCAACCATGGCGCGGAATGTCTTCAACTTCTCAAATACCTCCCCTTGCTCTCGAGGAAGTAAACCCAAGTCTTCGTGTGAAGCATCATCAATAAAGGTAACCACTGCACCTATTACCGCCCAAGGAATCCACCTCAAGCGGCCACAAACATCGAATGAATCGCCTCCAATAATTGTTCCTTTCGCTTAGAAGGTGTACGAAAAGAAACTCTATTTTGTTTACCAAATAAACAATAATCACAAGTGATCGAGTGATTTACCTTGCAATGTGGGAATCGATGATTGCTTGGCCAAGTTGTTGCAATCCCTTCTCACCTATGTGTCCCAAATTCCTCCTACGCCACAAATTTGGTGATGAGTCGCCTTCGCAAAACATTCAACCGATCTCGTTTTTATCTTGAAGCTTTGTCCCCGTATAAAGTGCAAAGAAAGCTTCCCCTTGCAAACCAACATGGAACCCTTAAGAAGTTTCCATATTCCATCCTCGAATCCGCTCTCATACTTTTCTTTGTCAAGGACATTAACCGCAATTAAGTCGTGGCGCAGCTTCGGAATATGCCTCACATTCTTCCGTCGCCGTGCATCCCAAATCGCTCCAACGGCTACATCACCAATTCCAACGACCGGAGCAACACTCTTGTTTCCCATATACAATCGGCCAAAGTCTCCAACCGATAGCTCGTGAAGATCTCTCTCTTCGGACTACAATGATGAGAAGCTCCCGAGTCCACTACCCATTCAACATTCTCATCCTCCACATGGCAACATATATCAGCAATACTCACCGCAACCTTATCCTCATCTTCGTGGCATTTGTGTGTAACAATGTTTGAGGAATTTCGCATCATCCGAACTTTCTCTCGATGTTGTTCACTTTGTTCTTTCTTCGCAGCCTCGCAATTTCTTTTAATGTGATTTGCTCCACCACAATGATAACACTTGATTCTTTCTCTGACTTCGATCTCTCTTTTGGCTTCCCATGCCATTCGGGGTCCTCTACTCTCGCTTCTACCACCGTCTTCGCCTTTGCCTTGGTTATCTCTGTTATTAAAACTTGAGAAGAACTCGCTCCACTCTCGCTTTCTTCTCGCCTCTTCATTCAACATGCTCTCTTCGACAATGTTCAATGATAACTTCCCATTAGGAGCCGTGTTACTCAAGTGTAATCACCATTGTCTCCCAACTATCCGGCAAGAAAGAACTCAAAAGAAATAAGGCTTGTATTTCATCATCAAATACAATCTCCATGGTAGAAAGCCGATTCACCAAATCTTGAAATATATTCAAGTGCTCCGCTACCGAATTCCCATCTTTGTATTTCAAATTTACTAATCTTCGAATCACAAAAGCTTTGTTTTGTGCATTCTTTCTTTCATAAAGCTCTTGAAGCTTTGTCCACAAAGCACATGCATCCTGTCTCCTTTGCTACATGATGGAACACACTCAAGTCAACTCATCGGGCGTATCGTACCAATAGTTTTTCTCCCAAGTCTTTGTCCAATCCGCATCGACATCTCTTTGGGGTTTAGATTTTAAACCCTCCACTGGATCATACAATTCTTTGCAATAAAGCAAATCTTCCATCATAGCTTCCATATTGAATAATTCTCGGAAGTTAGTTTAATCATAGAACCACCGCTCCCTTCCATATCTTCTACACAACCAAGCTCGATACCAATGTAGTGTATTTAAACACAATCCAAAATATGGGCAATAAATGCGGAATAAATCGAGCAAATTAACACCGAGAATTTTACGTGGAAAACCCTCAAACTAAGGGTAAAAACCACGGGACTCTTGTCCAGTAAAATCTCCACTATGTAATGTCAATTACACAATTCTCTCCCTATCACAAGTAGGGGAACACCAAACAATATCACCAAGCAAACAACAATAACTATCCTCTAAGAATTTCAATTCTTAGGAACAAAATAGGAGGAGAAGTAAACTAGCCCCGTGGAAGCTCCGGAGAAGATTTACAAGAATCTAATCGGACCAAATCGAATAGCTCGCTTCCACGAATCCGCCTCCGAAATTTCAAGTCGATTGGAGAAGAATTGGATGATCAATTCTCAAACCCTTCCTCTTCTCTTCTCTCTCTTCTTTTCTTTCCCCTCTCTCTGTTTTTCTTCCGTCTCGTTTTGCTTGTGTTCTGACTTGTTTCTAAAATGTCTTCTGACTCACTAACTCAAACTCTCGTTTGCTGTCCTCTCATTTAATAAGTAAAACATAACTTATCAAATGGGCCAATTAAATAATGTAGTAGTGGGCTAAAGATTAAATACTAAATGGGCTCAATTGTTTTCGGGCCCAATAATCCCAACATTTTGTACCATGTTGTGTTAGTTTGTGAACTTCACGTACATCATGTCGCGGAATCTAGAACAATCTAGAAAGGAGGCAGAGTTTGCTCTGTCTGCTCTAATGGAGATCCGTACTCAGTATCAAGCTACAATAGAGCTCAACATCTTGGGATAATACTAATGAAAATCCGAACTGTTATCGTACTACAATTCTTTCCGACAATCCTGTACTAATCCCGTGGTTTGTATCTGATCTTGAACAGCCATCAGACGGGCCAAGCTCCGAACAGAGCTGCTCTACGCCCGCCTTCAGGTAGAGCCAACTCCAGCCGCCGCTATAGTCTGTACAATAGCTTTAACCAGAGAAGCGTTTCGTATTATCCCGATCAATACGAAGCAGCAGCAGTACCCACGGCCTCATCTTCCAACTCTCTTAACGACAATAAGGTAACTATACCAAAATAAGAAATTACATTCTTGATTCTCTATCGAGTTTTTCAAACAAGGCGTTAATAATGTGCGCGTTTTCTTGAACAGATTTGCCCTATATGCATCAGCAACTCGAAAGACATGGCGTTTGGCTGCAGACACCAGGTAGAAAACAACCCCGCTCCCGTGCAGTTAACTCCCGCTCCCGTGCAATAGCACGCAAACCACACAGAGAGAGTTAACCCCGCTCCCGTGCAATAGCACGCAAACTACACAGAGAGTTCAACCACCCTAGGCTAACCATAGGTGACAGCCAACACATAGCGGTTTTAGTGGGATTTGAACTTATGACCTATCGGCCAGGACCATCCACCTTTACCGCTACGCCATCCCAAAGGGTCTTTATTATTTATTACTATATAAGGAGGTTATTACTATACAAAGTATTATTAATACGAGTGTATATAAATCACTATAACTATTATTTGTGAATGCATTGAAATTCAGACATGTTGCGACTGCGGAGTAGACCTCGAACACTGTCCCATATGCTGGAGCACAATCACAACCAGAATAAAGCTCTATTCATAGCCATGCTTTCTTGCTAGTCTTGTAGGAAGCCAGTGTACATATTTTAATCGGTTCTGATTGTTAATTGAGATCGAGATTTCTACTGTAAATTCGTGTTTTTAACTAGTCTTGCAGCAACAGATTATCCTCGTTAAAAATAGAACTTTTGCTTGAATTTTTGCAGTATTGTATTGTTAGTGTATAAAGCTTGGAGCCATTACAGTATCAGAAACTCAACTGCTTAAACAGGAAAAAAATTTAGTAGGATGTGCTTCTCCTTGAACTGCACTTAAAGTAATGTATGAATTAGTAAAAAACTCAAGATCAAAAGAGCAGATAAAAAATAAAGATTTACAAACTACTCCCTGTATTCCTATTCTATATCCATTTCTACATTTTTGATATTTTACTTCTAAATCTTAAAATAGACTACTACTACATTATAAAAATTTGCAAATATTATTATTTAAACTTTTTTTTCTTTTTTTAAGGACTATTTAAAGACACCATGCAAATTATCTAATTCGTTTTACCAACGTTTTCCTAATTTAATTTTTTTTTAAGTTACAGCTTTTAATCATAGAACTAGTTTGGTGCTTGTTTGTGGTCGTAGAAGAAGACTATGATTGGTTTTAGAACAAAGGAAATCATTGTTCTAGAACAAAAGTCGGTTTAGGATCGAGTTTGGCTTTATTACAACCCAAAACAGGATTCAAACTTACAAAGAGAAGATAAACAATTAAAAACTACCAAACGGTTTGAAGCACAAGTTGTGGATTATGAATTTTCAAGGGGAACCATTCTTGTCTGCATAACATTCAATTAGCTCTGATGAATCACATATATTTTGGAAAAGTTGTTAATTCGCTTTATTTCTTTAAATTGTAGATCATATTTCATCATCCTCCTTAAAAAAGGTTTCTATCAAAATAGTGCAATCTTACGTATCACATTCTTTAGATAAATGACATGTAATATTTACAAAATTAATAAGACTGACACAAAAACAAAGTGTGACACATAAAAAATAGTACAAATTATGAAATAGAATAATAAGTCCCCCTAATTATGAATCATGGATCGATATGTGATTAGATAATTGGTTAGGATGAGCCCGTTAAGAAATTCTAACTTCAATTTCATCAACATCAGTTTTTGTATTTCTAATGATAGTTCTTTAATTTATTTAGTTCTTTGGTCATTATTATCTTATATATTGAGTCGCATAATTATTGTTAGTTTATTTCATATTTTGATCTGTTAAATTTGATTTTTCTTTTCTGGACGACGAGGATAATTCGAAACCACTATCGTAGCGTGATTGGGTAAATCATACCCCTATATTATAGCCTACAAACAACCGATGGGGCTAACCACCATGGACTAACAATAAGGGTGACAGGACTCACACAAGAGATGATGAATTGATTATTAAATGGTTATTCGATTAACTTAATCTTTATCTCGGTTAACCAAATAACCCAAGATAATTCGGATAACCGAATAATCGATAATCGTTCATCAACACGATTCCACTTGCAGTTGGCTACAAAAACATTTTGATGGAGATCGAAGATAGCTCCCTACTGCCATGGAAACCCTGCTCCTTTTTCTCCTTTCCACGGAATTCAATTTTTTCGTTGCGATTTATACATTTTTTTCGGATGTCAATTTTGTTCCCCGTCATTTAGACAAATTAATTTCTAATTGGGGCCAGTAAATGGGCTGATATTAGTCGTGACAGCCCATTTCAATATAAAATCAATAAAGTATGCGCCTCTTTTTATATATCTTGTGAAAGAAACTCGTAATATCGCTTTATTTACAAAATATTGAAAAGTGTAAATACTGTGATTCTATAGAAGTTAGTGGTGGGCCTGGTGAGTGGTGGCTGGCCTTTTGGGGGAAAAGTAATTTTATCGGGAAATATTATTCTTGGAAATATCATAAGAAAAAAAAATTGATATGTTTTTATTTTTATGTTGGAGAATTGGCAAAAATAGTCCTCAAACTGCGCTTGCGAATTTTATCCTCAAATAAATTTTTTTTGTTTTTTTGACCCTCAACTCCTGCCTTTGCGATTTTAGTCCTACCGTTAGATTTTTCGCTCATTTTAACGGTAATTCAATTTTAATTTTAAAAATAAAAAAATAAAAGGGCAAAATTGGAATTTTTATTTATATGGACCAAAATTGCAAATGAATAATTATTTGGGACCTATTTAGCAAAATTAAATAGTTTAAGGACTGATTTCACAAATTTTAGACAAATAAACTAATTGTTTCGTATCGACGAGATTTTGCATTAAATTTTTGATTTTTCATATAACTTTATTGCTTTGTATCAAATATAAGCTAACGTCAAGACTTCGCACCAATATAAACAATATTTGAATTCAAAATGCAAAATATATACTATGAATTAACTATTAAAAATAAAAGCTATTATCACCCAAATTTTTTTACTTCAAAATAACAATTTAGGAGCATAATATTTACTTCAAAATAACAATTTTTTTATGAATAACTGATATATATTTTTTAAGGAATATATATCAGTTCGTAAATTATTTTTAAGAATGTACATCTTCTGTTGCGAGCTCCATGGAATGTTCTTTGTCGTCGGCCTCCTCCGCAATTCGTCAGCGAGCTCATCAATTACGGATTCACAATTCTCCTCGTATTCTAGTTATTTTGAAGTAAATATTACGGGTTAAATGGTTGTTTTGAAGTAAAAATTTTGGAGTGATAATAACTTTATTTTTTTAATGATTAATTCACAAAGATATATTTTGCATTTCGAATTAAATATTGTCTATATTGGTACGAAATCTTCGTTAGCTTATATTTGATATGAAGCAATAAAGTCATGAAAAATCAAAAATTTAATGCAAAATCTCGTCAATACGAAGCAATTAGCTTATTTGTCTAAAATTTGTGAAATCAGTCCTTAAACTGTTTTATTTTGCTAAATAGTTCACAAATCATTCTTTATTTGCAATTTTGGTCCATGTATTTAAAAATTCCGATTTTGCCCTTTCAATTTTTAATTTTTTTAAATTTTTTTTGAATTAACGGTTAAATTGACGGAAAATCTAACGGTATGACTAAAATCGCAAAAACAAGGAGTTTAGGGTCAAAAAAACAAAAAAAGAAGTTTGAGGACAAAATTCGCAAAAACGCGAAGTTTAAAGACTATTTTTGTCAATTTACCTTTTATGTTTCATGGATAACAATAAATCATTCATCACTCTCGTACTTATCAGCAATATTTATAATTCTAACAATCTAAGATACAATAATTTTTGTTATTAGGAAGCAATATCAATCATATTATTAAATTAATAGTAAAAAATATAACGTTGTAATAAGAGTACGAAGTATACCTATACATTGCATTTACAATAAGGAGTGTGGACTATAAAGTGATTGTTTAGTTTTCAAGAGAGAAGTAGATACTCAACTACTTATAAATTTGCAATAATATATAATCTACAAAAATACGATATAAAATGTATGGGAAAATTATTGTTGCAACACAAAAACCTGCTCCAGGATCGAGTTTAGTTTGGATTTATTACAACCCTAAACAATAATGACGGATTCAAACTTAAATAGAAAAGGAAAAGAATAAAAACTAGTCAACCATACCGGTTATGAGCTGAAGTTGTGGATTATGTTGGGTTATGGATTTCCAAGGGGAACCATCCTTGCCTCCATAACATTTGGATTAGCTCTGGTGAATCACGTATATGCAACACCTTCAAAGATGAGGCCTTGCGCAGTAGGCGATGCGGCAACATCTTCAACCCACCACACCAATTGATATATAATTGGGACAGACATGGCATCAGCGACGCATCCGCATATACTTCTTCTTCGTCAGCTGCTACGTCCTCCCACTCACACCATTCACCACAATTAGAAAAACTCAGTGTCTTGAGTTTAGGGAAATGCAACAAGTGATGATGAAGATTCAACATCCATCACTTCTCCCCTTATTCCCAACCACTCCACTCCCACCACCTTCAATTTATCAAATCCATACATATCGAGTTCTTCCAAGAATGGGAGCTTACCCAAAGGCGGCAATGACAACACCTCACGACAATTAAAGAGAGAAATGTCTCTTACTCGGTTGAGGGGAGATGCGATCCACCTGGAAGTCTCAAGCCCTTATAATCCCGGATTTCAAGGGATTGCAAATTGTCATGCGGCTGCAAAGCTTCTATTACGTCCACCCACAATGATGATGGCAATGATAATAATGATGATGATGATGATGAACACTCCTCTTTAGCTCCATCGCTCTCATTCATGATTCGAAAGATATTGCAAGTTCTTGAAGATGAATCTTGTTCTTAAGTTCGGCTTCTCGAGCATCCCTAACCAACTCTTCCACATCACTATCACCACTAAATTTGACCATCAAATCTAGAGATCCATGAAGATTGTTTAAATTCTTCAACAATTCAAATTTGTTGCAACCACTTCCTCCCAAGAACCCAAACCGGTGAGCGCATACTAGGTAATCGAGCAACAAGTCCTTCAGAAATGAACCAAGACTCCAACAACCCGCAATGTCCAAGGTTTGCAGCTCATGAAAACTACATATTCTCTCCGGGTAACTTCTTTAATCTATCATTGGAACTTAAATTGAGGTATCTCAACTTATTCCAATTCATAATTTCCTCCGGATCTCTTCAATGGAACAACCACCTAACAAAAGAGTCCGCAATTCGCAATAAACTACCCATACTCTCGGTAACTCCTTTATCCTTTCATTCCAATTTAATGAAAGGTGTTTCAAGTGAACCAGATTTCCGATTTCTCCCGGGATCTCTTCTATGGAGCAATGATCTAACAAAAGAGTTTGCAAAAAATAAAGCTTACAAATGCTTTCCAGCATCTTCTTTCGACAATTTAGTGCCTCCAATATTCATCCATCTCAAGTGAATCAACTTTCCCATTCCTCGTGGGCAATAATCCCTAATTTGCCGCTTAAATTTTAAAAACCCTAAGACGCGCGAGGCAATCACAAAAATGTGTAGGAGGTTCTTTTGTCCCAAAACAACCTACAATATTCTTGTTTATGAGGGCCTCGAAAAAGGATCACAATCTTGGCAAGATTTCTTTATCATTCCGGGCCTCCACTTTGCTATTCTTTCTAAGAAATTGAGTAAAATCATGTACTATATCATGCATTTTACATGACCCTAATTGCTCGGTTGATTCGCCTTTTCCAAAGTCTTGAAATAGAGATCGCATTGCTAAGTCTTTGAAGATCTCTCGTCCCTTAAGCTCCATGTCCTCTCCAAAGACTCTTAGTATTAGATCCAAGATAATCTAATGCCATCCAAATTCTTATTAATTCCTCCACCTGAAGTTCTCGTGTCTTTGGAAAGAAGGCATAAAACGAGAAACAACGCTTGAGCATTGGTGATAGCTCACGATAACTCAAAAGCAAATGAGGAAAGAGTTTAAGTCCCTCTTTTTCCAATTCCCACATTTCACTCTTCAAGACATTATCCCACTCTTGAAGGGTATTCTTAGAAACCAACACACTTCCCAATGCCATTGGCAAAGAAGAGGCAAACCATTGCATTTCTTCGCAATCTTCTTACCAATTTCGCCAAAAGCGCATTCACTTTGGCTCCTTCCGTAAAAGGCTTTGCGCTTCATCAACAACCAACAATCTTCATCAGAGAGGAGTTTTGGGGCGTAGAATGTCTTCATCTGCTGTGCCAATTATCCTAGCAACCATTTCTTTCTTGTGGTCACCAAAATTTTACTACCCGCTCCACCACACTCAAGTGCGTCTTTCAAGGGTTTCCACTTCTCATCTTCTTCATTCCAAACATCGTCGAGGACAAGAAGAAACCTTTTACCAGAAATAGTCTCTCTCAAAACTTTAAGACATGGATCTAATTGGTTTGTATCGGGAGAGCTCCTTGGTTTTATGCTTTCAATAATTCCCTTGGCAAGGGCAATCACGCCCAAGGGATCCGAAACGCATATCCAAATTCTCAAATCAAAGCATTCTTCAACTCGACTATCATTATAGACTAGTTGAGCAAGAGTAGTTTTCCCAAGTCCTCCTGTACCCACTATGCAAAGAACTTGGTAACCTGATCCCATATTAGCAGCAAGCTTGTTAGCCAGAATGTCCTTATCATCGTTTCGGCCTTGTACTTGTGCTAAATCAATCCAAGAAGTAGTTTGAACTCGCCAAGATGCAGGGGAAGGATGATTTACGGGTTGAGATTGGAGAAAGTTAAATTGATCTTTCTCCTTGAGAAGCCCATCAAGTTTGGATTTAAGGTATTGTATTTTCTGGGCAATGTCACGACGAACTACTAGTTTCTTGAAACAGAAACAGGAAGATGGGATGAAAGAGCATACCTTATGCTTAGGAGGAGGAGCAGATCCATATCCAGGTCCAGATTCCACCTCATGTTGGCGGGCGGCGTAGTTCCATTCCTCCAAAACATCCTCCATCTCATAAGATGTTTGTTCCAGCCTAAGCAGCCAATCCTTGACCCTCTCATCCTTGAACTGCTTCATGTCTGCATCGTCCAGCACATATCTTACATTCTTCAGCTTATCAGAAAGATCGAGAAGCTCCTCCTCAACACCTCTCACCAGATTGATTTCGTGATGGATCTTATCTGTTGCAACGGAAATAAGCTGATCAGCCACAGCGGAGACGATCGCATCGGCCATGATCGTACGCAGCAGAGTTTTCTTTTCTTCTTCTTCTTCTTCTTCTTTTGGGTGTAGTTGTGATTATGTTGATCAACAGTGAGGCCAATAATGTTACAAGAAAGTGTTAGGTGATCATATCACTATGGCTCCAATTCAAGATGTCAATTCCATTACTTGTCATGGGGCCCATCTTGATGAAATAAAGTCTGAAATGTGAAATTCAAGCTTTGGTTTTTAACTTAAACGGTTAAACCTGACCGACAGTCGATGTAAAGGCAGGCGGTTTAAAACTTAAAAGCCTTGGTCGCAATTTTTTCAGTAAAGTCTTCCCGTCTAATTTACAAAAGCCGTCGGTAGTTTGTAATTTTTATTAAATCCAATGAAGTACAATACATATAAACTACATGCAAGATACAAACCATCTTAAATTAATTATAAGTTGACAATGTGACACGCTCAAACGTAACATAGCAACATTGAGTATTGGTTATGAATAAAGCTTTCGAGTCGAGATTAACGAATTGCCCATTTGTTCAAGTTCAATTATTTGGACAACCTATTCAACTTAAATGCATGGTCCGAAGGTTAAACTTAAATAGAGATAATAATGCTTGCTTTTAATTAGAAAAATTGTGAAAATTGTACATTAATTCGCTAAAATTTTAAATTCATGTTAAATTTAATTAAGGATTGTTTGTGTATTTATTTCAGTAATTTTTTTAATTATTTTTTTACAAGTGAGAGTTACTTATGACTTATGATTCCGAACCACCAACCTTTACCGCTACGATAGTGATTATCATTTTCTTGTTTTCGTCTTTTGTTCACTTTTGTCCCGGTTCCATTTATCAATAGTACTTTTTATTCTTCTTATTATTTTTATTTTTATTTTTTTGCCCTCTTAATTTTTGGTCCACTGATTTCCAAGTCAGTTATTGTCACGGCCCCCTTACGCAGTTTTTTGTCCTCTACCCTCACCCTTACTGTATTGACTTTTGTTTTTTTTTTTAATTACTATCATATGCTATTTTTACATCATTAACTAATCAATTACATACAATATTTATTTAAAGACGAGTAGGACTGAAAAAGAAATCAATAGTTTGATTTTGACATTAATTTATTACTCCATCCATCCTATTATTTCCATTTGATTTTTTTCGGAACGGATACTTAGAGAATTTGATGTAGTTGTTTATTTCATGTAGCCTTTAATCGTATCCTTCGCCTCAAAATTCTTGTCCATTTTATTTTTCGCATTCGGCTTTTAAGAATAGCTGACTAAGAGTTGTATGGTGGCGTAAAGCCATGGCCCCATAAAAAAAAGCTGTGTTATAATTTACTAAAAAAAAAAAGTTTCGGATAAGCACTTTAGACAATCCAAATGAATAATGGACAAAAATTTTGGGACAAAGAGGGTAGAAAAATAGACACAATTTCCTTCTCAATTGCTTATTTACATTTTTTTTAATATTGTAATTGAAGAAATAATTTTAAGTTTTCTAAAACTCAATAACCATAAAATCTTGAGTCCGGAATGGAACATAATCGTGAGAGATTGGAGAAAGAGTATAAAAATGTTGATGAATATTGAGTATTGAAAGACCCATTTTATTTTAGGATTAGAAATTTGATTTCTTTGATTTTTGAAAACATGACAAAATAAGGAAACAATCCAATTGAAAAAAACAAAAATAAATAATGGAAGAGAGAAGAGAGAGAGTAGTAGGTAATTTATTACAATAACTAAACCAAACCTATAGATTTATTCACTTAAAGAATCTGAAACCTTACAACTTGATTTAATTATTGTTTAATAATTTCAATTCAATTAAAATATGAAGCAAGAAGTGGAAATAGTTACTCCCTTTTTAAGGTATGGGCTTTTATCCACAGATTATCTAAGCAAAGCTAATTTGAATTGGGCTTCTGACAGACCGATATTGGTCGCTACGGTCCATTGCTAAAAACCTATGGGCCTCTTAAACTATCTCTCGCTACGGTCCATTGCTAAAAACCTATGGGCCTCTTAAATTATCTCTCGCTATAAAGTGCAGAAGAAATATATAAAAATATATTTACTATCTTAAACTAAATCTTGTAGTTTATGATTCTATTTGCACCGAGGTATTTATTGTTATAGGCGGATTAGGGGAACCCCAAATTTATGAATAAAATATTCAGATACACTATCAAAAGGGTATGGTTAGGGTTAGGAATATATATAGCTTGTATGGTTAGTCCTAACCTCATACATAGTGAATTTGCACTCTATATTAGGGATGTAGGAACAACCAAATCACGTAAGCTTACTATTAGTTTCTTTCACGATTTCAATTTTTGTTCCGCATAATCTTAACATTTATTTTTTGGAAAAAAGTTGTTAGTTCGCTCCGTTTCCTAACTAGCTAGAAGTGTAGATTTGCATCCTTTAAATTATAGAAAATGTTTATTCATCCGAAACAACGCGCTTTTACGTGCCACACTCCTTAGATGAATTATCACGTAGCAAAAGAAGGTGCATATTTGTGAGATCGAGAAATTGATCCCCTAATTGTGATTCATGGGTCAGCCTGTGATTAAGATATATAATTGGTAACTATTGACCAACTGAGATATATATATTCTAATTCAATTTCCAAAGGAGTCATATCGTTGTCGTTCGCTTCATTCCATGGTCCCATTAGAATAGAAATGAATTAAATATCACAGTATTTTTGAGCTCGAATTAATTCAGTATTTTTATTTTTTTTATGTATAAAAAAGTTAAAAACGATTCAATTAAAATATGAAGGTATGAAGTGGAACTATTTTTTACCCTTTCGGCCTATTGTCTTTTGAGGAATGAGCATGTAGCCGAAGGCCTTAACGCCCTTAAACCAATTACTCAATCATGTAGGTTCTAAGAAAATACTAAGTCGCAAGGTATTTTCAAGACTTATTATTATTATTATTATTATTATTATTATTATTATTATTATTATTATTATTATTATTATTATTATTATTATTATTATTATTATTACTTTCAAGATTTAATTTACTGTTAAGAAAAAGGGTTACAATTACACAAATGAAAGTCTCTATCTTTGTCTGCAATCGAACTATTTCTTGAAGTATAATATGTCATGGGGTCTTTTTTTTTTTTTTTTTTATTCATGTGAACCCGGCAGCTCGCTACCTCCGCGCGCACCGGGCAAACCACGCTCCTCGCAAGCAGCATCTCGCAAAACCACACAGAGGGCTCAACCACCCTTAATGCGACAGGCTGGTAACAGAACACCTACGGCTCTGGTGGGATCCAACCCAGGACCTATCGGTCCCCGGCCACCCACCTCAACCGTTGGGCCATCCCATGGGGACAAAAGAGACCAGGCGGATACAAAGGGAGTCATGGGGTCTTTTATAACACGAGGGAAAGGGGGTTACGACGGATGAGAATATATTTTTAAATTTTTGTTTTTAAAATCTTGGAATTGTATGTAAAGTAATAAGTGTGATGTAAAGAAAGACAAAAGTAGATAGAAAGTGAACGTCGGGCTTAGCCGTAGACCGGGGCGGATACAAAGGGGGTCGGGTAGGTGCGACCGCCCTCCGAACTTTCGCAGATATTACTACGACAATCTCTCTATTTTTATAATTTACATATATATTCCATTTTGATTTTCGCTTGCCCCGAAATTTTAGAATTTGTCATTCTACCCTTAAATTAAAAAAAAAAAAAACTAAAATTAGAGGTGAATGTGACAACTAGATATGAAAAATTTTAAAATTATATATTAAGTACATCAACTTTAGTGGAGGCTTACAACTTGGAGTTCGGATATCTATATATTTTAACGTATGGTATAACTTTACGCAATTGATATATTATGTTTGTGCTTTTTTTCAATATTTATCGCTCAATTGAATAAATTATTCAATCTCCCCGATCACATGTAAACCTATCAAAATAAGATGTTGTAATGAATAACATAATATCCCTAAATATCGCTAAATAGTAAGTATAGTTAGACCTAAATAGAAACAAACGCCCCTAAAAATTTTCTCGACGGCTCCGCCCCGAACCCCGTACAACACCTTTCGTACCCTTATAAATTATTGTCCCCCTAACTCGAAATCCCGGATCCGCCCCCGGCCGTAGATGGTATTTTCTTCTATATATAAGAACCAAGAACCACCCAACCCGCTCCTTCTTTCTCATCGACACTCTTCTCTCGCTTCTCTCACATCAAACGGATGCAGAGAAAAAGAGAGAAATATGTAAGAATTACTGGATCAAAGATCTAACACGCGGGCGTAGTTTATTGCTTGGGCTCGACCGCCGCCACAAATCACTACACAAAGCTTAACACAAAGACCAAACGAGCCTATCAACTATTACAAACGCCTAGCCACAATACTCTCACAAGAACACAAATAAATCTCACAGTAAAAGAGACGAAGACAAGTTTGAAGAGAGTGTAGAGAAAGAAGAAGCCCGTGCCAGATCTATCAACACATACACCTAGCTATATATAGCTAGGGGTAAAGTAACGGCCGCCAAATGAACGCGTAGAACGGATCGCCCGCTTAAGCCAACAATAAAGACTGGGCCGTGCAAGATTGAGCTGGTCGTTTTTAGTGATGGGCCGGCACGTGGTGACCGGGGCCTATCACCCACATTCTCCACCTTAAAGCCCAACAACAATGTGCCTTCAATAAATAGAAGGTAGATATGTAACTCGGATATAATTATTGTCATCATCGCCCCAATCCTCCACGATCCTCAGCCTCCTTTCCCGCACCTTAAAAAAAGAAACAAGCAATGCGGTAGTGGATGAAAATGAATATTTATCCTAAATCAATATTTAGAATTTTAAGACAAGTATTCAATTCCTTTTTCCGCACTTAAACATTTAGTGCCCATATCACCGAATTAAAATCAAATGGGAATCTTTCCAGCCTTTTACAATACCTTTTCAACTATATCACGCATGAAATGATACCCGACATCGATGTGCTTAGTACGATCATGAAATACGTGGATTCTTACATAGTCAATGAACAGCATCGTCGTCCCAAAACAATGTAGCAAAGCTGTTAGGTAAAAAACCAAGTTCGATAAAATACCCCAAGCCAAACGACTTCTTTAAAGCATCAAGCCAAATGCTACATATTCTCGTCCGCTAGGATAATGCCACAACCGATCGCAATTGAGATTTCCCAACTCACACAAGAACCACGTAAAGTAAAAACATATGAAGTAGTTGACTTTCTATTATCTCTATCATTAGCATAGTTAGAATCAACATAACCCCGCCGCTTTATACCACTAGGATACTTTGAAAACTTCAATCCTACCGTTCTTGTAAATTTAATATATCTAAGCAACCATTTCAATGCATTCCAAAGAGGCATTCCAGGATGGCCATATACCGTCAAACAACTTATCGCATATGCTATATCGTGCCTCTGTGCTGAACCATAAGATACATAATGTAACCTATAGCATTAGCATAGGGGAATATTTTCCATGTCAGCGCTCATGATCGCTTTAGAGACCGATCCTTGCTCGTAACAACATGAGAGGCAAGAGGCACATTAACAAAGCTTAGGAAGCAAGACATAGCAAATTTACTCAAAACTTTATCCACATAGGAACTTTGATTAAGGACAAGAACACCCCGGCTTTCTCGTCCCTTTCTCTATTCATACCAAGTATCTTCTTGGCATCTCCTAAGTCCTTCATTTCAAAATTGTCACTAAGACACTTTTGGATGTGTTTTCACTCTCACACAAGTGACTGACAATTAACATGTCATCAACATATATTAACAAATACACAGAATGTAGCATGTTTGGAAAAGTAGAGGCAAAGTGATCAAAAGAACTTCTTGTAAAATTCAAAGAGAGCATACATTGGTCAAACTTCCTATTCCAATCGCTTAGGAGACTGCTTTTAAACCATATAAAGCCTTTGTAACAAGCAAACATAGTCAAGTGCCTGAGGGATCAACAAAACCTTCAAAGTTGTTTCATGTAGATTTTCTTATCAAGATCACCATGTAAAAAAGCAAGGGGTTACATCCATTTGCTTCAATTCCCAGCTAAAATGTGCAACTAAAGACAAAGATAATGCGAATAAAAAGTAGTTAATTTAACCACATGAGCAAAAATTTCGGAGTAATCCACCCCTCCTTTCGAGTAAAACCTTTTGCAACTAGTCTAAGCCTTATACCTTAAAGTCCTAGTTCATGCTTAAGTTTAAATAACCACTTACAAATCCACAACAGAGCAAGTAGCAGTGTTTTGGAACAAGAATCCATGTTTTATTCACATGCAAAGAATTCATTTCGTACTTCATAGCAAGTAGCCATTTATCATGGGCGAGATGATTTAAGAGCAAACAAGAACAAGAAATAAGTTCATCATCCAAAGATTCACACATAGTGAGTGCATACATAACATAATCATCATACTTAGGAGGAATATGAGTATTTCTCCTAGTTCTATCCCTAGAAAGCATGTAATCATCGTGCATGTGAGTAGGAACTTCATCATCAACGTAATTATCATGCACTCTCAGAGGCCGTAGCAGAGATCAATTTCATCGCATTACGCACTGCATCTCTACCCGCACTCAACAGATCTGACAGAGGAACTAGTGGTCACCAAGAATGGCCGAGACTCCACCTTAGAAGGAGCAAGAGTTATCGAAGGAGAAATATTTGGCAGAAGACAAGGAAAATCAAATTCATTAAAAGTTACATCCCTACCGATAATAACTTTAAAACTAGGTCGAGACTTATCCCAAATCCTATATCCTTTAACCCCTTACGGATATCCTATAAAAACACATTTTTTAGATCTATTATCCAATTTGTCACCTTTATTATGAACAAAAATAAGACATCCAAACACTCTCACATTTGATAGATCAAGGGGTTTACCAAGAAATACGTATTCGTGTGACACTCGTCCCTTAGGGGACTAGAAGGCAACCTATTGTTTAAATAGGTGGCAGCCAAAGCAAAGAAGACCCTGTAAGTTTTTGGATAGCCCCGAATGCTCAAGCATACATCCGACCTTATCAAGAAGAGTTCTCGCTCATTCTTTCCACAACCCCATTCCGTTGAGGGTTATAATGGAAATGCGCTTTATGTCTCCTAATACCCGATTTAACACACAAATTATCAAATAGGTAATTACATAATTCAAGGCCATTATTTGTTCTAAGGACCTTAATTCTTTTCCTGGGCCTTGATTTTCAATTTTGGTTTTCCATTCGAAAAACATTTGAAATACCGCATTTGTGTTTTAAAAGGAACAACCAAGTTTTTCTTGAAAATCATCCACAATAGACAAGTAATACCTACAACCACTATGTGTTGGAGTACTTGGATGGGCCCCAAACATCGCATGAATATATTCAAGGATATCACAAGAAACAGCTTTTATCGAGGAGGTGAGCCGGACAGAAAAGAGATCTTAGGCCGTTATACCCAAAGACACAAGAGTCACGTAAAGGCAAGTCGAGAGTTTATCATTACCAAATACACCAGCTTTTCCTTAAAATAGATAAATTGAGTGCTAGTATGGGCCCAACCTTTATGCCATAAATACGCTTTTATCGTAAAAGAGGCATTCACATTTGATAAGGAATTAACAAGAATGGCAAGAAAAGGGTACAAGTTATTTGTCCTCTTAGAATTAAACACAACTAAGGAACCCTTTTTACTTTCATCCACCCATTTCCCCAACTCCTCCAAACCCATCATTTTCTAAAGCAAAGAAAGGGACAACAAATTACAAGCAACTTCTGGGGACAAACTGACATCTTTCATCAGTATATTAAAAACCTGATCGGAACTTTAAACAAATATCACCTATTCCTAAAGACATAACACTTGGGTTTATTCGCCACAATAACATAGCCAAAGTTACCGCCACTTTGAAAACATTGTTTCAAGGGAGAAACATGATAAGCACTTCCAGAGTCCACAATCCATTCATTCAACAACTCATAATTCACAATATTCACGCATGGAAAAATCAGGTTCTGACACCATAAAATCGTGCTTAGACACCATAAAATCCGAGTTGTCTCCTAAAAACAAGATTGGACACACTCTTCTTATCATCCCGTTGTTTTCCTCCTTCTAGGCGAGGGACATTCTTTTATATAATGTCCATATTCTCCACATAGCTTAAAGCACTTCCTACCTTTGATCTGCACTTAGATCTAAACCTAGGAGTTTGCTTCTTCACCCCTTTCTCCGTACTATAAGAGAAACCGGTTCTCTCTTTAGTTCTCCGCCGCCCTAACTTGATATGATGTGCTCCGCCCACTCACTCTAACATCTCTATCGAATTTTAAATCCATTTCCTTATTTTTTAATGCACTAACCAAAGTCCCAAGGTCTATTTTATCCCTCCCATATTTAACGTGGCCGACCGTACATCACCGTAAGTTTCGAGAATGGAGTTCGGGTAGGGCAACTGAGCATAGTTGTCTATACTAGTATCCCCCGTCCCGCTTAATTAATCAATGCAAAAGTTTGTTGAACTTATTCCAGTTCTCATCTATATCTTTGGTCATGTCTCTAATCCGAACTTAGAAAAACTCCAGCGTATACATCTTGAAGGTAGAGATGTTTCAAAGATACAATTCATCGAGTCTATCCCATACTTCCCAGCGTAATCAAGATGCTCAACCTTTCTTAGCACAGTAGTCACCAACTTTGAGAGTGATAGCAGCAATAAAGCAAGATCATTCATTTCTTGCAGATCGACATATCATCAAGATAAGATTGAGTAGTGGCAAACTTAAAACATGTTTTTCAACAAGAATAGCAAATATACATTTTTTCCATAAATTAAAAATCAGCTTTTCCCATTAAATGTGGTAAATGCCATCGAAGACACAAAAGCCATAGAAAATTCACTAGATATTAACCCTTCGGGTTTATATCTTATGCATAATAAGCTAAGGGATTTCCTACCACAATCGCAGATCAAGTCCTCAGGCAGTGGGGTCACCAAAGCAACCGTAATTCGAAAACGGAGGAACCGCTTAACATTCTGCCAAAATCTGGATCTTTCGTAAATCAATAATGTAAAAATACGTGCATGCATATTCAAGTACGTGTCGAGGAAATACACAAAGATTTCAAAGGCGCAGTAGTCTAAAAAACACAAGAATAGTTTTTGAGATATAGCCGCTTTGACCAATGGGCAGGTTCGAGTCTTGAACCCTATTTTACCCGAGTGGTCGAGTAGAACGCGACGCCTCTAGATCTAGGGTTTCGCCGTAAAACCGCCCTTTCGCACCCAGCGTAGGAGAACGAGAGCGCCGAAAGCAGAGATAAACAAGTGCCTCGATACCAACCGTAAGAATTACGGATCAAAGATCTAACACGCGAAACGTAGTTTATCGCTTGGGCTCAGACCACGCTACATAAATCACTACACAAAGCTTAACACAAAGCACCAAACGAGCCTATCAACTATTACAAACGTTGCCCTCACAATACTCTCACAAGAACACAATAAATCTCACGTAAAAGAGACGAAGACAAGTTTGAAGAGAGGGGAGAGGACAACACATACACCTAGATATATATAGCTAGTGGTAAGTAACGCCAAATAAATGAACGCAGTAACGGATCACCAAGCTTGCCAACAATAAAGATCGGGTCCAAGCAGATTGGAGCGGGCCGGTTTTAGTGACGGCTCTGGGCACGTGGTGCTCGCCTATCAACACCACAAAATAATTTGTTTGTAGTTGTGGAAGACAAGCCTTAAATTTCATTTGTCGTACTTACATGCATGGCTATAATTGGGTTTTACATGATTTTAATTAGCTGAATACACACAAAAGGCACTATTTTTGTTTATTTTGTGTTAAGTTTTGATGGGAAAGAAGAATTCAAGTGGAAGAAGATTTTTCAGCTCATCATCATTTGAAGATCGTGGGCTATCCACCCTCCACCTTATTCCACCTCCTCACCATCCTTGCCGCACGCCGTGCCACCACCACGCTCCGGCGGCATACAACCTACGCCCCGCGCCCGCAATCCTCCGCCTCCACGCTACCGCAAGTTCACAAGAACTACCGATAACTACTTGCACCCTGACTGTAGTTAGCCATTAGTCAAGTCTTTAGTCAACTTACATATGTATTAAACTACGTGAATTCTAATAGCTTCAAGAATCTTGCTTCTATCTTGGGTTCGGGATAGAAGCATCAAATTTCATCGATGGTATCGATTTCACTAAGAGCAATGAGTGGACAGTTTATGTTCTCATCAATCTCGCACCTGCTTTATGATGTGAAAAAAATAGTTTTAGATGAATAGTTCGTGTAAATTCCAATTCCGATGATTTAATTTCATTCAATATATTTTAAAAACATAAAACATTTTTTTGCAAAAAAATAGTGATAACTAGTTTTACATATTTCATAATGAACATTTTTTTCTATATGATATGAAAAAAAGTATTTTTGAAATGGAGTGATTCGTGTAAGAAATATATTTAGGGGGCGAAATCATTCAAGAGAAAAAAGCTTATACACAATCGGAAATGGGACTAAATCCTTACGAGCATGTTATATCAATCATAGGGAAAACGTTGTCCGCATTTTGTACCATGTTGTTGTGTTAGGTAGTGAATTTCACGTATATCATGTCGAGGAATCTAGAACAATCTAGAAAGGAGGCAGTGTTTGCTCGTCTCGGCTTCTAATGGAGATTCCCACACAATATCAAGCTACAATAGAGCTCAACATCTGGGGTAATATATCGTGCAATTTCTTGGATTAGGTTGAGAGGCGACGAGATCCAATTTGAAAGTCTCGAACTCTGTATCCACATTTGAAGCACTTCCAAATTCTCAATGGGCGCTTAAAGTTTCTATTAACAATGATTTACAGATAATGGTAATAATGATGAACACTCATTTTCGTCACTCTCATCAATGAAACCGAACTTTATGCCAAGTCCTTTAAGGTGAATCTTGTTCCTTAATTTCGCTTCTCAGCAACTTCAATAAAGTCTTCGATTTAGTATCGCCACAAAAGTGGATTGGTCAAATATAGAGATTTCCGAAGGCTATTTAAGTTCTTCAACAATTGATTCTATTGTAGCCAACTACCGCATGAAACTCACTCAATGAGGAGAGACTACTTAACCGAGCAAGTCCTTTAGGAAGGATACATAGATTCAAGAACCCAGGCGATACTCAAGCGTTCCCAATATCCCAATTCAAGACAACTACATATGCTCTCTCGGGTAACGTATCCAATTCTTTGTTACGTTGTACATTAAGTTAAGGTGTCTCAAGTGAACTCAAACTTCCTATTTCTCGTTGGAACTTTTTTAGGGAGCAAAGTATGCTAATAGAAGAGTGCGCAACTCAAGCAAACTACAAATGCTCTCCCGGTAACTACTTTAATTCGAATTCTTATTTAAGTCAATACGCCCTCAGTGAACCCAAATTCCCAATTTCACTTGGAATCTCTTCTATAAAGCATGATACTAACGAAAGAGTTTGCAAGAAATAAAACTTACAAATGGTTTGAAGGTCTTCCTTGGACAATATAGTGCCTTCAATATCCATCCATCTAAAATGAATCAACTTTCCTACTCCGTGCGGACTATTATTCAAACGATTGCCTTTTAAATTTTAACACCCTAAGAGTCAGTGGAGACAATCACAAAAATTTTGAGGGAGAATTTTTGTTCCAAAACGACACAATTCTTTTCTTTTTTGGGACATGAGAACCGAAAAGGTTCCCCATTACTAGGGAAACAAACCAATTTCCCAATCCACTCGATTAAAACAAGATGGACAAATTCATCAATAATAATAACTCATGGGAAATTAAATGACAAGAACACCAAGAATTTTTACGTGGAAAACCCAATGTGAAAAAAACCACAGGACCCAGTCCGCATAAAATAACTCCACTAGCGATGATAAAGAGTTACACAAATCACCATTCGTGACTCCGGACGATATAAGTACCAATCAATCTACCAACCAAAACGCCACAAGTATATCCAACCTACAATCTATAGAATTGGAAATACATACCAATTAGAGATCCCAAATTGAACCGTAGATAAATAGAGATCACAAAGACGAACTCACAATTATGTGGAGAAGGTTAGCTTGATATGCCTGCATATAAGAAAAACCTAACGAATTTTTTTCTTTCTTTGAAGTCTCAGCAGCCGAACCCAAAAACCAAATCAATTTCTTTGTTTTGTCTCACGCCGTCTCGCTTGTTTCTCAAGCTCACAAAAAAACCAAAACAATCTAATATTATATATATATATATATTATATTGGTTGCCGGTGGTGGGCTAATTAAATAAATCAAATGGGCTGAATCCACCAAGCTTCCAACACTCTCCCCTCGCCTCATTCCGGGGACTCTACCAATCCGGACCTCTTGCCTCGCAAAAGATAAACTTCTCTCTTGGCAACGCCTTGGTACAACATATATCAATACCTCATTATCATATGTGTGCACCTTCTCAAGTGTCAACAACTTAGAATCCAAGACATCTCGAATCTAATGATACCTCACATCATATGTTTGGATCGAGAGTGGAAGGAGAATTTCGCACAAATGAATAGCGCTCCGACTATCACAATGAAGACTATACTTCTCTCGCTTCATACCCATCCCCGTAGGAATTTCTCGCAACCAAAGCACTTCTTTGCAAGCTCAGTTTCACCGCAATATATTTCCGGCTTCAAGGCTCGGGAAAGAGCAACACACTTTTGTAGTCCCGATTTGCTATGAAACCGCACAACCCGGCAAATTTCCTTAATATCCGTGATGCGGGACTTTCTACTATCAAAGTCACCGCCATATCCGGACGCTGAACTGCCTAGCATTGATTTTTACCATTGCCAAAACACAAACACACATTAGAAGTCCCTCCTGAGATACTCGAGAATCCACTTGACAAGCATTCCAATGCTCCTCTACCCGGGTTAGAGAGAAATCGGCCAACAAGTTCACCAACCGCATGAGGCCATGTCCCAGGTCTAGTGCACACCATAGCAGACATCGGATCGCTAACGGCTGGACGCATAAGGAACTTTCTTCATACACTTCTTTCATCTTTCTCACTTTTAGGACACCGGCCGAATGCCAATTTGAAGTGGCCGTGCAAGTGGAGTAGACACTTAAGAACCGCTCATGTTAAATCGATCAAGTACTTTCTTAATGCATTTTCTTTCGAGACAACCAAAGCTTTCCATGCTTGCCTATCTCGGAGAGATCTTCATCCCAAGAATTGCTTAGCTGGTCCCAAATTCTCTTCATTGCGAAGGACTTGCTCAAATCTTCTTCAGCCGTCAATTTTCCGATCATCGCGATTCCATAATCAACGTTAGTCATCCACATAGAAGCAAGAGAATAATAAAATCACCATCTGAATAATTTTCACATAAAACACAATGACCGATGTAAACCCTTTATACTGGTCCTGTCAGTGAAGGAGTCAAACTTTTTATACCACCGTCTCGCTACGCTCGTCTGCATAACACAAGCTCTTCCCCGAGACGACAAACAACGCATTCTCCTTACCAACTTCCTTAAACCCCCTCGGGTTGCTCCATGTAAATTTCTTTCTTCCAAATCACCATGTAGGAAGGTGCCGTCTTCACATCATGCTGCTCAATCTCTTAAATTCAAGCTAGCCGCAATACCAAGAACAAGACACGAAGGAAGACATCTCTTACCACAGTGAGAAAAATCTCCTCAAAATCTACACCCTTCTTCTCGACTAAACCTCTTCACAACCAAATTTCCCGCCTCAGACTTCTCGGCCGAGAAGTTTGTTCTCGAGTCTTCAACTCTCAGACCCATTTATTCCGTCAGAGCTCTCTCTTCGCTCCTTAGGCACACTCACTCAAGCTTCATAAGGTGTGTGATCCTCAGGCAAGGACAATCCATCTCTTCGTGCACGCTCAGCAACTATTCTTTTTCCTTTCTTTTTCTGTAGCGATCAAGAGCCTCTACTATAACACTGCTCTCCTCCATCCTGGTTATCAGAACCTACTGCAAGTAGGGATCATGTCCGCCAAGCTGATTCTTCTCCGGGTAGATCTCCCCACCTCATCCTCGAACCGGTGGTGGAGCGGGCCCTTCACTTCCCTTCGGGTTCATCGGGAACAATTTCACTCACCATCTATGCTCTTTCTGTCCGACATTCACCTCCCCATGATCGTGACCAGACTGAATTCTGAGACCGAACCTGCAACAGGGAATCCCTTCCTCCGGCAACTTTTTCGACATTCTTCTTTTCTTCAATTTGTTCAACGTTCAGTTTCCTTCGTTCGAGGAAGACAAACATCTCTCGCTTCGATAACCTTCTTTGGTAACCGATCATACACCTGGGAGCTAAACTCTTCATTTGCTATAACGGCCAAGATGATACACCTGCTTTGATTTCACATCAAGTTTCGCTCTTTCATCTTTGGGGAAGACGGACAAACGCCCCACAACCAAAGACTCTCAAATGTTTGTAAGAAATTCCTCTTTCCTTTCCAAAACTCTCTCCTCTCAATATCACCATCCAAAGGAACCAAGTGAGAAAGATTAATAAGACTACAAGAATTTTGTGCCTCAAATTTCAAACAAAGCATTCTAGTGCAACCCTCAAGATTAGATGGGAATACGCATCTAATACGCCTTCCAGAATTTGGATCCGTCTCATCCTCTCCTCGCAATACCATTTTCCCGGTGAGTCTAGGAACCGTGCCTTCTCAAGTTATGATCCCTTGATTTGCAATGCTTTCAAACGGTCCTCTCGTGATTCACCACCGTCATTCCGCCCGAACACGTGACGTCTTCCTCGCCCGCCTCTTCAACTCGCTCCTGAAAGTCTTTGAAAATCTCAAGGACCCCATCTTTAGATTTCCAAAGGAAAACACCAAACTTTCCGTGCAAAACTCATCAATAAAACCCACAAAATAAATTCTGTGCATCTGGCCAAGAGAGCCTTATCTTTCAGTAAGCACACATCGTAACATTTACCAATTTTAACTGCTCGACATCCTGGGACGTGAGGTTTACCTCTTAAATGCAACTCTACGCTGTTTTCCATGATGCAATCAATACAGTGTTTAAGAGGTGAGTACTCTGTCCTTCAAGTAGAGCTTCTTCCGAAGTACGTCCTAATCCCTTCTCACTATAGCGTCCAAGTCTTCCGTGCCAAAGATCTATAGAGCAATCACTTAACCGAATTCTATCTCTCCTCGCTTAACCTCGCACGAGTCCAAAAGAGAGAAAGTATTTCTTTTCTTTCCTCTTAGGAACAATGAGATTTCCTCTTGTAAGCTCTCCATCTACCTCCACCTTCTCAAGCAAGGATGAAACCATCATCATCAAGTTTTCCTCGCAGAGCACAAGATTCAAACGCATACTCGAATACGCCAGTATTCTTCAAAACCAATCGACAAATCCGGGCAGATCCATATCAAGATACATATCTCCAATGCCAACAACTTTGTGATTTGGACTCATTTCCCATCTCTGGGCATGTACCCCTAAATCACCGCCGGTATAGGTAGAGAAGAAATGCTCTGCGTATGATAGAGACAGTGCGAGTAGGAAGCACTGTAATCTACTAGCCAATCGCCGCCGCGGGGTAAGTAGCATCTCATGCGTACCATCATCACATGGTAAAACAAATCATCTTCATCTCGCTGCCACTACTCCGGGTAGTGATCTTCTCTTCTTCTTTTTCAGCCATCTGGGCTTGGCCTTCTCGATCACCTCAGCATTTGCCTTCAAATTTCATCAATACCTTATAGCTTAATCTGTTCTTACGCATAATAATAAGACTCAATATTTCTCCGACTTGACTTTCTTCCTCTGATTTATTCCGCTCATGGTTGTGCGGGCCCTTCGCTCCCCGGCTTCTCCCCTTCGTTCTTTTCTTTCGTAAACCAAGGCTCGGGTCTGCTGGTCAACTCCTGTTCTCTCCTTCTAAATTCTTCATTCATCACGCTACTTCTTTTGCTAAGGCCCATAGTCAAAACACCATTTGGAGCTGAATTAGTAAATGTCAACAACCATCGTGTCCTTAACCGTCTGGGCAGTCGAATTCAATAAGAACAAAGCCGCCAAGTTTCCATCATCCAAATTTAGCTTCAAATGGGTTGCTTGATTTATCAAGCCCTCGGACAAGTACTCAAACGCTCACCATAACTCGAGCTATCGCATATCTTACGTGAGACAATTTGCTTCAAACACGAAGCCTGACTTCAAACCAAGCCTGCTGGGCTCATACATATTTTCCGCTTTCTTTCCACAACTCATCGCTTGTTTCATTAGCAAAGTGCTATGGAATATACTCAGTCCAATCCACTTTCTAATGTTTCCAATCTGTTTTCCCGTGCATAACGGTCAACTATTTTTCGCCCCCATGTCTGCTTTGGCTTACTAATCTCCTGTGAACAGTGGATCACTACAAATCTCTACAATATAAGTAGTCCTCCATTCGTAGACCCAAGTTGAATAATTAGTCAGCATTCAACTTCTAACTCATACAAACCACCATCCGGATCTCTCTCCATTTTAACCGGGATTTAACCTTTGCTTCATACGCTACGGAAACAAACCAATTTCCCAATCCACTAATTAAAACAAGATGTACAATTCACCAATAATAATAACTTATGGAAATTAAATGCACAAGAACACTGAAGAATTTACGGAAAACCCAATCGGGAAAACCACGGACCTAGTCCGCATTAAATAACCTAATTATGATGATAAAGAGTTACACAAATCAACTGCGACTTGATCATATAAGTACCAATCAATCTACCAACCAAAACGCCTACAAGTATATCCAACTTACAATCTATAGAATTGGAATGACGATAATTAATTGAGATCCTAAATTGAACCGGCAGATAAATAGAGTATCCCAAAGACGAACTCACAAATTGCGGAGAAGCGCCAGCTGATAGTCTGCATTTAAGAAAAAACCGAACGATTTTTTTTTTTTCTTTGAAGTCTCGCCGGTAAACCGGTAAACCAAACCACCCCTTTCTCTCGTCTCACGTTGTTCCGCTTGTTTCTCAAGTCACAAAACCAGCAAAACAATCTAATATATATATATATATATATATATATATATATATATTATATTGGTCATTGTATAAAGCACTAAAATAAATCAACGCTGACCACCAAGCCCAACAGGTCTACAATCTTGAGAAGTCCTCTTTGTCATTCCAGGGTGTCATCCTTCAGACTATATCATGCATTTTAAATGATCGTATTTGCTCGTAAATTCATCTTTTCAAACTCGAATAAAGATCGCATTG